>CM035154.1:87431293-88171695 GCA_020205615.1 Panax quinquefolius
GAAGAGAACTGTTATTCCATTCTTTATTATTCTCGTTAGAATAACCTCGTGCTACTGTGACTACCCCATACTTGGTGAAATTCTTCCGTTATTACATTCTTTATTATTATGTTGAATAACTTTGCTTATGCTAAGTAATCGCATACATGGTGAAATTCTTCCGTTATTCCATTCTTTATTATTACATTGAACATCCCGTCTGTCAGGCGCTTACATGCACACGAGACCTAGTTCCATTATTTATTATTCCCATTGGAATAACTCGCTTGTATTTGGCCTTGATCGTCATGCATGGTGAATTCTTTGTTATTCCATTCTTTATTATTCTCTTGAATATCCTGGCTACATCAAGCGTTTACGTATTTAATTAAGTTCCATTATTTATTATTCTATTGGAATATCCACATTCGCTGCGTTATGTGCATCACAGTTCCATTATTTATTATTCTCATTGGAATATCCCGCAATGCATGCGCTTATACGCTTTGACCGGTTCTCGTATTTATTATTCTGTGGAATAACCTGTTCGTGTGTATATCGATGCCTTTGTGATTTTTTGTTATTCCATTCTTTATTATACCATTCGTTCGTTTAAAGTTTTGGCTTTAATACTCCGTGAAATTAGTGGAATATCCTCGATATTTGTGCTTCATCCAAGTATCTTTTCATGGAAATATTCTTCCAGCATTCTTGAGTTTTACCCTACAAAGCAAAGATCATGTTGACAATTTGGACGTTATTGGTTTCCTGATAAATTAATTCTTGAACTTGTTTTATTAAATTCTTATATCATTATGCATAATTCTCATGTTTATATTATTGGAAAGTCATCCGTGGCTGTGAGTATGGGATGTACTTGGTATAATTATGACCAGTGATTATTCAAGATAATCATGACCCAGTAATGTTACAAATGATGTGTAAAAAGTCTTTATCGTCCAGTGGCATCGATGGATGATTGTCGGTATGATCATAACCATCGATGAATACATAAATATCTCGGTCCGGTGAATGTAATGGATAATTTGTGGTTGTGATATTAATGAATATCCTTGGCTCGTAGTTGGCTGGATGATGTGGTTTATTTATTAAAGTCCAGGTCTCAAAGAATAAAAGTGATAAAAAACCTTTTAAATCATAGAAGATAGTTGATATCACGCTCTACTCTTGACTTCTAATGGATTACTTATTCACCGCAGCTTAAACTTGATGTTTGTTATATTGACTACTAACACTTTAACTGAAGGCATTTAACGAAAAATTTATTCCGCATTATCTTAGTCATATTTATTTCTTCATGGGCTAGTTGAGCTCACCCTTTTACTTTCATTGTTCTCTTGAAAAATGAGAACATAATAGGACTAGTCTTTGGAATGGAGGACGCGGTCCCAAAGATGATAACATTAGTAGTCCTCACTATTCTATGAAATAGTGTGTTAATAAAATGTATTGAGGACTTATTTTGAGTTTGAATACTGCCTAGAAGACAATATTTGTATTAAAACTCACATGTACTCATGTTAGATATTTAAGATTGTATTTGTGATTCTCGAGTACTACGTACTATTTGGCGACTCGATTAATAGGTGATGATACCTATTTTGGGGGCGCAACAACTCCATAGTTAAATAACCAATCCATTCTTAGATATACATCAAATTCTTCTACTTAAATTGGAATTAAAATCTATTGTGTAACTTATATCCCCGATGTTTATAACGCAATTCCTATAAACATGGCTGCTGTGAATCACTTCCTTGTGTAACTTCTCTCCTGCTATGTAGGATATTCTAATTCTTCCCTGAGGTAAGTTTAACCTTTGGGAGAATTCATGCGATACGAAAGGAAACAAGTAGCAATCTTAATCAAATAATATGTAAATAAGGTGATATATCATTGATCGGAATCGATACCTTAAAACCACGTGTTTGATGTGACCAGCATCCCAACCACCGTGTTGAAAGTCCTTCTAAATGGGTCGATTCTCGAAGTTAGTGGTCCACTAATCGTGAGATTTTCACCATTGGTTATTGTAACGTAACCCCAAAATAGGTCCATTCCATCCAACCTATTCTCGAAAGTCATTAAATACACAGTACATGTAAATAACTACAACTTTATTACAACAATTGTCGTGTAAAAATAACAACACATATGTCGTATGAGTTTGATACCAATATATACCAACCGTGAATCTCCGACACACCAACTTGGATAACACGTCACCATGACACCTTATATAAAGGCACAAATAAAAAACTCAAGTTTTAGAAATTAGAATCTTTGGGAAGTGCTCAAGGAAACCTTCTTCATACGGGAGGCCATGCTTTTGGGTTATGGTAGATATCATACGGCCACGAATTATCTCGTCGACCCAATAAACCCCAAAGAAAAAACGAAGATTACTATCATATTCTTCCCAATGGTGAGTCTTCTCTTGACATATCATTATCTCCACCGTCTCTAATTGGGTATTATACTCCAAACAAACACCAAGATTATATAGGTAGTGCTTGTAAATATACTGTGCAGCAAGTGGATGAGCACAACCATGTCTTATGATAACACGAGGTCAGTACGTCATTAGACATCTTGTATGATAGTGACAAAACACCCTTCCAAGTTAAATTCACCTCACCCTCAACATCTATAGACCACTACTCTATTCCTCGCTATCCTCCCGTCAATCTGAGATACACTTTTTATTACTCAGAAAAGGAATTGTGAAACAAAAGGGTGAGCACAACTAGCTCAAGAAGAAGAATATTATGACTAAAGATAAATAAATTATCAATAGTCTTCATCAAGAATAAATCTAGATTTAGAACATATGGTAGATGATAAAACTTTTCAACCATAGTTGCAATGAATGAAGCAATCCATTAGAAGAGTCTAAATAGACTATAAAGTCTATTGTCTTCTCTCCGTTAAAAGTCCACCAACAATATTTTATCCTCGTAACATCAATCAACAAAGCCTTTTCCACAATTATATGAATAACCATAATCATAATTGTGATTCTAAATTCTCTTCTCATCCGGACGAAGATAATTTTCATCACCCTCGCCTTTACACAAACATCAAATATCATGGTTATACCAAATCACAGCCTCTGCTCATAATCATACTAATAAATTCATCTTCGCACTATGGGTCAAAGATATTCATCATCAGCCACATCTTTACACTAAAAGCAAAGATATTCAACAACGAGGTCATCTTCAGATTACGAGCCAAAGATATTCATCAATAATTCATCTTTTGCACTACAAAGCAAAAGATATTCATCAACCAAGTCATCTTTGCATTACAAGCCAAAGATATTCATCAATAATTCATCTTTTACTACAAAGCAAAGATATTCAACAACAATGTCATCTTTGCATTACGAGCGAAAGATATTCATCAATAATTCATCTTTAGCGCTACAAAGGCAAAAGATATTCAACAACAAGTCATCTTTGCATTAAAGCAAAGATATTCATCAATAATTCATCTTTGCACTCAATTAAAGATATTCAACAACAATCATCTTTGCATTACAGGCCAAGATATTCATCAATAATTCATCTTTGCACTACAAAAGCAAAGATATTCATCAACAAGTCATATCCATATTTATAACACCTTAATCCAAATGTTATAAATCACTTTTAGAAATCTCATAATCTAATATTATTAATATTATAATAATATTTTAATCATTTCTCAAACTTATAAACAATTTAATTAAATTGTTTACACTTTACTAATTAATGCATTTAATCATCATAAAATGCCAAACTCATAAAATTTCATCACCAATAACCAAAACCCTCATCAAAATCAAGATATACCTCATATATGATTCTCAAACCATAAAATCATATTTTCTAATTTTCTTACTTCACATAACATATTTAATTCATTTACTCATAACTAGAACATTTTCATGAAAAATACCAAATCGACCCAAAAATATTTCTTTTCCGGATTTAGCATAAAATAGTCCCATATTGAACATATATTTTTCTCGAAATTTTAAAAATTCATTTACTATTTTTCATATGGCCAAAACCAATTTAATATTTAAACATTTATCATAAATTGTACTTTTATCCAAAATTCCGAAATTCACGTAGTACCTAACGATATTATATAGATGTACTCTCAATAAAAAATTTCATCAATTTTGGAGTTAACAAGCGAAGGAGTTATAAGCGATTACTTTTAAAATAGTCTTTTCTCATAAAATTCATAACTCTCAATCTATACATCCAAAATACCTCAAAATAATCATAGTGGTGTAAAATTCAAGAATGATCAAAACATGGATACAATCAAAGCTAGTATCCGAATAGATATTTTAGACGAAAAGAAAAATTTTCATTTTTCTATGAATAGTGTCGTATTCGTGAATAGTGCCAGATATCGTGAATAGTCCGTATAATGTGAATAGTAACTCCCACACCAAAAGATAGAAATTCCACAAAAAACATCTTCACGCTTCATGAATAAAGTACTGTGAATAAGAACTTTCGTGAATAGTAACTCACGTGAATAGTAACTCGTGAATAGTAACTTTCGTGAATAGTAACCCATGAATAGTAACTCATGAATAGTAACCCCGATATGAAAAAGTTCCAAATTTGATAAAAACTTGAGATCAACATTTCAAAGATAATGATATTGAAGAAATAATATCATCCGAGAAGAAAATAACATCCCTTACTATCCTTACCTCAAAAGAGCAAAGACTTCGATTTGGATATCGGATATGACGCCAAGGAAACTTGCAATCGATGAATAACAACTCACCAAGTATCTAAATACTCACAAAATACACTCAATAATCTAGAGAAAAAAGAGAGAAACTTATGTTTAATTGTGATTTTCAATTCTAACTTAGCCCTCTATTTATAGGAAAATGTTAGGCATCAGCGAGACTTAACCTCGCTACCCGATGGCTTTACCTCGCTACTATTCCACCCACCAAAATCAGCCATCTTCCCAACAACCAAGAGTGGGGCCCACTCAATTCTAGAATTTTCCACCAAAACCTAATTTACGAATCGCCACCTCTTAAAATTCATAACAAATCATTCGTTCATTTTTAACGGTTCAAAATTTGTGGATATATACTCAACTTATATATGTATAACATATCCAAAATTACAACGATCCAACGGTGGGATCAAAATTTATAACTCACGCAATATAGTCAAGAACACTGATTTTTCGGACTATTAGTCCTTCTGACCAGTTTCATTCAAAATTTCACCACGAAATATCTACAAAGAATTTTGGGTGATTCAAATTTCTGTTAGCTAGCTTACTTCAGGGCTTTCTTTTGATATATGGCTCATCTCTTAACTCATTATACATAATAAAGAGTTATGGATTTTACAAAATCAAGTAATAAACTAATTTTTCTCGAAAATCCCATATTTTGTTCTCCATTTCAACAAATACCGATAAAACACCTCATCATTAATTTCTTCACTTATAACCACATAAATAAATCCATCATTTATATCCACATCAAATAAATATTTTCTTATCATATGAATCAATAATTAATTATTCACAAACAATATTACGTAATCACATTTATGACAACCAAAGGTAGCTCCAGAAAGAGGGCTTTCAATAAGAATTTCTCCTCATCAAGGCCGTAATTAGGGTGACCAAACCTCTCCTTGACGTAACTTTCTAGACATTGCCAATAATGTTATCTAATAATATTATTCAAATAATATGAATTATTGATCCGATAATGGAAAATAATTTGTGCAAATGATAATTATTGAACAACAATAATAAAATATCAACCACAATAATTATTGAATCAATAAAATAAAATATTGAATGATAATTCTCGTAACAATTATTGAGTAGTGCCTTCTCACGTGCAGAATCAATAATTGAAAAAAATATTGTCGCAATACCGCTAATCAATGCAACAACGCCGTACTTTACTTTACCAACCGGGTATTCCAGCAATGTTAATCAGAACGATTACGCCAGTTATTTATAAAACTCAAATTTGTCGCTTTCTCCATCCGATGCTTATTACGTTATGGGGCCCACAAATGATCTGCTTGCGTCGCATTTAATATTCCTGACGGCGTAAAGAATATTCCACGACCAAACGAATATTCTCCGACAACAATGAATATTTTATAACCACTTGTGTATTTTGAAAAAAATTCATATATCACCTTTAACTTTAACTTTTATCAATTTAACCATTTACTCAATAGAAAATTGAATACTTTTATTTCATAAAATTCGGTCTTACAATCTCCCTCCTTATGAAATTTCGTCCCCTAAATTTACGCATTCGGTATTTCAAAGAGTTGAGAATACCTTGTTTTCATTTCTGATTCTATCTCCCCGCTATCATGGTGATTTCTCCATTGCTCATCTCCATATTTCAAATATCATTCTAGAATACATCTTCAAAACAAAGGTTAATTGAGCAAATTAACATATCACATAATATCTCGATATTATGACCGACCAACAAATAAGCTAGGTAGGACACACTAGCGAAGGATTTACTCATCTCTCCTCCTAGTTCTATTCTCCATCTCCGCCAGAGATCATATCCCTAAGCTACGATACCGAAATGTAACAACCCCAAAAATAGGTCCATTCCATCCAACCTATTCTCGAAATCGTTAAATACATGGTACGTAAATAACTACAACTTTATTACAACAATTGTCGTAAAAATACAACAACACATATGCCGTGAGTTTGGATACCAATATATACCAACCGTAACTCTCCGACACCAACTTGGATAACACGCCACCATGACACCTTACATAAAGGTACAATAAAAACCTGCTTTTAGAAATTAGAATCTTTGGGAAGTGCTCAAGGAAACCTTCATACATGGGAGGCCATGCTTTTAGGTTATGGTAGATATCATATAGCCACAGAATTATCCTTGGTTGACCCAATAAACCCCAAAGAAAAACGAGAAGATTACTATCATATTCTTCCCAATGGTGAGTCTTCTCTTGACATATCATTATCTCCACTGTCTCTAATTGGGTATTATACTCCAAACAAACACCAAGATTATATAGGTAGTGCTTGTAAATATACTCAGCAAGTGGATGAGCACAACCATGTCTTATGATAACACGAGGTCAGATGTCATTAGACATCTTGTATTGATAGTGACAAACACCTTCCAAGTTAAATTCACCTCACCCTCAACATCTATAGACCACCACTCTATTCCCTTGCTATCCTCGCTTCACCCGAGATACACTTTTATTACACGAAGGAATTGTGAAACAAAAGGGTGAGCACAACTAGCTCAAGAAAGAATATTATGACTAAAGATAAATAAATTATCAATAGTCTTCATCGATAAATCGTAGATTTAGAACATATGGTAGATGATAAAACTTTTCAACCATAGTTGCGTGGAATGAGCAATCCATTAGAAGAGTCAAATAGACTATAAAAGTCTATTGTCTTCTCACGTTAAAAGTCCACCAACAATATTTTATCCTCAGAACATCAATCAACAGCCTTTTCCACAATTATATGAATAACTCATAATCATAATTGTGATTCTAAATTCTCTTCTCATCCGGGACTTAAGATAATTTTCATCACCTGTCTTTACCTGAAACATCAAATATCATGGTTATACCAAATCACAGTTCCTGTTCATAATCATACTAATAAATTCATCTTTGCACCATGGGTCAAAGATATTCATCAACAGTTCATCTTTACACTACAGGCTAAAGATATTCAACAACAGTCATCTTTGCATTACGAGCGAAAGATATTCATCAATAATTCATCTGCACTACAGCTAAAGATATTCATCAACAAAGTCATCTTTGCATTACAAGCGAAAGATATTCATCAATAATTCATCTTTTTGCCACTCTGCTAAAGATATTCAACAACAGTCGTCTTTGCATTACGAGCCAAAGATATTCATGAATAATTCATCTTTCGCTTACTGCAATAAAGATATTGAACAACAAGTCATCTTTGCATTCTGAGCCAAAGATATTCATCAATAATTCATCTTTGCACTACAGGCTAAAGATATTCAACAACAGGTCATCTTTGCATTACGAGCCAAAGATATTCATCAATAATTCATCTTTGCATTACAGGCTAAAGATATTCATCAACAAGTCATATCCATATTTATAACACCTTAATCCAAATGTTATAAATCACTTAGAAATCTCATAATCTAATATTATTAATATTATAATAATATTTTAATCATTTCTCAAACTTATAAACAATTTAATTAAATTGTTTACACTTTTAATTAATTAATGCATTTAATCATCATAAAATGCCAAACTCATAAAATTTCATCACCAATAACCAAAACCCTCATCAAAAATCTGCATATACCTCATATATGATTCTCAAACCATAAAATCATATTTTCTAATTTTCTTACTTCACATAACATATTTAATTCATTTACTCATAACTAGAACATTTTCATGAAAATACCAAATCGGTTCAAAAATATTTCTTTTCTGGGATTTAGCATAAAATAGTCCCATATTGAACATATATTTTTCTCAAATTTTAAAAATTCATTTACTATTTTCATACGGCCAAAACCACCGAATATTTAAACATTTATCATAAATTGTACTTTTATCCAAAATTCAAATTCACGTGAGTACAATCGATATTATATAGATGTACTCTCAATAAAATTTCATCAATTTTGGAGTTAACCGCAGGAGTTATAAGCGATTACTTTTAAAATAGTCTTTTCTCATAAAATTCATAACTCTCAATCTATACATCCAAAAATACCTCAAAATAATCATAGTGGTGTAAAATTCAAGAATGATCAAAACATGGATACAATCAAAGCTAGTATCCGTAATAGATATTTTAGACGAAAAGAAAAATTTTCATTTTTTAATGAATAGTGTCGTCGATAAGTGAATAGTGCCAGATATCGTGAATAGTGCATATACGTGAATAGTAACTCAAACACCAAAAGATAGAAATTCCACAAAAAAAACATCTTCACGCTTACGTGAATAAGACTCGTGAATAGTAACTCGTGAATAGTAACTCATGAATAAGACTCGTGAATAGTAACTTTCGTGAATAGTAACCCATGAATAGTAACTCATGAATAGTAACCCCGAGCATGAAAAAGTTCCAAATTTGATAAAAACTTCGAGATCAACATTTCAAAGATAATGATATTGAAAAATAATATCATCTGAGAAGAAAATAACATCCCTTACTATCCCTTACCTCAAAAGAGCAGCACTTCTGACTGGATATCGGATATGACGCTGAAGGAAACTTGCACTGATGAATAACAACTCACCAAGTATCTAAATACTCACAAAATACACTCAATAATCTAGAGAAAAAGAGAGAAAGCTTATGTTTACGGTGTGATTTTCAATTCTAACTTAGCCCTCTATTTATAGGAAAATGTTAGCACGCACTGCAGCGACTTAACTCTTGCAACGATGGCTTTTACCTCGCTACTATTCCACCCACCAAAAATCAGCCATCTTCCCCAACAACCAAGAGTGGGGCCCACTCAATTCTAGAATTTTCCACCAAAACCTAATTTACGAATCACCACCTCTTAAAATTCATAACAAATCATTCGTTCATTTTTTAACGGTTCAAAATTTGTGGACATATACTCAACTTATATATGTATAACATATCCAAAAATTACAACGATCCAACGGTCGGATCAAATTTATAACTCACATAATATAGCTGAAGAACACCGATTTTTGGACTATTAGTCCTTCTACCTGAGTTTCATTCAAAATTTCACCACGAAATATCTACAAAGAATTTTGGGTGATTCAAATTTCTACAGCTTAGCTTACTTCTAGGGCTTTCTTTTGATATATGGCTCATCTCTTAACTCATTATACACAAAAGAGTTATGGATTTTACAAAATCAAGTAATAAACTAATTTTTCCGAAAATCCATATTTTGTTCTCCATTTCAACAAATAATTTATAAAACACCTCATCATTAATTTCTTCACTTATAACCACATAAATAAATCCATCATTTATATCCACATCAAATAAATATTTTCTTATCATATGAATCAATAATTAATTATTCACAAACAATATTCTGTAATCACATTTATGATGACCAAAGTTCCTCAGGAAAGAGGGGCTTTCAATAAGAATTTCTCCTTCTTGGCGCAATTAGGTGACCAAACCTCTCCTTGATGAACTTTCTAGACATTGCCAATAATGTTATCTAATAATATTATTCAAATAATATGAATTATTGATCCGATAATGGAAAATATCATGCGGTTGATAATTATTGAACAATAATAATAAAATATCAACACAAATTATTGAATCAATAAAATAAAATATTGAGCGGTAATTCTTGTAACAATTATTGAGTAGTGCCTTCTCGTAAGAATCAATAATTGAAAAATATTAATGCAATACCGCAAAGTATTACTTTTACAACGCCAGACGTATTTTTACTTTACCAACCGGGTATTCCAAGCAAAGTTAATTGATACTTGATTACGCCAAGTATTTATAAAAACTCAAATTTGTCGTTTTCTCCATCCTACGCTTATTATTACATTATGGGGCCCATAAATGATCTGCTGTAAATGCATTTAATATTCCTCAACGTAAAGAATATTCCACGACCAAACGAATATTCTCCAACAACAATGAATATTTTATAACCACTTGTGTATTTTGAAAAAAAATTCATATATCACCCTTAACTTTAACTTTTATCAATTTAACCATTTACTGAATAGAAAAATTGAATACTTTTATTTCATAAAATTCGGGGTCTTACAGTTATCTTCCTCAATTTCCTCCTGCTGAGTTCTTCTTTGGGCAATTCCGTGCCTGATGATCCAATGCTCCACAGTTAAACATCCATTTCTCTTTGATGTAGAGCAATTGGGAGAGATGTGCCCCTCCTGCCCGCAGTTAAAATAAACATTCTTACCTTTTAGACATGCCCCCAAGTGATTCCTCCCACACTCTTTGCATGCTTCAGTTCTCTTCTTTGCTTCCCCTGGTCTTCCCACAGAGTTTCCCGATTTGAAATTATTGCTGCTACTATTGTTATTTTTCCACTTCATGTTGTTTGCACCACTACTGCTGCTACCTTCCCCATGATTCCTTCCTTCATTCTTCTTCTTTTTTCCTTGTTAAATTTTATCATGGCCTCACTTCCGCCCTCAATGATTATAGCTTTCTCCAGGAGAGTCGTGAAGCTATTCGTCTGTAACACCGAGAGTCTGCTATATAGCCATGGTTTGAGAGCCTGCTCAAACCTCCTCATTTTTCTCTCCTCAGTGTCGACCAGGTGAGGCGTGAACCTCGCCAGCTCTTTAAATTTTGTGGCATATTGAGGTACCATCAAGTCTTCTTGCTTCAGCTCTAGGAATCGCATATCCGCGCGACTCTGCTTACTAACCGGAAAATAGTTCTCAAAAAAGATTTTCTTAAACCCTTCCCAACGTATAACACCTTCTCCAGCCCTGGTCTGGTTTGCCTCCCACCAGAAGTTAGCTTCACCCTTCAGCATTTAAGTGGCAAAGATTATTTTCTGATCATCACCTACTCGGGAGATAGCGAATGCCTTTTTGATTTCCTTGACCCAAGTTTGAGCTTTGATGGGATCAATGGTTCCTTTGAACTCAAGGGGTCCCATGCTCTTGAAGTTCTTAAAGTGCGCCACTTGGGCCACTGGATGGTTATTAGCATTCGGGGATTGATTCTGAAGTGCCCCCACTAACATGTCTACAAACTGCTGCATAAGGTTTGGTGGATCCCCAACATTACCACTTGACCCCTCAGTTGTTTGACAACGTCTTCCTCTATCCATCTATCTATTTAAAATGAACTTAATGTTATTATATTATAACTTACACTACAGAATATATCATTCATAAGAAGAGAACTTAATTATCACATCACATACTTAAATAAAAGCATATTTATTTATAAACATAACACCCAAGGTATTTCATCGTCTTATGGCATAAAGCTATTTACATCACTTAAACCAAAGTACTTGGTAAAAACCAAAACCAAGTTCTATTTCATAGCTAAACGTTCTAAACGCTAATAGTAAAAGTTCATCACAAATAAAATAAAGACCCTACCTAATGGCGTCTTCATGCTCCTCATCCTCTATCTCCAGTACCATCCCTCGGCTTATAACACGTCTAGACTGGTGCTACTCGCTTGGAAAGTGATGCACCCTATGCTGGAACCTTCAATGTGCTGAATTAAACGCGTACTTCATCTTGTCTATCTTAACTTTCTTATCCCTCACTTCACCTTCTAACTCACCTGTTAGCTTCTCGGCCTGAGCACAGTCTCTCCTCTCATCTCCCCATAATGTGGTGATGATCTTCTTGTCGGTTTGAAGACTTTATATCCTTGACTCCAACCCATTAATGGTATGCCCCAAGTGGGTTCTAATAGCTTTTTGTCTCATACTCCAGTCTATCCGCCTTCTGGTCTGATGCCCGCAGCTTGTCAGCCAGATCCTCGTTCCTAATTATCAAGTGGTGCACCAATGCCTCAAGCAATGTTGTAGCCTGCTGCTCCACCTGATACAGCTCCTCCAACTCATGGACTCTGTCATCCAACTCTGTTATCCTATCCATCAACTCATCCAACAAAGTATCCTCGGGTGCTTATTCGAAGTCCTCCTCGAGCTCCTCTCCATCATCAGGATACTTTTCTAGGTCTGAGTCTGCTGCTGTCTCAGCTATAGGCTTATGTAAAGTTGTCACCAACTGCTCACTCACAACGTCGATATCTCTAACCTCCTCTTCTTCTGACATCCTTCAAACAAAACAAAATAACTCGATTAGTATTTTAAATAGATGTTTTTTGTTTTTAGAAAAAAAATAGATTTGACACAACCCCTAGAACTCTACGTGAGTTCATCTCCTTATTTTCTTCAGTAACTTCCCTATGGTTATAGTCTAAGGTTCCCCACCTAAGGTTTATAACCTATTTCTTTGATACCAACCTGTGGCGGCCCCAAATCCATGTAACATCGATTACAGACGTGCTGCTCACGATACACATACATAACCATCTAACTACATAAACTCCAGTAAAATAATAACAATAATAATATCTATTACATATCTATTCAAATAAAATCCCAAGTCTTTACAACCTTAAATAAACTGAAACTTAAACTTAGCGTTTATCGCTACATTACATCGTATGCGAAAATATAACTTATTACATAAATAACTCTCATCATTTCATCTTAGACTTTCCCTTGTCCTTGCCCGAGCCCTCAGCGTTATCAGCCTTAACTAAAAGGTTTAATCAAGAATGAGCACAAATTGCCCAGCAAGTATATAAAGTAGTTTGAAAACATACATCAAAAGTAAAAGCGTTTGCTTGAATATTTCTCAATAGTTGAAATAATTATCAAGAGATAAACGAGAATATCAAAATAAGATTTCTGGAATTCTCAATAGCATACTAAGGGGTGTTAGATACCCCGAACATTACTTTGTTTCATCAAAAATCATCAGACTGTTTAACAATCAAATAGATTGTAAACTGCAAGTACTCCAGGTGATTAGCCTATCGTACCCTACATTGTGCACAAGTATAAAGTTTAACTGCATAAGCATAAATGGTACTATTTGCCCGACATCAGTTTGCCCGATTATTAGGGTTGTTCATCTTAGTATTCATGTGGGACCTCACCAAAGCAATTTGGTTTGGTAAACATTAAGTAGTTTCAAAGGATTTGAATTGTTCAAACAATATACTATGTTTGCATCAATAACATCTAGCTAGAATGAAAGCTAGAAAGCATATATGCTTGAATATAGTTTATTAAGGGAATAAGAACTTTAAAGCATAGCAGTTGCAATAGGAACTGAATAATCATCAATAATGTTTCGCAACACAATTGAAGTTATAGAACTTTACAATAAGGAGCTTGCACAAATGATTAATTAATCCACAAGCCTTAAACTTACCCTTCACGCAATCAATGAATAAGAGTTGAATAAATTCATAATGAAAAATAGGGTAAGAAACTTGCTTGATACATCTTCTACAATTTACCGCTATCTACTAGCCCTTCACGAAACCTATTCACATGTTTCACGTTAAGCGATTGGGTTCTCGAACACCACTTTGAAGTGTAATGGTTCCCTTTTATTTTAATAAGATGATTAAACCCACACGTATTCAACTACAATTCAATTACATAACATGTTGCTACGTATAGGCCACGTGGTTAAATAAAAGAATATGGGAAACATAAATCTCTGGCATTTTTTAGACCAAAACCTCAATCAAAAATATGCATAAAATATGCTTAAGGGTCTCAAATCGGAAAACCTCATTTCCTATAATTATGACATCACATATTTAATAAAACTCATTTATCCATATAACATCATTTATATGAAAATACCAAATCAGTCTCAAAAATATTTTTTTTCTGGGATTTTGTAGAATATAGTCCTACATTGAACATATATTTTTCCCGAAAATTTTAAAATCCATCTACAATTTTTAAGTAGTCAATAATAGCCAAATATTCTCAATTTTTTCATAAATCAAGATTAGCTCCAAATATTCTAAAATTTTTAGGGTTAACTCTTGTTATATACATGTACTTCCAGTAAAAATATCGTAATTTTTTAACTTATACACAGAGAGTTATTCGGGTATCTTTTCAAATAGTGTCCCTAGCCATAGAATCCATAACTCTCAAACCGTATGGCCAAAAATTCTCAAATTTTTACAGGACCTTCATATCTTCTTATATTAACACTCCAAAGTTTTCCAGAATTTTTATAGTACAAAAAAGTAGACGAAAATGCCCCAGAAACAGACTGATCCAAACAGTCCCAAGAAAGACATCAAATTTTTGTTTCTTTCAGCCACTTTTGCGGTTTTATTCCTACTAATCTACAGATGATATGACCATGATATTTGGACACAATTAACTTCATACAACAAGGTATTTTACAAAAATATAACATTTATGAAACTAGCATTCTAAGACCACAAACCAACTGCATAGAAAAATGTGCCAGCACTGGTTTTATACTTAGAAAAAATTTGGAAATTCCAGATTTTCTGCAGATTTTGTTATGAACACGATTGCTTACGATTTTCATAACTTGCTCATTATAACTCCGATTCTAACAAAATTTGGGACAGATTAGACTTCATACTACATACTATTTTATAAAATTATTACATACGCTAATTGAGTCATATAAACCACGAATCCAAGGCTCCGAAAAACCCAAAAATCACAGATTACACTTTTTAACCAACTTTGACAAAAATCATGATTTTTATTCTAGCATGCATAGATTCGATTCCTACTATCCAGATCCCATCTACTAACATATATGAACATATTACAACAAACAAACTCACTAAATTACCATGATTTGAATAAATTAGCAACTAAGAGGCTTTTTCTAGCTATTTCCCTTGAAAACATATAAAGGTTCATGAGTTGCTTACTTGATGTGAATTTCTTCTTGTTTAGCTTCTGAAAATCCTCCTCACTTGCTTGTTTAGACTCCCCAAAACTCTAGAATACTACCACACTATCTATCACTCTCAATTTCTCTCCTGTGTTTACTCACTGTGGAATTTTCTCAAAAGAAAAGGATGTTTGAGTGATGTGTATATATGTATAGCTTGATAGTAGTCTTTTGATTCCCATAATCCCAACCTCATAACCCCAACTCTAATTATTAGTTACTCATAATACTTAATAATACAATAATTTAGTTAATTAATAGGAAGAATGTGGGAGTTAGAGAAAATGAAAGGATTTTGGTTTTAAGGAATAAAATAAAGTACTCCCACCTTAGCTATTATGTAATATATGTATACTCCCTCCCTTGTACCAATTCGTGAGTCACAAGGGTTCCACCAGCTACTGACTAGTTTAAATAAAACATTATAATAATTAATTAATCAATTAATAAATTACTTTAACCATTTTACCCTTCGTAGCCGAACGTTGCGAAACTTATATGGATTTTTACTAAAGTCGACGTTATGGACGTCATGGGACTATCCGTTTAGTCAAATTCACCACTGAAATTCGTAGTTGACTTTTTTCTGGTTGACTTTGACCAAAAAGTCAACTCTGACACTTTTTTCGTGATTACAGTCTATCTTGACTAATTTTGACATTCCGGACTCGAATATATAGTCCGCGTCTCTAAATTCTGCTCCGAACTGCAGCTCGTGATTTAATACCATCCCACGTAATAATAGAATAATTCCCTACTTAACCAATTTAAATAGTTAAATAAAACTAAACCAACCATTTAAATAAATCTCATCACATATCCTGACACATATATGTACAACACATATACATCTAATAAATGAAATCACCCAAAAGATTCATATAAGTTCGTTTATTGATAATTATTAAATTACATAGAAAATCTCGGATATTACAGAAACTCACTACTTAAGTATTCACTTCCTCGATCTGATCAAAGAATCTTAATACTCTTGCCAATTTGCTTCTCTACATCACTTCTAAACTCTTTGAACTTTTCAAATGATTCAGATTTGTATTTGAATAAATACACATTTCCAAATCTTGAGTGAACATCAGTGAAAGTAATAAAAATAAGAATACCCTCCTCTTGAGTTCGTTGTCATAGGTCCACATACATCTATGTGAACCAACGCTAACAACTCTGTAACTCTTTCTCCTTTTCCACTAAAAGGAGATTTAGTCATTTTTTCTATGAGACAAGATTTACAAGTTGGATATGATTCATAATTAGATAGCTTTAAGAGCCCATCTTTGTGCAACTTGGATAATCTTGTTTCATTAATATGACCAAGTCTACAGTGCCACATAAAGGTATAATTAACATCATGTCTTTTCCTTTTCTTAGTTTGTTCAATTTGAAGTAAATTTTCATGGAAGTCAAGTACATAAAGTCCATTTCACAAATTACCATCACCATATAAAACATTATTATTATAAATAGAACAACTATTTTTCTTTATTATAATGTTAAAACCATCCATATCCAATGCAGAAATTGAAATAATGTTTTTAATAAGTGACAGAACAAAATAACAATTATTTAATCTAATGGTCTTGCCCGTAGGCAGTACTAAACAATAAGTCCCTACAGCTAATGCAACAATCTTTGCTCAATTTTCTACTCGTAGGACGACCTCATCCTTGCTCAGCTTTCTTCATTTGACTAGTTCTTGCATTTTATTACATATGTGAGAACCACAGCTGTTATCCAATATCCAAGTAGAAGATTAACTTTCAGAAAAAATAATTTCAATCATAAACAAACCTTGATTGGGATTCAAAACTTCTCCAAGCTTCTTCTGCTTTTTCTCTGCAAGATAATTCTTGTAGTTCCTCTTCTAGTGACCCGGCTTATTTCAATGGAAGCAAATTCCTTCACTTTCGCCTTACCCTTAGCCTTCTTAGATTTCTTCTTTTGAGAAGATACCTTGGGCCTCTTCCTTTTCTTAGAAGAATCATCCACCATTAAGACATGGTCCTTCTTGGATGGGAAGTGATCTTCAGCAGTTTTCAACATGTTAAGTAAGTCAAGCAAGCTGACATCTAACTTATTCATGTAAAAATTCACAACAAATTGTGAGAAGGTGTATGGGAGTGACTACTAGACTAAATGTTGACTCAACTCCCCATCCATGACGAACCCAAGTTTTCCAAGGCATTCAATCAGATTGATCATCTTTAAGACATGAGTCTCAATGGTAGTACCCTCGGTCATCTGAGATCGGAAGAGCTCCTTAGATATTTCATATCTAACAGTCCTACTTTGCTCACCATATAGCTCTTGCAGGTGCAACAACATAGTAGGAACATCCATGGTTTCATATTAACGTTGAAGCTCGTTACTCATGGATGCGAGCATGTTGCATTGAGCCACAAATGCATCATCTTGCCACTATTTAAAAGTAGCAATCTCTTCCTTAGAGACTGTCTCTATAACTTTTATAGGTACAGGCGAATTTAGGACATATGAAATTGTTTTAGCAGTGAAAACAATTCTCAGATTCCTTAACAAGTCCGTGTAATTCGGTCTGGTTAGTTTGTTAGCATCAAGTATACTACGCAGTTAAATTAGTGAATGTGACATTTTCAAATTCTGCATGTAAAAAGATAATATTTTAGCAAACATTCATTTAATTAATTACCAAAATAAATTATGTCTTATTTTAAATCGGTATCTCCCACTATTTTCTTCAAACTATATTAACCTCATCTATATAGTTCAGAAATATCTAATTAAAGTTTTTGTTAGTGAGAATAAAGATCTCATTTCAAATGTATATAGCCTTGTGTGTGCACAACACACTATATATAAATAGGTAGACAACTCTTGTTAATTACATCATCTTTGATGATTTATATTCTTATCTTCTTCTTATAACTTCTCTAGGACTCAACACACATTGTTTCTCTGCTAGTAATCCATATGCTACTCTGAGTGGTTTCCCACAAACAACCATTAAACAAGTTCTCGTCTCATCTACACTACCCATAACAATGAGTTAGATCGATTGCCATTTTTGTATATACCTTCTCTTTCTGAAGGAATTGTTTTTCCCAGCTCCCATATGTCAACCATCAAAGGTTACAATTGTAATACAACCTAAATTCATCTTAACTTTTCCAAACCATTAAACTATAACGTTCGTTAAATCAATTTCTTATTCATTATTGCTTTCTAGCAACTAAATGCCATACCTCACAATTTATTCATCATCGTCTAAGTCATACAGTCTTTTGTATACTCAAAACGATCATTCCATATTCATTCTATTCATTTATAGCGTTAACCATTTTACGTTACCTTATTCTTATCTAACAACGTCCGGTTCATTCGACTCGGAATGTTATCCAAGTTATAAACATTAACTCGGCTTATTTAACGTTATACGTACTTGTCTTTAATTCATCTTCTTTATTGTTCACAGGTTTAATCATTGGTGTTCATTATCATACGGTCAAACAATACACAGGGTGTAGGTTCTACCCGTTTAATATTCGCGTACACTTAACCTTTACTTTGGTTAAAGTGTTCAACGCTTACATCTCATTCTAACATTCTCCATCCGACTCAGATTCAACTTTCATTAATCTTATTACCGTTCGCTACGGCTTTCTTGATAATTCATAACTTATTACTACCTTCGTCAATGTCTAAGTCATATAACCAATGTATACTTAGAACGTTCGCTCGACGTGAATATGATTCACGAGAATCATTTACATATTCAACGTTTACGCTGTTCATCCCTTAATCTCTCATTCAACCTTTATCTAAGGTTTTAATTACTTTCATTCATTATTGTCATCTGAACCTCGTGTTCATAATTCTTTCCTAATGTAAAACCCATACGGTTCATTGTATGCTAAGACCGATCGTTTATTACAACAACGTTGCGTTCACAGCGTTTATATGCTTTACATTCATCTCTCATTACCTTGTCATAACATCGAAATGTTATACATTACCATCGTCAATCCACGTCTAAGGAATCACCATCATAGCAATCCCTCACATTCATTTATCGCGACTACGATCCGTTGATATTGGTTTCGTAACCCGCGTCTACATTTTTTGTCTTTTAATCTCGTTTAATCTTTTCTTTCAACCTTTATCAAAGGTTTAATACACTTAATTATGTGTTACATTGGTTGAACTACATGTTCATATTTCTATCTTGCACATCCCCAAATGAATCGAAAGCGGTTAAAAGCTCATCACTAAACATCGACTTGCACCAAACCTTTGCGGTCATTCGTGTCCTTTCCTTTACTTCGTACGCAATACCACTCGCAATGTCAAATCGTCGAGGTCGCATCATTGTACTGCTATCTTCTCTATTTCTCGCGTTGTGACACCACTCCAGATGGCGATGGCCCGAGCCTCGGCATGCTAGCCGGGCCTCCCAAGGCTTGATCATGCGTTGGCGCGAACCTGAACACAAAACCTAGAAATTTTTTCGAAGTCTTAGAAATTGCTTAAGACGCTTACTTCCCGATTCCATAACTTATTCGTTTTAACTCAGAACAAGATCGTTCCAAAGCCATTTTCTCCCTTATCTTATGTACTTTGATTACCCATAGATATAACTTCATTCTAAATCTGTTAACATGCCATTCAATTGGCTTAATCTTTGCCCTTGGTTCGTTTTACGTTTTTACCATTCTTCGTTCATTTGTCCATAATTTGGTCATCCAAACTCGGAATTCGTTCGTTCTTGAGTCCACAACTCACATTTTATACGTTCTCTTACATTCTTATGAAACTCTACACGTTCGGGTTCATTTTCTAACTAACTAATTCTCATTCTTCTTTTATGAAATTTTCGCCATAAATTCGTTATAGCTCAGTTTTAATCTATTCTTCATGAACGTTTCTATCATTCCTAACCAATCAATAAGCAACTAACTTATATGCGATGGTTTTAAACTTGTCCATCAACAACAATTATCCTACGATGGTTTTAAATTTGTCCATCAACAACGTTTTTCATGTTTTTTGCGTGTTCTTCGCGTTCTTTATTTTTAATCGATATTTTGATTATGATTTTACTTTTTCTTGGAATTTGATGTTATAGAACACCATTCCTTACTTAATTCACCTACTCATTCATATAATACACTCAGATCATTCTAATTCATTACGAATCTTACACTTCCTTAAGAAATTTATAAAATAAACTTCTAATTCTTATTTCTTCTTTTAACAATGATTTCAACCATATGAAATCATTACTAACATCATTTGCTTCTTATTCTGATTAAACTATGTTTTTAACATATAAACTTAAAGGAAATTTATCTAGAAGTTAGGTTTTCGGATTACCTTTCTTCTTTAATCTCCTTCCGTCTAACAAAGTTGCTCCCGAGCAAGCTTTTCCTCTTCCTTTTCCTTCTCTTTCTCATCCAAAATCTCACTCTCTCTCTCTCTCTCTCAAAAGTTATAGGATTTTTAAAATCCTAAACAAATGATTTAAGCTTCCTATTTATAGAAAACCAAGGCTAGAGGCAAAATAGTCATTTCGCCCTCAAATCTCCTTACTATTCATGACTTAAACACTAAGTTAACTTAGCCCTTAAGTTTACTTAGCCTTTAAGTTTACTTAACCCTTAAGTTTACTTACTCCTTAAGTTTACTTACTCCTTACTCCACCTCTTTACTATTCACGAAGCTTCCTTGCAAGCTTGATTCAGCTTCCGCCTCTGCTGGAATTATCCGACAGTTTGAAAACTACTATCCTTGGAATCCAAATATTTTTGGATATTTCGTCTTTCCTTTACCGATTAGCTTTTATGTATTCTTCGGATTTTTGAAAAACTGAAAAACACTTTTTGGTGTTAAGCGTTTTCCTTCACGTCTACCCCTAACGTGGTTAAACGAGTGAAAAGTACATAACAATACTTTTTGTCGGGTAAATAGTGCCTATTTCATCTTTTTTCCCGAAAAAATTTTATTTTCGTCTTGAAAATTCTTACTCGTTCAGTCTAGCTCATAGCCAAAATCCTCCCGATTAATAATCATCCTAGGTTCTAGAACGATTAATAAACACATAGCATAGAATAGTATTAATAAAAATTCATTTTATTAATAACTAATTCTTTAAACTTAAATTCTGGATAATCTGATTTTTCGGGTCGTCACATTCTTCCCTCCTTATAAAAATTCCGTCCTGGGAATTTCTAAAGCCACACCCATACCTGGGTGTTAGAGTTTATGCCCTAGAGGCCAATTATTTTATATAATTGCTTAACATTTTGATATTATATTTGATTGAATAAATGAATGATTTTATTATGGTTTTATTTACTGCGTTATATAAATGTTAACATAATAAAATTCCTTAGAATAGTGATACAAATTATATAGTTTCAAGTATGTGACTTGAACATGAGATTATATAATTATAATTAGTATCATTGTTCTTAAATGTCCCTAGTCAAGTAATATTGTTGATGGGACAACAGTGATGCATTGAGACTAGTATGTGGATTGACTGATGACCAAATCTCATTGCTCATAAATATATGAGATATTAAGTCAATGCATAGGTACATGTTAGAGAATGATGTACTGGACAGACCCACCATGAGAATTCTATATGGAGCATTATGCGAAGTGTCATTAGCAATTCTCATAGTGACAATGATGTAATGGAGCAAAAGTTGTTGCATTGGCCGTAGGAACTTATCATTTATCTTTTCCCTCTGGGCTAGTTTTAGAATTAGAAGATTGTTATTTTGTGCCTGCTATAAGCAAAAACATTATTTCTATTTCTTGTTTGGACAAGAAAGGTTTTTCATTTATAATAAAGAACAACCGTTGTTCATTTTACTTAAATGATATATGTTATGTTGTTGCACAATTGTTTAATGGTCTTTATATTCTTGATTTGGAAATGCCTATCTATAACATAAATACAAAACGATTTAAATCAAATGATTCAAATTCGACATATCTCTGGCACTGTCGTTTGGGCCATATAAATGAGAAACGCATATCAAAACTCCATAAAGATGGATTTTTGGATTCATTTGATTTTGAATCATATGAAAAATGCGAATCTTGTTTATTAGGCAAGATGACTAAAGCTCCTTTCACTGGACACGGTGAACGGGCTAGCGATATATTGGGACTTATACATAGTGATGTATGTGGACCCATGAGTTCGTTAGCAAGAGGTAGGTTTTATTACTTCATTACATTTATTGGCGACTTGAGAGATATGGATATGTGTATCTTATGAGACACAAAATCGAATGCTTTGAAAAGTTCAAGGAATTCAAGAATGAAGTTCAAAACCAATTTGGCAAAAGCATAAAAGCCCTTCGATCCGATCGAGGAGGTGAATACTTAATCCAAGACTTTGATGACCTTCTAAAGGAGTGTGGTATTATATCACAAAACTCACTCCACAGAACACCACAATGGAATGGTGTGTCTAAGAGGAGGAATTGAATCTTGTTGGACATGGTACGATCAATGATGAGTCATGCAAATCTTCCAATAAGCTTCTAGGGTCATGCCCTAGAGACAGCTGCATTCACACTTAACCGTGTTCCTACAAAAATGGTTCAGAAGACACCATATGTGATGTGGACTGGAAAACGTCCTAATATGTCGTTCATGAAGATTTGGGGTTGCGAGGCGTTTATAAAACGTCTAGATTCTGACAAGCTCGGACCCAAATCTAACAAATGTAATTTTTTGGGATACCCAAAGGAAACAAAAGGGTATTATTTCTACAAACCTTATGAGAATAAAGTATTTGTTGCTCGAATTGGTATTTTTCTAGAAAGAGAATTTGTCTTTAAAGGAAACAGTGGGAGGAAAGTAGAACTCGAAGAAATTCGAGAACCATAGAATATCATTGAACCTGAGTTGGAACGTGAGCAGGAACCACAAGATGTTGTGGAAAGTGAACCTGCTCAAATTATACAAGGAATTCGTAGATCTGGTAGGACACACCAAGAGCCCGAGAGATATTATGGATATCTTGTGACTCAAAGTGGCGATGTGATGCTCATAGATCAGGATGAGCCTGCTTCCTACCAAGAAGCTATGAATGGACCAGATTCTGAGAGATGGCTTGAAGCCATGAGATCTGAAATGGACTCCATGTATACTAACCAAGTATGGACTTTGGTTGATCCACCCGAAGGGGTAAAACCAATCGGGTGCAAGTGGGTTTTCAAGAAGAAAAGCGGACATGGATGGTAATGTACAAACCTACAAAGGTCGATTGGTAGCAAAGGTTACAAACAAGTTCAAGGTGTTGACTATGATGAAACCTTCTCTCCAAAGGGCAATGGTTAAATCCATCGAGGATCTTACTTGCTATTACGACCTTTTTACGATTACTGAAATCTGGCGGATGGATGTAAAAATTTCTTTCCTTAACGGAAATCTCCTTGAGGATGTGTACGCAGACACAACATGAGGTTTTGTCAATCCAAAGGATGTTGAAAGGTATGTAAGTGCGATGATCCATTTATGGATTGAAACAAGCCTCTCGAGTTGGAATCTTGATTTGATGAAGCGATCGAAAGAGTTTGGTTTTATTAAAATGAAGATGAACCATATGTATATAAGAAGGTTAATGGAGTCACATTGTATTCTAGTATTATATAATGATGACATATTAATTATTAGGGAATGACATTCCTTCATTATTGGTTGTAAAAACATGGTTAGGAAAATGTTTCTCCATAAAAGATTTAGGCGATCACGACTACACATTTTAGGTATCAAGATCTATCGAGATAGATCGAGAAAAATGCTTAAGCCTAAGTCGGTAGTATATATTGATAAAGTGCTAAAATGGTTCAAAGATGCAAAGGCAAAAAGAGGACACTTACCCATGACTCATGGTATAAAGATCTCTAAGTCCCAATGTCCTAAATCACAAGATGGTGAGGAGCGTATGAGAAAGATCCCTTATGCTTCGGAAATTAGATCTATCATGTATGCAATGATATGTACTCGTCCGGGATGTCTCAGTATGCTTTGAGCATAACGACGGAGATATGATCCTAATCCAGGTGAAGGTCACTGGACAGCAGTCAAGAATATCCTCAAGTATCTAAAGAGGACTAAGGATTCATTCTTGGTATATGGAGGTGAAGACGAACTGGCAATAATGGGTTACATAGATGCTAGTTTCTAGACCGACAATGATGACTATAAGTCTCGATCGGGTTTTGTGTTTTGCCTTAATGGTGGTGCTATTATTAGCGGGAAGAGTTTGAAGCGAGAGCGATGGTCGATTCTCACAACAGAGGGTTGAGTATATTCTTTGCTTCTAGTGCGACCAAGGAGGTCAGATAGATTAAAAAGTTCATCAACGAACTTGGTGTTGTTCCAACCATTGTTGATCCGGTTAGTTTCTATACCGGTGATAATAATGGAGCCATTGCAAAGCTAAGGAACCCGGATCTCCCAACGATCCAAGCATATACTTAGGTGGTACCATCTCATCTGTGAAATCATTGATAGAGGAGATGTACATATAGGAAGAGTGCCAACAGATGATAATGTTGCAGATCCACTGACCAAGGCTTTGTCACAAATAGGCTAACGAAGGTCACAATAGTTCCATGGGTATTAGATACATGAGTGATTGGCTCTAGTGCAAGTGGGAGACTGTTAGAGTTTATGCCCTAGAGGCCAATTATTTTATATAATTGCTTAACATTTTGATATTATATTAGATTGAATAAATGAATGATTTTATTATGGTTTTATTTACTACGTTATATAAATGTTAACATAATAAAATTCCTTAGAATAGTGATACAAATTATATAGTTTTAAGTATGTGACTTGAACATGAGATTATATAATAATAATTAGTATCATTGTTCTTAAATGTTCCTAGTCGAGTATTATTGTTGATGGGATAATAGTGATGCATTGAGACTAGTATATGGATTGACCGATGACCAAATCTCATTGGTCATAAATATATGAGATATTAAGTCAATTCATAGGTACATGTTAGAGAACGATGTACTGGACAGACCCACCATGAGAATTCTATATGGAGCATTATGCGAAGTGTCATTAGCAATTCTCATAGTGACAATGATGTAATGGTCCTCCTCCGACATTCGAAATCACTATATTACAACACGAATTTATGTACTTTGATATCATCAAATGTCACCTTTAATAGGGTGGACTATAAAGGTGATTATTGGGTACATCATGAATCGTGTGAGGAATATGAGTGATCTAGATGGAATTTAACCATCATATATATTAGGGGTGATATCCATAGGCCTCTTGATTGAGTAGGACTATGAAATGCATGGCCATGCTCAAATAGTGATTTGTTTCATATAGTCTACTCATTGATCAAGAAAACTCAGATTAAATTATGAAGAGTATGACACATTCCATGACTCGAGTTTAATCAATGATATTAAGGTTAAAAGGATTAAATTACATTGAAACATTGGTCACTGATAGGTTGCGTCGAATCATCGATCTTATTATTACTTGGGTAGCAGTGATGCATTACTAGATGCCGCTCACTGTTTATAATTTTATAATATGATTTAAAATTATTGCCAACGTAATAATAAGCTATAGGGTCACACACATAGAACGTAATTAAAAGAGAATTAATTTAAATTGTAAATATTTAAATATATCAATATGATTAATAGTATTTAAATTACAAATTTAAATTAATAGGATAATTTATATATAGGTATATTATTTAAGTAAGACTTAATTAAGATATATATATATATATATATATATTATTAGATTTTATTAAATTAGGTTTTGAATAATATTTTTTTAATGGCTATATATATGATATGTAGTAGCCATTTTAGATATTATTCAAAAACTAAAAACCCTAGCCGCTCTTAGAGAGAAACAAGTTCTGAAAATCCTCATCCTTGGTGGCTAGTACCATGGTTCCTTCTTCTGCAGATCGTAGGATGATTCTCAGAGCGTTAGTGTGATACTTAGTAGAGGCGCGATTCATTCGATTCATATTGAGATTTGAGCGCATCAATTTTAGTATCACAATCGGTATAATTTCTAACCAATTGAGTTAATTGTTTTCTCATGGATCCTGTTTTGGGTTTTGTAATTGCTTTAAATTAGTTTATTTTCGCAGCATTTCTGTGTCGAAACCCTACACTGGATGCCTACAACCTTTAGCAATGGTTTAATCTTAATTCATCCTTCTCATAAGGATCATCTGTTGACATAATCGTCATTAGTTAAACCTCACGCTTAACAATACTTTCAATCTTTCTGGTCCTCACATTCACCCGTTCTTCACAAAATTTTGTCCTCGAAATTTTAGCTTACCCTTCTTCTCAACATTTCTTCAAAGAAGTTCTTATCTTTCATACATTCCCTACCCTTCATAACTTATCAAGAATCATGAAGTGAATGGAATAAATAGGAATATAAGGATTCCTTTAAAACATTTCATACTTTTGCTGAGGGGTCAAATTGACCATGAACTTTTACTAGGTTTAACAGTATTTCACCGAAAACCCTTCTTACACGGTCAGTTTACAATCACAAAGAAGGTTAACTACCTCTTCCATAGTACATAGGCGATCAACCCATCGTATAACCCCATTTTAGGGTATGTTTACCTTAGACTTAATCATTAGATTCGGCACCAAAACAATTTGGTTCGACATAACTTTTCAAAGAAAGCTTAATTTTCTTTTAATCATGACATACCATTCGTCTTAGCCAAATCAAGTAGCTTAGACCATAACAATAAATTTGACATCAACTTGAAACATTCGTCTAGTCAAATTAATTGACATCGACTACTTCTTTAAATTCTTTTACAATACATCAAAACGTTTTATGGCGTCATGATACCGCACTTTTCACAGTACGTTGAGGACTTCGTCAGTTTATGACTTCATCATTATGCATCATACCATAGCTGGCTGTAGATCCTAAGATCAAATCCAACACCAGGTTTAATTGCATTAATAACTCCATCCTTTTACCATCCTTGCATCAAATGCACTGATGCTATAAATTTCATTTTGATATTTCAAATCAATTTATGTATAGCCAAAACAATTAGCATAGACATACCAATAATAGTTCTTTTAAATTCCATTGGTTCCAAAAGTTGAACCAATTCTTTACTTTTCAAAATACGCACTTCAACACGATTTCAAGAAACTTTGAAATCCAGCATAGCTGGATGACTTGGAATATCCTATTCACCATCTTCCTTCATTGTCTTACTTGTGACAATACTTAATCTTCTCTAGCACCTTCAATGCTAAGTCTACTAAAAATAACTCGTTTTTAGTCTACACATTCCTATACCTTAGTACAGTCCATCAACTTATCACACATTATGAGTTCAGAAACTTTCCACAATAATATGAGTTTAAGAACTATCCCAAACAGACCATAAGCGTCCATTCGCTGAGAAGTCCAAAAACATACCATATAATTATGAGTCACGAACTTACCATAAGTATGAGTTTCAAGAACTTGCACCTACCTTATCGTTGTCTACCTATCAAGTATATACATGAGAAAAGATTCACCTTCTCGTCATATACATCTTGACAGCGTGACCAATTTCAATGATTATCACTGTAATAAACCGAGTGGTTGTTACACTAAGCACAAACCTCTGCCCATACAAAGGTTCATACAACTCAGCTATCACATGAGTTCGCAATTAAAATCTTACAACTTCTAACTTTCTCTTTACTTAATATGAATTTTCTTTAATTTGTATGTTATCCTTTACAACTCAATCTGAGTTCTTCTTCCCGTACTACTTCATAAAACTATTCATTCATAGCATTAGCTAAGAATCATTCATCGTTTAACAGCTCATTTGTTACTACGATTTACTATGATCATGTGGTGATCTTTTTATCCTTCTCTCTACGATTATAGTCTTAGGTACTCATACTTAAGATTTATAACCTATCAGCTCTGATACCAATCTGTAACGCCCCAAAATCTGGTTTATTTTCACATCCGAATTCCGTACGTCACGATCTCATCTTCTTCCAAACATATATCATTATATAGCTAAATATAATAACATACATCCTCAAATCCCAAGTTCTAAAACCTTATAACATCTTCCATTACAAATAATGATAATTACATTATTCTTTACATCTTGTACAAGTGACTTTTATCCGCCACCAAGGATACATAATCATTCATTAAACTATTCTATAAGTTAATTCTATCATTCTATATTATAAGTCTTCGCTTGATCTTCACACTCATTCATATAATGAATGATACTTCTTCTAGATACCGATCAGCTTGATCTTTACGGGATCCTTAAGTTCTTCTAACATCGTTCGCTAAAAATGTTTTTACTTTAAGCAAGTGTGAGCATTCAATTGTTAGGTTTGTAATATTCATGGACGCAATCGAATTGCATAAAATAAGTAGAAACATGAAAAATCAGAGTTTAAAAATTTTACAAACCATATACCCAGATCATCTTTTATGCACAATTATTAATTAAACGAAAAGATAAAGAACAAGAATCATACCCTTGAAGATTCGAGCTTCCTCGGGTACGAGTTCACCTCCAAATCCTTTCGCGTTCAACTTGAATTCACCTGGTTTGGTTCCTTCCTTTGATCAACGTTAGCCGCCCAAGTGTTTGACCTCTAGAGGTGTTCCACCAAGGAAGAACAAAAATTCAAAAAGATGGGTTTTTGGTAAAATCCTAGTTTTTCTATCTCTCATAGAAAAGGGACGTACTCTCCAACAACTTGGAATTACGTATGTTGTGAAAAAGTCAACAACCACGTCACCCATAATAAGACTCCTCTTGTTTATAGATGTGGGCAACCCTCCTTAACAATTAAGGAATTGAGTTTTATTTTAATTAATTAAATTCCTTTATTAATTAGGCTCCCAATCTTATTAGGAATTATTAATTAAACTCTTTTAATTAATTAGCCTTCAATCTTATTAGGATATATGAGAGTACCTTTAGAATTAAATAATAATAATAGTAATAATAATAATAAGACTCCTCTTATTGATTTATATTTAATATTTCTAAAATATTAAATAATAAATATTAAGCTATTTAATTTATTCTATCATCATAGATTAAATTAAATATACTTAACTTATTATTACTATTATGCCATTTGCTTCTTAAATAATTATTCTTCCTTTTTATGGTGTGACCCTTTAAGTTCTTTATATTAAACTCATTGTGAATAAATCAATTAAAACAATTCTAATCTTATTTAAATAAATAAATTAAAATAATAATTTATTTAAATAAATAATATTTATTTTACAATAGGGATAAGCCTCCCTAGCGATTAACGACTTTCAAGATAATATAGATTTCAACATTAATCATAAAAGAACCTTTGAGTAAATAGTTACCATATAATTCAATCCTTCCACCATACAATGTCCTAATTAAATATAAGACATGGAATTACTGTCAAGTCTTATTTTATTTAATTATATGTATTTCAACTCTTAAATGCCCAACTCCAAATAATACAAATTAGAAACTCCTTTCTAATTTCATTCTGCCTTGGCCAAGGACTACTGAGTTGTAATTAATCAAATCACATAGGACATTTCTCTTCTTTTACTAGAAGTGGTAGATTCTTTATTGATCATACATTATCTCCATGTACAACTTATTATACCCAAGCATACCCTTTGATATTTCCTAAGGGTCTTAAGGAATAAGTAAAAGTATAAATCATCATACACAAGATACTATGATGATCTCAAGTCCAAGGATCACTTGTACTACTATCACTACAGGAATTCCTATTGACAGGCAAGTAAAACTCCATTAGGTATTCCTTAGCGAGTCACGTTCAGTGAACTTATTCTCTAATAAGCACCTACATACTTGCTTTAGTGTCTCCACACAAATGATCATGATTTCAATCATCCTCATCCAATGAGCATGCAACGTATGTACCAATCTATCCGGATTCACTAATCCCCAATTTAGTAATGTAAAGATTGGAAACTATTTTAGTTTTAAGCTTTCTAAGAATTTAGATCTCATTAGAATGATCATCATCATTATTCTAAAAGCATTGCTTAAAACTATGGGTTTATCACATATTATAAAACAACATCATGTAGATAATTAAAAGCCTTTAATAAATTAATAGTTTTTATTAATAAATGAATAAGATTGTTAAAAAGTATATGCTTTATCATCAAACATGATTGGCTTGTGTACATACTACTTTCATCAATTGCCCAACAAGTCATAGCTGTTAAATAAACAACTTCAAGAATTTAAACATTCTTTTAAGACTTCAATAACCGAACAAAGGTTATGAAGCAGCTTGAATAATAGGAATAATCTTAATTCCTATCATTTTTAAACATTAGTCGCATTCACTTTGAAATACTTTCATTCTCTACTCTCTTTCATACACATTCTGTCTGGATATAATAAATAGCACAGACTTAACAATAACGGTTCATGTATAAACAGAACATTCTCTTATTGAAGAGTTAAATCAAATAGCAGTTCATCTTATAGAAACACCGAAGTGTTAAAATTGTGGCACAAGGCCACATACATTCTAACACATTTTACAAATATCACACATTTGCACATAGACATAACTTCTCAAGTTCAACAACTTAGAAGTTTTAAAAACTAGCATTCATTTAAAATATGAATGAAGTTAGGAAACTTGCCTTACGCACAGCTACAACTTATAGTTTACGCTGAATTGCTCATTCCAATTCCTATGTAGCACATAAGGAAATAGCACATACACCAATTAGTCATATACTTGACTTTACGCATTGGTTTACTTAACTTTACTTCTTAGGGTTCACGTTCTTACAAACTAAGTTTACGCGACCAACTTCCTTTATCGGTTAATGGCTTCATGACATACGGAGATGTCTTACTCAATACGTTCATCATCTTTGATGATTTATATTCTTATCTTCTTCTTATAACTTCTCTAGGACTTAACACACATTGTTTCTCTGCTAATCCATATGGTATTCTGAGTGGTTTCCCACAAATAACCAACAAACAAGTTCCCGTCTCATCTACACTGCCCATAATGTTTGAGTTAGATCGATTGCCGCCAGTACATACCTTTGCTCTCTGAAGGAATTGTTTAGCCCAGCTCCCATATGCCAACCATCAAAGGTTACAATTGTAATACAACCTAAATTCATCTTAACTTTTCCAAACTATTAAACTATAACGTTCGTTAAGTCAATTTCTTATTCCTTATGGCTTTCTGGAAACTAAATGCCATACCTCAAGATTTATTCATCATCGTCTTAGTCATACAGTCTTTTTTATACTCAGAACGATCATTCAATATTCATTCTGCGCATTTATAGCGTTAACCATTTTACGTTATCTTATTCTTATCTTACAACGTCTGGTTCATTCGACTTGGAACGTTATCCAAGTTATAAACATTAATTCGGCTTGTTTTACGTTATACGTACTTGTCTTTAATTCAGCTTCTTCACTGTTCAAAGGTTTAATCATTGGTCTTCATTATCCTACGGTCAAACCATACATGGGGTGTAGGTTCTACCCATTTAATATCCGTGTACACTTAACCTTCACTTTGGTTAAAGTGTTCAATGCTTACATCTCATTCTAACATTCTCCTTCCGACTCACATTCAGCTTTCATTATTCTTATTACCGTTCGCTACAGCTTTCTTGAATAATTCATATCTTACTTACTACCTTCGTCAACGTCTAAGTCATACTACCAATGTATACGTAGAACGTTCGCTCGGCGTGAATATGTTGGGTAAAATCTAATTACGCACAACACGCAAGTATATATGGTCAACAAGTAATAGAGTGATAAGTTGAGTATCGTTCCCACAGAGACTAACTAGCAATAACCTTAACTTACAATTACCAATTTCCTATGAACCCTAATTTTATTAAATAAATCAACTCAATCATTAAAATTAAAGAATCTAAATTAAAGAATAATTAAACTACCACAAAAATCACAATTATCAAAATTTGGAATTTCAAACAATTAAGGGAGAATTAGACTTATGATTTCACCCCAAGCTTCACTCTGATTTTAACACCTTTATTCCAATTCAATGCACTATCCCAGTTTATTAATCAAGAACACGAAAGTAGTATTAACCACCTCTCGATGCACTAATACCATATTAACGTCAATCCACAATTAAGATAGAAATCCATTAAACACCTTAATCAACTAATCCACTATATCTCTATATGAATTACAATTGAAGAAGGTTTAAGAATAAGTTCTCTATCCGATTACATGCGATGTCAAGCATATCTCTACCTTAGCATTCATCAAGATTAAGCTATTCACAAAATCATGAACACATGCTATATTAACTAGGTCTAGATTTGAATATCCTCTCTCGATTCCATCCAATTCCACAAAGAATTGTTGATCAGGCAATTCATAGATTCAAGCTCAAACAAATATAGATAAACTGGAAATAGATTATTAAATTGGAAATTAAAGTCTACAAAATCTTCGATTCACTCAAAGATCCATCATAAGCCTAAAAAGTGAATTAGTTCATGTCAAACAAAATAAACACTAAATAAATCATAGAAATCATTCTTCTGATTACAAATAATAATCTAACACAAAGAATATTGCAAAACACCCTTCACGTAGACTAGAATCGTAATCGTCTTGAAAATCTCCCAAAAACACTCCTCCACGCTTGCTCTCCAAAAACTAAGATTAGATCTTCGCAATGTGTCCTATTGTTACGTTGAAGTTGTTGTTGATAAAGTAATAGATGTCTAGCATACAAGCTCCAGCCGCAATTTTCTTCAATTAGAGTTCCATTGTCATGCAAGTTGCTAGAAACCATGTCCAATAAGAAGTTTAATCAAAACAAGACATAGCTAGATTTTCCACCCCACCTCAGTTCATGCACTAATTAGGCTCGCCTTGGCGGGCTCCCTTTCTGTCTAGCTCGAATGAAGACCCCCCGCCCCAGCGGGGGTGTAAAGGAAGATGATGCTCGCCCCGTGAGTTACCTTCTTGTCAATCGATTATGAAGACCCCACCTTAAGCGGGGTGTATAGTCTAAATTAGCCCCCACCCATGAGCTTGTCTTCTATTTGCTGACGACATCTGAATTTCACAAGTTCTTCCAAATTTTTCTCCAATTGACTTCAAAACACACCAAATAGTTCCAAATGTACGTTGAATGCTGTACCACCATTCTACACATGAAATAACATAAAACAAGTAAAAATGAACATGACCACAATAATTTAACAATAAATAAGTATGAAATGGATATTGAATCGCGTATATAAAATCCACTTATCAAAATCCCCCAAACTTAAACCGTGCTAGTCTTTGAGCACAAAACAACTACATGCAATGCAATGCAATGAAATGAACACTACCTAACTTATATGCTTTCGAATCCAACAATATCGCGGAATCAAAATTATCTTAACGGCCTCAGCGAAAATAAGCAACTATACAATATCAACCATCAAAAACCAATCTACAATTCCGTTACTCAAATCTCAAGCCATCATCACTGGTATAGTGTGTGTGCAACATCCATGATAACCGATACTAACTCAAATTTCAATACATAATCAATCTCTTAGAAGGAATCACTCAACGTAAACTTAAAATATCAAAAATAGATAGTTCCAACTAAAATTAAGCAATCACTAATCTCAAGGGTTCAAGCGGGGTACTTATACTTTATTCATTCATACATATTTTTATATATATATATATATATATTATTATATATATCTATATATTACTAGTTTTATTTTTACTTTGTTTTTTTTTTTTTTTACCCATAGTTATGCAATGTCTTATTCCCTTAGGCTTTTCAATGATACCTTAACGAGCTTTCGACCAACGACTCCTAGATCATTAAGACCTTAGGGCACTAGGTGTAAAGACAATCCCCTCGGGCTTACTTACTCAAGTAACAAAGGTCACAAAACTAGACAAGCACGCCACGGTGTTTATTCATATATATATATATATATATATATATATATATATATATAAAGCTTATATGCCCCACATATCATCCCCAAACTTAGGTTCTTGCCTAACTTTGGCCTTTACTGTCTATCCATGTCATTTTGACATTTACTCTTGCATTATCCTTTAGAGACCATTTAGGTATCAATTTGAACTTGATCAATCAACACAGATGTTTGTTAAACGTGCTATCCTTTTATACCAACTTCAAACAAGCTCAAGATTCGATTCATAGCAAAAATTATATCATAGTTCTAATACTCAATACTGTATTCGTTACTTATTGTCAATCACATCATTGGCCCACAAACAATATGAAACACAACATTGATGGACTTACGCAACACAATATTTACTAACTAATTTTTATAATAAGGATAACAAAATGCATTACAAGATTATCTACTATGCAATGACAAACATTAACCTAAGCTACTATCGATGCACCTAAACTATCATGCAATACTAAAATTAGAATGCAATACAGAAATTTAAATGACAACAATTCAAAATGCAACCTAAATGCTAAATGCTAAATGCATGCAAACATGTATTTAAATCTCTCAAACTTAAGTAATACAATGTCCTCATTGGATGATTAGTCAAAATAAGTATATGAGGACTTCCCTGGTTTCGCTTAAGTCTGAGGAGGTGGTTGTTCTTCTTCTTCACCCGAATCACTTGGTGGAAACCTTGGCAATGGCATGGGTTATTGATATGGGAATTGGGCTACCTGGTTGAAGCTTTGTAGAGTGGTGTTAAGTGAGGCAAAAGATGTGTTCATAGCATCAAACATATGATCTTGCCTCATCGCCAATCACCTCATTTCCCGACGTGTTGCATTGTTGTGTGCATTAAATTGATTTTGAAAAACAAGGAATTGAGAACTGGATATGGCCTCGGCCTGCGGTACCTGCTCAGTCCCTTGATCGCCCATTGGTTCATCATCCTCCCCCGATGTCTCCATAGCATCCACGTTGTCATCTGAATCCGACGGAAAAATAAAACCCAGACCACGCGGATGTGACTCGCCCCCTGCCCATACAGAATAACGCGCTATCATTCGAGAATCAAGCAATGCAAGCGACAACTGTGTGGGATCATCACCGGACCATCTAACTCCTGCGTTGCGACACAACCCACAAATGAGAGAGATGGGTGTGGCAAGCCTGCAGAAAAATTCCCACGCAAGTACCGGCGGATTGATGAACATATTATGGCCCCGACGTCAATTATAAAATCTTGCACAATGGCGTACAATAGTAACGCCTTCTCTTTTGTGACGTCCGAGGCATGTTGGGACGGAAGCAATTTTTCACATAGGAAGGCGTACCAGATTTTGCCATACCGGCTAAGGTCTTTGCTATGAAACACGGTGCCTCCCTTTCAACTCTTGATCCAAGATGTTCCCATCTTTGTCATCTCCGTGATTATAGTATCAAAGTCCAGGTCAGAATTACGGAGATGAGCATACTTGCAGTGGTGAGGCACCCTCAGTTGGTAGAAGGTGTTAATGGCGTCGGCACTGAATGGAACCAACCGTCTTTGTACAAATGCGTGGAATGGTTCTTTGTCTTCAGTATTTGCGTAGACTTCTTTGACGATGTTAATGACAGCTGGTTCTGACTCTTCGGTGAATTTGGTCCATCCCTTTTGGTAAATTTGAGGCATAAGCTCCCCATCGTTAGGATCCGGTGCCAACCCCCTCTCCGGTGTAAGGGCTTTGGTGAGCATGTAGTCATACCGGTCAGTAGCGACGGCACTTGCAAATTTCCGGCGTTCGAAGGTGCGTGTTGATTGAGATGATCGTGAGATTTCTCCCCTTTGTCATTTAGAAGATGATGGTGAAGCCATGATCTCGCTCTAGTGCGTGACTTGCTTTAACTTTCCCCCACTTTGCAATTTGCTCCTCTCTAACTCTCAAGTATTCTTATGAATTTGCTTTGTCAATTGGTGTGAGAGATTAGATATGAGGGTAGTAATATATATAAAGGTTGAAGGATGGCTACCATTGGTGGATTGAATAGGTGGAGAGGAGTAATGGAGTATTGGGAATAGTGGGGTAGAAGTAATGGTAGTGGGTGGTGGTTATGAAGTTATGAAGTAGTGGGGAAGTGGGAAAGTGGTAAGTTATTGGGAAGTGAAGAAGTCTCATAATCACCCAAAGTCATTGAATTCAAGACCCACTTGATGGGGGTATTACAGATTAGGAAGGCCATACGGTGGGCATCAATTCTGATTATCTGGATTCGGGACCCCTTGCGACGGGGGTTGTAGTGTTAAAATGGCCAGCCCCAGCGGGCATGTGTTCTGTCTAACATGTTTGATGACCCCCCCACACCGAGGGGGTTATAAATACATAAATATGGCCCACCCTGAACCAGTGCATGATGACCTATCGAGCTCTATCTTTTCTTCTTTGTAGTTCATTTGTGCTTCAGTTTTGCTCACTTAATGCTCCATTTTCAAACCTACATGACATAAAGTAAGAAGATTAGTGAGTTGTTTATAGCATGATGTATTGTGGAGAGATTAACGAGATTTTTCTTTTATTCGTCTACCTAATAATGAAATAAAAACTATGATTAAGCAATTATGAATATAAAATATGATAAAGAATTAAAAATTGGGTTGCCTCCCAATTAGCGCTTGATTTTAAGTCATTCAGTCTGACTACTTTCTGCTTATGTTGTGTCAGTCAATGTGATGGCGATCACGTCGGTGTTAGCTTCTCCACCCCAATAATGCTTTAGATGGTGTCCGTTGACTTTGAATGTTTTGAGTGGATTCATGATTGTAGATTTCGATTTGCACCATGAGAGAATACCCGGCAATAGTGAATGGTCCCGACCATCTCGACTTAAGCTTTCCGGGGAACAATCGCAGTCGTGAGTTGAACAAGAGTACTGATTGGCCTGGCTCAAATGTTCGATGCATAATTTTCTGGTCGTGCCATCTTTTGACCTTTTCTTTGTATAATTTGGCATTCTCATAGGCTTGAAGGTGAAATTCGTCGAGTTCATTCAATTTAAGTAGTCTCTTCTCACCTACAGCTGTTTGATCAAAATTGAGTTTTTGCATAGCCCAATATGCCTTATGTTGTAGCTCGACCGGTAAATGACATGCCTTCCCGTACAGTAATTGGTATGGTGACATCCCGATTGGCATCTTGTATGAGTAGGCCCATAATGCATCGTCCAATCTAAACGACCAATATTTCTTGTTGGGATTCACCACTTTCTCTAGTATCTTCTTAACTTCTCTATTAGACACCTTAGCCTGTCCACTGGTTTGAGGGTGATACGTTGTAGCTACCTTGTGATTGACCCCATACTTGGACAAAAGAGCAGAAAAGGACTTATTGCAGAAGTGACTACCTTCATCACTGATTATTGCTCTTGGTGTGCCAAATCTCGTGAAGATGTTCTTTTGGAGGAATTTGAGGACCACCTTGGCATCCTTTGATGGTAATGCTGTAGCTTCAACCCATTTCGATACATAATCCACTGCGAGTAGAATATACTAATTGTTCAAGGATGAAGGGAATGGCCCCATGAAATTGATATCCCATACGTCAAAGATTTCCACTTCAAGAATCGTTTGCAGAGGCATCTCATTCCGTTTCGAAATGTTGCCCACCCTTTGACACCTATCACATTGCTTGAAAAAATATTTTGCATCTTTGAATAATGTAGGCCAATAAAAACCTGCTTGCAACACCTTCGCTATTGTCCTCTCGCTACCATAGTGTCCGCCATATATCGATGAGTGACACTCGTGCAGAATGTTCTTCACTTCACTATAGGGAACACACCGTCGAATCATTATGTTGGTGCACTGCTTGAACAAATATGGTTCGTCCCACATGGACCATTTCACGTCATGAAGAAATTTCCTTTTCTATTGTCTTGTGAGGTCAGGTGGTAGAATGTTGCTCACAATGAAATTTGCATAATCCCCATACCATGGAATTTCTGCTGAAATCCCAAACAGTTGCTCGTCTGGGAATGACTCATTAATCTCACATCTATCATCTTTCACTTTCCCATAGTTTTCCAACCTAGACAAGTGATCGGCTACTTGGTTCTCTGTCCCCTTTCTATCCTTTATTTCTAAGTCAAACTCTTGAAGTAGGAGAATCCACTGGATAAGGCGTGGTTTATAATCCTTTTTCTCTATCAAGTATCGAATCGTTGCATGGTCCGTGTAAACTACCACCTTAGTCCCGTTCAGGTAAGCCCGAAATTTGTCAAACGCATACACCACTGCAAGCAATTCCTTTTCTGTGGTTGTGTAATTCATTTGAGTTTCTGTAAGTGTTTTGCTTGCGTAGTATATGGCGTGAAACACCTTGTCTCGATGTTGGCCCAAAACAGCCCCAACCGCGAAGTCGCTTGTATCACACATGAGCTCGAATGGCATACTCCAATCCGGTGCGACTATAACTAGGGTTGTAGTTAATTTTCTCTTGAATAAGTCAAAAGCTATCTTGCATTCTTCATTAAAGCTGAACGTTGCATTCTTCTCTAACAAACTGCATAGAGGTTTTGCAATTTTAGAGAAGTCTTTTATGAACCTACGGTAGAACCCTGCATGACCTAAGAAACTCCTAATACCCTTCACTGATTTTGGTGGAGGCAAATTTTCAATAGTTTCCAGCTTTGCTTTGTCAACTTCCAATCCTTGAGCCGATACCTTATGGCCCATAATTATGCCCTCTTCAACCATGAAGTGGCATTTTCCCCAATTTAGTACGAGATTTGTGTCCTTACATCTTTGCAACACCATGACCAGATTCTATAAGCAAGTATCGAAGCTGTCCCCATAGACCGAAAAGTCATCCATGAAGACCTCAACATTTTTCTCCACCATATCTGAAAAAATGGCCATCATACACCGTTGGAAAGTTGTCGGTGCATTGCATAGCCCAAACGACATCCTCCTGAATGCAAATGTGCCGTAAGGGCACGTGAATGTGGTCTTCTCTTGATCCTCTGGGCGATGACTATTTGGTTGTGGCAGAAATACCCATCCAACAAACAATAATATTGGTGTCCCGCCAATCTATCTAACATTTGATCAATAAAGGGCAGCGGGAAATGGTCTTTTTGGGTTGCCGTGTTCAATTTTCTATAATCCATGCAAACCCGCCAACCTTTCACTGTTCTGGTTGGTATTAACTCGTTATCCTCATTTTGCACCACCGTCATTCCTCCCTTTTTCGGTACACACTGAACTGGACTAACCCATTTACTGTCGAAAATCGGGTAGATGATACCGGCATCTAACCACTTCAAAATTTCCTTCTTCACAACTTCCTTCATAATCGGGTTAAGCCGTCGTTGTTGCTCCACCGTTGGGTTTGCCTCATCTTCCATTAAGATCTTGTGCATGCAAAATGAAGGGTTGATTCCCTTTATGTCTGTGATTGTCCATCCAATAGCTAATTTGTGTTCCCGAAGCACCCTCAGCAACTTTTCTTCTAGCATTTCGTTAAGTGCAGCAGAAATAATAACAGGTAAAGAATTTGAATTGCCTAAATACGTATACCTGAGGTGTTTAGGGAGTGGCTTAAGTTCCAGCTTTGGTGGCTCTTCCAATAATGGTTTCAGTTTTTCTGCGGCTACTTCCTCCGTGTTCAATGGTTCAAACGGTGTTTTGAATCTGGAAACTCGTGGCAATGAGTCTAGCATTTGTAGGTAATCCACCAATTCCGAATCGTCGACCTCTTCATCCCCCAATAACGTTGTTTCTAATGGATCGTTTACCAAACTCTTGCTCATATCATCACTGATGATTTGCTCAATTAAATCCATTCAAAAACATTCTTCCTCATCCGTAGGGAATTTCATGGCCTTAAACACATTGAATTTTACTTCTTGATCTTCGACCCTAATAATGAGTTCTCCTTTTTGTACATCTATGAGTGTCCTACCCGTGGCCAAAAATGGTGTCCCTAGGATAATTGGGATGTTCTTGTCCTCCTCAAAGTCCGGAAAGATAAAGTCCGTGGGGAATATAAACTTATCCACTTTCCCCAAGATGTCCTCTACTATGCCTCTCAGATATGTGACTGACCTATCTGCCAACTGTAATGTAATGTTTGTTGGCCTAGGCGCGGGCAAACCTAACTCTAAATATACTGACAATGGCATAAAGTTTACACTCGCCCCCAAATCACATAAACTCTTGCTGAAATGCATATTCCCGATCGTGCATGGAATAGTGAAGCTCCCCGGGTCCAGGAGTTTTGGTGGTAATTTCTGCTGTAATACCGCACTACACTCCTCGGTTAGTGCAACTGTCTCGAAATCTTCCCATTTCATCTTCCTTGACAGAATCCCTTTCATGAATTTTGCGTAGCTTGGCATTTGTTCTAAGGCCTCTGCGAATGGTATGTTGATTTGAAGTTTCTTGAAAACTTCCAAAAATTTTCCAAATTGCTTGTCTAATTTTTGTTTTTGAACTCTTTGCTGGAATGGTGGGGGAGGATAGACAACTGGTTCACTAACTGGTTTGTTCTTTTTCATTTGTTTTTCGTCCCCCTGCTTTACCTCACCCTCTGTATTTTCTTTCTCTATTTCAACCTCCTTTGTAACCGAAATTTCCTTCTTCACTCAACCTCTGAAACCTTTTCTCAATGTCGTCCTCAAATGGCAGCAAGTTTGGATTCTTGGACCGCGTTTGCATAAACTGCTTCCAACACCTGAAATAAGAAGCACAAAACATAAATAAAAATATCTATGTAAAACTTGATTACTTAAACTGATATTGTAAAACTATTAAGATGTATACTAAATAGTCCCCGGCAATGGCGCCAAAAACTTGTTAGGTAAAATCTAATTACGCACAACATGCAAGTATACGTGGTCAACAAGTAATAGAGTGATAAGTAGAGTATCGTTCCCACAGAGACTAACTAGCAATAACCTTAACTTATAATTACCAATTTCCTATTAACCCTAATTTTATTAAACAAATCAACTCAATGATTAAAATTAAAGAATTTAAATTAAAGAATAAATAAACTACCACAAAAATCACAATTATCAAAATCTGGAATATCAAACATTTAATGGAGAATTAGACTTATGATTTCACCCCAAGCTTCATTCTGATTTTAACACCTTTATTCCAATTTAATGCACTATCCCAGTTTATTAATCAAGAACAGGAAAGTAGTATTAACCACCTCTCGATGCACTACTACCATATTAACGTCAATCCATAATTCAAATAAAAATCCGTTAAACACCTTAATCAACTAATCCACTATATCTCTATGTGAATTACAATTGAAGAAGGTTTAAGAATAAGTTCTCTATCCGATTACATGCGATGTCAAGCATATCTCTACCTTAACATTCATCAAGATTAAGCTATTCACAAAATCATGAACACATGCTATATTAACTAGGTCTAGATTTGAATATCCTCTCTCGATTCCATACAATTCCATAAAGAATTGTTGATCAGGTAATTCATAGATTCAAGCTCAAATCAATATAGATAAACTGGAAATAGATTATTAAATTGGAAATTAAAGTCTACAAAATCATCGATTCACTCAAAGATCCATCATAAGCCTAAAAAGTGAATTAGTTCATGTCAAACGAAATAAACACTGAATAAATCATAGAAATCATTCTTCTGATTACAAATAATAATGTAACACGAAGAATATTTCAAAACACCCTTCACATAGATTAAAATCGCAATCGTCTTGAAAATCTCCCAAAAATACTCCTCCACGCTTGCTCTCCAAAAACTCAGATTAGATCTTCGCAATGTGTCCTCTTGTTCTGTTGAAGTTGTTGTTGATAGAGTAATAGATGTCTAGCATACAAGCTCCAGCCAACTGTTTCTTCAATTAGAGTTCCATTGTCATGCAAGTTGCTAGAAACCATACCCAATAAGTAGTTTAATCAAAATAGGACATAGCCAGATTTTTCACCCCCCGCCCCGGTGGGGGTGTAAAGGCAGATGATGCCCGCCCCGGCGGGCTACCTTAATGTTAAATGATTATGAAGACCCCCACCCGGTGAAAGTGTATAGTGAAAATTAGCCCCTTGGCGAACTTGTCTTCTATTTGCTGACATCTCTTGAATTTCACAAGTTCTTCCAATTTTTTCTCCAATTAGCTTCAAATCACACCAAATAGTTCCAAATGTACGTTGAATGCTACAACCACCATTCTACACATGAAATAACATAAAACAAGTAAAAATGAACATGACCACAAGAATTTAACAACAAATAAGCATGAAATGGATATTGAATCGCGTATATAAAATCCACTTATCAAATTACTCTCAATATTATAGAAGAAGAATTCTCTAATTCTGGTGTGATTTTCATTTCTAAACTGGGCATCTAATTTATAGGAGAATGGAAGGATAATATTTAGAAAAAAAATTCACGGACCAACAATTGGAAATCACGGGCTACAATTCGAATTCGTCTGATTTTTTTTTTTCTGATTTACTATGCTGCACTATGTAGTACTATGCAAGCACTATGCAATAATAAAATATAATATATTCAATTTTACATAAAAAATAAAACTTATTATCATATATATATATATAACCTTACTCACACGACATCCACACACACCCACACATTTAATGAGTATATATATATAAAATTTTTCCCACCGTGACCACCATTCATTCCCCCCCATTCCCGGTGATTGTTTGTCCCCCTATATATATATATATATATATATATATATATATATATATATATATATATATATATATATAAACAAAATTGAGATAACTTTCTCCGACAAATTTGAAAAATGGGTAAATGGGGGTCCATGTAATAAGCAAAATTTACAAAAAAATACTTCATAAAAATCCCCTCTATTTATCTAAATTAACTTGGCTTCACAAAACATATTTTTAATAACATTCATCATTAATATTATATTTACAATATTAACAACCAGATCATTCCCAGGAAAGAGGGGGCTTTCCGATAAAGATTTCTCCTTATTGGCGCAAAATTAGGTGACCAAACCCCTTTTCTCGACAAAACTTTCTAGACATTGTCAATAATGTAAAAAATAATATGAATAACTTTGTCGTCTCAATTATTGATTTAATAATATAAAATATTATGACAATAATTGAATCAATAACGTGAGATACTATGCAGCAATTACTGTCGCAATAATAGAAATAAACTGAGTGACTTCTCATGTAAACATCAATAATCAATATCGTGTGCTACTATGCAACCACACGTATTACTGTATTTTTATCACCAGGTATTTCAACAGTTAACGGTAAAACTTTCATCGGTATTTTTATAAAAATATATTTATGTCATTTTCTAACTTTGACAGTAATTCCGTTGTGGGGTCCACCAATGATTGTGCCGTCGTATGAATATTCCCTGATAAAACGAATATTCTCCGACCAATTGAATATTTTATAACAACTTGCTTACTTTTTAAAATTTGTAAATACTATGCACAACTATAACATTATATCAAATCCACATCTTAATATATATATATATATATATATATATATATATATATATATATATATATCGAAAAGTTAAATCTTTATTCATAAAAGTTGGGGTCTTAAAATATGATTAATTGGTGTATGTGCTATTTCCTTATGTGTTATATAGAGATTGTAATGAACAATTTAGCTTTAACTATAAGATGTAGTTGTTCTTAAGGCAAGTTTCATAACTTCATTCATATTCTAAATGAATGTTAGTTTCTTAAACTTTCGCAGATGCTGAACATGACAAGTTTTATCTATATGCAAATATGTGATATTTGTATAAGGTGGTAGAATGTACGAGGCCTTGTGGCACAATTTTAACACTTCGGTGTTTGTAATACTCGAGAATTTCTGCATCTTATTAAATGAATATATTAATGGAAATAAATATTTATTTGAATATAAATGATTTTGTTTTACGAGATAAGTTAACTAAATTATATTAAATAATTAAATAATTGAGAATATATGGAGTTTGTGAAGAATTCGTTGAAATCCTTGTGTGGCACAGTGATGGGAACTATTAATAGTGATATTAATCAACGAAGGAATTATTAAGTGAGCAATTAATTAATATTAATTGATAATTGTTATTGTAGAATATTCATTAATTGTTAATGGTGATTAATTAATGACATGTGATTATTATTGTTAGCAACGTGTCTATAAATATAATACGATAATTAACTGTTATAGAGATCCATAATTACATTAATCAACGATGAATGGATTATTATTAGTGTTAATTAATCAAGAAGGTGAATAAATTATTTATTTGACATAAAACAAATAAGTTATTAATATAATAAGATTATATTGATTGTTATGTGCAAGTGTGCAATAATTAAAAATATAAAATATATGGAATACAACTATATTATATAGTGTAGTATGACACTTATGTGACTATACTATATATAGCAACCCCTATATTAAGTTTTATTGAACTACATTGTATAAAAGCAATGTGATTGAACATATTGGAACTATATGTTATAAATACATCAAGAAATTGTGTATGTGACAATATGTATGTGGGTATACATTAAAATAAAATGTACATGGATTATATGTATGTTACATTGCCATATCACATCTACTACCTTGAAATATTAATTATGTAAATTATATTGTGACATTAAGATATAACCCTTGTATGGATGATATGTATAAAAATATATCATAAGATTGTATAGCTTAAGTGTACAAGAATGCTGAGTATTTAGGTTGTCCCAAATTGAGAGACCCATTTCTCATTCACGTGTTCAGTAAAAAGGCTAAGGCATATTTTCCTTTTCTTCTTCCAAGCTCCTTCTAGCTCATGATCATGGGGGGAGTGGTTGTCAGGCTAATCTTCAGCAACTATATACCAACTCTCTCTTAACCTTCATGCAATCCTTCAATCCATGGGTTTGATTTAGTGGGGAATTGCAATGTCTGTGTAATTCTTTTTCTATAAATATGGACTCTCCTTCTCCATTTTCCATTGTTGAGAATTGCTTAAATGTGAAGTTGATAGCATATATAGAGCAAGTAATTACATACCCATCAGTGGAAGAAGTGTGAATTAGCAAGCTAATTACAGAGGTATAAGATTTCTTCTTGTTCTTCATTTTGAGTTCTATCAAAATTTCCATTCTTGAATTACCAATTTCTTAATTAGGCCAAGTTGAATTGTGATTGGGTTGTAGAACACTTATATAGTTGTTATATAGGCTTATTAACATGTTTTGTACGCAATGCAGGTTACAGTAGTCGAATTAGTGAAGAAAATTTGATAGTTGGCTTGTTATCTGCCGAGGCTAGAAAGTCTCTGGACTGGAATGGGAGCCGTGAGGCCGTGCGTATCCCTAGTACAAATGGCGCGCGCATGCGCCCCTCTACATATTTTGTTGGTTGTTTTGTTATGATATCTGGTTTATGGGGCATGCTAATACAACTTAGTTTGGCTTATTTTAGTCCTTGACATACTAGTTATGTTGCCTTTCATATAATCACTCACCTAGCTTGATTTAAAAAGAAAACTTGAATTTTCAATGTGCAAACTCAATAAACCATGTGTACCTTAAGGTTCTAACTTGAAGACATGTTAGTGTGGTCTGATTTCATTTGTACATAGGCATGCGAACATGATTTATAGTAAGTAAAGTAGTGTAACATATTAAATGACATTGATAACATGCTAATAGAAACTTTGAGTTTCAAAATGGACATTGACTTATTATATTTGCTTTGACATTCTGATCTTACAAGCATGCTAGTATGGATTTGAAATGCATGTCGGACATACTAACTACATATATGGATTTCGTAATGAAGTATGATCATGTTGGACCTATTTGTAAGCTTTACTAATGAAACTGTGAACTTTAAACATGAATATTAATATACTACTTTGAGAGTTAAAAATCTGATATTTGTGAACATGTTTGATGATACTCTTAAACTCATTCGTGTATCATGAATACGTATATATAGCATGCTTAGGTAGCACAATTCAAGTGAAGCATAAACGAAGCATATTTTCAAACCAAAACAATGTTAATTTCACATATGTGATATGAATACTCACAAGCATGGCTAATATGAGTTATATAACTACCTTATATGTTTAAGAATCAATCATGTTAGACTTTGTGGTTTCATAACCTAGGATGACCTTAACTTGTTGAGATGTTCAACTTAGAACCATATTATGAAATAAAGGAACTAGACTGAACATGAGAAATACGAAGGGACCCTTAACATGTTAATATATGTTTTGTGTGTAAGGATGGGAAAGCAAGGCCAAGAAAGTTATTTCTTAGCCCTAGTTTGAACTGGGATTCGCGCGACCGTCTCCTTAGTACAAATCAGGTGCGATCGGGCCCTTCTGCAGACTTGGAAAGTGACTTCTGTGATTTATGAAGTATGTAGCATGCTAGTATAACTTCATTATGCATATTTATGTCCATGACACACTGACATAGGTAGCATTGCATGTTAACACCTATCTTAGCTTAAATTGACAAGGTGTTTTTTAAATGATGAAGTCTAACAATAGTTCCGAGCTAAGTAATAACATACGCATAAGATTTCATGATTGAGTCATGTGTGTACACTTGAACTATATATCAGGATTATTTATCGAATATGTTTAACTAATGGGCATCCTATACTTGTAATACACTATAAATAGGATTCGAAACTGTTAATTTCTTAACGTCGATAAACTACACTTAAGGCAAGTATCTTAAACCCCTGCATTACTTTATTCAACGAATACCATAAGCAAGTATGTAAACCTTATTTCTTTGAATGCAAGTTATCTTACTTACTCATTCAGTTGAGCTAGTATGTTTTAACTCTTGGGAAAACTATTATTCATGTTGAACTTGGTATTGTTCGTGAATATTGTGAAAATGTCTATGCCATTTGATTCGGCTAGACTATATGCATGTTTAGAAAACTGTCCAAACAAATCGACTAGTGCGGAAATCTTGAAAACTGAGTTGAACAACCCATATGGTAAGGGGAGTGTATATTATTGGAAGCCCCAACACAGGCGTGAATATTACTATGGTGTTATGCATAACATAGAGTATTGTAGACTGATCATCTATAGTACTTGATTCTTTTGGGTTATCAGTTTAATATTGGTAATTCTAGTAGATGTTCAATAGTCCTTAGTGACTGCTCAGTATAAATTAATTTATCCAGTTGGATTCATTGATAGCCTTTGAATTCATATATATTTGTTGATCTATATTGAATTATCATTTCATATCCCAAAGATTTGATTCGAGAATTGTTGATACTCATTGTTCATGATATTGTTCTAAGACTTTGAGACTATACCTTGATATATCTAACTCGTGATTTAATACTCATCACCCTTGTTATATATTACTTGCTGGGCAATTTGTGCTCATTCTTGCTTATTTAAAACCTTTCAGTTATGGTGGAACATGGAAGTGTCTCTAGGAAAGACAAGGGCAAGGGCAAGGCTACCGACTAGCTTGTTCCTTTATGTCAAAATTGTTACGTTGTATGGAGACTGTCTTCAGACTATGTTTAAGCTTAAGTAGGATTATGTAATAAGTCTTTATTCGATATTATTATGTAATCTATTTAGTACTGTAGGTTGCGAGACTTGGGGGAATAATTATAATAAAACATTGTATATTATTCTAAATTAGATCTTCCGATGTGAATATGAAATTTTAGTTATTATTGTATTACTATGAGCACATGATGAACCAAATTCGAGTGACCAAGTGGCGGTCCAAATTTGGGGGCGTCACAGGTTGGTATCAGAGCCGTAGTTATAAACCTTAGGAGCGAGTGTCCTTAGATTATAACTCAGGAGAACTTAGAAGTTAGAAAGAAGATAAAACTCATGTAGAGTTTTCCTTGAGAGACTTAGCGTGTTATGAAATGTAACTTCATTATATACAATGAACTTATGTTTATTTAACATTCTGATGGAGCCGTTGTTTTTGTTTGTCTTATATTGGTGATTGTAGGATGACTGGAATGGGAGGACCTAGCCAAGTAGTAGAGGAGGAGCTGCATGACATCCACGTGGTATTTGAGACACCCTTGATAGCAGAGCCTAGATCAGTAGTGGCCCGTATCGATGATGATGACGAGGAAGAAGAGATGGAGCCATTACCCGAAGAGTCTGACCATGAGGAGGAACCTATGGAGGAGGAGCCCGAGCCTATGGAGGACTCCGACGAGGCTACTTTGGAGGATCTGATGTTGGGGGAGTATGAGGAGAAAATTTTAGAGTTAGGGTGTATGGTGGAGAAGCTAGAGGCGGAGGATAGGGAGAGGGAGTCTGAGTTTCAGAAGTTGAAGGACGAGGATCATCAGAGGAAATTAGCAATGCAGAAAATGGAGGTTGAAATTGCTCACCGTAAGGAGGCAGGGATTCAGATGGGTACTTTATTTCACCGATCGGTGGCTAGGAACGTTGAGTTGGCAGGGAAGCAGGAGGAAATGTAGCAGAGGGTTTTAAGTGAGAGGGTGTAGAAGGAGGCTCTCCGTACTCAGTTAGAAATGGAGGTGATGGGTAGGATTCACTTGGAGGAGAAGTGGGAGGAAGCCAATGATAGTGCGGATGATCTAGAGGATGAGGTGCGGTGCAAGAGAAGGAATATGAATAAGATGTGCTATGCTCTACACACGACTATGGAGAGATTGATCGATGGGGTAAATCACTACCCAGCTGAGCAAGTACAGACCCGATATACCATAAGTCGAGATATGGTGGTGCACATTACACAAAAGGAATACCAGAGCTCCATGGAGCGTGGGATGTTAGATTGAGTCTAGAGGGGAAAAGCTCAGTAGTTATAGTATTTTTATTTATGTGTTGTTCAAATTGTTGTTGAAATCTCAGTCTTTTGTGTAAGACGTGAGATAGTAGTAAACCTCAAACTTTTGAAAAATGTTAGAGGGGTAGTAAGCTGGTGTTGTCCCCGTCTTTTGTGATGTTAGGGGATATATGTTATCATTTATAACAGTATGCTAGAGAAGACCATGTATTGTAACCATTTGGAATTTGACTATAAATGATCTTTTTTTTTTCAGAAACGTGTTATAAACTTTTAGTTCTTTTCAATTGAGAAATGTCTAAGTAATATAATTAGATAATAAAATGAAAAATTTATGATGAGTTATCGATGGGGTAGACTCTCTCTCTAGAGTTTGCTCTCCCTTCTCTCTAGGATTTTAGTCCGGCTTTGTTCCCCCCGTTCCTTTACGTTTTCTTTCTTTCCTTTTTTAGTCTCCCGCCCATCCTCACCTACCTTCTCCATCCTTACCAAACTTTTCAGTTTACCCATTCTAGCTTCTGGGTTCTTCCTTCTCCTTCTCCACCTCCCTATCCCTCCCTTCCGGCCTCCTCTTCTCTAACATCCAGACTTAACCTTACCCCCCCCCCCCACCCCAGCTCAATCTCTTACCTCTCCCTCGTTCCCGTACTTTGGTGTCATGGTCGATCATCCACATCTCTCCGCTGGGAACTCGGAGAGTAGTCCTTCTCGGGATTTGCTGGCAGAGTTTGGTGTCTTCACTCCAAACTCTCCTTTAGCCTCTGTCGCTTTGGAGGAATCTGAGCCTATTCCCTCGAATGTTTCTATCAGTTCTGATGAATCTACTGCCTTTGCTGCTCAGTTGGAGGAGACCCTTGGTCCTGCCACTTCCTCGGCAGCCCAAGATATCTTTAAAGCAGTTCATTACTTCACTAAGAATGACCGTGAAGAAGCCCTTGCTGAAAGAAGGAAGAATGCCAAGCTGATGGACTATATTTCTGCCCTGGGACTTCCTCTCGAAGATGTTAACAACCTCTCTTCTATTGGGATATTTGCTGCGTTAGCTAATGCTCGTAAGGTGTTCAATTCTTGTCCTGCTACGCTAGCAAATGCTCACAAGGACTATATTCTTTGTCTCTGGGGAGTCCTCCTGCTCCTCTGATTACATCCCCCCCCTCCCTTGTATGCCCAAAGCTAATGTTGCTTTGGCTTGCCTATCCCCTAAGTCACGGAGCTCCGGTGATTGCTAATTCAGTTAATTAGAAGAACTTGGGGTTGAGCTTCTTTCCCCCCTTGCGAATCAAGGGAGTGTTACAGTTAACCCCACAACAAATCCTTGACTTGGCCTTAATAAATGGTCTTCTAGCCTTGTTGGTCAATTTATCCACTCGAAGCTCCGTTTAAGTTTGGTTGAATCTTACGCTAAAAATTATGGGGGCACCTTGGATTGACAAAGTCTATCTTCATGATAAGGGTACTTCTTATTCAAATTTGATTCGGTGATAGAAAGAGACAATGTCTTAGCCTCGGTCCGTGGTACATAGCGTCCAAGCTTCTTTGCTTCTGTTAGTGGCGAAGGGGTTAATTTCAAATTATAACTTATAGTAGCAAAGTCTCGATATGGGTAAAGTTCGATAATATCCCCTCTCTTCTTGGACAAAGGAAGGTCTAAGTTACAGCAGCAGCGGGTTGGTGTGGGTAGTTGTTCTTGAAACAACATGACTTCTAAGTTGGAACCTATGAGCTTTGCTCGAATATGTATTGAGATTGAAGCTTTGTCTTCATTTCACGCCTCCATCAATCTTTGTTGTGTTTGACGAAATGCTCGGATTGAAGAAAGCGTGGCCAGTGAAAGTGGAGTATTGGGCGAGGCCCCCTCCTGTTCTAAATGTAAGCTGTTTGGACATTCCTTCTCAAATGCCCGAAAACTAATTTTAGTGGGTTCCCAAACACTCCCAGAGCCCTCTGTGAGGCCCCTTGTTCCACTATTCCTAGCACAACCAAGGCCTCTCCTCCTCCAGGACCCCAAAGGTTCATGGATACCCGTTTCCAAAGGACTTAAAGCTCTTCTTCCCCCTTCCGGCCTCTCCATTCTCTTCCACCAACGCTTCTCTCCCTATTGCTCCCCCCTTATTCACGGTGATGAGTGCAGATCTCCTATCCCCCTAACCCTTTACTTGATAAGCTTAAGCAAGTTGATGAGAAGGAATGCAGGGACACAAAGCATAAGACTAGGCCTAGAAAGGAGCCTCTTGAATTCTAAGAAGAGGAACAAAGGTCCAAGGGTCTTCCCTTCTAGACTAATACTATCCCCTTTTATGACATTCTTTTGTTCATATAATGTCGAGGGTTTAAATAAAAACCAAAGCGGGCTTTTTGTTAGCAACTTTTTTTGTTAGACAACCATATCTCCTTTGTGGGCCTCATTGAGACCCGAATAAAAAGCTTCAAATGCTTCCGAATATCGCGGGCTGTCTGCCAATGGCGGGTTTGGATTTTTAACTATGACTACCACCCGACAGCGGATTTGGGTGGGTGGGATCCTTCTATTTGGAGAGTGGATGTCCTGTTTCAATCTGCCCAAGTTTCCCACTTCAAGCTCTTTCCTCTTTATGGCAGTTATCCAATCTTGGCTTCTATAGTCTATGGCCAGAACTCTATAGTGGAACGTCGTCAGTTGTGGACTGACCTAAATTCCTTGTCCTCCTCGGACACTTGGTGTATTCTTGGGGACTTCAATACTATCAAGAGTGTCTCTGAATTGGAAGGTGGTGATTCTTCTTGGGATACGGGTATGACTGACTTTAACGACTGCTTAGACACTATTGGTGTTGCTGATATTCGTGCTATTGGGCCTCTGCACACATGGTGGAACTGTCAGGTTGCTAATCCTATTCATAGGAAGCTGGATAGAGCAATGGGTAACAGTTCTTGGTTCAACGTAATGTCTGATTCCCTAGTCACTTATGGACCTCGTGGTCTTTCCGATCATTGTCCAGTATTACTTAATACTGGTATGCTTCTTCGGAAAGCCAAGAAGCCATTCCAATTCTTTAACTTCATGCTGGAGTTGGAAGGGTTTGATGCTGCTGTCTCGGATTGTTGGAGTATCGAATTATTGGTAATCCTTTTCATCTTTAATGAGAAACTTGAAGATTCAAGTCGCGCCTCAAAACCTTGAACTCTTCTAACGGTAACTTATCGAGGAATGTTAGCACCTGCGCAGTTCTCACCGGTCACCGTTTCAACCAATCTCTTCATGCAGATCCCTTAAACTCTTATCTGCTTGCCCTAGAAGACAAATGCTCTCAGTCCTTATGGAAAGCATTGGCTTTTGAAGAATCTCTCTTGCTCCAAAAATCCCGAGCCACTTGGCTTGCCCAGGGAGATAAAAATTCAAAATTTTTTGCCAATGCTATCAAGAGTAATTGGAACGACAACAAAATTCTCTCTATCTTCAATAGCTCTGGTGTTCTTATTGAGGATCAGCCGGGTATTCAGCAAGTGGCGGTGGACTATTTTCAGGATCTCCTGGGGTCCTCTCCTCCTACTTACCCTGGTCGTGATCTTCTGGAAAACTTTGTTACAAAGCGGATTACTCCTGCTCAGGCTGTTGACTTAACCACTCCAATTCTTGATTCTGAAATTCTTGCAGTCCTTCAGTCCATGAAAAATAATAAAAGTCCGGGTCCCGACGGTTTTAATGTTAATTTCTTTCTCCATTACTGGGACATTATAGGCCATGATTTCACTGCTGCTGTCCACTCTTTCTTCATCTCAGGGCACCTTCCGTGTGGAGTTAATGCTACAGCTATTGCCTTGATTCCGAAGACGGATACACTACAAGAAAATCAGGCTATAGCGACGGTCGACGACCGTCGCTATAGATAAAAAGACCGTCGCTATAGGATATAGCGACGATTACGTAACCCGTCATTATAAAAGCCGTCATTTGAAACCTATAGCGACGGTCTTTTTTCTTATAGCGACGGTCGGATAAAATCATAGAAAACTTTCACAAAAAGCTGCGCGAAGGTTTTTCTGAAGCGGTCGGAAAAAGTGGATATCTGAACCGGCGATGACCGTCGCTATAGAAAGATTTGGTACGTGAGCTATTGCGACGATGGTGGCGGGTCGATATAGGTGAGATTTGGTTATGATCTATTACATGATGCATAGACCCGTAAATAAATATATAAATGAGATTTGGCTATGAGCTATTAACGACGGTCTCCGACCGTCGCTATAAATGATTTGGTGTGTGAGCTATTACGACGATCGTAGGCCAAATCGCTATAGGTTCCCCAAATTTTAAAAGAAAATCTTGTTTCTATACAATAATTTTTATTTATTTTTACACGTTAAGAAACATAACCACATTCAACCATCCATACAATATAACATTTACAACTAAAAGAATAAAACAAATAAAGTCTATTAATGTATAATATCATCTAAATATACATAACCATCCAAAATACTGTTACTATGTATCAAAACAGTACATAACCAACAGCACATTTAACATATTTTTAGTATCACATCTAACAAATTTTCATCAAAAATAGTGTTACATATAACAAATTTCTAGCAGCACGTGACATGTCACAGGTCCTCTATAGGATTATTTGATCCGCTAATATCACCATTATCTCCTTCTGTGTATCGATCCTACAAATTAATTATCAAGTGAACTTGTTAATCCATAAAAACATAATGATAGCCCCAAAATTTAAGTATAAGTGAAGTGAGAGAGCAACACACGATTGTTGGATTGAGCATTTGGGCTGATGAATTCTTCATAAATTACATCATAATTGATAATAGTTCATCCACTTTCCTTGCAGTATCATCTCCTTTTTCCCGCACCTTTTTCAACTCAGCTTTCAATTCTTGATTCTCACGTTGTACCTCATTATTTGTGTCACGAGGCCCCCAAGTGTTTGTAGCTGTGGCACCAACTCCACCTTGTCGAAGTCTACCATATAATTTCTGGTCCAAGAACTTGTTCAAGTATATCATTTAAATCTGTCTCTTTGCTTTCACCGATTGATTCACGAGTCTTCTTTAACTTTCAATAATTTTTCTCTTGTGAAAATATATAAGGCAAATTATACACAACTTAAATATACAAGGCAACTTAAATATACAAGGCATAATAGGTTTTCGTTTCCGTCTCTTCATAATAAGATAAAGAAAATAATAAGAAATAGGATAAGAAATGCTTATGAAATGACATTACGAATATTATTTATTGTATTTGGACTACATAAATTTGGAGCTTATGAGTAACACATATATTCGTTTCATTCGGGATATTGGTGAGTTATATGAAAGGGGAAAAAAAACATTGAAGCGGTATTGTATATTACGGGCGGTCTGCGATCTTTTCCAAAGTGAAGAAGTAACAACCTCTGCAAATCGGTCTGACAAACAGAAAAGTTGCACGGTTTTACCTTTCGACTAGGAGCGTGGGGTGACTTCATCCGATAATGTGTATATTTGCTACACATCGCTTTTCTTCATGAAGTTTGACCATTTTAATGGGGTTTCTTTTTGGTCAAAATATCTAGTTAAGTTCAGTTAGATTTGTTCTCACTATCGTAGTTGTTAGCATTTGAAAGCAGATGAAGCATGAGTTTAGCTCTTGGCTCAATATGGTATCAAGTTACATCAGTTATATTATCAGCAAAACATCATGAATCACATCCCTGATTTATCATTGTATTGTTCATTTAGATGATGTGTAGTGCGTGATGAAAGAAGAAAAGAATTATTAGCAAGTAATTATCAATACGCAATAATAATAAGTTTATTAATTCTATTACCATAATGGTCAAAACATAATTTCTAGAACCTTGTAGTTTGCTTGAAAAACAAAAGATGTTCCCTCACCCCATATGTAGCTTTTAGATCAAGTCAAATAAGAGCAAACATTGCTTGCCTTCATCTTACCTACCATAATACAAAATCATTGTTTGCCTTCGTCTTCAGTTATCCAAGGGCTATAGCAATTTATGAAGAAATCGCTCGACAATCGCTCAACAATAATCTACTGAAGTATGGAGTGAGAGGACATCTTCTAAATGCTGGCCTTTGCCAACTCTGCAAAGGTGATATTGTTGCAATAACCAATGCACTGGAAACATATCAGGTACAACTTCAACCCCCCCCCCTCCCTCCCTCCCCTCCCCTCCCTTCCCTTTATGGTAATAATTAGGCTGATTTGCTATCTATACATGATTCTTGAAGTCTTTGAAAAATATTTAATTGCTTGTGCAGGAATTGGATCCAACCTTTTTAGAGAACAAGGGAATGTAGATTTTTAGTCGTAAGTGGTTGCTTGTGCTAAGTTGGACATGCCTTTTAAACAATATGTGCCTTGCATGCATTTATTTCCAGTCTCTTCATATACGCTTTTCCGTTAAGATTAAATGCATTTATTGAAGGTAGCACCTCATCATGTATAATTAAACACCATTTTTGACTATTTGATGTCTAATATATGTTATATATGAATGACTATTAGGCAACATAGCCATTTCCTTTCTTTGGTCATCATTGTTTTGGTGATGAAAATGTTGTTCAACCTTGAGGATTTGGTGCGCAATTGATGAGGAAGATGTTGCTACATTCACCAAAGTTGTTAAGGAGTTTGATAGTATGACCCCTACGGTATGTTATTTTCTCATTGAAATCATATTTTCAATTTTGGAAGGAGGAGATGGTGAAGCAGAGCTATCTTGTGACGATGGTCAAAATTATGAAGTCCTTGAGGAATTCTCGAGACGAGTTTTGTTCACTTTGGGTAACCTATGGAGACATTGTGCCACTAAAATCAGCTTAAGTTAAGTCCCACAGAGCAAAGAAGGTTCAACTTAACATATCCCAAAGGAGCCTTATTCATGGAGAGGATGTCGTAGATTGTAGAGAAGGTTCTGAAACTAGGAAGAAATGGAGCTAAATATACCAAAGACTTTCGGTTATTTGATAGTTTCCTATGAAGCTATCTCTTCACCTCATATATGATGTCCAAAGATTGATTTTATTGTGAATACCTTGATAGTACCACGATACCATAGTATAAAGAGTAAATAACCATCAGGTTTTGATTCTTTTTGGAGCTCTTTCATAATCCTTTTTTGGTTTTCCATTTTGCCAGTAGTTCAAGGACTCTCGTAACTTTGTGTAGGTTCCATTTTGTAAATATATATGTATCTTGATTTATGGGGAGCTCCATTATTAAGGATTTAGGTCATTGATTATTTACATCCGATATGAGTTCTTTACGTGGTAATTGTTAATTATCTCTTACATATCAAGATATGAACCTTCTATCCTATATTATTTATTTCGGTTAGGCACATTGCGAAGCTATGTAGCTTCTTGTCATGGGTATCGGCCATTCTGTCAGATATCTGTTACCTAGGTGGAATTTGTATGCTTGTGCGCAGGTATGCATACTAAAATGTCAACCCTTATCGAGTGAAAAGCGATCTGAGAATAAGCTACATCTTAGCCTAGGTGGAATTTGTATGCTTGTGCCCGAAAGCAAGCATGCATGCTAAAATGTCAACTTTGATCGAGTGAAAATGATCTAGAGAATAAGCTACATCTTGGCCGTTTCAAAACTACTAGTACATAATTTTAATTAGTTCGTTGAGGACAAGCTATTCTAGAGGATCCAGCTCCCTCCTTCCAAAATTGAAGATACATTTTTCTTTTTTCCATAATTTTAATTAGGTAAGCTATATATTGAAATAATACTCCCTCCTTCCAAAATTGAAGATACATTTTTCTTTTTTAATCTGTTCCAAAATTAGATCACATGTCTATGTAAATGAATGCTCTAAAACAAACTCACACACACATACAGGGATAAAGAGTTAAAAAAAACCCATTGTTTGAGGATTGATAAATACGTACCACATTCGAGGATGCTCCCGGTAAAATTGAGTTATCACTTGAGTGTGGGGATTTGTATATATATATATCTGCTCGATCAATCTCTTTATTATTTATTTGGTACTACAAATAAAACAAAAAAATAGTTCATAATTAATAATAATACTCTATTTATAAAAAAGTCTAATACATGATTAACGATAAAAATATTGAAATGACATCAAATATTACCAATTCATGCTTCTTTTTTTGGAATTGATTTAGTGCCCAATGTATGACCTACCAACAATTTTTCCGATTTTCACAATTTTTGTTGCTATATCCTGCATTGTATGTATTTATAAATTAATAATAATATATAACAATAAGTAAAATTGATAATACATAAATTAGAATAAACCTGACACATGCATTATCGATTAGCCAATAATCAACCAACGTAGCCCATTGATTAGGATTTACTCGATCATTGTTGATAGTATTAAGCTATCGATTTGTACGGTCACCGAGCACAAAATTATTACTCTTTAAGTTAGACTTCCAATCTCTCCACCTATTGTTCATGATAGTCATCGGTTTTCTCTTAGCATTGGGGTGATCTGTGGTAAATCGTTTCTACAACAAACAAATTTACACATATATTAGTTTGTTTCAATGTGCTTAATGTCAAATTCTATAAAATGGTATGATTAATAACTTTGAATTTCATCCCAAGCCCTTGTCATGTTAGCCTCATCATATTGGACCATGTTGGAGTACTTATTGGAAAAAATTCTCCATTCTTGAGCAAGACACACGAGAAAAGTGGTTAACTTATTGGCCTCTCCCCAACAGTGACCATTTGCATCATAAATTACTTTTTGGGTGCATCGCTATTTGACCATAATTTTGCTCCCATCGTTGGTCCACGCTTCCTCTTAGGTCGAGAACCTAAAAGAGAAAAGAATCAAGAACTATGTATTGAACAAAAGATGAATTGAACATATAGAACCTTGATGTTACAACTCGTGTCTAATTTCTATGTCTCATTTTGTTCGATCAACTACTCATATAATTACTTGTGTCTTACATATTTATGTAATGATTCATACTATATATTTATTATGAATTAAAAATAAATATATAATATCTTTATTATTCAATATAAAAATCAATAATATGGCGAGTCCCCCCCTTCCTACACATTTGAGGAGGATTACGGGGTTAAAGTCCGAGGGAGTCCCACATACATTTATTCCTTGGGGTTCAAAGACTTCCACTTACAAAATTTTATAATCTACAAGTTATATAAGCACATTATTAGCTCACTAGATGAAGGATGAAGTATGAACTAAGTTTGGATAGCAAGATTTTAAAACCATGAAGTAAAATATACATAATCTGACTTTATATAGAAAGCCTGACACCAAGTTAATTCTCATGACAATGCAAGTATAAGTGTAGATATATGCATGGTACCTTCAACATTCTCATGAATACTTTCCTCCTCTACATGTGGTTCATCGGCATGGATCTCATTATCATTAATTTTGAGGCCATTGGAGCAGTTAGCACGAGATCTAGGCGTTCTATTAGAAGCCATTAAAGCAACACGAGAAACAAAAATATGAATGTGACACTTTCGTAAGAAAAGTTATTAGTTAAATCTAATGAGCAGTGGAGCTTTCCGCGGTTATTAGTTAAATCTGAAACTAAGTCCCCAAAATTAACAAATACATCCAAATGAAATACATCTGAAAATAAGTTGGCTAGCTAATACAGAAATTTGTAGACACCAAGGTGGGGCAGGAGGGCAGCAGGTAGTCCATTTAATTTCCGATTTAGTCTAATTTGATCTTCAAATCTACTTACATTGAAATGTTTACAAAGAAGTGTTTAAAACACTAATAAGATGATGTAGAAAACAAAGTAAAAAGCTAATAGTACAAGGAGCACCAAGATATAATATCAAAAAGCGGATCTATCAAAGTGTAACGGTTTCTCTTTTGGAGAAAATGGACAAAGTGTAAAAAACAGATCTATCAATTGTGATGTTTATCCTCTTCATTCTTCGTCATCTTCATTTTCCTCACTATCACCCTCCTCTTCATCTTCGGGACCCTCATCTTCTCCTTCATCTTCGTCTTCGTCTTCGTCTTCGTCTCCATTCTCATCTTCATTTTCATCAACAATATGTTCAATCATTCGTCTTTTGAAGCGAGATGTATCAATTTGAGATCCTAGTTTTAAAACACTTTCGGTCTTTTTCGTCCATTTTCAACTAATTCAAAGATCAACGTCATTCCTAACCCAATTTATGTTTTCAATATCAACTTCTGGCTGGGTGATGAATTCTTCATTGGTATTGGGTAAATCGTCACTATCGAGAATCTACTTGACATCTTCACATAAATCTCTCGGCTTTGTTACATATAACCACCGCCAATTGTTATCCCTTTGATCATCAACATAAAATATTTGTTGAACTGGCGGAGCATTACAAAGGCTCATCGGTTGAACCAAACTTTTGATGATTTACAAGCGTGAAGCCATAGTCATCGATTTTGACCCCTCATCACGTGCTAAAGCGTCATACCACTTACATTTGAATAGAACAACTTTGCGGATCCATAATAATCTAATTCAACAACATCTTCCAAAATACCAAAGTATTCAACTACATCTTCCTTAGGATTTCGATCTCTAGCGGATGAATATCCACGTGTAGTTCTTACCACATATACCCCACTATTCTGCGTTCTCCTCTTACTCTCACAACTTGTCGAATGGAATCGATACCCATTTACCAAATAACCATCTCCTCTCTCGCCTTTATCAAATTTGGGCCAAATCTGAGAGCTTTAACTTCCTTTGAAGCATCGTTATTCATAGTTGCCATCTACAAAATGGTAGCGATATAAGCAAATTCCATCCATTTATTATTAATAACCATTACAAAATTTTGCATAAAATTACGTTCAAATAATGTAGTACTTACATAATTCTTAAACCATTCAGAAATTCCTTTTCTTAGCATTGTCAATTTCCCTTGGCGTCGGTTTTTTGCTTACGCTTTCACGTGCATAACATATATGAATCTTGCCAAATACTACAAATAAATAAACAAATTAAACAAATTTTTTTTTGTCATAGCTAGTAGCTAACATAAGTTATTAATATTTGAACAATAAATGTCATTCTTTATTTACTCACCTTAGATATGACTCAACCTCTGTACAATTAAATAGCACATCTGGTGTGCACTCTTGACATCATCGCTACATAGAGTACAAACTTTTGGGACATTAAGAAATCGACCTATGTTTCTAAATCTGAGAGAATCTCTTTTCCTTGTTCATATCCGACTTCATTTCTTCCAACTCGTTTCCATGCGGCATTGTTTTGACTCAAATATCTTGAGCAAAATGTAACACATTCTTGACAATATACCCTTACACAATTGACCCATACGGGCGACTTCTATTGCGAATATACCCTTTTAACTTGCCCATGTATCTTTCAAAAGCCCACATTTGTCGATATTTAACATTTCCATTATCTTAGCCTCTTGATGAGGTGGACACACAAATGTACCATTATATCAAAAGCGGGAGGAGGAAACACCATCTCAAGCTTGCAAAGTATTAGCGGAATTTTTTTGTTCAACCGTTCATAATCTTCCGATGTGTTATAGTTGGAACATAATTCTCTAAAGTAGTTACTGAAGTTCAATTATTGTTGAGCGAGACATGTACTAGGCAAGTTCGATTTTGTCGTATTGCTATTGGAAGTAATTGTTGCATTAAAATATGGCGATCGTGACTTTTAAGACTGAGATCTTGCCCCCTTCAAATTGATGCAACGTGAAATATTTGAAGCATATCCATCGGTACCTTAACATTTTCAACACTTGCAAAAATCATGTCTTTCTTTCTTAGACATTGAGTAGCTTGCGGTAATGAAAAAGGTACTTTGAATTGCTTGCTTGCGGGTATTGGATGGAGCTCTCTTCTTATACCCATTGTCATCAAGTCAATCGTGCTTTTAAATTATCTTTTGACTTTCCTTGCACACTCAACAATGTCCCAATCAGGCTATCACAAATGTTTTTGGCAATGTGCATTCCATCTAGATTGTGGCGTGACAAAAGGTTCATGATATGGCAATTCAAAGAAAATAGATTTCTTCCTCCAATTATGTTTTTGAGTCATGGGAATGGTCTTACGTGCTAGTGGGTGTCTTTCCAAAAGTGGCATTAATAGCATTAACTTGTTCGAGAATATCAAATCTGATGGCACCACCGAGGAGCTTCACTATGGTCACATTCTCGTTAAATCTTACGTGTATCAAACCTATAACTATGACCCGACTCGAGAAAACAACGATGCCCGATATAACATTCCTTACTTTGCAATCTACAAGAGCGAGTGTTCATTTGACATGATGGACAAGCTAACTTACCTTTAGTACTCCAACCGAACAACATAGCAAAATTTGGAAAATCACTAATTGTCCACAACAGCGGTCACCTTGCGCATTTGGAACTTTGTGCTTAGTTAGATGCATCATCATGTTTCAACCCCATTACTCCATAGTATCTTCAACTCCTCAATTAAAGGTTGCATATATCGTCGATATCATTACATGGAGAGTTTGGACCAGGTATTAACAAAGGCATGATAAAATACTCACCTTCATACACATCCATGGTGGTAAGTTATATACAACAATTGTCACCGGACCATATACTATCGGTGACCCATGGGTAAAGGGACTCATGCCATCGATGGACGGTCAAGAGTCTTACATTTCGATGTTCTTGAGAGAATGTAGGGTACATTGTATCCAAATGCTTCCAAGTGCGAGTCGGTTTGGATGACGATTCACTCCATCTTTTAAATAGCTTTACATGATGCCACATCATGTATTTTGCGATTTCTCTGAGACATAAATAGCCTCTGCAATCTAAGAATTAATGCTAAATAACGTAATTGCTTCACGGCTACTTTGCTCCTCTTCGTTTTTGTATCTATTTGTGTCTTCTACGATCTGACCATCTCGATGCACTTCCATCTCGATGATTTACCAAAGCTGTCTGAAGACTCTAATTTTTCATTCTCCTCCAAAGAGCATATAATCATTCTCGCATGCATCGATCTTCTCATAACCAAACCCTAAATTTCCAACCATTTTCTTCATTTCATAAAAATTATCGAGCAAGTTTGCAAATGATGGAAATGATGACTTGAACTTTCTGAGCAATCCATCAAAGGACACATCGGTCCATTTGCTAACATTTTATGATTGAAAAGCCATACAACGAATGAAAGGATTGTCTCATTTTCACATCCGGGATATAAAGGTTGATTGGCCTCGACATGTACTTTTGGTATTTTGAAGCTTCGGTAAGCGAATCTACAAGTGATCCCTAAATATATCATTTACCATCTCGGGCATCGATGCTCATCTTGGGATTGTGATGGTTCTTCGTGAACATCATCATTACTCACATCCACGACAATCACATCTTCCCTTGATGCACCCAATTCGTGTAGCCAAACATAAATCCATCACAAATCAAATGTTCACGAATAGTAGCTTTCGAATCTGGTATCGACCATTTACACAATTCTTACATGGGCAAGGAATTCTTCCGATTACCATGCCCACTTTTTGAAACCAAAGTCGAGAAATATCTACATGCTGCAAGATATTCTCTAGAATATCTTGGTAATTCCATCCACATCTTATCCATAATATTATGTCCCTAAATCAAATTGAACAACCATCGAATGATATTGCGTATAGAAATCTATCATAATTAATTATGATAATTAATTATCATAATTAAGTACCTTGAATGCCAACCAAACTCCCGGTTCACTCAAATAAAACAAAAAAGGTCGTAGATAATTTAAATATTAATTATCATAATTAACAATTTCAAATAAGCGTAGGTAATAATTAAGGGTGACTACACCAAAACATTACATTCAAGGTCTCAATGTTGGACATGGAAGTTCTTTTTAATTATAAGCCTCAAATATTCCTACAAATTAATTGCGAATGCGTTTGTCACACTTTGGTTTAACATCTGTTGGATTCCTTCTAGTCCAATAGAGAAAATATACTAAAACAAGTACTAAATCACTAGCAAGCTATAGATTTCAAACTAACATTTGGTGTTAGATTTACTTTTATGTAGACCCCATAAAATTGTATTACCTATACTTGAAATTTAATACTAAAATTTAATACTAAAAATTTAATATCTAGCATATTTGAAATGCTTAGAAGGAAGAGGAAAATATGACTATAAAAGCAGTAATTATCTAGGGAATTTGGGCATAGGCGCATCAATAAGATACCGGGACATGCAATTTGGAAATGACAGAAGATGCTAATTTGACACAAAGGTTTAGTCGGTTAGTTGACCCCTTGTTAGCTATTTCCTTCACCCGGAGGTACATGCAGACGGATGTAACATTCGATAGCACCAACACATGCAAATCTGGTTATTATAATTATAAAATTCACGGCTCTATGCGTTGAGCTATTAAGCGCCTCGGATCAAAGAAAGTATATTATTAACCCTTGAACTATAAGAATCATTATAGACTCTTTCTTTAATCAAAACAAATTGTTAATGGAAAGAGGATGACACAAGTTAAGGCTTCATCGATACAATTATAGCTAAATAGAAAAATAGACTAACAAAGTTTTGTCGATTACTTAGTAATATTACTTAATGATAATATTACTTAATGATTACTAATTGGGTTGATATGTGGTTTTCAACCTATATTGTCACTCTAACTCTATAAAACTAAAAGGCGAATATAAAAATTGTAGCATAAAACTTAAGTTACATATGAAAACATGGAGTAGAAGAAAACCAATATTCTTTAAAGAAATTTTGAAGCTTAGATCGATAATTCCTAGTTCTACTTGAATTTTGACCAATATATTGATCTGTGAACACAAAACAAATCTAACTATTAGATAACTTTAATATGTAAGCAAGCGAAATGCTTCCTAAAACCTTGAATAGTATTATCTAGGTTCTAAACGCTTAAAATGCCACCAAATATTGTTTCCATCAACACTTTACAATTACTAGGTTCTAAGCGCTTAAAATGCCACCAAATATTGTTTCCATCAACACTTTACAATTACTTCACTGCTAATTTTTTGGACATGCAACGGGTAGCCTTAAAACAACGATCGTTGAGATTTTTTATTTTTATTTTACTATTTTGTATCTTGTAACCATAATGTTGCGTTTCTTAAAGAAACAAATAACTTAAATAGTCGGGAAAAGCTCAAAAGCATCATCGACTTTAAAAATAGTTTTTAGTGGATTTTTACAATGATCTTTGATCTTACCTTGATGAAGTAATCTGGTAGGTCACACTCGACATCACTTTACCCATACGCATACTTAGCGAGTAATACATAAATATCCTACCTAAATTAATCCATCAAAACAAAAACCAATGTTTGTATGAAATCCCGGTAGTATTGGATTTTCACAACCCAACATATATACTTCCGGTTGTATTGGACTTATCAAGACAAGAGAGGCAAAGTTGCCGATGCCGATGTCTGATTTGCTAGATGAATAAATCGGTGAGTGTTCATCCTAGCTTTACCCTCAACCTCTCTAGTATTAAATCTAGCTATCTTTTTTGGCATAAACTAATTTAGCTATCTAGCTATCTAATTTTAAAAGACTTAATTCAAACGAATATTCAAAACATGATCAATAGCTAAGACTAATTAGAACTTTGCATTAATTTGAGCGTAAAAACAAGCGATTAAGTCATTCCATATCAATCATAACGAAAATTTATACCCCACGAAAGGTGTCCCAAAATTAGAAAATTTAGGGCTTGTTAGAAGGAGGAGAAATAGAAAATCATAACAACTAAGGGGTAAATAAAATTGAAAACCTAAAGAATGAAATTATACCTCCTCAAACAGTAGGTCGATATGATCCTTTCAAGCGGAGACGGAGAGATGGAGTGAGGCGAAGTCCGGCGAAGTCCTCTGAGTCTGGCATACACGAGATGATCACGAGAGGGGTGAGAACGCTGCGAAGATCTTGATCGAGTTACTAAGATGTTAATCGAATGATCGCGAGAGGAATGAACGCGATGTCGATTTGGGGAAAGATATGAGAGACCCTTTAACCCTCGTATATGATCGCCTCCCTTATATGACCCTTGTTAATTAAAATCCTTAAAAAATTCCCTATCTGAAGCGGTCTTTTGTGACCCTCTTAATAGACTACCTTTGAGGTCCTATCTGAAGCGATTCGAGGAAGTGACCGTCGCTATATATACCCTATAGCGACGGTTCCGTGTCGTGGCAATACGCTATATCTCGTCGCTATATGTTGAATTTCTAGTAGTGATAATCCATCCAATATGTCGGATTTTAGACCTATTTCTTGCTGCAACACAATCTACAAATGTATAGCGAAGATCCTTGCCATAAAGATCAAATCTGTTCTCCCTCCCTTATTGACCATGCTCAGTACGCCTTCATCTCGGGAGAAGCATTAGTGACAATATCCTCCTTGCTCGGGAGCTTTTAGAATTACCACGGACTTTACGGTCACGCTTGGGTGTGCTCTTAAAATTGATATTCGGAAAGCCTTGACCTTTGTTATTTGAGGTTTCTCTTGGTTTTGTTGGGCCTTCTTAAATTCCCCCTATTTTCATTGGGTTTGGATTAAAGAGTGCATCACTACGACTATGTTTTCTATCAAAGTCAATGGAGGTCTATTTGGCTACTTTAAAGGAGCGAGGGGTCTTAGGCAAGGGGATCCCCTATCTCCTTACTTATTCGTTCTAGCTATGGAAGCCTTCTCTATGATTCTACACAAGGAAACTCATGTTGCCTAATTTCAAGTTTCATTGAAAAAGCAGAGCCAGTGCAACATATCCCACGTTATGCTTTGGAGTGATATTCTCATATTTTGCCATGGAGATATGGCCTCTGTTTCCATTATTCACTCGTGCATTCAATCCTTCTCTATGTTTTCGGCCTAATTCCTAATGCTCGTAAAAAGTCATGTTTCCTTGCCAATGTCCCAAATGATGTTAAGGTAAGTATTAACTTGTTGTTGGGTATTCCTTTTGGAGTATTACCAATTAGATTTCTTGGGGTCCCTCTTATCTCCTCTAAACTCTCCCATTCCGACTGCCAGCCCTTGATTCATAGAATTCTTGCCGGAGTTTCCTCTTGGACCTCCAGCTTCCTCTCTTATTCTGGTAGAGTTCAGCTGATTAAATCAATGCTCTTTGCAATCCAATCTTTCTGGGCCTCCCATTTTATTCTTCCTAATTCAGTTCTAAGAGCCATTCAATCTATCATGTGTAGATTCCTTTGGAAGGGGCCTTCTCTCCTTCGGCATGGTACAAAAGTCTCTTGGAAGGATTTGTCCCTTCCCTTTGTGAAGGTGGTCTACAATTAAGAACCTTCTTGATTGGAACTCGACTCTCATTATTCTCCAACTTTTAAAGGTCATCTCCCCATCTTCCCCCTCCTTGTATGGGCTAAGCGGGTCAAATCTACAATCTTATCAAAGACCAATTTACGGTATATCTCGAATCCCTTGGACATTCATGGATCTGGCGTAAGATCCTTAAGCTTCGTTCCATAGCTCTCCCTTTCCTTACCTATAGAGTTGGGAATGGAAATTCCTTCAGTCTTTGGTTTGACCCGTGGTTGAATGGGCAACCCTTAAATCCCTCTCCATCTCTACTCTCCAACTCCAGAATCCCTGTTAATGCGTGAATTTCTGACATCATTTACATGGGTGCATGGTCTTTGCCTTCCAGTAATCATCATGATGTGCGTGATTACGCACCTTGTTTTCATCTCTTCCTAATCCTTCTGATGCCGAGGACTTGATTCTTTGGGACAACCGGGCGGTGAAACATCTCAAAGCTTCCACTATCTGGGAATCTATTCGCTTGCGTGCTCAGAAAGTCCCATGGGCTAAATTGCTTTGGTTCCCCCTCCATATCCCCCCAATTCTCCTTTACCACGTGGCTTGCTCTTGACCTGAGATTACCCACAAATGATAGGTTCTCTGCTTACCATAGCTTCCGTCCCCATGAAGCGCCCTTTACATGCAAATCATGCTGAGACATTCTCTCATTTGTTCTTTGATTGTCCCTATTCTACTTCAGTTCTCTCTTCTCTTCTTGCCTTCGGATTCTGGACCAATGCTCCAAGGAGCTGGGATAGTCTGGTGGACTATATCATTCATTTTAAAGGAAATAAAATTGATGCGATATTTTAAAGTGATCTTTTCCACCACAGTTTACAAACTTTGGGCGATTAGGAACTCAATTTGTCCATAAAAATGCCAAATTACTGTGAATGTTTTGGCTAGGGAGATTATTAATATCACTAAATCAAGGCTTTCTTCTTTCCCCAAATTCCTCAAAATTTCTTGTGAGACTAGGCACGACCTAAGTATTTGGTTGTGAGGCTCTTTATAGTGCATTTCATGGTTCTTGGTTTGGTCTTTCTGCATAAATTGTTAAAGCTCTTTGCAAAATTCAGAATTAACTTAGCTTCCATGGCGGTTCGGCAATTCGGTCTCCTTAGCAGTTCGGCCTCTTTATTGGTTTGGTTTAGCTATTGCTTCTTTCCTTGTTGGGTAGCATCTTTAGTCCATATCTGGGTTCGGCTTTGTGGCCAGTAAAGATCTGGGCTGGGCTTCGTGGTTCTTCCTCTTGTCTTCGGGAAGCTGGGGGATTTGGTTCCGGCTTCGGAGTTTCGGCTTTGGCTTCGGGGTTCGGTAAAGATGGTTTGGCCCTCTCCTTCTGGCTCTCGTAGTCCTTCCTATGCTTCAGCATCCTCTTCGGCTGCTGCAATGCAGTTTGGTTCAGTCTTCACCCCCAGTTTTCAAACTTGGGCAGGTCGGAACTCAATTGTTCATATAAATGCCAAATTGCCTATGAGTGTTCGGTTTCCATGGCAGTTCGGCCTCTTCGTTGGTTTGGTTCATTATTGCTTACATCTAGTTTTGGGTTTGGTAGCATCTTGATCAAATGAATCGGTTTTGGCTTTGTGGCGATAAAGGTCTAAGGTAACTTCTGGGCTTGGCATCTCGGCTCGTCTTGAGGTTCTACCTCTTGTCTTGGGAAAGTCAAATTTGTTGGTTTGGCTTGAGTTTAAACCTACCTTGAGCTTGAGGTTTGGCTTGGCTTGAGGTTGGTATAGATGGTTTTGGCCCTCACCTCCACGGCTCTCGTAGTTCTTCATATGCTTGACGTCCCCTTGACTCTTCGCCAATGCGATTGGTTCGATCTTCCCCCATTTGGATGCTTGGTTTCTCGATTGGTTGTCTATGTTGTTTAAGGTTTCATGCTTGTATTTTCTATTGTCTGCCTTAGTATCGCTTTGTTCTTTCTTTTGGCTTGGTTGTTAGTCTTTTGTTGTCCATTTTGGGGGTTGTCCCATGTGGTTCTATCAAAAGCTTCTGGGGTATGCCCTTTTCGATTGTATTTTCTCTTCTTTTTCTATTTACAAACAAACTTAGCGAAAAAAAAATAAAATTATGATGCAGAAAAATGCCGCCCAGACGTAGAATAATTGTCCCAGAAGAGTCAGTTAATGATGAGAGAGGACTAGTAGATCCGATACAGAGACTTGTAGATTTATTGGGAGAAGCTCTGAGGGGAAGAAATGAACCAGTACCACCCGTTCCCTAAGTTGTCCCAGTAACAACCTTCAAAGATTTTAAGAGTGTAGGACCCCCAGAGTTTGAGGGAACTACTGACCTGATAGTTACGCAAACTTGGATTAAAGAGATTGAGAAGGCCTTCACTGTAGCTCGCGTGGTGAAGACCAGAAGATAGTATTTGCCATATACATGATGAGGGGCGAAGTGAACTATTTTTGGGAAGCTAATCAGCAGAGAGCGGGAGAAGGGACTATAACATGGGAAAGGTTTACGACGCTTTTCTTCGAGAACTATTTCCCAAAGATTATGAAGAACAAGATGGAAGTGAAGTTCTTAGAGTTAAAACAAGGAGATTTGACGGTGGCGCAATATGCAGCTAAGTTTAATGAACTAGCGCGATTTGTGGAGCACCAAGTTGGGGATGGGGAAAGGAAGGCAAGACGCTTCGAGCAAGGGTTGAAGCCATGACTGTATAATAAGGTATCAGTCCTCCTGATTGATTCATTCGCGACATTGTTAGAGAAGGCAATCATTGCGGAAGGTGGCAGTGAGACCTTAAGTCTATATCATAAGGAGAAGAAAAAGAAGAACACTGGTAGTGAGCATCGTGGGGAAAGCATCAAGGGAGGAAGTAACTCTGGAAAGAGAAAATGGGAAAACAACAATAACAGAAACAATAATCAAGGTGGGAGTCACCAGGGAAACTTCAAGAAAAGGACTGAAGCTTGTAACAAGTGTGGAAGAAGTCATCAGGGGGAGTGTTGGAAAGGAAAGAGCACATGTTGTAGTTGCGGCCAAGAGGGGCATATATCACCAAATTTCCCAAAACAAAAGAAGATCAGAGGATGTTTTGCTTGTGGACCAACAGAGCACCAGATAAAGGATTACCCGAAGAAAGGAAGTGGTTGTGACACCCCCAAATTCGAGTATCTTCCAACCCGACATATGGTGCTCTACTGTACTAACATCCATACAATCATTCCATTGAAATACAACAAAATGAATGTAATTATTATCTTCTTATTACAATCAAAGTATAATCCTTCCAAGGTTCATAAACCGTTTACATCGTTTATTGTTCATAATGTATAATACATACAAACTTACTAAACTTTTACACAATGCCTAAGCATCCATCTTAGCGTTGCCCTTATCTCTCTTGGCATTCACAGTACGTTCATCTTTAACTGCAGTTATATAATTCACGCAAGAAGTGAGCATGACAGCTCAGCAAGTTTAATCAAGGATAACAGTAATACCACATTCGTGAATTATATAACAATTCCGATATAACTAAACAATAGTTATGAAGTATTATGAATCAATAATACTTAAACAGTTCATAACATCAATTCCCAAAGTATAGAATAGATTAGGAATTCTGAACCGGTCGATAAACCATGAACAGTAACTTTTAATTTTCATACTTAAAAAGGAGTCCACAGCACTAAGGTCGTTCATCCGATAACTTACGAGCACTTCTAGGTGATCAGCCTATAGTACTCTATGTTGATCAACACTCATTCATTAAACGTATTTACGTTTAATATTTTTGGCAAACTCGCGTGCCCATCGAATAATCGATGAAAAATACTTTTGTTTGTTCATAGACAAACCTTACCTTCACGTCCGTACTAATTACTTGGCATAGGATAGCGTTAACATTTCTATATAGAATGATATGAATAATAATCAATCTATATATTACGAATAGTCTAGCCGAGTTAAAATCTGACATCGACCCTTTCTTTAAAACAAGTCTTGCAATTCAGTTCATCGAATCACATAAAACTTGGCTAACTTGAAAGTTAGACAAGCGTTAAGAAAACTTGCCTTTTAGCGTCTTCAAATAATTTAATCGACTGACCCCAGCCTTTACAGAATCTACATGATATATTCACATAGCATACCGTAATTAGCTATCAAACAAATGTTCACATTGCTTCTACAAGCTTCTTTCTCTTCTAAGTCTTAGTTAACTTAATAATTTTATTAAAGTTAACATGACTTATTAACTTTCATCCCGATTTATTACTCAGCTGACATTATTAACCGGACTCTAACATTGTCGGCGAGGTACCAACGTTGTTCATCACTCATAACTCATTAACATGCATTTAATTCCTAAGTTCAATACCATATACCTTAGTATAGGTAGTATAGGAATAGCTTTAATACACTTATGAAGTTTACAAACATTACCTCTTTAGGTCCCTGAACAATTAAAGTTCAAAACCTAAGTCAATATCCAAAGCCTAACACTTTGATGCTTGGCGACCATCCTAATACTAGACTAGCGTTTAGAACGCCAGATTAGTAGTGTCTGGGCTTGGGTCTCGTGCTGCCCGAGCAACAAACGATGGCCTATGGCCATTTATTAGTACTCAACTTTACTGTGCTAGTGCTGCGGTGCGACATTTAACACTACGTCTGGCGCCGCGGAGCCAGACCTCAGTACCAGAATCTCAACAGTTTTGAAAATTTTTGTGAAATTCTCGGGGCCGTAACTTCTTCGTTATAAGCCCGATTCGGTCCGTTCAAAAGCCTACATGTCATAAATAACATACTCTACGCGTTCATATAAGAATTCAACACTTTCGAATCCAATAACTCAAAATTCACTATTGAGTTCCATTTCTAGACGTTCGTAAACGTTAATGAGCGTCCAATGCTCGTTTTCTTCGTTTTAAGTCAAAATCCGACGATTCTCGAACCCACAACTCTTAATTGCCCTATCTCACATGTTGACATTGAAAAACAACGTTTTCAAGTCTCACGTCAACTTTCGACCTCCAATCCGGAATTTCAACGTTTTCGACGTTTAACGTCTATTTACGCAAAATTCGCCATAACTTCGTTACTAACATTCTCTAAGCCAAATCTCATGGAATACTCCATGGATTTCATATTTACAACCTAACCAAGCAAGATGCATATATAACGTATTGATGGAGTTCAATCGTTTAAAACAATCGATCTCAACAAACAATATTTTCATGGTTCACAACTATATTAAACCTTATGATTCTTATAATCTCATGACTTATAGAGATTGAATCTATGGTAAGTCATCTTTAATCCCTCATACATGACATATACCACCCATTATATGGTTCTCTAAGATAAAAGAAAATCCAAAAGAGATGGAGTAAGGAATATTACTTTAAAAACTCTTAGTGTTCTTGATAAACTTCTAACGAAAAAGCTTCAAAGTAGAAGAATGATTTAAGTCTAACTCTTTTCTCTCTGAAATATATTGGTTGAGGAATTGAAAAACTCCCAAATGAATCAACCTAGCTTTCTATTTATAGGAAATGAGAATGGAGGGTAATTTGGACAATGAACCATCACCTCCTTACTATTCACTCTTGGTCACCAAGTAAAATACTTGGTGACCAAGCCTTATGCTTGGCTTCCACACCAAGTAGCCGGCCCACCACTTGCAAAATGACATCTCATGGGTTGCCCCATGGGTTTTATCCATTCGGTGACCCACCGGATCGATCCACGATTCGGTTTTAATGAATTGGGCTCAACTAAATAAACATTGGGCCTTGACTTGGGCTCAACTCACTAATCTCCTTGGGCTTGGTCATTTAATAATTGGACTAATAGGAATCCAACTCAAATGACTTATACATTAAGACTTAATCTTAATCCTATAATATGAATCGTATCCTACACGTACAATTCACATATTCTTTTCGTATACTACACGTACAATAATCATATTATACTTTATATTTACTCATCGTATTATACATAGATACCAAATAGTATCATAAATGCATAACACTCGCATTAACCCTAACACAATTCCTTCTACGCATATTATTTCCTTCTCGGAAATCAATAAACTCAACCCTTAGGTTTTAAGTCCGCAGGCGAAAACTGCATTTGCCATAAATGAAATATTATCAAATATTCCATCTAATATCAATATTCTATTATCACGCGTTTCTCGGAATTTCAAAATAATTCCCCGAACAGAAACGGATGAATAGTGTTTTTACGGAAATTTCTCAGAAAATAATTATTTTCGTCTTGGAAATTCCAAACTAATAATTCTAGCACGTAGCCAGAATACTAACCACGTTAGCACATTCTAGGTCATAGAATGACCTTCACATAGCTTACTCACATAATAATCAATTAAATTCATTTAATTCACATAATCAAATAAAAATTTAATTGTCATAAAAATCCAATTTTCTCGGGCGTTACATTCTCTCCCCCTTATAAGGATTCTGTCCCCATAATCTTAGCTTATAATTACATAAACAAATGAGGAAAATCTTCCTTCATTTTACTTTCAAGCTCCCACGTTGCTTCTTTAGTATTGTGGTTTCTCCATAACACCTTCACTGAAGGTATTACCTTATTTCTTAAAACTTGTTCCTTCCTATCAATAATTTGAACTGGAAGTTCCTCGTAGGACAAGTCTTTCTTTATCTGGATAGATTCATACTCTATTACGTGTTTATAGTCCAGTTTATAAGGACGCAACACTGACACATGAAACATATTATGAATGCGTACCATTTCTGGAGGTAAGGCTACTTCATAAGCCACCTCTCCTACCCTTCTTAAAATCTCAAAAGGTCCTACAAACCTTGGACTTAACTTCCCCTTCTTTCCAAAACGTATCTCCCCCTTCCAAGGTGATACTTTTAGAAAAACAAAGGATCCTACATCGAATTCTCTCTTTTCTTTGTGAGGATCTGTATACTTCTTCTGCCTATCTTGAGCAGCAACTAATCGAGTACGTATAAACTTCACCATGTTCGCCGTCTGCTATACCAACTCAAGTCCCAACATTCGATGTTCACCCACCTCATCCCAACACAATGGAGTTTGGCATTTCCTTCCATACAACGCTTCATAAGGCGACATGCCTATACTAGCGTGAAAACTATTGTTGTACGAAAATTCCACCAACGGTAGATATTCGTCCCAACTCCCTTTGAAATCCATAACGCAAGATCTTAACATATCTTCTAGCATTTGAATTGTTCTCTCACTCTGACCATCCTTCTGAGGATGATACACCGTACTCAATCTTAACTGTGTTCCCATTTGCTCTTGTAAACTCCTCCAAAACTCCGATGTGAATCGTGGATCACGATCTGACACGATCGAAACAGGTACTCCATGCCTGGAAATAATTTCCTTGACATACAGCTTAGCTAACTGATCTAAGTTATACTTGACTCCTATTGGTAGAAAATGAGCCAATTTCGTCAATCGATCCACTATTACCCAAATAGCATCGTATCCTTTTCTTGTTGTTGGAAGTCCCACCACAAAGTCTATTGTGATATGCTCCCACTTCCACTCTAGAATTTCTAACGGTTGCAACAACCCGCTAGGTCGTTGGTGTTCAGCCTTAACTTTTTGACAAGTTAAGCACCTACTAACATATTCTGCTATCTCCCTCTTCATGTTCGGCCACCAAAAGTTCTGACGAAGGTCTTGATACATCTTCGTACTACCGGGATGTATCGAGTACCTCGAACTATGAGCCTTTATCATTATTTCTTCCTTTAATTCGGGATCATTCGGAACCCAAATTCTTCCATCAAAACGAAGTAATCCCTCCTTATCGAGGTTATACCTAGTCCTCTCTTCATCTTCTACCCTCTTCTTCATCTGCTTGCATTCCTCGTTGCTTGATTGTACTCCCCTAACCCGCTCCACTATGGTCGGTTGGGTTTCCATGGAAAATAACATTTCCACCGCCTCTTCTGGTAACTTAACTTCTAATTCCATGCTTGCCATCACTGTTATCAACTCATTCTGAGTTGTTAACATTGACAGTTTCTCAGTTTCTCTCAACCCTTCATACTTAGCGCATCGACTACTACATTTGCTTTCCCCGGATGATATAAAATATCACAGTCATAATCCTTTATTAACTCTAACCACCTTCTCTGTCTTATGTTCAACTCCTGTGTGAAAATATATTTCAGACTTTTGTGGTCCGTGTATATCTCACACTTCTCACCATAAAGATAATGTCTCCATATCTTTAAGGCAAAAACTATAGCTGCCAATTCCAAATCATGAGTAGGATAGACCTTTTCATAATCCTTCAATTGACGTGATGCATACGCAATGACTTTGCCATGCTGCATGAGCACGCAACCCATCCTTTATCTTGAAAGCATCGCTATACACTATAAAATTTCTGTATCGTCGGGGTAAGGACAATCACAGTGCCTCATAATCTCTTTTCAATTCCTGAAAACTGTTTTCACATTTTTCAGTCCACACATACTTCACCGACTTTCTTATCAGATTTGTCAATGGAGTAGCTATTTTAGAAAAGTCAGGAATGAACCTTCTATAGTATCCCGCTAACCCAGAAAACTTCAAACCTCAGTTGGCGTTTTTGGTTACTCCCACTCATTAACTGCTTCTACTTTTTTCGGATCTACGGAAATGTCATCCTTATCAATAACATGCCCTAGAAACTGCACTTGCTCAAGCCAAAATTCACACTTCGTGAATTTCGCATACAACTTCTCCTTCCTTAGTGTTTCCAACACTATTCTTAAATGATCTGCATGATCTTCTGGCGTCTTTGAATAGACTAGAATATCATCAATGAACACTACGACAAACCTGTCCAAATATTGTTTGAACACCCTGTCCATCATATCCATAAATACGGCTGGCACATTAGTCAATCCAAACGACATTACCAGAAACTCGTAATGACCATAACGAGTTCTGAACGCCGTCTTAGGTACATCCTCCTTCCTCACCTTTAACTGATGATACCCCGTGCACAAATCTATCTTAGAAAAATACTTTGCCCCTTTCAACTGATCAAATAAATCATCGATCCTGGGCAACGGGTATTTATTCTTAATCGTTAACTTGTTCAACTCTCGATAGTCGATACAAAGTCTTAACGACCCATCCTTCTTCTTTACAAACAACACCGGTGCTCCCCAAGGACACACACTCGGTTGAATGTACTTCCTATCTAATAGTTCTTGTAATTGAACCATTAACTCCTTCATCTCAACTGGCGACATCCGATATGGTGCCCTTGAAACTGGTGCCGTTACCGATAATAGATCAATTACAAACTCAACTTCCCTGTCCGGTGGAATACCCAGTAACTCCTTTGGAAATACATCCGCGAACTCCTGTACTATAGGTATCTCTGGTCCAAGGATGTTCCCACTCTTTGGGTATCCACAACACAACATTCCTAGCACATAGATATAACCTACACACCCTTTTCTCAACATCTTCCTAGCAATCTATGTCGTTGATGGTTATTGACAACAAGCGTCTCGAATGATTTACTCTACCAAGAACACTACCTTGGTTTTCTTAGAAAGCCAAAGGTTTACACTTTTCCTATGGCAATCTATAATGCGCCTTATGGTTAACCAACCATCCATACCAAGAATTACATCAATTCTTTTAACCTTATCGGTACCAAATCTCTGATAAATTATTCCCTCTAAATTTCTACGCAATAATCCTTATGAATATGTTTAATGGGGATTATCTCTTCATTTGCTACCTTAACGTCTAAAGGTATAGGTAACTTCTCAGGGATTAAACCTAATCACTTAGCAAATTCACATAATATAAAGAACAACAAGCTTTTAGTCAAAATAGCACATAAGCATTTATCTTATTGAGTGGCCAGAAATGATACCTGCTACCACATCCGTTGATGCAACCGCATCTTGCACAGTCATATTAAACGTACGAGCTGAGGGTCTACCCACCGATGGTGTTGGTCCAGTAATGGCTAATTTACCACTACCAGAACTCTTATTCCCCTCTAAACCCTTCTTCGGGCAATTTCTTGCCATGTGGTCCATTGAACCACCGACAAAACATCCCTGGTTCTTCTTAGGGTTAGGACAGTTGGGTGAAAAATGCCCCTCCTACCCACAGTTGTAGCATACTACTTTCCCCTTTAAACAGACTCCCATGTGAGGCTTTCCGCATGTCTTACATGCTTCCGTCCTCCATTTGGGATCTCCCTGCTTTACCTAGGTATTCCCAGGGTTAAAACTCTTTCTCTTTGGCAAGATGCCGCTTCCGCTGGCAACTTCGGCCTTACTACCTCCCTCTAACTTGCTCTTGATCTTTCACTCTTTGTGGTACTGAGATAATGCCTCACCACCACCTTCAGCTATTATCACCTTTTCCAGAATGGTTCCGTAGGAAGCACTCTAAAAAACTAATATCCTACTATAGAGCTAGGGTTTTAAGCCCTGCTCAAACCTGCACGCCTTTCTCTCCTCTGTATCCACCTGGTGTGGAGCAAATCTCGCCAATTCGTTAAACTTGGCGGAATACTGGGGAACTCTCATATCCCCTTGCTTAAGTTCTAGGAACTTAATTTCCATCCTACCCTGCATGCTAGTAGGGAAATAGTTCTCGAAGAAAACCTTCTTAATCTGTTCCCACATAACAGCCTCTGTCCTAGCCCCACCCTGGTGAGCCTCCCACCAGTAGTTGGCTTCCCCCTTCATCATGTAAGTCACAAAGGAAGTCTTTTATGCCTCACTTACGTTTGTAAACAAAAACGCCTTTTCAATCTCTCGTACCCATGTCTGGGCTTCTAACGGGTCCGTCGTTCCTCAAAACTCGGGAGGACCCACACTTTTAAAGTCCTTAAAGGTAGTTGTTCTTGCTACCCCAGGAGCTACAGGAATCCCACCCCCCCCCCCCCACTTGGTTAAATACAGCCGTTAATAAATTAACGAACTCTTGCATAGGGTTATTAGGACCCCCCTGATTCTCATTATGAGACTCGACCTCTTGGTTACGTTGTCTCCTTCTCAGTGGCATAATTCTGATTAAATAAATAAAGCTTCGTTATTATCTAATTAACTACTCGGTTATCATTCTCAATCAATAACAACCATTCATACCACAACAAGCACATTTAATAAAAACTTCTTTATATAAATATGCTTGCATAGTCAAAACTATTTACAATATGTTCCCTTAGCCAAAAGCTAATACATACTATCCCACAATTACCTTCTACAAAAATTGGGATTTACAAAAAGACTACCCTTTAATTATACAAAAGAGGGCTTTACGTCACTACCATATACAAAAAGATCTAACAATCTATTAACACTGTCGAACGGCATTCTCATATTTCTGATTTGCCAGAATCGACACTATATCTCGACTTATGGTATCTTAAGTCCATCACGACTCAATAGAATAACAAGAAATTTTCGACTTGAAATCCTCATGAGCGCATTAAATGGATGTATGACATCCTAGCTATCTTCTGGTCTTTCTCAACCAGTTTCTTTTGTAGCTCAAGGACCTCATCCTTATAGTCACGAGCCTTATCAGTCATAAGCACTTTCTCGTTGTGCTCTGACTCAAAGTCTGCCTCTGTAGATTCTTTCGCCTCATATAAGGCAGTTATCTCCTCAATTTGCATCTCTACTACTGTGCGCAGTTGCACATTCCTATCCAACACAGCTAGATACAATGCTCTCATTGCATCTGGAGGTGTCGACTCCTGAGTAGGCACCACCGTATTAACCGATGTCGCCTCCATATCCTCCTCCATGTCTAGCATCTCGTTAAGGTATGATGCTAACCCCATAGTCTCCTCAGAGTATTCCTCCTCAAAGATGTACTCCTCAATGTCTTTGTCATCTAGTATAACTATCGGTACCTCCGCCACTGGCATTGGTACAATCTCAACTTGGTTCACTGACTCTTCACTCACAATGTGAATGTCTCTATACATCATGCTATCGATCGACATCTACAATAGCACGTAACACGTTGATTAGTACATAATACACAATAGTATAAGCACAAATCACATTTAATATCTTTAAGATTAATTTCCATCTTTTAATTCTTTTGATACTGAGTTATCTCAATACCTTATTAATTCAACGGACTTGAATTTAATTCTTCAGACTTTACCTTCCTTATGAAGTTATTAGCCTAAGGTTTTCCCCCTTAATTTTTATAACCTAAGGCTTTGATACCAACCTGTGACGCCCCCAAATTCGGGTATCTTCCAACCCGACATATGGTGCTCCACTGTACTAACATCTATACAATCATTCCATTAAAATACAACAAAATGAATATAATTACTATCTTCTTATTACAATCAAAGTATAATCCGTCCCAGGTTCATAAACCGTTTACATCGTTCATTTTTCGTAATGTATAATATATACAAACTTACTAAACTATTACATAATGCCTAAGCATCCATCTTAGCTTTGCCCTTATCTCTCTTGGCATTCACAGTACGTTCATCTTTAACTGCAGTTATATAATTCACGCAAGAAGTGAGCATGACAACTCAGCAAGTTTAATCAAGGATAACAGTAATACCACATTCGTGAATTATATAACAATTCCGACATAACTGAACAATAGTTTTGAAGTATTATGAATCAATAATACTTAAACAGTTCATAACATCAATTCCCAAATTATAGAATAGATTAGGAATTCTGAACCGGTCGATAGACCATGAACAGTAACTTTCAATTTTTATACTTGAAAAGGAGTCCACAGCACTAAGGCCGTTCATCTGATAACTTACGAGCACTTCTAGGTGATCAGCCTATAGTACTCTATATTGATCAACACTCATTCATTAAACGTATTTACGTTTAATATTTTTGGTAAACTCATGTGCCCATCGAATAATTGATGAAAAATACTTTTGTTTGTTTATAGACAAACCTTACCTTCACGTTCATACCAATTACTTGGCATAGGATAGCATTAACATTTTTATATAGAATGATATGAATAATAATCAATTTATATATTACGAATACTCTAGCCGAGTTAAAATCTGGCATCAACCCTTTCTTTAAAACAAGTCTTGCAATTCAGTTCATCGAATCACATAAAACTTGGCTAACTTGAAAGTTAAACAAGCGTTAAGAAACCTTGCCTTTCAGCGTCTTCAAATAATTTAATCGACTGACCCCAGCCTTTACAGAATCTACATGATATATTCACATAGCATACTGTAATTAGCTATCAAACAAAAGTACACATTGCTTCTACAAGTTTCTTTCTCTTTTAAGTCTTAGTTAACTTAATAACTTTATTAAAGTTAATATGACTTATTACCTTTCATCCCGGTTTATTACTCAACTGACGTTATTAGCCGGACTCTAGCATTGTCGGCGAGGTACCAACGTTGTTCATCACTCATAACTCATTAACATGCATTCAATTCCTAAGTTCAATACCATATACCTTAGTATAGGTAGTATAGGAATAGCTTTAATACACTTATGAAGTGTACAAACATTACCCCTATAGGTCCCTGAAAAATTGAAGTTCAAAACCTAAGTCAATATCCAAAGCCTAACACTCATCATGTTGCTGCCTGACCATCTAATACTAAACCTGGCCTGCACTGATTAGCGATTGTCTGAGCTTGACCTGTGGCTATGGCGGCCATGACATTATTTAACACTACGACTGGTGCCGTGGTGCCAGACCTCAGTTCTAGAATCTCAACAGTTTTGAAATTTTTTGTTAAATTCCCGGGGCCGTAACTTCTTCGTTATAAGCCCGATTTGGTCCGTTCAAAGCCTACACGTCATAAATGGCATACTCTACGCGTTCATATAAGAATTCGACAATTTCGAATCCAATAACTGAAAACTCACTATTGAGATCCATTTCTAGACGTTGGTATACGTTAATGAGCGTTCAATGCTCGTTTTCTTCGTTTTAAGTCGGAATCCAACGATTCTCAAACCCACAACTCTTAATTGCCCTATCTCACGTGTTGACATTGAAAAACAATGTTTTCAAGTCTCACGTCAACTTTCAACCTCCAATACAGAATTTCAACGTTTTCGACGTTTAACGTCTATTTACGCAAAATTTGCCATAACTTCGTTACTAACGTTCTCTAAGCCAAATCTCATGGAATAGTCCATGGATTTCATATCTACATCCTAACCAAGCAAGATGCATATATAACGTATTGATAGAGTTCAATCGTTTAAAACAATCGATCTCAACAAACAATATTTTTATGGTTCACAACTATATTAAACCTTATGATTCTTATAATCTCATGACTTATAGAGATTGAATCTATGGTAAGTCATCTTTAATCCCTCATACAAGACATATACCACCCATTCTATGGTTCTCTAAGATAAATGAAAATCTAAAAGAGATGGAGTAAGGAATATTACCTTAAAAACTCTTAGTGTTCTTGATAAACTTCTAATAAAAAAGCTTCAAAGTAGAAGAATGATTTAAGTCTAAATCTTTTCTCTCTCAAATATATTGGTTGAGCAAATAAAAAACTCCCAAATGAATCAACCAAGCTTTCTATTTATAGGAAATGAGTATAAAGGGTAATTTGGACAATGAACCATCACCTCCTTAATATTCACTCTTGGTCACCAAGTAAAATACTTGGTGACCAAGCCTTATGCTTGGCTTCCACACCAAGTAGCCGGCCCACCACTTGCAAAATGACATCCCATGGGTTGCCCCATGGGTTTTATCCATTCGGTGACCCACTAGATCGATCCACGGTTCGGTTTTAATGAATTAGGCTCAACTAAATAAATATTGGGCCTTAACTTGGGCTCAACTCACTAATCTCCTTGGGCTTGGTCATTTAATAATTGGACTAATAGAAATCCAACTCAAATGACTTATACATTAAGACTTAATCTTAATCCTATAATACGAATCGTATCCTACATGTACAATTCACGTATTCTTTCCATATACTACACGTACAATAATCGTATTGTACTTCGTATTTACTCATCGTATTATACATAGATACCAAATAGTATCATAAATATATAACACTCGCATTAACCCTAACGCAATTCCTTCTACACATTATTTCCTTCTCGGAAATCAATATACTCAACCCTTAGGTTTTAAGTCTGTAGGCGAAAACTGGGTTTGCCATAGATGAAATATTATCAGATATTCCATCTAATCTCAATATTCTATCATCACGCGTTTCTCGGAATTTCAAAATAATTCCCCGAACAGAAACGGATGAATAGTGTTTTTACGGAAATTTCTTGGAAAACAATTATTTTCGTCTTGGAAATTCCAAACAAATAATTCTAGCACGTAGCGAGAATACTAACCACGTTTGCACATTCTAGGTCATAGAACGACCTTCACATAGCTTACTCACATAATAATCAATTAAATTCATTTAATTCACATAATCAAATAAAAATTTAATTGTCATAAAAATCCGATTTTCTCGGGCGTTACAGTGGTGGAGCTGGCGGAGGCTAGGGAAGAGGGAGCAAGTTAATGATTGGTGGACCTACGCAACCCAACCGATCGACTGCCCAAACCTTTAACATGACCGTTCAGGACACAGTAGCTGCAAAGGACGTGTCAAGTATAATCCCAATCAATAATATAAATGCTTATGTATTATTTGATTCGGGTGCCACGTGTTCTTTTATATTTTGAAGAATTTTCTAGTAAACTTAGTACACCCCGAGAACGTTTAGAAAATTCTTTAAACGTAGAAGTTGCGAATAAGGAAATAATCCCTGTAGAATACGTTTATCGAAATTGTCGCGCAAACATTAGAGAGCATGAACTGAGCGTAGACTTGATTCCTATTAGACTAGGAGAATTTTACGTAATATTGGGAATGGATTATTTATATAACCATGCGGCGGTAATTGACTGTCAGAACAAGTGTGTGAACCTTCAGACTCCGAGTAAGTCTAATGTAGTGTTTTATGGTAGCTCATCGCTTAAGCAATCGTGTTGTGTTACGATGATGCAGGCCAAGAAACTTTTATTAACCGAGTAAAAGAACTCATTGGTGATTTTGGCACAGATCTTTCCTTTCATCATGTGAGTTTTTCTTTTCTTCAACCCTTAATTTTTTGTTTCACTTATTTGGAGGTTATAAAGATTGTAATTTTCTATTGGTTTTCGTTTATTTACATTGAAGAGAATGAGTGGGTGTTGTTGGTGAATTCAAAGCTTCAATAACTCTTCTTCATTGGTTGCAACTCTTTAAGGAACTCATCGCTATTATTTGGCATCTGCAATTTATATAATACTACGGAGTCTAGAAAAAAAACAAATTTAGCCAATACGACGTCGTTTTCAAATTTGTCAGACATACTTACCGTTCGTAGTTTAATATCGCTAAAACGACATCGTTTTTAATTGGTTAGCCATACTTAGCATCCGCAGTTTAATACTGCGGACGAGGGACTTTTACAAGTAGGGTATTTTGGACATTTTTCTTATTCGTAGTATTAAACTATGGAAAATTAAAAACTAAACGACTTCGGACGGGGGGCTATATCAATCGCTCCATATTTGGATGGACGTTCAAGATCTATTGTAAAGATAATCTTAATTTGACAACGTTAGCTATGGATCAATCTTCATATATATATATATATATATATATATATATATATATATATATATATATATATATATATATATAATAAATCAATAAGTCTAAGTCACATTGTAAATAAATATATTAATTAAATATTAATGATATTGAAAACTTTATGACATATATTAAATGAATAAGTGGACTAATGGAAATAATAATTATTTATCAAGGATGGTAAATATTTTATGACTTATGTGAAACATGTATGTAACTAAATAAATATATGTATTATAAATATGTATATATATATATATATATTTATTATATATAAAGAGAATTAAAAGAAAGCGTTACATAACCTAATAATACATTAGGTATGGAAATTAATTAACTTAAGAATTATGGTATTAAAGAATATTAGTATTTAAAATATATGTTAACACTAAGAGATTTATTTTATACATCTCAATTAATTAATATTATAATTTAATTAAATTAAGTCTAATTAAGTAATAAAATTAAATGTACATGAGTAATTATTTAAATTTCAAAATGTGTGGAATAAACTGAGTGGGGTAACAACCACTCAGTTTATTACAGTGATAGTCATTGAAATAGTAACGTCACGCTATCAATATGTATATGGCGAGAAGGTGAATCTTTTCTCATGTACAAATTTGATAGGTAGAGAATGATAAGATAGGTGCGAAATCTTGAAACTCATACTTATGGAAAGTTTTTGACTCATAGTTATATCCTATGTTTCTGAGCCTTGAGCGTATGGATAGTCCTTGATTTGTTCTTGGATTATATATTGCGAAGATAAGTTGTTGAACACATATGGTTGTGGAAAGTTCCTAAACACATAAAGTGTGGTAAGTTGATGAACTATACTAACGTATAGTAATGTTTATACTGAAAATAAGTATTTTTTAGTATACATAGCATTGAATGTGCTATAGAAAATTAAGTATTGTCACAAGTAAGACAATGAAAGAAGATGGAGAAAAAGGATATTCCAAGTTATCTAGCTATGCTAGATTTTAAAGTTTATTGAAATCATGTTTATATGTGCGTTTTAAAAAGGAAAGAATTGGTTCAAATTTTAGAACCAATAGATTTTAAAAGAATTATTCTTTGTATATCAATGCTAATTGTTTCGGCTAGACAAAAATTGATTTGAAATATCAAATTGAATTTATATCATCACTACATTTGATGCGAAGATGATAAAAAGATGGAGTTATCAATGCATTAAAGCTAGTGTTGGTTGTGATCATAGTATCCTCAACCCACTATGGTAGGATGTAGAAAGACGAAGTCCTCAACATACTGTGAAAAGTACTGTATCATGACGTCCTAAAATGTTTTGAAGTATTATAAAAGAGTTTAAAGAGTAGTCAATGTCAATTGATTTGACTAGACGAATGTTTCAATTGATGTCTAATTTATTGGTATGGTCTAAGTTATTTGATTTGGTTAGACAAATGGTATGTCATGTTATAAGAAAATTGAGTTTCTTTGAGATGTTGTGCCAAACCAAATTGCTTTGGTGCGGAATCTAATGAATAAGTCTGAGGAGAACAAACCTCGAGATATGGGGATAGGTTGATCACCTAATTTACTGGAAAAGGTAGTTTACCTTCTTTGTGATTGTAAACGTACTGGGTAAGTAAGAATGGTTTGCGAAGAAATATCTTAAAACCTAGTAAGAGATCATAGTTTATAAGAGCCCTCAGCAATAATGTAAGACCCCGACTTTTATGAATAAAGATTTAATTTTTCTCTAAATATCTTTTTGAATATTAAGGTGTGGATTTAATATAATAGTTGTGGGTAATATTTACAAATTTTTCAAAGTAAGCAAGTTGTCATAAAATATTTGTTTGGTCGGAGAATATTCATTTTATCGTGGGAATATTCAATGCGACGACTTATCGTACTATCGTTAATTGGACCCCATAACGGAATTACTGTCGAAGTTAGAAAATGACAGAAATAACTTTTTATAAAAATAACAGTAAAAGTTTTACCATTAACTGTTGAAATACCCGGTGATAAAAGTACAGTAATACGCAACAGAAATAACTTTTTATAAAAATAACAGTAAAAGTTTCGTAGCACACGGTATTGTACAGTATCTTTGATTATTGATGCTTACGTGAGAAGTCGCCCAGTTTTATTGAATTATTTCCACAGTAATTGTTGCATAGTATCTCACATTATTTATTCAATTATTGTCACAATATTTTTATATTATTAAATCAATAATTAAGACGACAAAGTTATTCATATTATTATTTGTATTATTGACACTATCTAGAAAGTTCTGTCGAGGAAAGGGGTTTGGACACCTAATTGCGCGCTAATAAGGAGAAATACTTATCGGAAAGCCCCATCTTTCCTGTGAATGATCTGGTTATTAATATTGCGAATTATAATATTAATGATAAATAAATGTTATTAAAAATGTGTTTAGTGAAGCCAAGTGAATTGAGATAAATAGAGGGGTTTTTAATGAAGTATTTGTGGTAAGTTTGGCTTATTATATGAACTCTCACTTACTCATTTTTTCAAAATCGTCAGTAGAAAGTTATCTCAGTTTTGTTTTATTACTTATATATATATATATATATATATATATATATATATAGGGATCGTCCGGAGTCCTACACGATAAAATGCGAATCAAATTTTTTATTTTTTTTTGTAGAACAACTAAAAAAATAATAATAATTATGGAAGTTGAATTTTTACATAATATAGTGTCTTGGGCGTGATTTGGATACCTATACCAAAAAATGTATATACAGTCTGCATAGACTGTACATACATGTTTTGTTATATGTATCCAAATCACACCCAAAATACTGTATTATGTAAAAATTCAAGTTCCATAATATTTTTTTTAGTTTTTTTTTAAAAAAAAGCCAAAAAAAAAGTCCACATTTCAAGAAAATACGGGAGTCCGGATAGGATCCGGACTTATATATATATATATATATATATATATATATATATATATATAGTTTTATTTTATTAAATTATAAATAGAATATATTATATTTTATTTAAAGTTTTTGTTTTATTAGAATATTTTATTGCACAATAATTAATAGTAAAAATCAGAAAATCAGTTTTCCTCTGTCGATACGCGCCCATGATTGTCCTCCTATGCAGTCTGTGATTTTTCTTTTTAAATAGTATACTGCTATTCTCCTATAAATAGGATGCTTAGTTTAAAAATGAAAATCAAATCTGAATAAGAGAATTCTTCTTCTATAATATTGAGCGTATTTCTTTAGAGTTTAAGGAAGCTTTGAGTATAGAAACAGTGCAAGTTTTCTTCAAGAATATACCCGCTATACCAGTCAAAAATACTCTCCTTTTAAGGTAAGGGATATTATTTTTTGTTCAATATTCGTAAGAAATAATATTTTCTCCCATACTCTGTAGTATGTAAGTAATATTATTTCGTTTCAGATTCTGAATTCTACACTCATTTTGTAAAGTATTGCTTCTATACTCTTTGAAATTAGTAGTATATCCTTGAAATTTGCACTTCATCAAGTATATTTTCACGAGAATATTTTTCTGAACATTCTTGTTAAGTTTTAACCTTTTTATGTTAGAGTACTATTCACGGGGTACTATTCACGAAGTACTATTCACGGGATACTATTCACTCAAGTACTATTCACCCGGGGTACTATTCATAACAAAAATTGATTTCTTTTCTGTCCAAATTATTTTTGATACAATATTATTCTTGAATTTTACTCCACAAAGCATTATCATGTTGACAATTTCGACATTTTTGAACTCTGGATAAATTGAATTATAAATCTTTAAAATTTATCCTTACTCTGATTTAATTGAATTTTTATATCATTGTCATCATCCCCATGCTTATATTATGATGAAAGTCATTATTGGCCCGTAGTCCATTGATGGACAGTTGTTGGTATGATTATAACCAGGAATTTTGTATCGGTATAATCATGACCCGTAATGTTACAAATGATGTGGTAAAAGTCCTCATTGGCCCGTAGTGCATTGATGAACAGTTGTTGGCATGATCATGACCACTGGTGATAATAACGAATATCCTTGGCCCGTAGTGCATGGATAATTCAGTGATGTGGATTATTTATTGAGTTGTGTTACAAAGGTAAAATATTGATGATGAACTTTTAAATCATAGAAGATAGTAGATATCATGCTCTACTTGACTATTCTAATGGATTGCTTGTTCCGCTGCAGTTAAACTTGTTGTTTATTGTACTCTATCAGTTTAACACTGTTGAAGGCTAAAAATAATTTATTCTGCATTATTTTAGTCATAATATTTCTTACTGGGCTAGTTGAGCTCCCCCTTTGCTTTTATTATTCTCTTCAGGAAATAAGAAAATAGTTGGGACTAGTCGGGTAATGGAGTGACGGTCCGAGATGGTGGCTGTAGTAGTCCTCACTATTCTATAAAATAGTGTGATAATAATTATAATCAGGACTCTATTTGAGTGTGGATATTGTCTATGAGACAATATTCGTGCTAAAACTCTCAGCTACGTTTTTATCGTATTGTATAAATGAAGTTGTATTTAAATTATGTATCATATATTTGGTATTTCAGAATGGGTTGTGTATACCTATTTTGGGGGCGTCACAATTGGTATCAAAGCTTAGGGATATGATCCCTAGCTGAGATGTGAGACTAGAACTAGGAAGGGAGAGACGGGTAAATCCTTTGCTAGTATGACTTACCTAAGCTTATTTGTTATTTAATTGGTCAGTCAAAGTATAGGGATAATATGTGGCATGTCAATTAACAACCTTTGTTTTATTGCAGTGTTTGAAAATAGCATCTGAAAATGTTGAGTTAAGCAATGGAGCAGATGAGACCATTGAGTCACCGATGATCAATAACCAGGATAATGTGCATCAGGAAGGCAATAATCCTCAGGTAAACAACAACACCGACCAAATGATAAATGATGGGATGTTTAGGAACTTTTTGCAATTCATACAACATCAGGCGAGAGAGACTCTTGTTCAAAATGCAGGTGGAAACACTGGAAACTCACGGATGGTCACTATTAAGCAGTTCAAAGAGTTGGGACCACCGGAGTTTTTGGGAAAGCCAGAACCACTTAAGGCAGAGACGTGGATTACGCAGATCACCAAGATATTTGATGTCTTTCGATGCTCTGAGGAGCAAAAGGTTCCCTTTACAACCTTCATGTTGAGAGGAGAGGCAGATTATTGGTGGGAATCTGTAAAGCATACTCAATCTGCCACACTAAAGATGTCTTGGGAGAAGTTCCAAGAATTGTTCAATGACAAGTACTTTGTCGAAAGTATTCGTCACATGAAGGATGTGGAATTCATCAAGCTGGAGCAAAATAATATTACCGTGTCACAATACGAGGCTAAGTTTGCAGAGTTATCCCAGTTTGCATCCCATTTGGTAGATAATGAGAAGCGTATGATGCGGATGTTTCATGCGAGGTTTGAAACCCAAAATACATCAATACCACTTTTCTCACAAACTTTGATTATATTCAGATGTTGTAAATAGGGCTTAGTTAGTGGAGCGAGATAATGAGTCCACCCAACCAAGAGATAGCAGCCAACAAAACAATAATACTAGTGGTAGCAATCATCGAAGCGGTGATAACAAATGTGGAAGAAATCAACATGTCAGAAATGGTAACTGTGACGCCCCCAAAATAGGTATACATCACCCATTCTAAGTCGCCAAATACATGATACAGAATTTAAATACAAACTTCTTTTATACAATACGACAAAAGCGTAGCTGAAAGTTTTAACACGAATATTATCTTCTAAACAATATCCACAATCAATGGAGTCCTCATTACAATTATTATTATCACACTATTTCATAGAATAGTAAGGACTTCTATAACCACTTATCTTGGACTATCACTCCATTCCACGACTCATCCCAACTATATTCTCATTTCTTGAAGAGAACAATGAAAGAAAAGGGTGAGCTCAACTAACCCTGTAAGAAATATTATGACTAAAAAAATGCAGAATAAATTATCGTTTGCCTTCAACAGTATAACATCTGATAAAATACAATAGACAACAAGTTTTAGATCAACAACTACAGCGAAATAAGCAATCCATTAAAAGAGTCAAGTAGAGCATGTTATCTACTATCTTCTATGATTTAAAAGTTTATCATCAATTTTATCGCTGAGACTCAGCTTAATAAATAATCTACATCACTGAATTATCCATGCACTACGGGCCAAGGATATTCATTAGTATCACAACCATGAATTATTGATGCATTACGAGCTAAGGACTTTCGTGTTTTCACCAATGGTCATGATCATGCCAAACATCAATTCATCTTTACACCCTTGGCCGAAGAGATCGCATGGTTAGGATCATATCAACATCTGTCTCCCTACGGGCCAATTGTGACGCCCCCAAAACAGGTATACATCACCCATCTTGAGTCGTTAGATACATGGTACATAATTTCAAATAAAACTTAATTATACAACTGTCGTGTACAATACGACCAAACATAAGCTGAGAGTTTAAACAAGAATATTGCCTTCTAGACAATATCCACTCTCAATGGTGTCCTCGTTACAATTATTATCACATTATTCTGTAGAATAGTGAAGACTATTAAAGCCATTTATCCTGGACCATCACTCCATTCCCCGACTCGTCCCAGCTATATTCTCATTTCCTGAAGAGAACAATCAAAGAAAGGGTGAGCTCAACTAGTCCAGTAAGAAAAATTATGACTCAGATAATGCAGAATAAATTATCCTTAGCCTTCAATAGTATAACAACTAATAGAATACAATAGACAACAAGTTTGAGATCAACAACTGCAGCGGAAATAAGCAATCCATTAGAAGAGTCAAGTAGAGCATAAAATCTACTATCTTCTATGATTTAAAAAGTTTTTCATCAACTTTATCGCTGAGACTCAGCTTAAAAAAAAATAAACCATATCATCGAATCATCCCTGCACCACGGCCAAGGATATTCATTAAATCATCAATGGTCATGACTATACCGAATAATCCCTGGTCATAGTCATACCATAAACTGTCCATCAATGCACTACAGGCCAATGAGGACTTTTACCACATCATTTGTCACATTACAGTCATGATTATATCGAATAATCCCTGGTCATAATCATACTAAGTCCATCTATGCACGTAAGCCAAAGATGACTTTCATCACAATATAAGCATGAGGATGATGACAATGACATAATAATTCAATAAAACAAGTTCAAGGATAAATTTTAAAGATTTATAATTTAATTTATCCAGGAATCAATAACACGTCCAAATTGTCAACATGATACTGCTTTGAGGAGTAAAATTTAAGAATAATATACTTGTACCAAAAATAATTTGTACAGAAAAGAAATATATTTTTCGGGTGAATAGTACCCCGTGATTAGTACTTCGAGAATAGTACCCCATGAATAGTACCCCGACACGAAAAGTGTCCCGAATACCCGAGTGAATGATACTAGATGAATAGTAATCGGGTGAATAGTAATCGTGAATAGTAACTCATGAATAGTACTCTGGCACGAAAAGTGCCCCGAATACCCGAGTGAATAATACTAGAGTGAATAGTAATAGGGTGAATAGTAACCCGTGAATAGTAACTCGTAACAGAAAAATACCAAAGAAAACGATATTTCATAGAATATACGAAACTGTAAATGGATTTTCACTCGCCATGCAATCATTTCCACAATTTAATAAAGAATGAATACGAAGGATCATTCACCATGCATCACGATAATCCATATAGGCAAAAGTTATTCCAATGTAATACTAAAGAATGGAATAACAGAAGAATTCACCATGCATGCGATAGACCGCACAGACAGGTTATTCCCAACAAAATAATAAAGAATGGAACCAGGTCATGCATATCGCAGAGACAGGATATTCCAACAAAATAATAAAGAATGGAACCGAAGTTATCGTAAATCACTTATGCATGTGATATTCCAACGTAATAATAAAGAATGGAATAACAACGAAATTCCCTGCATGCAATAGAACGCATGATAGAGTTATTCCAAATGTAATAATAAAGAATGGAATAATAGAAGAATTTCACCATGTATGCGATACTTCACATAGACAGGTTATTCCAACATAATAATAAAGAATGGAATAACAACCCTTATGAGTATTGAAATAAAATAACTCTCTTCATGAATACGAAAGAATAATACCCCTTACCTCAAAAGAAGATCGGATCTTTGGAATAGTGAGGTAGCAGACTTCTCTTCTTCTTTCTCTCTATAATTTCTCTCTATAATAATTGTTCTATAGCTTTAGTGAATTGGTGAGAAATGAAGGAAGAATGAGCTTCTATTTATAGGAAAATATAGTTTCGATAATTGCACATTTTAGGGCTCGAAATATTACAGTATAATACCTTCCTCTTTTTCTTCATTTTTAATTTAGTCTTGCAAGTATTATCAAACTTGCATCATCTCCCCTAATAGTAAATCATGTGAATCAATAGTTCTAGACATGTGAAAATATGAATTACAGTATAGTACCTCCATCTATACCTCCATTTTTAACTTAGTCATGCAAGTATTATCAATCTTGCACCAACTCCCCTAATAGTACAAGAATGTGAATCAATAGTACACACATGTGAACAAATAGTTATAATCATATGAATCAATAGCAATTAATTGCTCATTTATCCGGTTAATTACCCGATTGGTCAATATAACCTCCAGACATCAACTATTATCGAAATAAATGTCAATTTTCACTAACACTAATAATTCCAACACAATGGAACTATCAATTTCATCTTTAATCAACACGAACTTATTCATCATTAATATTATAATTCACAATATTTAACAACCAGGTCGTTCTCAGGAAAGAGGGGGCTTTCCGATAAGGATTTCTCCTTATTGGCGCGCAATTAGGTGACCAAACCTCTCCTTAACAGAACTTCAAGACATTGTCAATATTTCAAATAATAATATGAATAACTTTGCCATCTCAATTATTGATTTAATAATATAACATATTATACAGATGATATTGTGACAATAATTAAATCAATAATATGAGAGATATGATTCAGCAATTACTATAGCAATAATTGAGTATAATTGAGTGACTTTTCACGTAAGCATCAATAAACAATACCGTGTGCTACTATGCAACCACGTGTATTACTATACTTTTACTACCGGGTAGTTCAACAGTTTTAACGGTAACACTTTCGCCGTTATAAAAAGATAATTCTGTCATTTTTTTACTACGACAATACATCCGTTGTGGGGTCCACCAATGATTGTGTCGTCGTACGAATATTCCATGTTAAAAACAATATTCCCCGACCAATCGAATATTATATAACAACTTGCTTACTTTGCAATATTTATAAATATTACCCACAACTATAACATTATATCAAATCCACACCATAATATTCAAAAAAATATTTCAAGAAATTTAAATCTTTATTCATAAAATTTGGGGTCTCACACTAATGAGGACTTTTACCACATTATTTGTAACATTACGGGTCATGATTATACCGAATAATCTCTGGTCATAATCATACTAATCAACAGTCCATCTATGTACTACAGTCAAAGATGACTTTCATCACAATATAAGCATGATGATGACGACAATGATATAAAAATTCAATTAAATGAAGGCAAGGATAAATTTTATAGATTTATAATTTAATTTATCCAAAAATCAATAATATCCAAATTATAAACATGATACTGCTTTGTGGAGAAAAATTCAAGAATAATATTGTATCAAAAATGATTTGGACCGAAAAGAAATTAATTTTTGTCACGAATAGTACTCCGGGTGAATAGTACCTGATTGAATAGTACTTTGTGAATAGTACCCCATGAATAGTACTTCGGAAATAGTACTTCATGAATAGTACTTTGTGAATAGTATCATATTTATTAATAGTGCCCATGAATAGTACTCTGTGAATAGTACCGTACGTATGAATAGTGCCGTAAAAATGAATAGTACACGTGAATAGTACTTCGACATGAAAAGCTTAAAATTTAACAAGAATGTTCAGAAAAATATCCTTATGAAATGATACTAGACGAAACACAAATTTTAAGGATATTCTACTAATTTCACGGAGTATAGAAGCAATACTTTAACAAAATGAGTATAGAATTCAGAATCTGAAACTTAATAATATTACTTACATACTACAACGTATGGAAGAAAATATTATTTCTTACAAATATTGAACGAAATAAAATTTCTTATGAATACGAAAAATAATATCGTAAGCGAATATGAAATAAATAATACCCCTTACCTTAGTAGAAGGCTGGATATTGTAATAGTGAAGTAGCAGAATACTCTTCTTCTTTCTCTCTATAGCTTCTTATCTATAATTGCTCTTATGAATCTTAGTGAATTGGTGAGAATGAAAGAAGAATGAGCTTCTATTTAGAAGAAAATATAGTTTCGATAATTACACGATTAGGGGCTCAAAATATAATATTATAGTATAGTATCTTCATCTATACCTCCATTTTTAATTTAGTCTTTCAAGTATTATCAATCTTGCACCACCTCACCTAATAGTACATGCATGTGAATCAATAGTTCCATACATGTGAACCAACAGTAATTTGCATGTGAACTAATAGCAATTAGTTGCTCATTTATCCGATTAATTGCCCATTTGTTCAATTTAACATCCAGAAATCAATTATTATCGAAATAAATGTCGATTTTCACTAACACTAATAATCCAAACACAATGGAAATATTTTTTTATCAACAATTTCATCTTTAATCAACACAAACTTATTCATTATTAATATTATAACTCACAATATTTAACAACCAGGTCATTTCCAGGAAAGAGGGGGCTTTCTGATAAGGATTTCTTCCTGTTCGCGCGCAATTAGGTGACCAAACCCCTTTCCTCGACAGAACTTTCTAGACATCGTTAATAATGTAAATAATAATATGAATAACTTTGTCATCTCAATTATTTATTTAATAATATAAAATATTATGCAAATGATACTATGACAATAATTGAATCAATAATATGAGAGATATTATGAAACAATTACTGTATCAATAATTGAGCATAACTGAGTGACTTCTCACGTAAGCATCAATAATCAATACCGTGTGCTACTATGCAACCACGCGTATTATTGTACTTTTATCATCGGGTATTTCAACAGTCTAACGGTAAAACTTTCGCCGTTATTTTTATAAAAAGATATTTTTGTCGTTTTCTAACTCCGACTATACTTTCGTTGTGGGGTCCACCAATGATTGTGTCGTTGTACGAATATTTTCTGTTAAAATAAATATTCTCCGACCAATCGAATATTTTATAACAACTTACTTACTTTGCAAAATTTTCACATATCACCCTTAACTTTAAACTTTTATCAATTTAACCATTTACTAAATAGAATAATAATTATAAGAAAATTGAATACTTTCATTTCATAAAATTTAGGGTCTTAAAATCTCCCCTCCTTATGAAATTTTGCCCTCAAAATTTACGTACGTATATGTCGAAGAGCTGAGGATACCTTGTTCAGATTCTAACTCTTGAGGTATAACCTTTGAGCGTAGAATATATTCCTTCTTATCCAAGATTTTAACAGATACCTCTTCATATGTTAAATCTTCTACTATCTCGTCCGGTTTTAATTCAATAATGTGGTTCGGGTCTTCCACAAATTTACGTAACATCGATACTTGAAAAATGTTATGAACACGCGACATACTTGGCGGTAAAGCGAGTCTATAGGCCACTGTTCCTACTCAATCAAGGATTTCAAAAAGACTAATAAAATCGAGGGTTTGAGCTTTCCTCACATCATCGACTCTTACTTCTGGAATAACACATTCTTCTACTTTCTTCATATTCATCAGCTCCGGGTGTGTAGTTTGAGCGACTTTAACTTTATCGATTAATGTCGATTCTACTCGTATATTTAACATCATCGCGTGGGTCCTAGAGTCTTTAACTCTATCTCCATCATTTTTAAGTTATACGAAATAGGTCTTTTTGTTAACAACGTCACACTCGTAAACGCATACGATCTTCTACTCAACTCGTTAGCTACCACGTTCGCTCTTCCACGATGATATTGAATGGTATGGTCGTAATCTTCAATAGCTTGAGCCAATGTCTTCTGCGCGAGTTACGTTAGTTCTGGGTGAAGAAATATTTGAGGGTTTTAAAAATGGGTTTTGTACTAGGGTCAATACAAAATTCGATTTTATGTTCTGGGGGTAGGCCAGGAAGTCTTCAGGGAATACGTCAGGAAATTTATTAACAATAAAAATATCATTCAAAACTGTGACTTTCATCCAAGACTTGGATAACACATCACATTGATACCTATCGACTTGCCATCGTTTTCACGGTGTCCCCTACGAAAAGTCTGGCTTCGGTGCATTCCCACACAAGAAAGTCACCAACGAAAGGCTCGGGGCTCTTTATTGATATGATAGTGATTGACTTTGGTGGTTTGGTTACTTAAATTCACATAAAAGGTTGGTTAGGAATATAAAAACTAATAACCTTGCGAAAATAATCAATTTTAGCATGGTGAGTTAACTAGTCGATTTCTAGAATCACATCAAAGGCAAGTATTTTCAAAGAGATAAAATCGACAGGTAACGTGAGGTTACCGATTTGAATCAAACCAAATTAATAAATAGTGGATGTAACGAAGGTTTCTCCTAACAGAGTTTCAACCGATAAGTCAAAGTCTAATTTCTCATGAGTCAAATTTAAACGTTGAGCGCAAGTAGGAAAAATAAAAGAATGGGTAGAACCGGTATTGAATAAGGTATATACTTCACAAGAGTTTATGATTAACTTACCTGTGATAATTTTGTTCGGGTTCCTCGATAAACGCTCTCACTTAAACTACTGGCTTTTACTTGTCTAGGACATCCTTTGGTGTCACCATCCCAATTGGACTTGACTTCACTACCCGACAAAATTGAGCTAGGTGACCTTCTCTTTCGCAATTAAAACACTCTTTAGGTTGCCGCGTATAGTTTAGACGAATGTGTCATTCCTGTCCGCATTTGAAACATAGGACCAGTGCTGGAAACTGGTGCTGGTGCTGCTTCCTTGGAAACTGGTGTTGGTGCTGCAGTCTTTCCTAGTCATTCTCCTTCCTTGGAAACTGATGCTGGTGCTACTGTCTTTCCATCATTATTAAACATTCTATTCTTGAAGTTGTTTTCACTTAGTTCTCCTTTCCAATAATCTTGGCAATGATTTCCATCGAAGTGGTTAAAATTTTTGGCATGATAATTTCCTCCACGATGGTTATCGTTGTTCCGATGGTCGTTGCCACCGGTACAATTATTATCGTGTTGTTAGTCGTTGCCTTTTGGTTGAGCTGATCATAATCGCGTTCTAATAACCGATCCCTATTCACAACATCTGAATATAAACCAAGTTGGTGAGAAATAAGGTATTAACGTATTTCAGGTTTTAAACCTCGCATAAACATTCTCGTCATTCGCTCCTCATTATCAACTAAATGGGATGCAAACCGGGATAACTCGGCAAACTTAGCCTCATACTACGACACGGTCATATTGTTTTGCTCCAACTTGATGAATTCCACCTTCTTCATGTGACGAATACTTTCGGGAAAGTACTTATCGTTGAACAATTCTTGGAACTTCTCCCAATATATCTTTAGTGCGGTAGGTTGAGTACGTGTTATAGATTCCCACCAATAATCTACTTCTTCACCCAACATAAAGGTGGCGAAGGGAACCTTTTGCTCCTCTGAGCATTCCAAAACATCAAATATCTTGGTGATATGCTTTATCCACGTCTCTGCCTTAAGTGGTTCTGGCTTTCCCAAAAACTCCAATGGTCCCAGCTCCTTGAACTGCTTAGCGGTGACCAGCCGTAAGTTCCTAGTGTTTCCACCTGCATTTTGAACAGGAGTCTCTCTCGTTTGGTTTTGCATTAATTAAAAAAAATCCTAAACATACCATCGTTCGTCATTTGGTCAATGTTGTTGTTTACACGAGGATTATTTCCTACCGGATGCATATTATCCTGGTTATTGATCATCGATGAATTAACGGTCTCATGTGCTTCATTGCTAATCTCAACATTTTCAGATGCCATTTTACTATCACAAAACAAGGGTTAATTGGCATGCCACATATTATCCCTATATTCTGACCGACCAATTAAATAATAAATAAACTTATGTAGGTCATACTAGCGAAGGATTTACCCATCTCTCCCCTCCTAGTTCTAGTCTCACATCTAAGCCAGGGATCATATCCCTAAGCTCTGATACCAACTGTGACGCCCCCAAAATAGGTATACATCACCCATTCTGAGTCGCCAAATACATGGTACAGAATTTAAATACAAACTTCTTTTATACAATACAACAAAAGTGTAGCTGAGAGTTTTAACACGAATATTGTTTTCTAGACAATATCCACACTCAATACAGTCCTGATTATAATTATTATCACACTATTTCATAGAATAGTGAGTACTACTATAGCGACTTATCCTAGACCATCACTCCATTTCCCAACTCGTCCCAACTATATTCTCATTTCCTAAAGAGAATAATGAAAGAAAAGGGTGAGCTCAACTAGCCCAATAAGAAATATTATGACTAAGATAATGCAGAATAAATTATCGTTAGCCTTCAACAGTATAACAATTGATAAAATACAATAGACAACAAGTTTTAGATCAACAACTGCAGCGAAATAATCAATCCATTAGAAGAGTCAAGTAGAGCATGATATCTACTATCTTCTATGATTTAAAAGTTTATCATCAATTTTATCGCTAAGACTCAGCTTAATAAATAATCCACATCACTGAATTATCCATGCACTATGGGCCAATGATATTCATTACTATCACAACTGTGACACCCCCAAATCCGGGCACTTCAATCCCACAGATTTGGTGTTCACTGTCCAATTAAATCATAACTAACTACCCATAACAAAGGATATAATTAAACTCAAAAGTTTAAACAATCAATCTCCTATTAAAGGGTTACATAATCTAAAAATAAATCCCAGGTCATCTAACCTTTATTACAATCATCAGCGGAGTATTAAAACATAGCCATAATCAATATTTATACATAAGCTTCATAAATAAAAGGTAAATTAAACGTCGTCTAATTAAGCATCGTGCCCTTGCCCTTGCTTGTAGAAAACTCTTCAAACTCCTTAACTTCATCTACATTATTTTGTGCAAGAGTGAGCAAACAATTGCCCACAAGAAGGATAGTATACAATAACATTTTATGAATGACAATTAACTGAACATTCAATGGTAAAATAGTCTTACCAGAACAATAAACTTTAGTTCAAAAGCTATGAGTTCAAAGGAATAATGAACGTTTAAGTTAACAATAGTTATCAACATCAAAGAATACACTAAGGGTCACAAAACCACAAACTATACTCTAGGTATTCAAGTATTTCTACTTTAACCTTTAACAGTCTAAAAGACTATAATTATCATCTATGTCCTAGGTTAACAAGTGTTTCTACTGTAACCTTTAACAGTCTAAACGACTATATGGACCATCATCCCATACTCCAGGTGATCATCCCTTTGTACTATGTATTGCACAAATATTTTAACGCTATTGCGTAACTCTAAAATAATCCCCTAATATCGGGTTGTTCATCTTAGCTTAGATCATCAAGTTCCGAACCAAAGGAAGTTTGGTTGGGAATTAACTTCAAAGAAATTTTAGATTTTTAGAACGCTCATCAACCAAGTACTGGTTGAATTAGATAGGGACCAATAACTATTCAAGAGTTTGCTTATAATATTTTCATGAACAAGGTATATCGATGAATGAATAAGAGCTAGAGTATTAACGATTTCTAAATTGAACAAATGTTATCATCGACAACATGCTTCAAAGGAAGTTTGGTTTGGGTTGACTTCAAGGGTAATTTAGAGTTTAGAACATTCATCAACTAAGGATTAGTTGAATTGGTAAAGAATCGCTAGGCAACTTAGAGTTCGGTACAATAATGTAAGATAGTACAATGACATTGGAGAACGAAGATCAAACAACAGTTATTAGTAGCTGAATAAACACATTTCTTACAATAAAATTATTGACTTTGAATAACTAAAGTAATCTCGTTTGGAATAAAGAAATAAAGATTAATTAACTTGCTGAACAATAAATGAGGGTTAAAAAAACTTGCATAACAATAAATTGCTCAACAAGAGATTAGAGATAAAGAACTTGCATAAGTATAAGATGACAGTGAAAAGTAACCTTGCTGAATAATATAGTAGCAAAGGTTAGGGAACTTGCCTCTTCTTTGCTTTAGGTTTCACGCCATACAAATAGCCAACCTCAATGTAATCTGTATACCAAGCTTGAAGACCAAGAGCGTAATGGCGGAAAATTCTTTTCTTTTACACAAAGTCTGTAATTATTGATAAGGTGAAGTATTATGACTGTTGGAATATATGACTTTTGTTAATTGTTGTATCATAGTACTAAGAATGAGCATTAATTAACAATTAACGAGTTTTGAATACTAATGTAACGTGACTATGTGGTTAAAAATCAAACCATACATGAAATAGATACTTATTTAAATATAGAGTATTTGTAGTGACTAATTATGTCATGATGATATGTGTATAGGATATTGTGAATCAAATTATTACAGTTTAGCTTACACGCAAGGCAAGTTCTCTAACTCTAAACTTTCTTTGTGCAAGTTTCTTAACCCTAATTATATTGTGCAAGCTCCTAAACCTTACCTCTTGATATTGAGCCAGTTTTTTTTAATCTTTAACTTGTTATTTAGCATGCAAGTTTCTAAATTCTGATACTCTAATGTTGAACAAGTTTTATCGTTCAATTTACTATTTGTTATGCATGCTCAATACTCAATTCTAAACAAAATTCTAACCTTAGCTTAATATTGTACAAGCAAGGTATGTTATGTTATTCAATGTTTATGCTTTTAGTTCATTCCTAAAGCATGGCCTTACTATGAAATGTTGTTTCATTTATGACTTATTACATAGCGCATTGTTACTACATTTTATTCAATTAATCCTTAGTTGATGTTTGTTAAACTCTAAATTGCCTTGAAACTTATCCAAACCAAACTAACTTTGGTGCAGACATGTATTCTAAATATTGAGATGAACAACCCTATTACAAGTGATAACTTACGCATAGCGTTGAAATGTTTGTGCACAATACATTGTACGAAGGGTTGATCCACGTAAGTACGAGAAGTCTCTATAGTCTTATGTGTAACGCCCCGAAATCCGGTCTATCTTCACACCAGGATTCCGTGCGTCACTAGTACATCATTCTTCCGAACATACATCATTATATACTAAAATATAATAACATACATTCTAAATTCCCAGGTTCTAAAACCTTATAACCTTTCTCATTACAAATAATGATAATTACATTATTCCTTTCATCTTACAAGAGTGACTTTTATCCACCACCAGGGATACATAACAGTTCATTAAACTAGTCTATAGTTTAATTTTCATCTTTCTACATTACAAGTCTTTACTTGATCTTCTCGCTCATTCACATTCTAAATGGCACTTCATCTGAATACTGTCAGCTTGATCCGTACGGGATTCTTAAGTTCTTCTAACATCGTTCGCTGAAAATATTTTTCATTTAAAGCAAGTGTGAGCATTCAATTGCCCAGCAAGTCATAGTAGTTGAACATACAACTTCAAGAGTTTAACATTCCTTTGAAACTTCGATAACCGAACAAAGGTTATGAAGCAGCTTGAACAATAGGAATAATCTCGATTCCTATCATTTTAAAACATTAGTCACATTCACTTTGAAATACTTTCATTCTCTACTCTCTTTCATACACATTCATGCTGCTAGAATCAATAGCACAGACTTAACAATAACAGCTTCATGTATAAACAGAACATGCTCATATTGAATAGCCCAATCACGTAATAGTTCATCTCATAGAAACACCGAAGTGTTCACATTGTGGCACAAGGCCTCATACATTCTACCACCTTGTACAAATATCATACATTTGCACATAGACAGAACTTCTCAAGTTCAACATCTGAGAAGTTTAAGAAACTAGCATTCATTTAAAATATGAATGAAGTTAGGAAACTTGCCTTACGCACAGCTACAGCTTACGCTGAATTGCTCATTCCAATCCCTATAACACATAAGGAAATAACACATACACCAATTAGTCATATACTTGACTTACGCATTGGTTTACTTAACTTTACTTCTTAGGGTTCGCGTTCTTACAAACTAAGTTTACGCGACCAACTTCCTTTACCGGTTAACGACTTCATGACATACAGAGATGTCTTACTCAAAACATTCATCATCTTTGATGATTCACATTCTTATCTTCTTCTTATAACTTCTCTAGGACTCAGCACACATCGCTTCTCTGCTGGTAGTCCATATGGTACTCTGAGTGGTTTCCATAAACAACCAACAAACAAGTTCCTGCCTCATCTACACCGCCATCACGTTGAGTTAGATCGGTTGCCGATTTCCAGATATACCTTCGCTCTCCTCAAGGAATTGTTTAGCTCAGCTCCCATATGTCAACCATCAAAGGTTACGATTGTACTATAACCTAAATTCATCCTAACTTATCCGAACTATTAAACTATAATGTTCGATAAGTTAATTTCTTTTTCCTTATGGCTTTCTGACAATTAAATGTCCTACCTCAGGATTCATTCATCATCGTCTAAGTCATACAGTCTTTTGTATACTCAGGACGATCATTCAATACCCACTCAACGTATCTATAAAGTTAAGCATTATACGTTACCTTATTTTTAACTTACAACGTTCGATTAATTCAACTCAGAACGTTATCCAAGTTATAAACATTAACTCGGCTTCTTTACGTTATACGTACTTGTCTTTAATTCAGCTTCTTCACCATTCATAGAAATCATTGGTCTTCATTATCCTACGGTCAAACCATACACGGAGTGTAGGTTTTACCCGTTTAATATTCGTGTACACTCAACCTTCACGCGGGTTAAAGTGTTCAACGCTTACATTTCATTCTAACATTCTCATCCGACTTACGTTCAGCTTTCATTAATTATACTACCGTTTCCTACGGCTTTCTTGATAACTCAAATCTTACTTACTACTTTTGTTAACGTCTAAGTCATACAACCAGGGTATACTTAGAACGTTCGTCCAACGCGAATACGATTTACGAGAATCGTTTACGTATTCAACGTTCATGTTGCTTGTCTCTTAATATCTCATTCAACCTTTACTCAAGGTTTTAATTGCTTTTTGATTGTTATCCATCCCATGAACCCCATGTTCATTATTCTTTCCTAATGTCAAAGCCATACAGTTCGTTGTATGCTAAGACCGATCGTTCATCGCAACAATGTTGCGTTCACAGCGTCTAAACGCTTTACATTCATCTCTCATGACCATGACATAACATCAAAATATTATTCATTACCCTAGTCAATCAACATTTAAGGAATTACCATCATAGCAATCCATCACATTCGATTCATTGCGACTACGGCCCGGGATATCGGTTCCGTAACCCGCATCTACAATCTTTTAATCTCGATTAATCTTTCCGTTCAACCTTCATTGAAGGTTTAATACACTTGATTAAGTGTTACATTAGTTGAGCTATATGTTCTTATTTCTTTCTTGCACATCCCCCAGAAATTGAGCATTTAAAATCTCATTTCTAGAATTGCTCTGCTGCCGTGACTGCAATGCCACCTTCAACACCGATGATTCTCGCACTTGCGACGTGAGTTAGCGATCGTGACCCTCCCGGCCTGGCGCTTCTGGCGCCACCATTCTAGGGTAATATGATCTGGCGCATGGCTGAGACCTTCTTCCCGAAATTTTTTTCTAAGTGTTAACTTCATTTTGAGACGCTTACTTTCCGATCTCATAACTTCTTCGTTATAACTCGGAACGAGGTCGTTCCAAAGCCATTTTCTTCATTATCTAACGTACCTCGATTACCCCTAGATAGAACTTTGTTCTGAATCCGTTAACATGCCTTTCGATTGGTTTAATCTTTATGCTTCGTTCATTTTACGTTTTTAACGTTCTTCGTTCGTTCGTCCGTAATTCGGTCATCCGAATTCGGAACTCGTTCGTTCTTGAGTTCATGACTCACGTTTTCTACGTTTTCTTATATTCTTATGAAATCCTACATGTCCGGGTTCATTTACTAACTTTTAAATTCTTGTTCTTCTTTTACAAAATTTCGCCATAACTTCGTTATAGCTCAATTTTAATCCGTTCTTCATGAACGTTTCTACCGTTCCTAACCAAGCAATAAGCATCTAACTTATATGCGATGGTTTTAAAATTGTCCATCAACAACAATTATCCTACGATGGTTTTAAATTTGTCCATCAACAACGTTCTTCGCGTTCTTCGCACGTTCTTCGCGTTCTTCGCGTGTTCTTCGCGTTCTTAGTTCGTTCTTCATTTTTAATCGATATTTTGGATTACGATTTCACTTTTTCTTGGAATTTGATGTTATAGAACACCATTCCTTACTTATTTGACCTACTCATTCATAAGATTCGTTCGGATCGCTAAAAATCCTTACGAATCTTATACTTCCTTAAGAAATTTATAAACCAAATTTCTAATTCTTATTTCTTCATTTCTTACGATTTCAACCATATGAAATCATTATTAACATCTTTTCCACCTTATTCTCATTAAGCTATGTTTTGAACATATTAAACTTAAAGAAAAATTAGAAGAAACTAGGATTCGGATTACCATTCATCCTTAAATTCCTTCCGTCGGACAAAGTTTGCTCACGAGCCAACTTTTCCTCTTTCTTCTCCCTTTCATCTTCCATCCGAACTCTCTCTCTTTCTCTCTCAAGTATAGGATTTCCAAGAATCCAAATAAATGAGTTTAAGCTTCCTATTTATAGATTTTCAAAGCTAGGGGCATTTTGGTCTTTTCACCCCCACCCTCTTGAAAGTAATATGCACACAAGCCAATCATGTTTGATGATAAAGCATATACTTTGTAACAATCTTATTCATTTATTAATAAAAAGTATTAATTTATTAAAGGCTTTTAATTATCTACATGATGTTGTTTTATAATATGTGATAAACCCATAGTTTTAAGCAATGCTTTTAGAATAATGATGATGATCATTCTAATGAGATCTAAATTCTTAGAAAGCTTAAAACTAAAATAGTTCCCAATCATTGGATTACTAAATTGGGGATTAGTGAATCCGATATAGATTGGTACATACGTTGCTTGCTCATTGGATGAGGATGATTGATCTCATGATCATTTGTGTGGAGACACTAAAGCAAGTATGTAGGTGCTTATTAGAGAATAAGTTCAATTGAACGTTGGCTCGCTAAGGAATACCTAATGGAGTTTTACTTGCACGTCAATAGGTATTCTTGTAATGATAGTAATCTGAAGTAATCCTTGGACTTGAGATCATCATAGTATCTTGTGTATGATGAGTTATACTTTGACTTATTCCTTAAGACCCTTAGGGTATATCAAAGGGTATGCTTGGGTGTAACAAGTTGTACATGGAGATAATATATGATCAATAAAGAATCTACCACTTCTAATAAAAGAAGAGAATGTCCTATGTGATTCGATAAATGACAACCCAAAGAGTCCTTGGCGAAGCGTAATGAAATTAGAAAGGAGTTTCTAATTTGCATTATTTGGAGTTGTGCATTTAAGGATCGAAATACATATAATTAAATAAAATAAGACTTGACATGAATTCCATGTCTTAAATTTAATTGGGACATTGTATGGTGGAAGGATTGAATTGTATGGTAACTATTTACTCAAAGGTTCTTTTATGATTAATGTTGAAATCTATATTATCCGGAAAGTCGTTGATCGCTAGGGGAGGCTTATCCTATTGTAGAATAAATATTATTTATTTAAATAAATTAATTGTTTAATTTATTTATTTAAATAAGATTAGAATTGTTCTAATTGATTTATTCCTCAATAGGTTTAATATGGAGAACCTAAAGGGTCACACCATATAAGGAAGAATAATTATTTAAGAAGTTAATGGCATAATCGTAATAATATGTTAAGTATATTTAATTTAATCTATGGTGATAGAATAAATTAAATAGCTTAATATTTATTATTTAATATTTTAGAAATATTAAATATAAATTAATAAGAGGAGTCTTATTAATATTATTACAATATCAAGTCAACAAATATAAGCGCAAGGCTAGAAGGTTTGAGCAGGGACTGAAACCCTGGTTGTACAGTAGGGTCTCCCTATTCCAGTTGAAGACATTCGCAGCGGTGCTTGAGAAGGCAATTCTCACTGAGGGTGGAGGCGAGGATGTGACAAAGTACAATCAATAACAAAGAAAGAAGAAGAATGAGGGTGAAGGTAAGAATGGTGGTGGGAGTGGTGGAAATGGTAACAATAACTTAAAGAGAAAATGGAATGGAAATGTGGGTTCTGGAAACCAGCAGGGTAACCAGCAGAAGAAGAAGTTTGAAGAATGTGCTACATGCGGGAAGCTTCACGCGGGTGTGCTTAAGGGGGAAGCGTGTATGCTTTAACTGTGGCCAGGAGGGTCACATTGACCCAAATTACAATCAACCCAAGAAGAATGTGTGCTACACATGCGGGTCGAAGGATTATTTTGCTCGTGAGTGCCCTAAGAAGAAAGTTGAAGAGACAATGGGAGACAAGGGAGGTAGCAGTGGAGGCACATTGACCATTGTGCGACCAACGTCATCAAATAGACCCACAGCCAGAACCTTAAACATGACTGTGCAGGATGCAGTGCAATCAAAAGATGTTATGTCAGGTATTATCCCAATCAATAATATTAATGCTTATGTATTATTTGATTCGGGTGGTACTTGCTAATTTATATCTGATGAATTTGCTAAGAGGTTAGGATTGCCTAGTGAAGAATTGAATTTCCCTTTAAACATAAAAATTGCAAATATGGAGGTGATTCCTGTTAGGTTCGTATACAAGAATTGTAGGGTGAACATTAAGGGGAATATCATGATGGTAGATTTAATTCCAATAAAACTTGGGGAGTTTGATGTTATTTTGGGAATGGATTGGCTGTTCAATTATGAAGTGATAATTGATTGCCAAAAGAAATGTGTAAACCTTATGACTCAGTAAAAGGTAGTTTTCTATGGTAGTAGATCGCCTAGACATGGGAGATGTCTGACGATTTTGTAGGCTAAGAAGTTGTTGAGTCAAGGTTGTGTGGGTTATTTAGCTTACATAGTCAATACTCAGAGGAATGGGGTGAAACTGGAAGAGATACCAGTGGTTAGGGAAGTTGTAGATGTGTTTCCAGAGGTTTTGCCAGGACTGCCACTCGACAGAGAGATTGAGTTCGTGATCGACTTAGCACCAGGAACCGCTCTGATATCGAAGGCCCCGTACAGGATGGCTTCGGTAAAAATGAAGGAACTGATGGTACAATTGCAGGAGTTGTTAGACAAGAACTACATTCAGCCGAGTGTGTCACCGTGGGGAGCACCTGTGTTATTCGCGAAGAAGAAGGATGGGTCAATACATCTCTGCATTGATTATAGGGAATTAAACAAAGTCACTATTAAGAATAAATATCCATTGCCAAGAATAGATGACTTGTTTGATCAATTGAAGGGTGCTAGATACTTCTCAAAAATAGATTTGAGAAGTGGGTATCACCAATTGAAATTAAGGAAGGAGGATGTACCAAAGATGGCATTCAGAACTCGATATGGACATTACGAGTTTTCTGGTGATGTCTTTCGGATTGACCAATGCCCCTGCTGTATTCATGGATTTGATGAACAAGGTGTGTAAACCATTCTTAGATAAGTTTGTTGTAGTATTCATTGATGACATCCTAGTGTACTCCAAATCTCAAGAAGAACACGTGGAACATTTACGTTTGACATTGGAGACACTAAGAAAGGAAAAACTATACGTGAAATTCTCTAAGTGTGAATTCTGGCTAGAACGTGTACAATTTCTTGGGCATGTGATCGACAAAGATGGGATTTCAGTAGATCCATCAAAAGTTGAAGCTGTAATCAATTGGGAACAACCAAGAACACCATCAGAGGTGAGGAGTTTCTTGGGGTGGCCAAACTATTATAGATTTCGTTTATTCGGATTTTTCAAGATTGCCACTCCGCTAACAAATTTGACAAGGAAAGCTGTAAAATTTGTTTGGACGGAGAAGTGTGAAGAGAGTTTTCAAGAATTGAAAAAGAAGTTAAGTGTGACACCTGTGTTATCATTACAAGATAATACAGGAAACATTGTGGTGTATAGTGATGCCTCACATAAAGGATTAGGTTGTGTGCTTATGCAGAACGGAAAAGTTATTGCATATGCATCAAGACAACTGAAGGACTATGAGAAAGGATATCCGACTCATGATTTAGAGTTAGCTGCGGTGGTATTTGCTCTAAAGATATGGAGACACTATCTCTATGGAGAAAAATGTGAGATATATAGAGACCATAAGAGTTTGAAGTATATTTTCACTCAGAAGGACCTGAACATGCGTCAAAAGAGATGGATGGAATTGATAAAAGATTATGATTGTGAGATCTTTTATCATCTCAGCAAAGCGAATGTGGTTGCAGTTGCTTTAAGCAGGAAAGGTCGGGAAAAGTTAATGCTGATAACCACTCAGGAGGAGCTTATTTCAGCAAACAAAGCTAGAGTTAGAAATAAAATTTCCAAAAGAATTCGATGAACGACTATTCCAAATAGAAGCTAGTCCAACTTTGGTGGACAAGGTAAGGAGTACTCAACTACAAGATGAAGAATGTGGAAAAATCAAAGAAAAAGTGGTTGAGGGTAGTGAAGTGAAATACAATTTCGATACCGAAGGGCTACTAAGATTCGAGGGAAGAATCTGGGTTCCAGCAGTACCAGATATTTAAGATGAAATTTTGACCGAGGCTCATAACTCAAGATATTCGATTCACCCAGGAAGTACGAAGATGTATCAAGATTTACGACGGCACATTTGGTGGCCAAACATGGAAAGAGATGTCGCAGAATGTGTTACGAGATGTTTGGCATTCAAAGAGTAAAGGCAGAACACCAGAGGCCAAGCGGATTAATTCAGCTGTTGGAAATACCAGAATGGAAGTGGGAACATATCACAATGGATTTTGTGGTAGGTCTTCCAACTACTCAGAGAGGATAGGATGCAATTTGGGTGATAGTGGACAGACTGACAAAATCAGCACACTTTTTGCTAATAAAGATTAGATTCAATCTTGATCAGTTGGCAAAGTGGTACGTTAAAGAAATCATTTCGAGACATGGAGTTCCAGTATAAATTGTATCAGATAGAGATCCGTGATTCACATCAAACTTCTGGAAGAGACTACAAGAATGTATTGGAACACGGTTAAGAATGAGTACGGCATACCATCAGCAAATAGATGGACAAAGCGAACGAATGATCCAAACGTTGGAAGATATGCTTAGAGCATGCATCATGGATTTCAAAGGGAGCTGGGATGAACATTCACCATTGGCAGAATTTGCCTACAACAACAGTTACCACTCAAACATCGGCATTCCATCTTACGAAGCATTATACGGCAGGAAGTGAAGAACTCCACTGTGCTGGGATGAAGTCGGTGAACGACAACTGTTAGGACTGGAACTAGTACAGTAAATTGCTGAGATTGTTAAACTCATCAGGACAAGATTGATAGCTGCTCATGACAGACAGAAGAAGTATGCTAATACCCACAGACAAGATCGTGAATTCGACGTAGGAAATTTCGTGTTCTTAAAAGTTTCTCCTTGGAAGGGAAAAATTCATTTCGGTAAAAAAGGAAAGCTAAGCCCGAGGTTTATTGGACCCTTTGAAGTGCTGCGAAGAGTAGGAGAAGTGGCTTATGAGGTACCTCTACCTCCAGAGTTGGAACACGTTCATAATGTTTTTCATGTTTCAGTATTACGATCGTATAAACACGATTACAAGCATGTGATCGAGTACGAACCATTACAGTTCAATAAAGACTTGTCTTATGAAGAGGTTTCTATCCAGATAGTTGACAGGAAAGAACAAGTTCTCAGGAATAAAGTGATACCCTCCGTGAAGGTAATATGGAGGAACCACAATGTCGAAGAGGCTACGTGGGAACTCAAAGATGAAATGATGAAGAATTATCCTGAGTTATTTGTTTAATCTATGTCTTCAATTCTGGGGACAGAATCTTTGTAAGGAAGGAAGAATGTGACGAATAATTTATTTGAGTTGTGATTCTGGGGACAGAATCCTTGTAAGGAGGGAAAGATGTAACAATCCAGAATTTTAAATTGAAATTCAAAATATTTATTGAATTATATAAATATTTAATTAATGTGTTTATTGTTGAATAAATATTTGTTTAATTTGATTTGATTTGATTATTTATTTGTTAAATAAATAATTAATGACTGAAGAAAATTAATTATTATGAGATTATATTCTAATTTAATTTAATAATTAAATTAGAGAGTTGATAGGGATTGAATAGATTATTATAATATTTTTAATTTAATTTGGTAATAAAAGTGTGATAATAAACTATGCTATAAATGGGTTATTAAAATAAATTAAAGGAGTTTAATTTAGTTTTGCCAAACAAGGCTTAAAGTGAAAGTAGTATGCACACAAGCCAATCATGTTTGATGATAAAGCATATACTTTGTAACAATCTTATTCATTTATTAATAAAAGTATTAATTTATTAAAGGCTTTTAATTATCTACATGATCTTTGTTTTATAATATGTGATAAACCCATAGTTTTAAGCAATGCTTTTAGAATAATGATGATGATCATTCTAATGAGATCTAAATTCTTAGAAAGCTTAAAACTAAAATAGTTCCCAATCATTGGATTACTAAATTGGGGATTAGTGAATCCTATAGATTGGTACATATATTTCTTTTCTCATTGGATGAGGATGATTGATCTCATGATCATTTGTGTGGAGACACTAAAGCAAGTATGTAGGTGCTTATTAGAGAATAAGTTCATTTGAACGTGGCTCGCTAAGGAATACCTAATGGAGTTTTACTTACACCGTCATAGGAATTCTGTAGTGATAGTAGTATAAGTGATCCTTGGACTTGAGATCATCATAGTATCTTGTGTATGATGAGTTATACTTTGACTTATTCCTTAAGACCCTTAGGGTATATCAAAGGGTATGCTTGGGTATAATAAGTTATACATGGAGATAATGTATGATCAATAAAGAATCTATCACTTCTAGTAAAAGAAGAGAATGTCCTATGTGATTCGATAAATGACAACCCAAAGAGTCCTTGGCAAAGCGAATGAAATTAGAAGGAGTTTCTAATTTGCATTATTTGGAGTTGTGCATTTAAGGATCGAAATACATATAATTAAATAAAATAAGACTTGATGGTAATTACATATGTCTTATATTTAATTGGGACATTATATGGTGGAAGGATTGAATTTTACGGTAACTATTTACTCAAAGGTTCTTTTATGATTAATGTTAAAATCTATATTGTCTGGAAAGTCGTTAATCGCTAGGGAGACTTATCCCTATTATAGAATAAATATTATTTATTTAAATAAATTATTAGTTTAATTTATTTATTTAAATAAGATTAGAATTGTTCTAATTGATTTATTCATGGCGATTTAATATGGAGAACCTAAAGGGTCACACCATAAAAAGAAGAATAATTATTTAAGAAGTTAATGGCATAATCGTAATAATAAGTTACGTATATTCAATTTAATCTATGGTGATAGAATAAATTAAATAGCTTAATATTTATAATTTAATATTTTGGAAATATTAAATATAAATTAATAAGAGGAGTCTTATTATTATTACTACTACTATTATTATTTAATTCCTAAAGGAGTTTGGGAATTAATTAATAAAAGTACTCTCAATTATCCTAATAGGATTAGGAGGCAAATTAATTAAATAAGTTTAATTAATTATCCCTAATAAGATTAGGGAGCTTAATTAATTAAAAAAATTTAATTAATTAAATAAAACCCAATTCCTTAATTTGTAAGGAGGGTTGCCTATATCTATAAATAAGAGGAGTCTTATTATGGGTGAGGAGGTTGACACTTTCACAACATGTGAATACGTGATTCCAATTGTTAGAGAGTACGCTCCTTTTCTATGAGAGATAGAAAAAACTAGGGTTTTGCCAAACACCCTTCTTCATGAATATTCCTTCTTCCTTGGTGGATCACCTCTAGAGGCCAAACACTTGGGTGGCTAACGTTGATCAAAGGAAGGAACAAAACCCGGTGGATTCAAGTTGAACGCGAAAGGATTTGGAGGTGAACTCGTACCTGAGGAAGCTCGAATCTTCAAGGGTATGATTCTTATTCTTTATCTTTTCGTTTAATTAATACTTGTGCATAAAAGATGATCCAGGTATATGGTTTGAAAAATTTTAAAACTATGATTTTCCACGTTTCCGCTTATTTTGTGCAATTTGATTTTGTTCATGAATATTACAAACCTAACATAAAGATATTAAGTCTTTAATTTTTAAAGAGATTTGCCAAACATAGCCCTATGGCTTTTAAATTTTAAATTTTAATTTTATTATAATAACTAAAATAAATAAATCAAATAATAAATAAAATATATTTATAACCTATATGTTTATATGTTTGTAACTGATATATTAAGTATGCGTATTGTGACCTATCAGTTTTATTTTACGTATACTGTTAGTTGGCTTGGTTATCAGTTTTATTTACACATTTTAGTTATTTGCAAAGCCTAAGAAGAAAATATGGAGAGTTTGAGAGAGACTTGTGAGAGTTTGAGAGCGACTTGTGAGAGATTTCAGTGGTGATCAAGGATTTTCAGGCAAAAGAAGGTATTATAATAACCTTAATATTATATATATATATATATATATATATATATTTTTTACGACATGAATTTTCAAGCTCTGTGAATCAAGTTTTCTGGAATTATTGATATACAACTTGTTTTGATGATTATATGTATTTGTGATGTTAGAACTAACATCTAGATGAGGATTTAGTGTACCAATTGCTTTCTTTACGTTCAAAAATAATAAAATAGTTTTACAGTGAAGATATGTATGAAGGTGGCTTATAGGAGTACCAAAATTGATATTTGATTGTGAGCTAATATATAAATTGAACAGTGAATATGTTAATTTGGTAAGAAATGATTATAACGTAGTTCGAATGAATTAATTTGGTATATAATTGTGATTAAAATGTAAATTTTGTCAAACAATGTCAAAAATGGAGTTTTGGTTTAAAAACATGGCATTCAAGGATTTAATTTTTTTAGTTGTTGTTTAGTTGTTTTAAATCAGTATATATATGATAGGTAACGTTTATGTGTAGTTTATGTAAGTTATAGGTGTTAGTTTAGGTGCTAGAAGTTTTTAAACAGTCAAAATTAGCTTTGTTTATGTTCTTTGTGCTCAACATCAGAATTCATGCCATGTACCAAAGCCTCATCTTTGTCAGTGTTAAAATCAAATACAACGCTGGCATGATCTCGTCAGTAGTGCCACCGCCTCGCTTTGTGTCTCATATACAAATACCAACCTCAAGTAATCTGTGGCGCCAAGTACCTTGCTAGTTAGCGTAATGGCCGAAAATTATTTTCTTTTACACAAAGTTTGTAATTGTTGATAAGGTGAATTATTATGACTGTTGAAATATGACTTTTGTTAATTGTTGTATCATAGTACTAAGAATGAGCATTAATTAACACTTAACGAGTTTTGAATACTAATGTAACGTGACTATGTGGTTAAAAATCAAACCATACATGAAATAGATACTTATTTAAATATAGAGTATTTGTAGTGACTAATTATGTCATGATGATATGTGTATAGGATATTGTGAATCAAATTATTACGGTTTAGCTTACACGCAAGACAAGTTTTCTAACCTTAAACTTTCTTTGAGCAAGTTTCTTAACCCTAATTATATTGTGCAAGCTCCTAAACCTTACCTCTTGATATTGAACCAGTTTTTTTTTAATCTTTAACTTGTTATTTAGCATGCAAGTTTCTAAATTCTGATACACTAATGTTGAACAAGTTTTATCGTTCAATTTACTATTTGTTATGCATGCTCAATACTCAATTCTAAACAAAATTCTAACCTTAGCTTAATATTGTACAAGCAAGATATGTTATGTTATTCAATGTTTATGCTTTTAGTTCATTCCTAAAGCATGACCTTACTATGAAATATTGATTCATTTATGACTTATTACATAGCGCATTGTTACTACATTTTATTCAACTAATCCTTAGTTGATGTTTGTTAAACTCTAAATTACCTTGAAACTTATACAAACCAAACTTACTTTGGTGCGACTTGTATTCTAAATACTGACATGAACAACCTTATTACAGGGGATAACTTACTCATAGCATTGAAATATTTGTGCACAATACATTGTACGAAGGGTTGATCCCCCTAAGTACGAGGAGTCTTTATAGTCTTATGACTGTTAAAGTTTAAGTTGAAAGAATACTTATAACTATGGACATAGTTCGTGGACTTTTGACCCTCAGTTATATATTTCAAATTCTGTTCCTGATTATTATTGATGAAGTACATTATTCAGTTCTATGAAACCTATTCACTTGGCAGTTGATATAATGTTTATTCATTATCATTTCAAGTGAGAATTATTTGCTCACTCTTGCTTATATAAATATTACAGCTAAAGTTGAGAAGGTCGATGAACTTACAACCACTAAAGGGAAGATAAGCAAGTATTGAAGACTTGTAAACATGTGGACTTTTATATTGTCACACTTTATTTTAATCATGTAATGTAGTTATTTAATTTTCCGTGAATGATGTTTTTATTAAAAGGTTAGATAACCTAGGAGATTGTATTGAACTTATTGATGTAATCCCTTAATGGGAAGGTTTATTATTAAATTTTATTATGTTTGGGTAGTTAGACATGAATGTTTTTATCAAGTGACCACCAAATCTTGTGGGAATGAAGTACCTGGATTTGGGGGTGTCACACCAGGTACGTACGTAAATTTCAAGAGAGAAATTTCATAAGGAGGGGAGATTGTAAGACCCCAAATTTTATGAAATGAAAGTATTCAATTTTCTTATAATTATTATTCTATTTAGTGAATGGTTAAATTGATAAAAGGTTAAAGTTATGGGGGGATATATGAAAATTTTGCAAAGTAAGTAAGTTGTTATAAAATATTCGATTGGCCGGGGAATATTCGTTTTAACAGGGAATATTCGTACGGTGACACAATCATTGGTGGACCCCACAACAGAAGTATTGTCGTAGTTAGAAATCGACAGAAATATCTTTTTTTAAAAATAACGGTGAAAGTTTTACCGTTAAACTATTGAATTACCCGATGATAAAAGTACAGTAATACGCGTGGTTGCATAGTAGCACACGTTATTATATAGTATCTTTGATTATTGATGCTTACATGAGAAGTCACTCAGTTTTATTCAATTATTGCCACAGTAATTGTTGCATAGTATCGCGCATATTATTGATTCAATTATTGTCACATTATCATCTACACAATATTTTATATTATTAAATCAATAATTGAGACGAAAAAGTTATTCATATTATTATTTGCATTATTGACGATGTCTAAAAAGTTCTGTCGAGGAAATGGGTTTGGTCACCCAATTGCGCGCCAATAGGGAGAAATCCTTATCGGAATGCCCCCTCTTTCCTAGGAATGATCTGGCTGTTAAATATTATGTGAAATTTAAGTAGGCACACTTAGAAGGCGGGGTTGAATAAGAGTGGGAACAAACGGTGTCAAACTTTTGATTCAATAAAAATTCTTTTGGATATTCAATGCAGGAGGCTAGATTCTAAATCATTATAGATTAAAAAGTTAAGACAAGGTGATGAGTTGATGTAAGACTTTCTAAAATGCTTAATTTAGAGACTTAGCCTTTTTCAGATTGTGATTATGTGAAAACAATTTGCTAAATTAGTTTTGTAAATTTATAGATATAGAATGCAGCCTGCTAGATAGATAGGCGAATGATGAGATAATTTAGCACAATAAGCAATCACATGAACACAAGGAATTTTTACGTGGTTCAACCCCTATCCTCTATTCTAGTCACCTAATCCACGTCCAATACCAACTAGTATTGGAGACTCTCTTTATTAATTAACTTTGTTTACAATTAAACCCCTTTACAAGACAAGTTTCATAACCTTTGAGTACTTATACTCCCCGAGCACCTTTGCTCCCGAGCACCTTTTCTCCCCGTGCACCTATGCACCCTTAAGCACCTATGCTTCTTTGAACTTATTTGCAAAACCCCTAATCCAACCTAGATTAGAATCCTTAGACTAACAACTTAGTCTACCACATGTTTAGAGAATTGATCAAATATATGACAACAAAAAAACTATGATCAAAGCAATAATTATATCAACAATTTAAGGCTCAACTAATATGCAATGATCAATATGAAAGATAAAGATATCACCGATTTATGCACAAGATAGAAAGTTGGAAAATTATCAGAAAACTTGAATTGCAGCAGCCTTTGAATTATTCTTCACAGTTGAAAACTTTTAAGCCTCTAAAATATATATGTGAAGAGAATTTTAGAGCAGTTTTAACGCTATGTATATGCTTAATGTATTCTCTCTCTCACAAACCACAATGACCATTTATTTTATATTCATAAAAGTCTTGTAGCCGCTATTAACTAATTAAAATGGTATTGATTACGTAAATCTCCATATATCCGTTAAAATTAAGCACATGATATATTAGTTGGAGATTTAATCAATTAAGGAGCATGTGAGTCAATCAGCTTAATATTTGATTGAATAGTAGTCAGATATTTATATAGCTTCAAACAAGCTGATTTATATAACCCACTAATATCTCTCTTGATAGGCTAATATCAAGCACTAAATGATTTGGTAAACTGACTGACTTTTAGCACGTGAGTAACTCAAAATTCCTGCCTCTTAAACATTATCCAATGCTCATGCCTTTGATTCCCATAATATATGCCTATTACCTAATTTCAAATCACCTGATTTTAAGTAGTGATTATTCCTTAATCTATATTTATTCCAACCAGACAATGATAGAAATATAGTTAATTTCAAGGTGAGATCAATTTGAAACATCCATATTTATGAGAACATCCAATTAATATGGAATCAATTTAACAACTTTAATTATGAAATAAAGCTATCAATTAGATTTACATTTACTAAATAGATGACAATTAAGATTTCATCATTTAAGAATATTTCCATATTAATTTTATATGCCCAATTGATTTGTTCCATGATAAATTAATTACTTTCATAATTATTTTTATTTAATATATATCTTTCCATATTAATTTTGAAAGCTCAATTAATTTATATATTACTTTCATGATTATGGAAAACCTAATAATAGATAATCCATATCCTAATATTTATGGAAACAATCTTGGTTAGAGATATGAAAGATAATGATATTTTTAAAACTTATTTACTAACCAATCAATTATGAGAAGTATCAATATTTAAAAAATATTTCCATATTTATTTTGAAATACCAATTTATTTAGATTTGCCCTCACTAATTAGCTTTCCAAAAATTACTCCAATTAATTGATCCATGCTAATTGATTCTAAAGATATGAATATTTATTTGCTTAATCAATTTTATGGAAAGTTCAATTAATTAATAAATTATGGAAACAATAATGAATAACTCAATCCCAAGATATATGGTATAGATTTATATAAAGAATCAAAATCTATTTTAAATTAATTCCTTTAATTAAGGGAATGTTTCAAAATTAGTTTTTCAAAAATTACTCCAATTATTGATCCATGATAATTGATTCGGAAGATATGAAAATTTGATTTGCTTAATAAATTTTAAGGAAAGTTCAATAAATTAATAAATCATGGAAAAGCATAATGAGTAAATCAATCCCAAGATATGTGTTATAGATTTATTAAATCCCAAGATATCTTTAATTAATTAATCATTTTAATTTATTCCACAATTAATTAATGATGCAATGCAATGCAAATCCTAGAGCCTTGATTGAGAAATAATTAAAGCTAGGATCTTACATTTATTTCCTAATGACTCAAGTAATTCTTCAAGCCTTCATGTCTTCAATCCTTTAATAAATCAAAGCTTCAAGAATTCATTTAATATCTTGTAAATGCGTGAGTAAACATTTTAGTACAATAGAAAAGTCATCATCAAAACCTAAGGTTGGAATATGACCAAGTCAACATTCTCCCCCTTTTTGATGATGACAATATAATAATTATGGCTCCCCCTAAAACCATGCATATATTAAAATATTCTTGACATGATAGAATAAGAACATAAAGTTAGACAAGAGATATTCAATATGCACTCATCTTGATATTTAATATGAACTCATCTTGTACCTCAATCTGTTTCAACATGATTAGACAAAACATATCATAATTTCTCTCCCCCTTTGTCATCAATCAAAAAGAATAACATATGATTTTTCTCCCCTTTTGTCATTAATCAAAAAGAAAGGAAGGACATTGAAAAATGATGCATACCTGTAGAAAGAATTATGGTTCTTTTAAGGACTAACAATGGTTGGCAAATATGAGTCTAAGAATCTTTTCTGTTAACCCAAGTGATTAAAAGATTTAAATATTTTCTTAATAAAGTAAGCTAACCACATAGATTCAAGTAAGCAATCATACCTTCATATTTAGGTACCTCTACATCAATACCTTTATCATATGATGTGAATTTAATTGACGTACTCATTTGTGTAGCCTTTGATTTAGATTTCTCACACTCAAAACTTTTGATCAACTCTTTTGTGTATTTGGTTTGATGTATATATGTCATCCTTTATTTTCTTTATTTAGAGTCCCAAACAAAAATAGTTAAGTTCTCTCATTAAGTTCATGTCGAACTCCTTCTGCATAAACTTAGAAAATAACTCACAAAGAAACTCATTAGTAGCACCAAATATTATACATATATTTGCATAATGATAGAATCTTTATTTTTATGCTTAAATAATATAGAATCGATTTTACCTTGAGTGAAACCATTTGAGATGAGATACTTACTTAACCTCTTGTATCAAGCCCTTGGAACTTGTTTGAACTTGTCATGATCTGGGTAGTTCTCATACTCAAATCTGTGAGTAATATCTTCAATAATATTCTCGGGTGGATGACTTTTAAGATACTTTGCTGCTTTCGGCATTTCTACTTTCTTTTCTAAGAATATAGTTTGCTGACGAATTTAGTTTTCTCTTTTGGCTTACTCAATCTGTTTATTTTGAGAAGGACTTTTGGCTTTGAGATGTACCTATAAAAAATTCATCCTTTTGGTACCCATATCTTTTTGGGTCCTTTTGGGTTAGTCACATACAAATCACTTTTCTTAATCCACACACTTTTAACTTTCATATTCCTTTTATTTGATGAACAATCTAGATGTCCCTTTAAGCCACATGTTTTACAAGTAGTGAAAGGAGAGCAATAATTTAATTTTAAATGTGATCTACATTTTAAAATTTTTACATCACTCCTTTTATGTGTTGGATTATAGCCAATTCCTTATTTTTCAAAGCTAGGTCTTTGTTTACCCAACATAACTGTTAAGTTTTCTTCCCCTTGGACAAAATTAGCCAAACATGATTTTAGTGAGTCTATTTCTTTTTGTAGTTCATTCGTTGAAGGATTTTTAATATGAGAATCATCATTAAAAGCATCAATACAAACATCTCTCATTGCTATTTCTTTGTTTAATTTTTCAACTTCTTTATTTAAATCATTAACCTTGTTCGAAAGAAATTTGTTATGATTTTCTAAAAAATCATTTTTAGCAATTAAAATATTTTCTTCTTGTGATGATGTATCTTGTTCATCTTCTTTCTTTTCATCAACTAATATATCAACCTCATTCATTAAAGTATTTACTAAATCTTTTAAGTATACATTCTTTTCTCTTTGTTTTTCATTTTCATGTTTCAAGATATTATAATCAGAAATGGTTACCTCACTCGATTCATCACTTGATTCATTTCCAACTCCCATAAAGCATACTTGGGATATTTCTTCATTTGCATCAAATTCCACTTCCGACTTATCATCACTCCAAGTAATAAATGATTTATTCCTTTTGTTATCCTTGTAGCTTGGTTTGCCTTTGTTCGTTATTTTGAAGCAATCCTTTTTCAAATGGCCCGGGCGTCCGCATTCAAAGCAAGTGTCTTCATTTTGCTTTCCCTTGAATTTGTTTGAGGTGATTGCATTCTTTCTCTTAATCTTTCTTTGTAACAACCCTTTGAGCCTTTTTGAAAGTTTTGCAATTTCCTCATCTGAATCGTCCTCTAGCTCCTCTTCATCACCTGCAATAAGAGCTAGAACTTTCTTTCGAGGAGTATTCTCCTCATCATCATATTTATTTAATTGATGTTCAAATTCTTCTAATTCACTAAATAGGGTTAATGTATTCATAGAAGAAATATTAAGAGAATATTGAAGAGTTGTAACTTTAGAAGCAAACCTCTTGGGCATAGCCCGAAGTAACTTACAGTTGATCTCACTTTGCAGAATTGATTTATCAAGAAGCTTCATGGAATGCATTAATACTAGGAACCTTGCTTGTGTCTCATTGATAGTTTCATCTTTCTCAAGCTTGAACATTTCCTAATCATGCATGAGCATACTAAGCTTGACTTCTCTTACTTTCGATGTACCTTCATGGCTTACTTTTAAAGTATCCCAGATCTCCTTAGCCGTGTTGCATGAGGAAACTTTGTCACTTTCGGATTGCACCAATCCACTAAGGAGTGTGTTCATTGCTTTTGAATCATAGGAGACCATGTGAGTTTCGGTTGAGTCCATTTCCATTAAGGTCTTTGGAGTACCATCTTTTTTTTCATGGAATAACAAGACCATTCTCCATGGCCCACCATTCCCAAGGGTCTCTTTTAAGAAATATCGTCATTCGAAACTTCTAGAAGTTGTAATTTTCAGCTCCATGAAGTAGTGGAGGTCTAACAGTTGATTGACCTTCTTGAATGATGTTCCCAAGTTGTGCCATGCTAGAATCTTTCCTTACAAGTCACCTTTAAGACCAAGATAAGTAGAGCAAAGCTTTGATACCAAATGAAATTTAAGTAGGGACACTTATAAGGGGGGGTTGAATAAGTATAGAACAAACGGTGTCAAAATTTTGATTAAATAAAAATTCTTTTGGATATTCAACGCAGGAGGCTGGATTCTAAATCCTTATAGATTAAAAGGTTAAGACAAGATGATGAGTTGATGTAAGACTTTCTAAAATGCTTAATTTAGAGACTTCGCCTTTTTCAGATTGTGATTATGTGAAAACAATTTGCTAAATTAGTTTTGTAAATCTATAGATATAAAATGCAGCCTGCTGGATAGATAAGCGAATGATGAGATAATTTAGCACAATAAACAATCACATGAACACAAGGAATTTTTACGTGGTTCAGCCCCTATCCTCTATTCTAGTGGCGCAATCCACGTCCAATACCAACTAGTATTGGAGATGCTCTTTATTAACTTTGTTTACAATTAAACCCCTTTACAAAACAAGTTTCATAACCTTTGAGTACTTATACTCCCCGAGTACCTTTGCTCCTCGTGCACCTATGCACCCTTAAGCACCTATGCTACCTTGAACTTGCTTGCGAAACCCCTAATCCAACCTGGATTAAAATCCTTAGACTAACAACTTAGTCTACCACATGTTTAGAGAATTGATCAAATATATGACAACAAAATAAACTATGATCAAAGCAATAATTATATCAACAATTTAAGGCTCAACTAATATGCAATGATCAATATGAATGATAAAGATATCACCGATTTATGCACAAGATAGAAAGTTGGAAAATTATCAGAAAACTTGAAGTGCAGCAGCCTTTGAATTATTCTTCACAGTTGAAAACTTTTAAGCCTCTAAAATATATATGTGAAGAGAATTTCAGAATAATTTTAACGTTATGTATATGCTTAATGTATTCTTTCTTTGTCAAAGCCACAACTGACCATTATTTTATATTCATAAAAAGTCTTGTAGCCGTTGCTAATTAAAATGGTATTGATTTCGTAAATCTCCATATATATGTCCGTTAAAATTAAGCACATAATATATTAGTTGGAGATTTAATCAATTAAGGAGCATGTGAGTCAATCAGATTAATATTTGATTGAATAAAATAATCGGATATTCATATAGCTTCAAACAAGCTGATTTATATAACCCACTAATATCTCTCTTGATAGGCTAATATCAAGCACTAAATGATTTGGTAAACCCACTGACTTTTAGCACGTGACTTCCTAAAACCAACGACTTTGTTTTGTCCATATCCACCTTTGGTGCTACCGTCCCAGCTAGACTTGACTTTGGTGCATAACAAAATTGGGCTAAATGACCTTCTCTTCTTGCAATTTCCACTTCTATTATCTTTGCCATGATTACCAATCAAGTGGTTACCATTCTCAAAGATGATAATTTCCCCGATGGTTATCATTGTTCGATAGTCGTTGCCACCGTATGATTATTATCGTGTTGTTGGTCGTTACCTTTTGTTTGAAATTTGAATCAACACTCTCATGTGCTTCATTGCTTATCTCAAAGATTTTGAGATGTCATTCTTAAACACCGTCACAAAACAAGGGTTAATTAACATATCACATATTATCCCTATACTCACGATTCGACCAATTAAATACCAAATAAATTTAGGTAGGTCATACTAGCGAAGGAATTCCCGTCCTCCCCTCCTAGTTCTTATCTCACATCTCACCAGTGGATCATATCCCTAAGCTCGATACCAACCGTGGCGCCCCCAAAATTAGGTATACGTCACCCATCTTGGGTCGCCACTTACATGGTACATAAATTCAAATACAACTTACTAACCTAATCGTCGGTATGCAATACGACATAAAATCGTGAGTTTGAATACAAATTTTGTCTACTAGATATTATACAAACTCAAAAGGAGTCCTCATTACGCCTATTATCACACTATTTCACGTAATAGTGAGGACTACTAATGCTATCCTCTAGACCATTACTTCGTTCCCGACTCGTCCCAAATATGTTCTCATTTCCTCAAGAGAACAAAGAAAGAAAGGGTGAGCTCAACTAGCCCAAGAAGAAATATTATGACTAAGATAATGCGTAATAAATTATCATTAGCCTTCAACAAAGGTTAAACCGATAAAATACAATAGACAACGGTTTAATCATAGTGAATAAGCAATCCATTAAAAGAGTCAAGTAGAGAATAAAGTCTACTATCTTTTAGGTTTTAAAAGGTTTTCATCAATTTTATCATTTGAGACTCAAAATAATAAATAAACCACCACATCTAATCATCCCCCGTACCACGGTCAAGGATTTTCATCAAATTATCAATGGTCATGACTATACCGAATCACCCCCGGTCATAATCATACCAAAAACTATCCATCACCGCATTACAGCCACCGAGGACTTTTGTCACATCATTTATATCAAGTCATGATTATACCGAATGATCCTCGGTCATAATCATACTAAGTTCATCTATGCACGTAAGCCAAAGATAACATAATATAACATGAGGATGATGACAATGACATAGTAATTCAATAAAACAAGTTCAAGAATTATTTAATCCATGAATTATTAACGTCCCAAATTGTCAACATGATATCTTTTTTAAGTGAGAGTAAAATTCAAGAATGATCGGAAGAATATTTCCATGAAAAGATATTTGGATGAAACGCAAATATCAAGGATATTCTACTAATTTCATGGAGTATAGAAGTCAAAGTTTTAACCAACCGAGTATAATAAAGAATGGAATAACAAAAGAAATCACCATGCATGCGTACTTGCATGGACAAAGTTATTCCAATGTAATAATAATAACGGAACGGTCGTCGTGAAATTCACACAATCGATGGATGTTCCAACGTAATAAAAAGATGGAACCGGATCCGATAAAAACACACGATAGGATATTCCAACAGAATGATAAAGATTTTAACTAGGTCCTGTAAAACACACGAGCGTGATGTTCCAATGAATAATAAAAAAGCGGAACCAGTCCTGTAAAACACACACGCATGTGATGTTCCAATGTAATAATAGAAGAATGTCACCAAGTATAGGTAAACTCACAGATATCTGTTATTCCAATGTAATAATAAGCAATGGAATAACATAAGGATTTCACCAAGTATAGGGTATGCCGCATATATACAGTGTTATGTATAGGGTATACCACTTTTACGAGTTATTCCAATGTAATAATAATGAATGGAATAATGTAAGTTCTCTTCAAGAAGAAAGAATAACACCCACTACGGTACAACAAATAATATCCCTTACCGTAAAAGACACTTTGGATATCAAAGTAGTGAAGTAGCGTATACTCTTCTTCTTTCTATAATTTTCTCTATATAGCTTCTCTCTATAATTTCTCTCTAGAGAGTTTCAATGAATTCGTAAGAAAATAATGAAGGAAACGAGCTTCATTTATAGGAAAATGGAATGCATAAGTAACTAATCCATGAACTAGTCCATTGATTTACTTTAATCGACGGTCCATATTTAAAGAAAAATCATTTAAATAAAATATAATATATTCTATTTATATAAAAACATTTTACTATGCAAACACTATGCAATACTATGCAAAACACTATGCAAAACACTATGCAACACTATGCATAATAAAATATAATATATTCTATTTATAGAATAACTTTAATAAAGTATTCTATTTTATATAAAAAGATGTTTCATTTTATTATGTTAATAATACGAATAAAACAAAACGTCATTATCGCTATAATAATTCATATTATTAATCGACAATAATGGAATCAAACTGAGTGACTTCTCACATAAGCATCAATAATCAATACTGTGTGCTACTATGCAACCACACGTATGACATCGTATCTTTCTTTACTACCGAGTAGTTCAACAAGAACCACTAGAAAACTTCCGCCGTTATTTCAATAAAATATTTTTGTCGTTTTCTCGATTCGACAATAATTACATTAGGGGTCCACCAATGATTGAGTAGTTGTACGAATATTCCCCTGCTAAACCTAATATTCCCCACCAATCGAATATAATATAACCACTTGCATACTTTGCAAAATTTATAAATACTACCCACAACTATAATATTATCTCAAATTCACACCATAATATTAAAAATTATTTCGACAAAATTTAAATCTTTATTGATAAAATCTGGGGTCTCACAAGTACTCTCATTTATTCCTAATATGATTAGGAGGCAAAATTAGTTAAAGGAGTTTAATTAATTATCCCTAATATGATTAGGGAGCCCAATTAATTAAAGGAATTTAATTAAATAAATAATACTTTATTTTAATTAAATAGGGTTACCATATATCTTTATAAGAGGAGTCTTATATCAGATATCAAATATACGTGATTCCAATAGTTGGAGAGAACTTCCCCTTTTTCTAGAAAGATATGAAAAACTAGGGTTTTAGCCAATACACCCTTCTTCTTGAAAATTCTTCTTCCTTGGTGGATCACCTCTAGAGGCCATAAACTTGGGTGGCTAACATTGATCAAAGGAAGTAATCTACCCGGAGTTTCAAGAAGATCGCGGAGAAGTAGGAGTTGAACTCGTACTTGTGGAAGCACGTATCTACAAGGTTATGATTCCATAACTTTTTGTTCTTCATTTTAATTAATAGTATGCATAAAGGATGATCTGGATAATTGGTTTGTGAAAAATTTTAAAATCTAATTTTACTTTGTTTCCGCTATTTTTGTAATTTGATTGATATTTTGATTTTCACAAAACCTTTCACTCTTCACCAAATTTGACAGTTTTTTCCTCTCACGTACACGCCATAGTGGAAGTACTCAGAAACATTGGCGTAGAACTCCTTTACAACTTCAATGACCGCTGGGTCAGGTTGTTCGGTGAAATTGAACCAATTTCGCTCAATAATCATGATGGCGATATTCCCATCCTTTGTGTGGTCTGGCCTTAAACCCCTTTCCAGGACTAGAGATTGTGTTGCCATACGGTTGTATCACTCTTGGGCTTCGGCACTAACGAATCTCCTGTTGTCAAATTTCGTCGAGGCCAAGGATGAACCAAAACCATCTCCTCGTTGACTCTTTGATGCCATTATAATAACTGAAATCATACACGATTATTAGCCAAGAGTAATACAATTTGTCAAAGACATTATAAGGAACCCAATCAAACTTAAACGATGGAATAAGTATGAGATGGTACTATACCCACATACATGTCATAATGAACGAAAAATATTCAATTAAATGCATTGTTAGGCATGCCTCTATGAGTACGTTAATGTTCATGAGCATTGAAGCTAAGAAAAATAATATGTAGCAAGTAACAGGCATATAGACAATTTATCGAACATCTGGTGGGCATTCGAATAATTCCTTATAGCATAGCTAGATTATGTATCATCAATTTCTTTAGCATATTGACCTCATTCACACATAATTATCATATAATTGGCAACAAAACCTCAACTTCATAACATACTGCAGAGAAGAAGTAATTGAAGTTGCATGACTTACCTTCAAAGTAGAAGAAAACCAATAGGGGAGAAATCAGAATTGCTAATCCGTATAAGTTACCAAGGATGATCAACTAGTATTTAAAATGAGGAACAAGGGTAGTTGAATAGAATGGTAAGTTATATCATGCTAGAAATAGAAGAGGCATAGTGGGAGAGTTGTGTACCTGAAAGGGCGTACAAACCCTTTTATTTTTTTCAAACTTGACCTCCCAGCGCTGGGGCACTAGGATTTGAGCTGACTTTTGCGCCGGGGCGCTGAACTGCAGAGTTGAGGTAGGCACTTAGTGCTGGGGCGCTAACTTCTTCACTGTTATAGAGTCGGGGCACTAAAGATTGGTGAAGCTACTGCTGCTTAGTGTTGGGGTGCTTATTTCCTTCTTTATGGGGGCGTCGGGGTGTTGAAGATGGTTGAAGACACTGTTGTCCAGCGCTGAGGCGCTGGTTTTGCTTGATAATTGAGCGTTGGGGCGCTGACTCCTGATCCTTGGTGCCAACTGAATTGTATTTCCTGATATATACTGCACGAATATTAGTATTATCAATAAATAAATAACATTCTACTCTAGTGGACCTAAAATTATGACACTATTTAACTAAATTAACTAAGAAACTAAAAAAAATTCCTGGGGTTGCCTCCCCATAGCGCTTGGTTTATAGTCGTCAACCCGACTTTGCTGTTTTGTTCAATTGACCGCTGGATCAGTGAGATGCATTGTTGCTGGTTGTCGATCGATGGACCCACTCCAATAATGCTTAAGCCTTTGACCATTTACCTTGAATGTTCGCTTCGCATTTGGTTCCTCCACTTCAACATCTCCATGTGGAGCAACAAATAAAACCACAAAAGGGCCCGACCAGCGGGACTTCAATTTTCCAGGAAATAATCTCAGTCTAAAATTGAATAGCAATACTTTTTATCCTGGTTCAAACTTTCGATCAAGGATTTTCTTTTCATGCCATGTCTTGACTTCCTCTTTATACAATTTGGCATTCTCATAGGCATGATAAAAGGGTTTTATACCTACTTATTGGATATCAATTTACGCGAATTATGCCAATCTCAAGTCCATTCTAGTATGTTTTACTTGCATTTCATGTTATTTTGCATTGCATATACTTAGAATTCCTTTGGTGGAACAATTGCAGAAAATGGCTACTTTGGTGGTGTTGGATGGCATGAGGCTGATGTAGATGGCATGAGGTTGACGGATGATGCACCATGATGAGGATGTAGTGAAGTGGAGGACTAATAACGAAGGAAGGAAGGAAAAGAATGAACAAGTAGCGATGCAAAGACATGTGTAATCGTAAATGTAATCGAATTTGCGAATCGTAAGCGCAGCGGAAGAATAGTGTAAGACCCCATCTTTTATAAATAAAGATGAATTTTCTATAAATATTATTTTGAATATTATGGAATAAATTTGATATAATGTTATAGTTGTGGGTAATATTTATAATTTTTGCAAAGTATGCAAGTTGTTATAAAATATTCGTTTGGTCGGGAATATTCTTTTGTTAGGAATATTCGTATAATGGCTCAATCATTGGTGGACCCCACAATGTAATTATTATCGGATTGAGAAAACGACAAAAATATTTTATAAAAATAACTACGGAGGTGTTACCGTTAAAATTGTTGAACTACCCTACGGTAAAGTACAAATGCGATGTCTGGCGTGGTTGCATAGTAGCACACCAGTATTGATTATTGATGCTTACGTGAGAAGTCACTCACCTATGCTCAATTATTACTACGATGGTTGTTGCATCATATCTCTTATATTATTGATTCAATTATTGTCACAAGATCATCTCAGATAATATGTTATAGTATTAAATCAATAATTGAGACGACAAGTTATAAATGATTAATAATTGTTGAAAGATTAAATATGTGTTGATGGAAAAAAATGATTTGTGGTAAGTTTGATTATTTTATGGGGGTTCATATGTCATCATCTAAGAGTCTCTTCAATCGATAGTAATTACCTTCGTCAATAGTAATTACCCTTGTGAATAGTATTTACCTTCGTCAATAGTAATTACCTTCAATCAATAGTAATTACCCTTGTGAATAGTATTTACCTTCGTCAATAGTAATTACCCTTGTGAATAGTATTTACCTTCGTCAATAGTATTTACCTTCGTTAATAGTAATTACCTTTACCGTACGTCGAACCACTTGTCGTTTCACATTACAAAGCGTCGAACCACTTGTCGTTTCACATTACAAAGTCCAAACCAACCGTCAAGCCACTTGCCTTTTCACACGGCGGTGCTAAGCTAGAAATCTTCTATAAATAGAGGCCTAGGGCTTCATTATTTTCACTTAATTCATTCAAGCTATAGAGAGAAAAATAGAGAGAATAAGAGAAAAGAAGAAGAGTATTTTGTTACTACACTTCTGCGAAGATTCAATCTTCTACCAAATGTAAGGGGTGTTATTCTTTCTTATTCATGAAGAGAACTGTTGTTATTCCATTGCTTATTATTCTCATTGGAATAACTTTTGTACGCTGCCACCTATACTTGGTGACATTCTTCTATGATTCTTTGGAACATCCTCATGCATGTGTTTTACACCTGACTCGGTTCCGCTCTTTTATTATTCTCGTTGGAATATCCTATCTGTGTGTTTTACACCGGATCCGGTTCCATCTTTATTATTCTCGTTGGAACATCCTGTGCTTGTGAATTTCACGACCTGTTCCGTTATTTATTATTACGCTGGAATAACTCATGCATGCGCAATCTCATCGCATGCATGGTGATTTCTTTTGTTATTCCATTCTTTATTATACCCAAATGGTTAAAACTTTGACTTCTATACTCCATGAAATTAGTGGAATATCCTTGATATTTGTGTTTCATCCAAAGATCTTTTCATGAAAATATTCTTCCGATCATTCTTGAATTTTACTCTATAAAACAATATCATATTGATAATTTGGACGTTAATAATTCCCGGATAAAATAATTCTTGAACTTGTTTTATTGAATTCTTATATCATTGTCATCATCCTCATGTTTATATTTTTTTAAAGTCATCTCGTGGCTCAGTAGTGCATAGATGGACTTGGTATGATTATGACCAGAGACTATTCGGTGTAATCATGACCGTAATGTTACAAATGATTTGGTAAAATCCTCGATGGGTAGTAGTGCATTGATGGACGATTGTTGGCATGATCATGACCATTAATGAATACACAAATATTCTTGGCCCGTAGTGCATGAATAATTGTGGTCGTGATACTAAAGAATATCCTCGGCCGTAGTGCGGGGTGATTCGATGATGTGAAATATTTATTAAAGTCGAGTCTCAAATTTATAACAAAGATGAAAAAACCTTTTAAAACCTAAAAGATAGTAGACTTTATTTTCTACTTGACTTTTTAATGGATTGATATTCCATTGCAGCTTAAACCGGGTTGTCTATTGTATTTTATCGCTTTAACATTGTTGAAGACTATTGATAATTTATTCGCATTATCTTAGTCATAATATTTCTTCTTGGGCTAGTTGAGCTCACCCTTTCTTTCACTTTTTCTCTTCGTGAAATGAGAATATAAATTTGGGACGAGCCTGGGAAACGAGTGATGGTCCTGAAGATAGCATTAGTAGTCCTCACTATTCTCGTGAAATAGTGTGATAATAATTGTAATGAGGACTCCTTTTGAGTTTGTATAATATCTAGTAGACGATATTTGTATTTAAACTCACGCTTTATGTCGATTGTACACTACAGCTTATGTTAGTAAGTTGTATTTAAATTCATACCATGTAAGTGGCGACCCAAGATGGGTGATGTATACCTAATTTTGGGGTGTCACAGCTTTAGTATCGAGCTTAGGATATGATCCCCGCTAAGATGTGAGAATAGTACTAGGAGGGGAGAGACGGGAATACCTTCGCTAGTATGACCTACCTAAGTTTATGTGCTATTTTATTGGTTGGTCGAAGATAGGGATAATTTGTTACATGTCAATTAACCTTTTGTTTTGTGGCGATGTCGAAAATGACATCCGAGAATGTTGAGAATAGCAATGGAGCGCAGCGATTGTTGATTCACCACATATCAATAATCGGGATAATGTGCATCGTGAAGGCGACAATCCTCATGCAAAAACAACAACACCGACCAAATGATGAATGATCAAATGTTCAGAGGCTTTATGCAATTTATGCAACAAAGAAAAGAGAGCGACTCTCGCCCAAAACGTAGGTGGAAACACGGAAAACTCTCGGCGGTCACCGCTAAACAATTCAAGGAGCCGGGACCACCGGGAGTTTAAGGGAGAGCCAAACCACTTCCGCGGAAGCATGGATAAAGTAGATTACCAAGATATTTGATGTCTTGGGATGCTCCGAGAGCAAAAGGTTCCCTTTAAGCGGCCTTTTATGTTGCTTGGCGAGAGGCGATTCTTCGGTGGGAATCGGTAAAAACGTACTCAACTCATTGTCTTGAAGATATCTTGGGAGAATTTCCGAGGGTCGTTCAACGACAAATACTTTCCCAAAGTATTCGCCATACATGAAGGAGGTGGAATTTATCAAGTTGGAACAAAACAATATGACCGTGTCGCAATACGAGGCAAAATTTGCGGAGTTATCACGGTTCAAGTCCCCACTTGGTGGATAATGAAGAGAGAATGACGCGAATGTTTTTAAGAGGTTTGAAGCGGAGATACGTCCAACATCTTATTTCTCATAAACCGTGTTTTGTATTCGGATGTTGTAAATAGGGCTCGATTAGTGGAACGCGATAATGAGTCAACACAACTAAAAGAGAGCAAATGCAAAAAAATTATAATACCAAATGAGAGTAGTCATCAAGCGGTGGACAACAAGCGTGGAGGGAATCAACAGGCCAGATATGGTAACCACTTCAAAGGTAATCGTACAAAAACAATAAGAATGGACATTTCAAGAAACGGAGATTCAACAATGGTGGAAAGACGTCAGCACCAGCACCCATTGTTAAGGAAGGAGAAAGACCACCTATCATATGCTTCAAATGCGGAGGAGAGGGACACATCAGTCCAAACTGTGTCATGCCATCCAAAGTATGTTATAATTGTGGAAGAGAAGGTCACTTAGCTCGATTTTGTCGTTTACCGAAGACAAATTCAGCTAGGATGGAGGCACCAAAGGCCATCCCAGAAAATTCAAAATCGGTAGTGCAAGGGAGAGCGTTTGTTGTGACCTCCCAAAGAGCAAGGAATCCGAATGAGGTCATCACGGGTAAGCTTATCATAAACTCTAATGAAGTCTATACTTTATTTGATACCTGTTCTACCCATTCTTTTATTTCTCCTACTTGCGCTCATCGATTAAATTTGACTCCGGAGAAATTAGACTTTGACTTATCTGTGGAAACTCCGTTGGGAGAAACCTTCATTACATCCACTGTTTATAAGTCTTGTTTGGTTCAAATCGGTACCCTCACATTACCTGTCGATCTTATTTCATTAAAAATACTTGCATTTGACGTGATTCTAGGGATTGATTGGTTAACTACTTATCATGCAAAAATTGATTGTTTTCGTAAGGTTGTTAGCTTTCATATTCCTAATCAACCTATTATGCGAATTCAAACGACCAAACCATTAAAATCAATCACGGTCATCTCAAGCCATAAAGCTATTCGTTTATTGAAAAACGGATGTCAAGCTTTCTTAGCTCATGTCACGATTTAAATAAAAATACGCCGGGTTTTAAACGATATTCTATTGTTAATAAATTTCTGACGTATTCCCCGAAAGAACTTCTGGCCTACCCCAGGCGTGAAATTGAATTTTGTATCGACCTTGAACCCTGCGATACAAAACCTATTTCCAAAGCCCCATATCGAATGGCTCTATTGAACTTCGTGAGTTAAAGACCCAACCGCAGGAATTGTTAGACATTGGCTTTATTCGTCCCTAGTACTTCTCCTTGGGGTGCTCTGTTCTATTCGTGAAGAAGAAAGATGGGAGTATGCGACTTTGTATTGATTATCGGGAGTTGAATCACGTCACCATCAAAAATAGGTATCCATTGCCACGTATTGATGACTGTTTGACCAATTGCAAGGAGCCAAATTCTTTTCAAAGATTGATCTTCGTTCCTGATATCACCAATTGAAGATTAGAACTGCCGACATTCCAAAGACGGCTTTAACTCTTCGATGACGGGCATTATGAATTCCTAGTCATGTCCTTTGGATTGACTAATGCTCCTCCGCCTTCATGGATATGATGAACCGAGTATTCAAGGAATATTTAGATCACTTTGTGGTCGCTCTTTATTGATGACATCCTTATTTATTCCAAAAGCCGTGAAGATCATGAGCAACACTTGAGGTCGACACTCCAAAAGCTTCGTGAATATAAGCTTTATGCCAAGTTGAAGAAATGTGAGTTCGGCTTGAAGAAGTAGCATTCCTTGGGCACGTGGTATCAAGTCATGGAATATCTGCTTGACCCAAAGAAAGATTGAAGCTATTCAAAGTGGGAACAACCTAAATCGATGATCAAATCGTAGCTTTCTCGGTTTAAATTTGGTTATTATCGGAGATTCGTGGGAAGGATTTTCTCGAATCGCTATTCCATTGACTCACCGACTCGAGAAAGATACAAAGTTCGGTTGGAGCGAAGAATGTGAGAAGAGTTTTCAAGAACTCAAGAGAGACTTATTTCAAGACTGCTCGACAATACCATCCTGCTCGGAGGATTTGTCATCTGATGATGCTTCGAGCAAAGGGTTGGGATGTGTTCTCATGCAACATGGAAAAGTAATAGCCTATGCCTCGCGACAACTCAAAGAATATGGGAGGAATTATCCTACTCATGATCTAGAGTTGGCAGCTGTTGTCTTTGCACTTAAAATTTGGAGGCATTACTTGTATGGGGAGAAAGTGGAGATCTTTACGGATCATAAAAGCCTCAAATATTTCTTCACTCAAAAGGAACTCAACATGCGACAACGACGTTGGCTAGAACTGCTGAAAGATTATGATCATACCATCCAATACCATCCTGGAAAAGCGAACGTGGTAGCTGACGCATTGAGTAGAAAATCATATGCAAGTACGAAAAGTGCGATGTTGTCAACGCAAAGCCCATTTTGTGTGACTTGCAAAGGATGGAGATAGAGTTAAAGACTCTGTGACGCATGTGATGATAGCGGTATACGAGTAGAACCGACTTTAATCGATAAAGTTAAAATCGCTCAAGCTACGGACACGGAGCGATGCGTATGAGGAAAAAAGTGCAAGAAGGTGCTATCACGGAAGCAAGAATCGATGAAGAAGGAATACTTGAGTCAACTCCGGACTTTGTGTTCCTAACGACCGATTTAAAGTATAATATCATGATGGAGGCGCACAACACACCATTTGCAATCCATCTCGGGAGTACCAAAATGTATCATGATATTCGTCATACATTTTGGTGGAGCAATATGAAGAGAGAGAGCGGCTGCTTTTATCTCAAGGTGTCTAACTTGTCAACGAGTTAAAGCGAGCATCAAGTACCAAAAGGTCCATTGCAACCACTTGAAATTCCGTAATGGAAGTGGGAGCACATTACCATGGATTTCGTTCTGGGGCCTTCCTAAAGTTTCTCAAGGCATTGATGCGATTTGGCTCATTGTTGATAGATTGACCAAGTCTCGCTCATTTCTTCCGATCTGAAACTTATACACTTGAACGTCTTGCTCATATGTACATAAACGAGATTGTAAGACCGCATGGTATGCCGTATCCATAGTTTCGATCGAGACCCAAGATTCACTTCACGATTTTGGGTTAGTTTGCAAAAAAGCTATGGGCACAGACTTACGATTTAGTTCTCGCATATCATCCTCGAATCTTGACGGACGATGGAGAGGACTATTCAAACTCTTGAAGATCTATTAAGACTCGTGTCCTTGATTTCAAGGGGAGTTGGGACAAGTTCTTACCATTGGTGGAGTTTTCCTACAACAACGCTTATCAAGCAAGTATTGGCATGGCTCCATTCGAGCGTTGTATGGAAGAAAGTGTCGTTCTCCAGTATGCTCTTTGGGATGAGGTGGGTGAAGCAACGTTGTTGGGACCGGAGTTGGTACGTATGACTACGGAAAAGATTCAAACGATCCGACAACGTATAAAAACCTCACAAAATCGACAAAAAAGTTATGCTGATCTTCATCGAAAGGACGTGGAATTCGATATAAGAGATCATGTGTTGTTAAGAGTTGCTCCATGGAAAGGAGTTACAAGATTTGGAAAGAGAGGAAAACTTAATCCTCGATTCATCTGGTCCATTTTAATCCTCGATCGAGTAGGAACTGTGGCCTATAGACTCGCTTTACCGCCAAATATGTCTCGTGTTCATAACGTTTTTCACATATCTATGTTACGTAAATATGTGAAAGACCGAACCATATTATTGAGTTAGAACCGGACGAAATAGCGGAAGATTTGACGTATGAAGAGGTTCTGTTCAAATTTTGGATAAGAAGGAACATATTCTACGCTCCAAGGTTATACCTCAAGTCAAAGTTTTGTGGAGGAACCACGATGTTGAGGAAATGACTTGGGAGTTAGAATCAAATGAAATCAAGGTATCCTTACCTCTTCGACATACCGTGTCGTACTCTAATTTCGAGGGCGAAATTTCATAAGAAGGGAGGTTGTAAGACCCCATCTTTTATAAATAAAGATGAATTTTTCTATAAATATTATTTTTGAATATTATGGAATAAATTTGATATAATGTTATAGTTGTGGGTAATATTTATAATTTTTGCAAAGTATGCAAGTTGTTATAAAATATTCGTTTGGTCCTGGAATATTCTTTTTGTTAGGGAATATTAAATACAATGGCTCAATCATTGGTGGACCCCATGAATGTAATTATTGTGTTTGATTGAGAAAACGACAAAATATTTTATAAAAATAACGGCGGAGGTGTTACCGTTAAAATTGTTGAACTACCCGGCGGTAAAAGTAATACGATGTCTGGCGTAGTTGCATAGTAGCACACCAGTATTGATTATTGATGCTTACGTAGAAGTCACTCACCTATGCTCAATTATTACTACAAGATTGTGTTGCATCATATCTCTTATATTATTGATTCAATTATTGTCACAAAGATCATCTCAGTATAATATGTTATAGTATTAAATCAATAATTGAGACGACAAGTTATAAATGATTAATAATTGTTGAAAGATTAAATATGTGTTGATGGAAAAAAATGATTTGTGGTAAGTTTGATTATTTTATGGGGGTTCATATGTCATCATCTAAGAGTCTCTTCAATCGATAGTAATTACCTTCGTCAATAGTAATTACCCTTGTGAATAGTATTTACCTTCACAATCGATAGTAATTACCTTCGTCAATAGTAATTACCCTTGTGAATAGTATTTACCTTCGTCAATAGTAATTACCCTTGTGAATAGTATTTACCTTCGTCAATAGTATTTACCTTCGTTAATAGTAATTACCTTTACCAGACGTCGAACCACTTGTCGTTTCACATTACAGGCGTCGAACCACTTGTCGTTTCACATTACAAAGCGCCAAACCGATTCGTCGAAGCCACTTGCCTTTTCACCACGGCGGTGCTAAGCTAGAAATCTTCTATAAATAGAGGCCTAGGGCTTCATTATTTTTCACTAATTCATTCAAGCTATAGAGAGAGAAAATATAGAGAGAATAAGAGAGAAAGAAGAAGAGTATTTTGTTACTACACTGCTGCAGTATTCAATCTTCTACCAAATGTAAGGGGTGTTATTCTTTCTTATTCATGAAGAGAACTGTTGTTATTCCATTGCTTATTATTCTGTTGGAATAACCTGTATACGCGGTTTACCCTATACTTGGTGACATTCTTCTATGATTCTGTTGGAACATCCTGTCTGTGTGTTTTACACCGGACCTGGTTCCGTCTTTATTATTCTGTTGGAACATCACATGCGTGTGTGTTTTACAGGACTGGTTCCGCTTTTATTATTCTCATTGGAATATCCTATCTCGTGTGTTTTACACCGGATCCGTTCCATCTTTATTATTACGTTGGAACATCCCATTCTTGTGTGAATTTCACCGACTGGTTCCGTTATTTATTATTCTGTTGGAATAACTTTTATGCTCAAGTGATCTATCGCATGCATGGTGATTTCTTTTGTTATTCCATTCTTTATTATACCCAGTTGGTTAAAACTTTGACTTCTATACTCCATGAAATTAGTGGAATATCCTTGATATTTCATGCGTTTCATCCAATCTTTTCATGAAAATATTCTTCCGATCATTCTTGAATTTTACTCTACAAAACAATATCATATTGATAATTTGACGTTAATAATTCTGGATAAAATAATTCTTGAACTTGTTTTATTGAATTCTTATATCATTGTCATCATCCTCATGTTTATATTTTTTTAAAAGTCATCTCATGGCCTCAGTAGTGCATAGATGGACTTGGTATGATTATGACCAGAGACTATTCTTGTAATCATGACCGTAATGTTACAAATGATGTGGTAAAAATCCTCGATTAGTAGTAGTGCATTGATGGACGATTGTTGGCATGATCATGACCATTAATGAATACACAAATATTCTTGGCCCGTAGTGCATGAATAATTGTGGTCGTGATACTAAAGAATATCCTCGGTAGTAGTGCGTAAGTGATTCGATGATGTGAAATATTTATTAAAGTGAGTCTCGAATTTATAACATGATGAAAAACCTTTTAAAACCTAAAAGATAGTAGACTTTATTTTCTACTTGACTTTTTAATGGATTGCATATTCATTGCGCAGCTTAAACCGGTTGTCTATTGTATTTTATCGGTTTAACATTGTTGAAGACTATTGATAATTTATTCGCATTATCTTAGTCATAATATTTCTTCTTCGGGCTAGTTGAGCTCACCCTTTCTTTCACTTTATTCTCTTCTTGAAATGAGAATATAAATTTGGGACGAGTCGGGGAAGCGAGTGATGGTCCTGAAGATAGCATTAGTAGTCCTCACTATTACGTGAAATAGTGTGATAATAATTGTAATGAGGACTCCTTTTTGAGTTTGTATAATATCTAGTAGACGATATTTGTATTTAAACTCACGCTTTATGTCGTATTGTACATATGCGATTATGTTAGTAAGTTGTATTTAAATTCTGTACCATGTAAGTGGCGACCCAAGATGGGTGATGTATACCTAATTTTGGGGGCGTCACAAATAGCCTGAAAGCGCGCACCCACGTGAGTACTCGGCTGGACAGAGCATGACATATTGCAAGTCTCGCGCCCGCGCGAGGAACACTCTGGAGGGACGCGCGACCGTGCGCGATGCTGAAGCTGTTTATTTGTTTTATTTTAATTTTTAATTAAATGAGTTGTAATTGGTTTTAAAACGATATCTGACTGGTGTCAGACATAACTGGGATAACTTTTGATGAATTTTCATATCGTAACTAGGGTTTACACGTGAGAGAGATTTCAACGAAGCACGAGGCCAAAACTCCATCTTCTCTAATTCTTCTTGGGATTTTCTGTCATTGTGGATTTTTATTATTGTTTAACTGGATTTTTATGAGGAGTTGAGTTGAGCGTTGATATTGGTTTACAATCTACAATTGGGTTTGATCGTTCTATCTTTTGGTTCATCTAAACTAAACTCCATTATGGGATTCTAACAATTTTAATATGTAGTTTACTTGCATGCTTGATTGCTAGGGCTATTTTTTACATATCATATAGAATTCTATTATGGTTGTTTTACATATATGAATGTTGATCACCATTCGTTTCAAAGATTTGCATGGAATTGACAATGAACATGCAGTATGGATTGTAATTATAATAACATATATATATATATATATATATATATATATATATATATATATATATATATGGGGTTGTTTTATATGGCTTGCGTATTTCGTGAATGAGATAGACATATACTTATTCACCGTATGAGTTTAAATAAGGGATTGTGCTTAAATTCAATATAATTGCAACTTCACATAGACTTATAGTGATTTTGGTTATATTAATGATTACATGGAGTCTATCATTTGTGGATGTTGTGTGAGTAGGTCATAGTGCATTGAAAAATGGCTATGACTCTATTAGTGCTCTTGGTTATTTTCCTGTGGTATGTGAACAATTCTTGCATGATAGTGGTAATTAGATGAAGTATTAAATGAAATTAGGATCCCATTATTTCCAGATTTGACTTATTCCATTCTTATTCTCATTTTAGTTATTATTTGCAGTTAGAATAATTCACACTTTTGATCTTTAGTTTAAGCATATAGAAATAGTGATTTGATTGATGAATAGTAGTTTAAATTGAACAACTTTCTCTGTGGGATCGATACTTTACTTACTCCGTATTACTTGTTGACACATGTATGCTTGCATGAGTTAGAGCTCTTTTGTCATAACTGAAAAAGAGGCAACAAGTTTTTGGCACCGTTGTCGGGGAAAGGCATTTAGTTTAAATAATTATCATCAATTTTAAGCTATTTTGTATGACTTAGACATATCTATTCTTATCTCATTTCTATTTTTGTTTTATTTGCGATTTCAGGTACTTGTAGATTTTTATGCACACAAGATCTTCCAATTTCGAATTAACACCAGCGCAGGATAACATTAACGGAAGGGGTTGGAAAGCAAGTGTACGGAGATATTTGCAAGCTCAGTTAGAGAGTACTACAGTTAGTATAACAGAAGAACAGAGAATTGAGCTAAGAGAAGAGCATTGGGCTCTACGAGATTACTCCATGCCGAATATAAATGGACTCCAGTCTAGCATAGTCAGACCGACAATAGCAGCCAATACTTTTGAGATTAAACCGGGCACTATTCAGATGGTGCAGAACTCAGTTCAATTTGGGGGTGCTGCTACGGATGATTCGAATGAACACTTATTGAGCTTCATCGAGATTTGTGATACATTCCGATATAACGGTGTGACGGAGGATGCTATCAGACTAAGGTTGTTCCCATTCTCATTGAGGGATAAGGCGAGAAGTTGGCTACATTCTTTGCCGTCAGGGTCAATCACTACATGGGAGGACTTAGCGCAGAAATTCTTAGCCAAGTTCTTCCCATTAGCTAAAACTGTAAAGATGAGGACAGCTATATGTCAGTTTGACCAACAACAGGGCAAGTCCTTATATAAAGCATGGGAGAGATATAAAGAGATGCTAAGGAAGTGTCCGTATCACGGTATGCTGGATTGGATGGTAATCAATACTTTCTACAATGGATTGGGTTGGCAGTCGAGAACGATTGTAGATGCAGCTGCAGGAGGGGCATTATGGGCAAAAAGCTATGACAAGGCCTATACCCTTATTGAGACTATGGCAGCTAACAATTTTCAGAGTCCTACATCTCGGATGCCACGCCCAAGGTTGCAGGTGTGTGTTGGAGGTAGATGTTATTACGCAGTTGTCGGCACAAATGGCAGCGATGGCAAAGAAGATCGACTCAATAGCAGAGAGCAAAATGAAAACAGTTGCCTTCGTTTGTGAAATTTGCGCGGGGTCACACTCTAGGGATCAATGTGCCATTAGCTCGGATTCGGTTCAGTATGTGAGCAATTATAGGAAAGACCAAGGTCAATTTCAGAACACATACCACCCCAACAACCGAAACCATCCAAACTTTAGTTGGTCGAATAACCAAGGAAATCAACAAAGTCAGTTTCAGCCGAATCATCAATTCCAATCCACACCCATTTCGATCCACGGATGCATCGAAACCACCGTTTCCACCGGGATTTTCGCATCAACAACAACAACATCACACTCCAGCTGCACCTCAGCAGGAAAAGAAATCGAAAGTGGAGGAGATGATGTTGAAGTACATGGCAAATACGGAGGTTTTGATCAAGAGCCAAGCAGTGGCTATTAAGAACTTGGAAACTCAGATGGGGCAGATGGCGAGCATGCTTAACAACAGGCCCCAAGGTTCCTTGCCAAGTAACACAGAGACAAATCCTAGAAGAGACGGGAAGGAACAATGCCAAGTGATATCATTAAGATCTGGGAAAAATCAAGGACGCGGAAGTAAGTCGCGTCGCGCGCTGAAAATACTAAGGAGGCGCAGCGGCCATGCATGAAAGAGTAAAAATGATTATTTGTTGATGAAGAAAATCTGGAAAAGTCTGAGTTGCAACAGGCAGAAAAAGATAAAGCAGATTCAGAGGAGAAGTTCAAGAGTTCAGAGCCACCGGCTTACCCTCGTGTCCCATATCCGCTGAGATTGAATAAGCAGAGGGAAGATAAACAGTACAGCAAGTTCTTGGAGGTATTCAAAAAGCTACAGATCAATATACCATTCGCCGAGGCCTTGGAACAAATGCCGATCTATGCAAAGTTTATGAAGGGTATATTGTCAAGGAAGAGAAGACTAGATGAGTTTGAAACGGTAGCCTTGACAGAGGAATGCAGTGCAGTGCTTCAGCAGAAATTACCTCCAAAGCTGAAGGATCCGGGTAGCTTCACAATTCCGTGCACAATTGGGAAGGTAAACTTCAGTAAGTATTTATGTGATCTGGGGGAAAGTATAAATTTGATGCCCTTGTCAGTGTTCAATTAGTTGGGATTGCCGGCTCCAATGCTGACAAACATATCATTACAGCTAGCTGACAGATCCATCACGTATCCACAGGAAATTGTTGAAGAAGTGTTGGTAAAGGTGGACAAGTTTATTTTTCCGGCTGACTTCATCATCTTAGACTATAAGGAAGACAAAAGCATACAAATAATATCGGGGAGACCATTCTTAGCCACAGGCAGGACTTCGATAGATGTGCAAAAAGGTGAACTCACTATGCGTGTACATGATCAGGAGGTCACATTCAATGTCTTTAAAGCAATAAAGTTACCAACGGTGAAGAAGAATGCTTCCTGGTTGACTTGGTGGATCGGGGCCTAAATGATGGGGTACAGAAACCGGGAAATTATGGACCGTTGAGGTGTGTAATGGGTAAAAATTCAGAGTTAAAGGTAGATCCATTGACGAAAGCTAAAGTCATTAAATTGTGGGGTGAGGTGGACAATAAGGAAGGCACCTCAATTCTTGATGTGGCGTGAGATTCAGAGACAGTCAAGCTAATTGACTATAACTTAGCGCTTGATGGGAGGCAACCCATTATTTTTCTATCCCTATTTCCTTTTTAATCATTCAGTTTAGATTGTTTTAGTTAGTCATATTTGGTTTATTTTTTACAGTACATCGGATTTGCAAGCTTGAATGTGTAGCGGGAATTGCATTGCGAATATTTGCAAGATGTTAGCGTATGTGGCCATTAATTCATGCTTTAACAGTGTGCATTAATGTCTATGCAGGTACCATCCATTGAAAGCATCATTGATAGGCAGAGTGGAATTGAACTTTAGCATTGCAGATATCAGGGTCACGCGGCCGCACAGCCTACGCAGTACAAACTTGCGTGCCTGCGCATCAAGTCAATTAGGACAACAGTACATTCTGCAAGTCTCGCGCCCGCATGCCCAACCCATTAAAAACTCACGCGGCCGCACGCGACACCGGACTGAGGCAGTTTAAAATTTTTAAAAAACGTGATTGGGACCATTTGAACCATCATTTGATATCATAACAGAAGCGAAATTCTCTCAGTCTCCAAACTGCACGTCTCTTCATTTCCCTTCTATCAGTTACGAACTTGAAGCCGTCAATCTCTCCACCACGTAATCTTCCATGATTTCTTCCACGTTTTACATCTACCCATGCCTCATCACTGCATTATAAAGCTAGGGTTCTGATTTGGTTGGCAGAAACAAGTTTAAGGGTTACCACATCACAAACTCTCAATCATTCTCAGTTAAAACAAAAATCATCTGCAGTATTTCAAAGCATATGGGTCCAAAAAGAGCTCGCTCCGCTTCATCTTCTTCTTTATCTTCCTCTGGCAATCAAGGGGAGGATGTGGTTGATCACACCAAGTTTCTGGATTTAGAAGCCCAGCAGGAGTACTACAGAATCGTTACCAAAACCTTTATGAAAGAAAGAGGGTTCAAACCTAAGGAACAAGATGGTTAGTTGTGTGCCATGATTCGCGAACGAGGATGGACTGGCTTGGTTGCGACTCCTATGCCAATTCTAATGGGCATAGTCCGGGAATTTTACGCCAATGCTAAAGTCACCATGAATGATTTCGCTATGGTTTGAGGTGTTGAGATAGACTACAGAACCACTACCATCCGAGCCATTTTTCGAATCACCGGTACACCACCAAGAGGGGCTAATAATTGGATCACAGGGGCACATTTGCAAACGGACTTGGAATTGGTTATTACGGAGTTGTGCGTGCCCGGTACAAAATGGACATACAAAGTCGGCATGAATCAGCCTCGTACATTCCCAGTTGCAGCCCTGAATCGATACGCAAAGGCGTGGAATTTGTTTATTTGGGCCAAGCTATTATCGTCGTCGCATCAACATGAGATTACAATGGAGAGGGCCATAATTTTGGGGGGCATAATCACTAGAAAATATAACGATGTGGGCCATCTCATCCACCAAAACACAATGAGGTATCTGCGGGGTAGCACTACAGGGAGCATTCCACACGCATCCGTTGTAGCTATGCTATGTGTTCAGCAGGGATGCAATTGGGACAATGAACAGATGCAAAATCCGAGCCAAGACATCACTCACGCCACCATTGCAAAATTCGAAGATTGGGTAGGTGGTGAACCGCATCCGCGTGGTAGAGGATTTATTCTTCGGCCCACATTCCCAGAATCGCAACAGCCGCCCCTCGGACCGACGAAGCAGGCCCCTCGATACGACCCCAAGCACACACTGTTCATGGTGATCGCCAGCTCCGAAGGTTGGAGCAAAAAGTCGACGCCATGTATGATAATTTTGGAGCATTTGCTACGGGTCTCACGAGGGCTTTGGCCGAAGCCTTTGCACAGCAAGGAACAATGCTAGAGTGGCCTCAGTTTGGGACCGTAGTGCCATATCCACTACCAGATTCACCACCCGAGGAGGGTGGTCAAGCCGATCATTAGGGGAGTTCTCTTGTACCCTTTACCTTCATTCAATGGGAGCATTGAATAAAGTTTGGGGGTATTAAGGAGTAGTATAGTAGCATGTAGTTTAGTTTTGCATGATTAGTTTAAAATTCAGCATGTGTAGTTTATTTGTTTTATGTGGTAGAAATTTTTATTTTAGTTAGTTTGCATATCTCACAAAAATTCTTGCTTTATAGAAATGCTTGCCTAGCCAATGATGATAGTGAATTGTGAAGGATTTTAGAGTATATTGGATAACATGAACGTAGTTATAATGTTTTACACAATGGAATTCATATTGCTATTTAAATGCTTTCGGTTTGCACGGATGTGTTCACAATCACTTGTAGGTATAAGAATTATGTGTTGCACTGCTTGTTAGAAAATGTAGTTTTAAAAAGAGAAATATGTGGAACATGCAGGTAGACTGGACAAACATTGACATTCAAACTTTAGGAAAACATGGGTATGCTATGTATAAAAAAAAATCAAATAGCAGTAACGTGACTAGTCTTATTTCGGGGCCCTGGCTACTTGAGTAAAATACATGGGGATTGTCTCTACACCTAGCGCCTAAGGTCTTTCATGGTCTGGGAGTCGTTGGTTGAAAGCTCGCTAAGGGGTAGCAGTGTTGCCTAATGGAATAAGGCATTGCACAGTCATGTATAAAAAAAAGAAAAAGAAAAGAATAATAGCAATAAACACCGCGGGAAAGTGCGAAAATCGCCCTCGTGAGTAGCAATAAAGAAATTAAGCCCATTGTTGAACTTTAGTTTGTTTGGATATGTTGGAACAATTTTCGTTACATAAGTATACATGATTCTCAATTTAGGCTATAATTTTCTGTTTTGAGCAGGATAGCATATATATTCTTTGTTTGAATCAAGTCTTGGTGAACACTACACACACACACAACATCTCTATAACATGTATGAATTATCTGAGTGTATGATGTTATGGCTATTGTTTAGTTTGAAAGTGTATTTTTGAATCTGGATAATTCGCTGAGGCAATTTGGACTGACATTCTTTTAGAGCTGGAACTATGTGAGACTAGTTTGCATCATAGCTTAGTTGCATAGTAGTGCTTTTGCATTTTTCTTTGTTATTTAGCATGCATTGCTTGAGGGCAAGCAATAGTTCAAGTTTGGGGGTAATTGATAAATGGGTTTTATACCTACTTATTGGATATCAATTTACGCGAATTATGCCAATCTCAAGTCCATTCTAGTATGTTTTACTTGCATTTCATGTTATTTTGCATTGCATATACTTAGAGTTCCTTTGGTGGAACAATTGTAGAAAATGGCTACTTTGGTGGTGTTGGATGGCATGAGGCTGATGTAGATGGCATGAGGTTGACGGATGCACGGCATGAGGATGTAGTGAAGTGGAGGGACTGATAACGAAGGAAGGAAGGAAAAGAATGAACAAGTAGCAGTAGCGGCAGCATGACAGAATCAAAAACAAAACCAGAATTTACAGATCGTAAGTCTGCGCGACGCCATGATAATAATAACCTTGAGAGCATCGCTACCATGCGTGAGTACTCTACCTTTGAGACGAGCATGACATACTATAAGTCTTGCTTGCCGCCGCCGAGAACACATCTTGGAGGGCGCGGCTACATGCGCACGATGATCTTGAAGTTGTTTATTTGTTTTATTTTAATTTTTAATTAAATGAGTTGTAATTGGTTTTAAAACGATATCTGTCTGGTGTCAGACATAACTGGGATAAATTTTGACGTATTTTCATATCGTAACTAGGGTTTACACATGAGAGAGATTTCAACGAAGAACGAGGCCAAAACTCCATCTTCTCTAATTCTTCTTGGGATTTTCTGTCATTGTGAATTTTTATTATTGTTTAACTGGATTTTTATGAGGAGTTGAACGTTGATATTGGTTTACAATCTACAATTGGGTTTGATCGTTCTATCTTTCATCTTTCAATTGTTTGCCTGATAACCATGTTTAGCTTTGATCCCATAATGGCTTTTAGTTCAGTTATGAACTAAACTCCATTATGGGATTCTAACATATTTTAATATGTAGTTTAGTTGCATGCTTGACTGCTAGGGTTGTTTTACATATCATATGGAATTTCATTATGGTTGTTTTACATGTATGAATGCTTGATCACCATTCGTTTGATGTTTTGCATGGAATTGACAATGAACATGCGAGTATGGATTGTAATCATAATAGCATATATATATATATATATATATATATATATATATATGTGTTGTTTTATATGGCTTGCGTATTTTGTGAATGAGATAGACATATACTTATTCACCGTATGAATTTAAATAGGGGATTGTGCTTAAATTCAGTATAATTGCAACTTCACATAGACATATAGTAATTTTGGTTATATTAATGATTACATGGAGTCTATCATTTGTGAATGCTGTGTGAGTAGGTCATAGTGCATTAAAAATGGCTAAGACTCTATTAATGCTCTTGGCTATTTTCCTGTGGTACGTGAACAATTCTTGCATGATAGTGGTAATTAGATGAAGTATTAAATGAAGTTAGAATCCCATTATTTCCAGATTTGACTTATTCCATTCTTATTCTCATTTTAATTATAATTTGCAGTTAGAATAATTCACACTTTTGATCTTTAGTTTAAGCATATAGAAATAGTGATTTGATTGATGAATAGTAGTTTAAATTGAACAACTTTCTCTGTGGGATCGATACTTTACTTACTCTGTATTACTTGTTGACACATGTATGCTTTCATGAGTTAGAGCTCTTTTGTCATAACTGAAAAAGAGGCAACAAGGTGTTCTGCCGGAATTCCTCCATCTTATTTAGCTGCAGCAATCGTTTTTCACCAGATGCTTGTAAGTCAAAATTTAGCTTACGAATGGCCTAGTATGCGTTATGTTCTAACTCTACCAGAAGATGACACATTTTTCCATAAACCATCCTGTAAGGTGACATTCCGATAGGATTCTTATAAGCTGTTTGTTATGTCCATAAGGCATCATCTAATCGCATTGCCCAATCTTTTCGTGACGGAATTACAACTTTCTCTAAGATTCTCTTAACTTCCCGATTCAAAACTTCTGCTTGACCATTTGTTTGGGGATGAAATGGTACAACGATCTTGTGTTGAATCCCATATTTAGTTAGTAATTTGGTGAAATTCTTGTTACAAAAATGAGTTCCCTCATTACTAATTATCGCTCTCGATGTACCAAATCGTGTGAAAATATTCTTTTTCAGGAATCGTAGTACTACCTTGACATCGTTAGTGGGTAATGCAACGACTTCAACCCATTTTGAAACATAATCTACTACCAATAGTATCTATTTATTATTGAAGGATGATGAGAATGATCCCATGAATTCAATTCCCCAAACATCGAATAACTCAACCTCAAGAATTTTATTAAGCGGCATTTCATTGCGTTTCGAGATATTACCAACTCGTTGGCATCGATAACACTTCAATACGTAGAGATATTCGTCTTTGAACAAGGTAGGCCAGAAAAATCCTGACTGCAACACTTTGGCTGCTGTCCTATTACCTACATAGTGGCCTCCGTAATCTAATGAGTGGTAATGACTAAGTATGTTATCCATCTGCTCATGTGGCACACATCGTCGAATCATTTGATCCACACAAGTTTTGAACAGAAAAGGTTCTTCCCAAAAATATTTTCGGACATCGTGGATGAACATTTTTCATTGTTGAGAATTCAAATCTGGAGGGAACACATTACTAACCAGATAATTCACATAATCTGCATACCATGACACTTTCATCATAACTAGGAGAAGTTGTTCATCTAGGAACGTCTCATTAATCATGACTTCATCTTTCTGCTGAATTGCTGAATTTTCCAACCGTGAAAGATGATCCGCCACCTGATTTTGGGTACCTTTTCTATCCTTGATCTCCAAATCAAACGCTTCAAGTAAAATCACCTACCGAATCATCCATGGCTTAGCATCCTTCTTTTTAATCAAATACTTTATTGCGGAATGATCAGTGTAGATAATTACATTGGTCCATAGTAGATAAGCTCTAAATTTGTCGAAAGTAAATACGACCGCAAGTAATTCTTTTTAAGTGGTAGTGTAGTTCAACTGAGCATCCGTCAACGTCTTGTTGGAGTAGTAGATAGTGTGAAAGATTTTAGCTTGTTGTTGTCCTAATACTGCTCCAATCGCGTAGTCACTGGCCTCGCTCATAAGCTCTAATGGTAAAGTTCAGTCGGGAGCCACTATGATTAGAGCTGTGACCAATTTATGTTTTAATACTTCAAAAGCTTCTAAGCACAAATGGTCCATCTTAAACGACATTTCTTTCTCAAGGAGCGAACATAAGGGTTTTTATATTCTGGAAAAATCTTTAATGAAATGTCGATAAAAACCTTCATGTCCCAAGAAACTCCTTATTCCCTTCACAAAAGTTGGTGGAGGTAGCTTCTCAATAGTCTCAATTTTTGCTTCACCGACCTCTAACCCTACAATAGAAACCTTATGCCCCAGAATTATCCCTTTTTGCACCATGAAGTGACAGTTTTCCCAGTTGTGAACTAGATTTGTCTCCACAAAGCGCTTCAAAACTAAAACAAGATTTTTCAGGCATAAATCAAACTATCACCAAACACGAAAAAATTATCCATGAAAACTTCCAAATTATGTTCTACCATATCCGAAAAGATGGTCATCATACATTGTTGAAAAGTTATCGGGGCATTACACAAACCAAAAGATATACGCCAGAATGCAAAAGTACCATAAGGGCACGTGAATGAAATTTTTCTTGATCCTTCGGTGTTATGGCAATCTGATTGTAACCGGAATACCCATCTAATAGATAGTAGAATTGGTGCCCCGCCAACCTATCCAACATTTGAGCAATGAATGGCAAGGGAAAGTGATCCTTGCGCATGGCTTTGTTCAGTTTACGGTAATCCATGCATACTCTCTAGCCTGTAACTGTTCTAGTGGGGATGAGCTCATTAGTTTCATTTTTAACCACAGTTATTCCCCCTTTTTTCGGTACACACTATACAGGACTTACCCAAGAACTATCTGAGATTGGATAGATAATACCTGCATCCAACCATTTTATGATCTCTTTCTTAACCACTTTCTTCATAATGGGATTCAACCTTCATTGTTGCTCAATGGTTGGTTTTGCTCCTTCTTCAAATAGAATCTTGTGCATACAAAATGATGGACTAATTCCCCGAATATCTGTTATAATCCATCCAATTGTTGTTTTATACTCTCACAATACCCTCAACAATTTCTCTTTTTGAGTGTCATTCAAATCCGCCAATACAATAACCGGTAAGGTGTCAGACTTTCCTAAATAGGCATACTTCAAATGAGATGGTAGAGGTTTTAACTCTAGCACTGGTGGCTCTTCTATTAATGGCTTGAATTTTTTCTCTTCCCCCTCAAGTCGGTCAAAAGTGTTAAATGGTTTTTTGAACTTTCTGTAAACTGGTAATGCATCTAACCATTTGATATAACCTATCTCTTCCTCATTATCGTAGGTGTCCATCCTGACCAAAACAGCTTCTAGCGAATCCTCAAAATGACTTCCGCTGAGTTTGTGATCCACTATCTCTTCCATTACATTTACCCGCAGACATTCACCCTCTTCTTTTGGGAATCACATTGATTTGAATACATTAAATGTTACTTCTTGGTTTTGTACATATATCAAAGTTCTCCTTGTTGATAAGAATGGTCGACCGAGGATAATGGGGATTTCCTTGTCTACTTCACAATCCAAGATAATAAAATCTGTGTGCTTTGGGTCCGAACTGAGTGTAGACTGATAGCGACATCAAACTTATGATGGCCCCTAAATCACACAACGCTCTTCCCAAAAATTAGTTACCAATCTCATATGGTAAAACTCCCTGGATCTTTCAACTTCGGTGGAAATTTATTCTTTATAATTACGCTGCATTCTTTGGCTAATGCCACTATCTAGAACTCACCCAATTTCCTTTTTTTTGACAAAACCTCTTTCATAAAATTGGCATAACTAGGCATCTGTTCCAGGGCTTCTGCAAAAGGTATGTTGATATGCAGTTTTTTAAAAATATCCAGGAATCATGAAAACTACTTGTCTAGATTTGATTTCTAAAATCTCTGCGGATATGGTATGGGGGGCATTATACAGCTTTGTTCAGGTGCTTTCTTCTCTACCTCCACATCCTTTCAATTTTATATTTGTGAGACTTCCTCTTTTTCCAAAATTACTTTATCCATCTTGTCATTATCCTTAACTATCTCTTGCAGCACTTTTCCACTTCATAAAGTCAGGGCCTTACATTGTTCATCTCTGCCTGGATTAATCTCGGTGTCACTAGGTAGTGCTCCTTGTGGACGACTGTTCAAAGCATGCGCTATCTAACCCATCTGATTCTCCAAATTTTTAATCGAGACAGCTTGACTTTTTACATTCATATCTACCTGACTTAATAATTTATCTTGCTCATTCATCCTTTTGTCAATAGCTACAATAAAGTTCGCCAAGGCTTCCCCTAAGTTTGTTTTCCTCTTTGTCTGTTGTGGAGTCTGATTCTAAAATTTGGGTGGATTTTGCGATCTAGGAGCTTGAGCTTGATTATTATTCCTTGAAAATCCCGGATGATTCCTCCACCCCGGGTTATATGTATTTTGATTTTGATAAGGTTGTGACGGTCTATTATAACTCCCCACGAACTGAGTCGATTCAACATTGATTGCACACTGATCTGTAGAATGACTTCCAGCACACAACTCACAAACCATCGCTACTTGAGGTACTAATTATGGGCCCTATGATTTAATCTTCTTAGTTAACGTTGATACCTGTGCTGTCAAAGCTGTCACTGCATCTAGTTCAAGCTTTCCTGGTGTTTTCGGGGGATTAGATCTTGTCATTGGCCACTGATAATTATTGTTGGCCATCGTCTCTAACAACTGATAAGCCTCATCAAAACTCTTTGCCATGATAGCTCCTCCTGCTGCTGCATCAATACTAGCTCGTGTAGACCCATGCAATCCGTCACAAAATATTTTAACCTGCATCCATGGTGGAATCCCGTGATGTGGACATTTTCGAAGCAGATCCTTAAATCTTTCCCATTCTTCACATAATGTTTCTGAGTCGAATTGTGAAAAAGTATTAATATCATTCCGTCGTTTTATCGTCTTTGCTGGTGGGAAGAACTTAGCTAGGAATTTTTGAGCTAAATCATCCCAGGCTATGATTGAACCTGGCGGCAATGAGTGTAACCAACTTCGGGATTTATCCCGCAATGTGAACGGACTTAACTTCAACCTTATTGCGTCTTCTGAAACATTATTGAATTTAAAGGTGTCGCATACTTCCAAGAAACTTAAGATATGCTCTTTCAGATCATCATTCGAACAACCCCCAAACTGAACTGCATTTTGTAACATCTGTACCATTCCCAGTTTTATCCCGAAATTGTTTGCACTGATTGCCAGCCTCTAAATACTAGACTGAATGTCTGTCACTGTTGGCATAACATAATCCCTGAGTGATTTTTGTTCTTCTTCTGCCACGACTTCTAGAATTTCTTCAGCTGCTAGTTCTTCTTCCAATGGTATAACCTCACTAGTCAACCATAATGTCCGGAACTTCCTTTTAATATCGTTTGCGTAGGCAAAAGTTCCTCTTTACCCTTTAATCTAGTGTGCATACACTAACAAATAAGTCCCGTAAGCACAAGAAAAAAAAAGAGTAAATAACCTTTAAATTAAGACTGAATTGATTATAACTAATATGGAATTAATATTAACAAAGAATTTCCCGGCAACGGCGCCAAAAACTTGTTAGTTGATTTCACAATCAACAATTTGTGCAAGCATACACAGTCAACAAGTAATAAAGTGGTAAAGTAAAGTGTTGTACCCACAAGGAATTCTAATTAATTAACAAATTCCAACTACTAGTACTTTATCAATTCAATTTTATTTATACACCCGTAATTTGTGATTTGCTAATTAAGAAAACTAAACTTAACTAATTAAAATTGTCTTACTTTAGAAATTGATTCAAATAATAAAAGGTTAAGACTACAATATCCCCAATTATGAAATACAAATCAATTATCCAGTTTCTCCAGTTATTACTTCATCCGAATTGTTAACAAGAATTCTAGATGTTTAAAAGCCCTTTTCCAAGTGGTCAAATAACATTTATTTAATTCAATTAATTTTGTGATATCCCTATGCAAAATAATAAAATTAAATTAATTAAGTTCCAATTCCCAATTGTTACATGTAGTGAAAAGAGATATTCCTATTCAATCCACAACCCTAATTATTTATCTTACGTAAATAATTAAGCATACATGTTATCACATTCAGTTCTAACCCTAGATTTCATCTCCCGAATTCATCTAGTGTAACACAGTAATTATTGGTCAAATAATTAATCAATACACATAGAACATGATAAACAATTCAACTTGACTTAACTAACTAGATTAAACTGAATAATCAACTCATAGAGATAAATGGTTCAATTTGTAGTCTTAATGAAAAAAAAAGTTAGTTCATACTGGAAAAAAAAAACTAGAAATCCCATAAAAATCATCTTAATAGAATTACAAAACTGAAAAATAGAGATGAAGAAGAAGAAAACTCTAAAAATAAGTCTTCCAATCTTCAATCTTCCACTTGATTTGTATTCCACGATTCTCTGTTGCTCTCCAATTCATCTCTAGCCCTTCGTTCTCCTTTTTGCCACACGTTTCCTTTCTTAAATACTTTCTTTTCTTTTTAGATTCCCACTTCCAATCAACTTCTCCTGCTTATTAGCCTCCCTAATCAATTCCTACTGCATCCTAGCGCCCCGGCGCTAGCCACTGTCCAATAATTTATGATTTTGCCATTAATGATGTTAAAATTCCCGATTTGACCCTGTCTTTGCCTCATCCTGCAAAAAATTAAAGAAACAAATAAAAACTATCCTACTAAACTTAAAAACCACAATAATGCATGCCTAATTATATCCAATTCATGGGTATATTACCCACTCATCAAACACTTAACAGATTAGGATCTATGGCCTCTTATATTTGACTGTCAGGTCATATTTTTAGGGTTTTGGATAGTTTCTTAAATCTTCATTTTCATGCACTTAAATGTTATGGATTCATGATTTATAAACATAGATCACTAAATAACATTATATACAACATATTTAAACATAAAAACATAAAATCTACCTAAACATACAAGATCTAGCTTAGGGTTAGGGTTTATACCTTTCTTGAACAAATTTTGATTTCCTTTTTCCAATCTGATCTTGAGTAGTTTATGGAGTGTTCTTGGTTGATCTTTAGACTTAGTTTATATCAAGATTTCGTGGGTTATGAGAGAGTGACTTAGCTAGGGTTAGTGAATAAAGTAAAGTTTCTTTAACTTTTTCTTTTTCTTTACAAATCCAATCTTTGATCCAACGAATATGGCTTGTATTGGTGTTAAGATTTGGTTGATTTGTGGGATTTTAAACACATGCCAATATCTTCCATTGATGACTCATGGGATTTGGTCTTATCTTTTAGTAAAAGATAAGCTAAAAGGGTATTTTGGTAATTTTTCATCCAAAAGGGAATTTTGAAGGGTAGTTTGGTTATTTCACACGATTCCCTTAAATCTTAACCCTTGGGGTTTAATACTTAATATTAGGGTTTGTGAATTAGGGTTTAAGGTTTTCAAAAATAAAATTAGGTTTTCTAACTGATCGTTGGGGTTTCTTAACTGAACATTAAGGTTTCTAATCTAACATTAGGGTTTATTAATGTTATACCTTATTTGATCGACATTTGATCATTAATCACATACTGCAAAAACACATAATCATAAATACAATTTTAATAATAATTATATTAATAATCAAAGCTCCATTCGTAATTCGAGTTAGGATTTTGATTAGCTGTTCATCGTAACTTCATTTATATTTCATAGTCAATAAATAATTCGACTATCTTGCTACGTTAATATCTCGCATGCTCAAAATAACAATGATAACAATACTGATAATAAGAAAAAATTATTCATAAAATATAATCGTTTAAAATTCTGGGTCCTGACAGATTAACAGCTAAAGTTGGCTAGATTTAAATAAATCTTGTCAACACACTTTAAATATCAACTATTACACAAAATAAACTGTTAAAACCACTATCCATTCCCAACTAAGTAGTGTATATATATATATATATATATATATATATATATATATATATATACACACACACACACACACACACTTATATATATATATATATATATATATATATATATATATATATATATATATTAAGCAAGAAGAAGAGAAGTAACGCTCCCAAATTCAGACCACTCATGTCTCAAATTTGGTTGTCACGTGCTAACTCTAAAAACATACTAAAATCATTGACAACGGAATAATAGAATAAATTACATTGTAATAATATAATTATTCTCGTCCCAAGGTCTCGCAACCGTTACTTGTACAATACAACTTAAATTAAACATAGCTCACTATAAATAAGTTCTTCTACAACAAAATAATAATACATTCCTAGTATTATGAAACTAACTACTCCAAAGCCTTCTCTTTACCATTGTCCTTGCTAGAGGGTTCACCACGTTTTGCCTTAATTGAAAGTTTTAAGGAAAGCAAGCGCGAGCAACAATTTTGTACAGCAAGTAATATAGCAATAAGAGTGTCCAATGAAGTTTTAATTTCTTAAGGGTACAACAATAATGATAGTTCAAAGATAGCAAGAAGTATCAATGGTTCTCAAAAATAGTCGCTGAGGACAGAAAATATCGAAAAGTTTCAACAATTAATCAATTCAAGATTTCAAAGTAATGAATACAGAGCAGACACTAAGGACTAGGAATTTCTCCTAGAATTAACAGTAATAAACTGATAATTCTACAAAATGAGTACAACAGGCGATCAGCCTAAAGTACCCTATGTCATGCATAAAATTTAATCATTCTCATGTGTGCACGTCGGTTCCCCGACAAATATATAATTCCCCTACCAAAAGGGTTTTTCATCTCAGTTATAAAAGTCTGTACCAAGTTAATTTAGTTTGGATAGCTTTTGATCTTATACCAATAGTCTAGCTGGATCAATGGCTTATACAACTTTCTTTTAAACTATGCATATGAACAATTATCATTCGATATCAAGGTTCGAAAACAATTTCATTTCTAAACTACGAAGTATTAAGTCAAGAGATATGAACCATACTTTCAAGGATTTACTTGTACAAACAATAATAGTACAAGATCAAGTAATGCTTAATAAAGAGTAGGGTTTGAGTACTTTCACAATATTCAAAGTTGTGTAAGTTAGGAAACTTACCTTTTGCGTTGATTATCAACTTATAGCTTACTAGCACCCGATGAGCTATATTATCCTATTTACATATACACATTAGTCCTATATAAATAATATAAACAAATCAATTTCCTAATCAAGCTTAACCATTGAGCATACGATTTAAGTTTCACTGTTTATCATATCCCCGTCTCTTTGTAAACTTTATCTTATAATCTCATACATACATTATTATGTGCCAAACCAATTTGTAAGACTCCATGAAGTCAAAAACCAATTTTGTAATCATTCTTTGAATTTAACATTCAAAAGTCTATAAACACATATCCAATCTATGATCTATATTACTGTAATTAAACATGTATTACAGATTTAGACAATAATACAAGCATACACATCATCTCAGATCTCAAACAAATCAGACAGACTGTACTGCAGGATGACGCAGTTGAGCCCTAGTTAGGCTTAGGGATGGCGAAGCTGAGCTGTCCTCTGGCCAGATCATAGTTGAGCTTCTACTCTTCCAGGATCAGTCTCATGATAACAACACATAGTATATTAGCATGTTAAAGGGTCTAGCATGCTTTTACAGTGATCCTACACTTATTTTTGGTATGTTATGGTTTTACCTTAGGATTTCGAAAGAGTAAGGCCAATCAAGGTCATGAAATTACAAAGGTTACTATGTCTGTCATGCACACATGTGAGGTAGTCATGAATTCAGTTAATATGTATGTTTACAAAGATTCTCATTCTATACGCATAATTAGCATTAATTATTTTCCTCAAGACATCTTTAACTCATGCTTGAGTAACGTTCAATGTGTTTAATTAAAATGAGCATACCTATGTAATATGTGTGGCTACAATATAAATCACACATGTTCTAAGTTTAGAATGTGCACCACATCATGTTTATTAGATTATGATACATTCAAGTTTGTTTTGAAAAGTTATTTTAAACCAAATGGGAATTACATCTTAGTACATGTATATAACCTTGAATTACATCTCATGTGTAGCAATATCATATATGCATGTTCACCAAATCAGAACTTAAAGTTCATTAGTTTCATCAAAGCCTGTTTTTCAAAACCATCTTTTTCTTTATTACATGCATACTAACACCAACCCAATCATTCATGTTATGCCAAGGAAACTAAATCCTTATGTTAACTTATTTCCATGCATGTTCAAGTCATATCAGCATGCTAGAATTAACCAGATTGAAAACAAAAGTCAAAATCACATCTTGGGGTTCGGTGCAGTTGCGCTGCACCCTAGTATAAATTGGGCGCAGCTGCGCTGTGACGCCCCCAAAATAGGTATACATCACCTATTCTGAGTTGTCAATACATGGTACAGAAACAACTACAACTTTATTATTACAACAGTAAAACTGTGAGTTTGAATACAAATATTATCTTCTAGACAATATCTATACTCAAATAAATCCTCATCACATTTATTGATACATTATTTTACAAAAATGGTGAGGACTACTAAACAATTCTTTCTAAAACCTTCATTCCATACCCAGGCTAAGTACTCGCGCTATATTCTCGCCTCCTGAGAAGAAAAATGGAACAAAAAGGAAAAGGGTGAGCTCAACTAGCCCAGTAAAGAATATTATGACTAAGATAATATACAACAAATTACCGTTAGTCTTCAACAGGGAAAAATCTAATAGAATACAATAGACAACAAATTTTAAATCAATATTCGCATCGAAATAATAATTCATTAGAAGAGTTAAGTAGAGAATGCAAACTACTATCTTCTATGTATGAATTTAAAAGTTCATCGTCTATCTTTTATCCCTGTAACATCAATCAATATACATCTGAATCAAATATTCATCTTTGCACTACTGTGCCAAAGATATTCATCACCGGTCATGTTCATCTAAACACTGCTCATCTTTTTTGCACTACTGGGCAAAGATATTCTTCAGAAATCATTCATCTTTGCACTACTGGGCCAAAGATATTCAATAATATCATCATTTAAGACTGAGGAGGATGAAAAATATTTTTAAAGAAACGAATCCAGTGAAACAAAATGACAAGGATTAAGGATTAAGGATTCGTACTTTGTTTTATCCATGTTCAAAAATACCTCAAAAATAATCATAGTGGTGTAAAATTCAAGAATGATCAAAACATGGATACAATCAAAGCTAGTATCCGAATAGATATTTTGGACAAAAGAAGAAATTTTATTTTTCTATTGAATAGTCACAGATACGTGAATAGTAACTCAGACACCAAAAGATAGAAATTTCCCAAAAAAACATCTTCACGCTTCATGAATAGTACTCGTGAATAGTAACTCGTGAATAATAGTAACTCATGAATAGTAACTCGTAAATAGTAACTCATGAATAGTAACCCCGACATGGAAAAGTTCCAAATTTGATAAAAGTTTCAACCAATATTTCAAAGATATAATGATATTGAAGAAATAATATCATTTGAGAAGAAAATAACATCCCTTACCTCGAAAGATTAGTACTTCTAAATTTGGAATACTAGGGTATAGTCTTTGAAGGAACTTGCACCGCCTAACAATACTCAAAGTATACTCAAAATACTCACAAGAATACGCTCGATAATATAGAGAGAAAACTTCAGTTTTCGGTGTGATTTTCAATTCTAACACTAAGCACCCTATTTATAGAAAAAATGCTTAGAACACCAAAGCGTAAAATTTAATATAATATTATTATTTATAATAAAATTTCCTCGCTAACCTTCCAAGAACTGAATTCAGCTCATTCAACCCACATGTGTAACACACCATAATGAAAAAAAACGTTTTTCTAATTTTAAATATTTTAAACTTCCAAAAATTAATTATTTCGGAGCTTTGGAACTTCAATAATTCATAATAAATAGCCCTTTCATCGAAAAATTCAATCTCGTGAGTTTTTATAGGAAATTCAATTCTCTACAACTTTGCGGAAGAAAGTTTTTCCAAATTCCAAATAGAAATTGGTAACCAAATCCACAAGCGAAGCGATTTTACAAAGTTATAATCAAATTTCAAATAATAAATGGGGTCCACCGACATGTTTAACATGTTTTAAATATTTATTGCAACAAAATACTACTTCCTCCTCGTATACTCATATATCCCACATTCGTTGTAAAAATATCACCATTATTATATTATTAAAATATAATAATATATTTAAATAATTATTTTATCGAAAAAAAATAAATTTCAATTTTCAACAATTGTCACATTAAAATTTTTCTCCATCTATATCCACATAAAATCAATATTTTCCTCATCACATGAATCAATAATTAATTATTCACAAATAATATTACGAATCACAATATCGACAACCAGTGCAGCTCCTGGAAGAGGGGCTTTCCAATAAGAATTTCTTCTTCTTGGCAAGGCATTAGGTGACCAAACCTCTCCTTAGACGTAACTTTCTAGACATTGCCAATAATGTTATCTAATAATATTATTCGGATAATATGAATTATTGCTTCGATAATGAAAAATACCAGTATAATGACAATTATTGAAACAACAAACAATATAAAATATCAACGCATCAATTATTAACTCAATAAAATCTTTCGCATAATTCATCAGAACCATTATTGAGTAGTGCCTTCTTCACGTAAGAATCAATAATTGGTGCAATACGCAAAAGCTCTCGTGTGTTTTAACCACCGGGTTTTAACAAAGATAATCTTGATAACAACTCTGTAGATTATTTTTAAACCACTTATATTTGTCGTTTTCTTCATCCAATCGCTTTTTTCAGTTATGGGGCCCACATGGTCAAGCTGCCGTCGCATTTAATATTCTAAGACGATCTGAATATTCCACGACCAAACGAATATTCCCCGACAACAATGAATATTTTATAACCACTTGCTTATTTTGAAGTATTTGCGTATTTTACCCCTAACTATCCACATTAATCAAATCAACCCTTACTATTTTAAAATAATAAATAGAGAAAATTAAATTTCATTAATAATAAGTTGGGGTCTTACATGCGCCCTTCCTGAACCAGCTCTAGTAAGATACTCTATTTTGTAGAGTATTAACCCACTCTGAATTTCTTTCAATCAAGCATACTTAAATTCATTCTTAAAGATGTATACAAACTTCATAAACACTTGATAGCATGCTAATTTATACTAATTGACAGAAAATTCAAGAGATTTTTAGAATTTGACAAAACTAAAATTAAGAACAAAAGTCATAACTGTATACCTCTTGAAGCTTAAATTGAACTCCCTCACTTCTCTGGTTATACTCCCTCAATGCTCAGCAACTCACACTCTCTAATGCACTTATCAGTGAAATTCTAGCAACTAAGAATAAGACGAAGTGGGTGCTTTATATAGAGAAATTATTGCCCAGTTTCTAGCTTTGCACCAAGGTTTGATTTAATAGAGAATGGAAGAAGACAATGGTTATACAGAAGTTGGCCAACTACCCACTTCTTAGCCATCATCACTACTAATTCTAGCTTTTAACTGTCGACTCATGTTTGTGTATATAGAGTGAAGCTACTGTTCATGTACTCTGATGGTCATTGATTTTGGGACACGGTTAAATCCCAGCAACTATATTACATAAGGCTTAGTTTGGCTCCTTTAACTCCCAAAATGTAATTTTATGTGGTAATGCTACTACATAATGAAAAGTTAAGGATTATATATGTCCCCATATCATATGATCTATGTACATTAAATCCACATAATTTAATGTTTATAACATGTATGAACTCAATTTAATTGGTCACTAATAATTTAATATCTCCTCTTACACATCAGTATTGAAATAAATATTTAGTAGTACATATTTATTTACTTCCGTATTTTAGGGTACATATTTAATTGTCTCATCACACATGATAAGGTAACAAAACTTATCTAAATCAACTTTATGATTTAATTACGTTTACTATATAGTTTCTATATAGCATTATCCACAATTAAGTGTCACACCTCATTTAATCTTATGAAGTAGGTAATTATATGATATTACTACCCACATTTTCCCATATTACACATAGTGGCATGAAATAATATTTAGTAATAATGTTCACATTAATAATAATGGTAACTGATCCACTATTTTACTTATTCTTTATTAATGTGAATAAACCATCTTTATAATTCATGCACACAATGGAAATTATTTTCCAAGTCTTGCTATAGTAAGTAGTAATTTGACTTTGTTTATGAGATATGAGTGGCGCAATTGCTACCACTCTAGGATTTTCTTAGACTTGGTTACTGCTGCAGTTAGTTCATATTTTAAGTTAATCAATCTCTTCATTTAATAGATAGTACACTCATGTTATTATCTTGCCACACTAGATAATAATTATGTAAATTAACTCCTTAATATTCTATTATAACAGTTAATTAATAATATAATATTAATTAATCAATCACTTCTTAATTCATTATTCCCTAATTAAATTAAACCACTTTAATTTCTCTTCCCATGCCACACAAGGCATTCCACAGATCTCATCACAACTTTACATTCTTCTTAATTCTCATAAATTCAATTTGAATTAATTGAATTACTCATCTCTCATTACATCAATATTTATTTTTAAATAAATATCCATTTTCTTATTATATCAAATTAATTATTTATTCATGAAATTCTCGGTTCTTACAAGACATATATCTAAAGAGATCATACAGCCTTGCACAAGATGGGTTATTGAACTGTTTCTGGGGCCTTTAAACTCGATTTTCATCGATTAAAACTTGATATGACAAAGTTTGCATGTATATGAGGGTTTACAAGTGAGATTTATAGGTTTAGAAGCAAGATTTGAGCTGTTATACACTGTAAGGGTTAGATTTCTCTCTTCTAAGCCCTTCTCTCTCTCTCTTTTCTCTCTTATAACATGGCTACTGGGGGCTGATATTTATAGGCATAGCCTTCCACCGGTAAACCTGCGGAAGGGCCTGGTGGGCCCCGACGCCTCTAAGTTCGTGCACCTCGATCGACGCATAGTCTATTGAAACGTCCGTAACTTGTAATCTGGAAATCCTGTGGAGATGTGTCATACCATTCCGGAAAGCTCTTTCCAAGAGCTACGTAATGATATAGGGCTTGCCCTTTTTTGAATCCAGAAAGATAGGTCCATAACCAAACTGGCATCTTTGGGTCTTCGCATGTAGTGCGTTGAGTTATTTTGCATAGTTTGCGCTAAGAAGTGCTGCAATGGCTCTTTATGACCCTATCTGCATTTGTATTATGGCTGTTATTTTGCCCTCCTGGGGTTGTCTCCAAGGTTTATGGGCCTTTTGGCTATCTCTCGGGGTTGTCTCTAGGGTTTGATTGCAGCCGATTCTATTCTTCCTCAGGGTTGTCTCCGAGGTTGATTTGATATCCCCCGGGGATGTTTTCGATGTTTAATTTGATATAGTTTCTTTGGGGTTGTCTCCAGAATAAATGTGTGAACCTCCGGGGTTGTCTCCAGAGCGAGAAAAGACACTTTTGCCCTTCTTGCATGGGTTAGTAACAAGAAAAGAAAATTTTGAGTGTCTACAGTATGTTGACCCATTTAGTTAGACATGATATAAACTATTCTAACATGATTTAAAGTAAGTTTTCAAATATAAAGCTATGCTAACCGTGATTAAATGACTTGAATACATTTGAGCATGCGTACTAAATGTTGATGTATCAACATCATATGGATTAGGAAGTGTTATAATAGGTCCTTGTAAAATGAACCCGTTAAGCTTTGTTGATTGAAAACTTTAATATAAAAACTATATAATTTGAAAGAAAGCTTAAAGTAAGCACAAGATATATCAAACCTAACCCAAGACCTTCTTCACATAAGTATATGATATGTATCAATGTCATTGTATGCTAAGAACTGATTTGTGTAATTGAAAACTCAAACTCAACTCTGGTGTGATTAGGGAGCGGCCACCTGCAAACATTCAGTGTCATAATGCAGGTCTTGATCATAGCTACATGCATGGTAGAGCTGTCCGATTATTTTAACTGTGATCAAAGACTTGAAACACGTGTATAATACTATCTTAAGATATAATACATGATTAAAGTGATGTTTTCAGTATATAAAAATATAATGACTATATAGAATCAAGATTTAACAAGTTTCTAAATAAAGCAAAAATAAGGTTGAATATGCATCTATGTGATATATATACATGTATGTACATAACATACATGGATAATCATGTGTATGATTGATGTGTAGGATTATTGGTTTTTATGTTAAGTATGTAAAACTAATGTGTATATATATACATGATTATGATAATATAGGACATTGAGGTGACATTAAGATGTTAATTGATAATCTACGCGAAAGGGAAGTTCCTTGACTCACTCCAAATGTTTCTTTGTGCAAGTTTCCTAACGACATTTGATTTTCATATTGAATGCAAGTTCCTTAACTTACACAAACTTAGATCACACCACTAGTCAGGTAAGTGTAAGAAAGGTGGCAGTCTCTCCGTAGATACTGTGACTAATTGAATAACCACACAATCTTTAGGCGTTTACCTTTTGAACCACTTGCCTAGACACCAGTAGTTTGATTAATTTAAAATTTAGACTCCTCTTGGAGTTTCTTGTCCTAATTGAGCTCGAGAGTCTTAGGGGCCAACGTCTACTTGATTTTATTAGGTCATGGTCATGCAAAATGCAAATTGAGTTGTTTGTGGACCAAGGAAGGGTAATGAAATTCTTACCTTATTTTGTTACAGGTTGTGCCCTTAATGTTAGATTAAAGATGAAAATGCACAAATAAAAAAAAACTATAAACAAATAAAATGTGCTAAAACTATGTGAATTACGAAAGAAGGAAAAATTTTGACGTACCTCAATTCTCCAGCAATCACCATAGTTTATATTTGACAAAAAATAAAATAAAATAAAAACCTAACCAAATGTGCTCTACGTGAGTGGATGCATAAATGCGGCAAATAAAAAAATATTAAAACAAAACAAAACATCTATTTTTTTAATTTAAAAAAAATATGGATATACGAAGTACTGAAGAAAGCGCAATCCGCTTCAATAATCCTGAAAAAAAAATATAAGAGAAAAAAAAACTAAATCGAATAAATAAAAATTAAGGAATATAAAATTAAGTCTAGTCCCCGGCAACGGCGCCAAAAACTTGATGTGGTAAAATTATGTACTGCAAGTGTACAACGTCTATTGTAGATTTGGCAAGTGCAGGGCGAACCACAAAGACTAGATCAATTCTTTAATATATACTTAATTAATATTTTAGGCAAATTAGAAATAAAAATAGTGGAGAAGATTTATTAACTAAACTATGCAAACTATTAATTAATAACATGAACTATTAATGAGAAAAGATACCTAGGAATTAGAATCTACCAAATATTAACACAAATAATAATTTCTTATTTCTTAAATCAATTCCCAAATTATTTTCCCTTACCTTTAAAAATAACGATCATATAATTAATATGGGCAAGCATAAGTTATGAAAAATTCACAGATTAACTATAACTTATCAAAACCTCGCAATCAATATAAAAATCATATGCAATTTATGCGGAGGAAGATATGAAGCCAAAAATAATCAGGCATTAATTTTGGAACAAAAAGAAAATATTATTATGAAATTCTTAGTTTCATCATAATCCTAGGTATTGAAAAGTTAGTTAGAACTAAAAAACAAAAACAAATCATATTTGTACTACTATTCGCATGAAATAAGAACAATAATTAAAAAGAGAATTTCTATTATATAAATAAATGAAAGTTACAAATACTCCCTGACAGTAGTACCACACATGATTGGAATAAGAGAAGAGACAAACTCTAAATATCTTACTCCCTTCTACACTAGTGAAAAACTAAGAAAAATAAAATAACAAGTGGTCCTTCCTCTCTGAAACAAAAGGCCTATTTATAGGGAAAATAACTTTAAACCCTAATTTAGATTCATTGAACTTGGACACTTTTGTTCCCTTTTCATGTAGGTTTTAACTTCCTAGTGGAAATCAACTTCTCAAAGAGATCTTCTAGATATATTTTTCTTTCTCTTGTTGGATTTGACTTGCACACCAAGATTGTTCCACCTCTTTCCTTCTCCTTGTAGTGTAAGACCCCGAATTTTTTAAAATAAAATGGAATTTCCTCTAATTATTATTTTGGAATATTATGGTATGGATTTGATATAATGATAAAGTTGTAAGTAATGTTTACAAATTTTGTAAAGTAAGCAAGTTGATACAAAATATTTGTTGAGTCGGGGAATATTCTTTTTATCGGAGAATATCCGTACGATGGCACAATCATTGGTGGACCCCACAATAGAAGTATTGTCGTAGTTAGAAAATGACAGAAATAATATTGGTCTAAACTTTCTTATGAAATTTTTACCTTTTTATGTCGGGGTCACTATTCACGAGTTACTATTCACGAGTTACTGTTTATGAGTTACTATTCATGAGTTACTATTCACGAGTTACTATTCACGAGTTACTATTCATTATAAAATTGGTTTCTTTTTCTGACCAAATTTTTACTGTTAAACTGTTGAAATACCCGGTGGTAAAAGAACAGTAATATGCATGGTTGCATAGTAGCACACGGTATTGCTTATTGATACTTACGTGAGAAGTCACTCAATTATACTCAATTATTGCTACAGAAATTGCTGCATAGTATCTCATATTATTTGATTCAATTATTGTCACATTATCATCTGCATAATATTTTATATTATTAAATCAATAATTGAGACGAAAAAGTTATTCATATTATTATTTGTAATATTGACGATGTCTAGAAAGTTCTGTCGAGGAAAGGGGTTTGATCACCAAATTGCATGCCAATAGGGAGAAATCCTTATCGGAAAGCTCCCTCTTTCTTGGGAATGATTTACTTGTTAAATATTGTGAGTTATAATATTAATGATGAATAATTGTTGAAAGATTAAAAATGTGTTGATTAAAGATAAGTGATTTGTGGTAAATATTTATTCAATTTTTGATATAAATATAGGGATTTATTATGAGGTATTTGTTATAAGTTTGGCTTGTTATTCCATGAGGAGATATGCTAATTTTATGGACCATTGGTTGAAGTTATAATAGTAAATCAATATGGATCGTTGGTTGAAGATATAATAGTAAATCAATATGGACCACCGGTGGAAAGTTATAATAGTAAATCAATATGGATCGCTGGTTTAAAGTAAATCAGTATGGACCATTGCTTTAAGTTTTAATAGTAAATCAATATGGACCGTCTATTTAAAAGTAAATTAATCTGGGTCGTTCATGAATTAGTTACTATTCAGTCCTTTTTCCTATAAATAAAAGCTCATTCCTTCATTATTTCTTACGAATTCACTGAAACTCTAGAGAGGGAAACTATAGAGAGCAAGAAGAAGAGTATTCTGCTACTACACTACTTCAGTATTCAATCTTCTACTAAGGTAAGGGGTATTATTTATTTCATATTCACTTACGATATTATTTTTCGTATTCGTAAGGAATATTATCTTCGTTCAATATTCGTAAGGGATATTATTTGTTGTATTCGTAAGGGGTATTATTTATTTCATATTAGCTTACGATATTATTTTTCGTATTCGTAAGGAATATTATCTTCGTTCAATATTCGTAAGAGTTATTATTTGTTGTATTCTTTAGGGGTATTATTTCTTTCGTATTCATGAAGAGAGTTATTTTCTTACAATACTCGTAAGGGTTGTTATTCCATTCTTTATTATTCTGTTGGAATAACCTGTCTACGCAGACTATCGCATGCATGGTGAAATCCTTTTGTTATTCTATTCATTATTATTCTGTTAGAATAACCTGTCTACATGGACTACCGCATGCATGGTGAAATCCTTTTGTTATTCCATTCTTTATTATTTTGTGGGAATAACCTGTCTACGCGGACTACCGCATGCCTAGTGAATAACCCTTCATATTCAATGGTTATTAAATTATGGAAATGATCTGTCTACGTGGACTACCGCATGACAGTTAAAAATCCATTTGCAGTTTCGTGTATTTTTCATTTCAGATTCCTAACTCTAAACTTACTACGGTAAGTATTGCTTCTATAATTCCTGAAATGATTAGAAATTCCTTGAGTTTTATTTTATGTATCCAAGTTGTCTGTTATGGTTCCTATCTTTGATTGGATCTATGTTTTGAAATTTATTCTTGAATTTGCTCCACAATTGATCATTATGGAGTATTCTTGAACTTGGATAAACTAAATTATGAATCCCTAATCGTGTCCTTTATCTCACTAGATTCGTTCTTTAAAATATTTTTCATCATCCTCAGTTTTAAATGGTGATACATGATGAATATCTTTGGCCTATAGTGCAAAGATGAATGATTACCTGATGAATATCTTTAGCCCGTAGTGGAAAGATGGACAGGTGTTGAGATGAACATGACCAACTGGTGATACAAATGAATATCTTTGTCCCGTAGTGCAAAGATGAATATTTGATTCAAGATGTATATTGATTAATGTTACACGGATAAAATATTGATGATGGACTTTAAATCATAGAAGATAGTAGACTACATTCTCTACTTAACTCTTCTAATGAATTGTTGTTTCCGCTGCAGTTGTTGATCTAAAACTTGTTGTCTATTGTATTCTATTAGATTTTTCCCTGTTGAGGACTAAGGATAATTTGTTCTACATTATCTTAGTCATAATATTTTTTACTGGGCTAGTTGAGCTCACCCTTTTCCTTTTTGTTCTATTTTTCTTCTCAGGATACGAGAAATATAACGGGAACTAGTCGGGGTGTGGAGTGATGTTTCAAGACAATTATTTTAGTAGTCCTCACTATTTTGTAAAATAGTGTATCAATACTTGTAATGAAAACTTATTTGAGTGTGGATATTGTCTAGAAGACAATATTTGTATTTAAACTCACAACATATGTATTGTCGTATTTTGCACGATAATAGTAATAATGAAGTTGTAGTTGTTTTTTGTACTGTGTATTTGGCGACTCAGAATGGGTTGTGTGGACCTATTTTGGGGGCGTCACGTGTAGGATTCTTCTTGGATATTCCTTATATGAATAAGAGTATTAAATATCGTTTGATCACCAAGATTTTGACTTTATTGCAACAAATATTAAATCCTATAAATAAAATAAAACATATTAATTTAATAAACAAATATAATTAAAAGGACAAAATTAGGGATAATAAAATGTATGAATTATGTGTCTATCAAATACCCCCATATCTAACTTTTGCTCGTCCTCGAGTAAAATAAAAAAAATAAAACAAAAATTATATTACCCCATTTTCATAGGAAACACGACTGCACTTACCATGTGCAACAAACCTTTAAACCCCAAGGTTACCCCAAGTGGATGAGTTGTGTCTCGTGAGGGTTTGCAGTTAATATACCCACAAAATTCAAAAAAAAAAAAATTGGGTTCAACAAATTATGAAATTGAAAGAAAACTTCTAAATATCCATGGGCATTATACATAAGCAAGATTAAATTCAAAATCACACTTTTACCTTATTAAAAATACTCTATCTTCATTTTAGACATCATCCTTTATTAAATCAATTTCATGTGATGCATACATGTGTATGTGATGTAACTCTTAGTAGGGATTTTTACCATGAAAATCAAACAAGCTCATTTTTTCTTTTTCTTTATTTTTTCTTTCTTTTTTCCATTTTTTTCAATTTTGATTCTTGACTTGTGCAATGTCTCATTTTCTTAGGCTTTTCAGAGTTACCCATGTAGAGCGTTGGACCAATGACTCCCAAACCAATTGGCTTTAGGGAACTAGGTGTAGAGACACCCCTAAGGGCTTACTAACTCGAGTAACAAAGGCCACAAAGTTAGACTAGTCAAACTGCTTTTATCCATCATACTTTTCAGCGTGAATATCGATGCTTCCTGAGGCTTGGATACCCAGTTATTTCATTCAATGGATATTGAAGAAGTTATTTATTTCTTTTTTCAACTTATTTTTTTCAATTTTCTTCTTATTTTCTTGAAATTACTCGAATCAAAGATACCCACAACTAAGAATTAGTGCAAACGTGAAGTGCAAAAATGCTTGTGAAATTAATTTGTATCCAGATGGTGTTTCGAACTAAGATTTTGTATCTTATCAAAGATTAAGAGTTCTAAATCTTTTAATCTTTACTCATGATTTTTGCTCCACGAACACTTATTAGAATTAATTCAATCCATAAAAAGTCAAAAAAAATTAATTTTATAATTTTTTTTGGTTTTTTACTATTTTTTCCTAAAAAGAAAAAAAATCTAATACAATATTACAAACAAACTCCCCCCCCCCCCATACCTAAATCATGCATTGTCCTCAATGTATGCAAATGAAGAAAAGAGAACAAAGATGTGAAAAAAATATACCTTGTATGCAGGGCATTTGTTCTTCAAGAAAATGTGGTGAGAAAGAGAACAAATGTATATATCTACAAATTTTATGCATCCTAAAAACTATGTGACTGTAAATGATTAGTGATGCAAACAGACAACCTATAGTGGATTTCGAATGATTTTCAAGAGGTTTGGGTAATTGGAAATAGTTAGAATTTACAACAGAAGAACAATTGTGAGCATACCCGACTGATTCTTTTAAAATTGAGTCAGGGAAGGATAACGAAAAATGATAGTTCCTTTTGAAAAATTCTAACTTCATAAAATTTATTCAAACTTGCCATCCATATTCGTTACCAAAGGGCACTAAAACATTTTCATCATTTTGAATAACTTTTATACCAAGATTTTTAGGCACCACTAGGTTAACACATGCATTATCTGAAATGGGAGATATGATCTCATTATCTATACATGGAAGATTATCATTGTCCACAACCTTTGATTCATTTGTTAAATAAAATTTAGTGTTTCTAGAAAGCGCTTCGAATGGACCCAAGGTAGACTTAAAATGATCATAAGAGAATTTAAGGTCAATTTGATTCTCGTGAAAATGCTCAAAATGTGTCAAATATGATTCAACTATAAGTTCCAATCTAGAGTAAGATTTTTGGGCTGTGGAGTCCAACATCTCATTGACCTCATTCAAGTATTCAGTTTCATCCCAATTTTGACCAAAATGATTTAGATAAAAGGTAATAATTTCATCTTCCCCCGTAAGTTCATTTTCCGACATTTTCTGAATCATGTTTACTTCAACGGTCTGGTCAAACAAATCACTAGGCTGCTCTCCCACATTAAACATATTTAAATCAATTGTCATGTTCCCAAATCTCAATTTCATAAGTTCATTTCTACAATTAATTAATGCATTAGAGGTTGCTAGAAATGGTCTACCTAAAATGAAAGGAATTTGACCCTTGGGATTGACAACAGGCTGGGTTTCAAGAAAACCAAGTCAACAGGGAAGACAAAATCACCAACCTTAATGAGTACATCCTCAAATATTCCCTTTCGCACTTTAATGGAATGATCAGCTAGTTAGAGTGTGACACTTATCTTTTTCAGCTCCCATATGCCTAAGGTTTCGTACAAAGAAAACGGTAACAGGTTCACACTAGCTCCTAAATCAAGTAAAGCTTTTTCAATTAAGGTGTCACATATGATGCATGAAATAGTAGGACAACCGGGGTCCTTATATTTTACAAGGACTTGACATGACAAGATAGAACTAACATGGGCTATTAGAAAAGCTTTCTTAGGAACATGAGTGGTTCTTTTGTGTGTGCATAAATCTTTTAGACATTTAGCATGTAACGATCGAGAAATTTTATAATTTAAATATTTATTGAATTAAATAAATATTTTGAATAATTTATTTATTGAGAAAAATAAATAATTGATGGAATTGTGATGCAAGAATTTAGTAACTAAATTGATTAATGTTAATTAAATGAAAATAATGGCAATTTTGTTATTTGAAGATTTGAATAATGGTAATTTTATTATTTGAAGATTTAATTTAATGAAATAATTAAATTAAAAGAACTATTTAATATTTAAAAAAATAAGTAAATTAAATAAAGTGATGTTTAAGTCTAATTTAATAATTAAATTAGATATATAATTATTTATTTATCATAAGTATAATTATAATAAAAACTATAATTATTATAACTATAATTATAAGTTATGTAAATTGGTAACATGTGTGACAAGTAAAAACTATATAATAAAAATATTATGAAAATAATCTAGAAGGGGGGAGTTGCGTTTAGCCAAACAAGGCCTTGAGGCCTTTGGCTTAATTTAACTGACGCAGATATATTGGTTTTTTTATCTGACGAACGTGGGAGTCAGTTTAGCCAGTTTATATCTACGCAAGTTTTATAAGGCTAGGTTCAGAGAGTTTGAAGAGAGAACAAGAGAGAAAATACAGTGAATTGAGGGGATTCTCTGTGATTGTCAAGAGTAAGGAGAAGTTGTCACCATCTTTTGCTAGCATACACAACTAGGGATTGAAGGTATACTTTACCCCTAATATCCTATGTTTTGAGTTTCCAATGATTATTTTTTGTAAATTGTTAAATCACGTTAGATTGATATATATATATATATATATATATATATATATATATATGTGTTATAATCTCTTAATCAGCATATATGAGTGCTATTTGATGATCAAATTAATGAGAATTGGCTTTGTACGAAGAGAATTAGAATAACAGGGTATGTTCATATAATATGGCTTGTTTAAGTGCAAAATTTGATGTCCAATATTTGGTATAATCTGCAAATTGATGTTAGATTATGTTAGTAGATCAAGAAACGAAAACAACGTAATTTGAATCATGACAATTGGTTAAGAAACGATGTTTTGGCAATCGAATTCGCTAAAAGTGTTAAAAATGAAGAAATTAGGAAAAAGTGTGGTTTTGATCCTTAAAAGTTAATTATATATAGTGTTTATGTTGTTAGAGTGATGAATTGCATGTTTATTGGTATTATTACAAAGCTTCAGTTGTTAGGCTTTGTGAATTTCTGTGGAAATTGGGTGAAATTGGGTGTCTTTGTGAAAGCAGTGCAAACTACGATTTTTATGCATATGCGGTGCAAATTGCTTTTAGATCATCAGCAGTGAAATTGGCAGCATTAGCTGCTAAGTAAGGCCTTCTGTGTTTCTACACTAAGCAGCAGACTTGCTGTTGTGCAAGGTCTCGACAAAGAAGTAATTGCCACCCTCGAGCCTAAGCGGTGAGTTACGATTATTTGTAGACTATAAAATAAAGACCTAATCTAGATTGGCATGTATGATAAAGATGTTAAATCATAACATGGCATACAATAACAGATTGTAATGTAATGTAATACAAAATGTGAAGATTTTAAATGGTTATTTGAATAAGTTATGTAATGAACAAAAGTTGACGTTTTCAAGAGTTAGAAGTGAATGATAAAGTTTATATTAGGCGATAGTGAGATTTCATATTCATTAGGAAGGTTAACCAATATGATTAGGCGTTAAGTTAACGGTTATGGCTTAAATGATGGGTTAAACCTAAAGTTAAAGTTAATACAACTAATTGGTATTGCAATTTCAATAGTATATGTAGGGTAATTGGCGAACATTATTATACTTGTGTAGCTTACATGCGAGGCAAGTTCCTTAACTTCATTCTCTTTATAATGAATGAAAGTTCCACAATTCCGTTATTTTGTTATTGTCAAGCAAGCTTTCTAGTTCTAAACTATCATTATGCAAATTCTAAATTACAGTTGAGCAAGCCTATTGATTCTATCTTGTGTATGGTTGTATAAGCTCTTGTAACCTAATTCGTTAAATCGACCAAGTTTCATTTTCCTATTTCTTGTTATTGCTATTCAAAGCACATATTATTTTAATATGTTGATTCAAATGAGATTGTTCTAACTCTTTTGAATGTAGTACTTTTCATGTATACCATGTCTACTCAATTGTATATTGTTGTTATTCGATCTTTGACTTAAATAACCTTGTTCAATTCTATATTATTATATTGAACCTTCAAGTAGCAAGCAAACTCTTATTGATTGAACTGGTATATAATTTAATAGTGTTTTAAAATTCTAGAACCACTGATAAGCTAGTTCCAAACTAAAATTTCTTTAGTGCGGAAATTCTAAATTCAAACTGAGACGAACAACCTTAACATAGGGGATTATGTACGTGTAACGTTTAGATGTTTGTACACAATAAATGGTGCAAAGGGCTGATCCCCCTAAGTATGTAAAGAAGGGACTATATAGTCTAAATGACTGTTAAGGTTGAGGTAATAATACCTAAATACCGGGGACATAGTTCGTGGTCTTAAGACCCTCAAATATTAAATTCAAGCTTGTTTTCTATTTTTGATTTGTAGAACAAGTTCACCATTATTCAGCATTTGTTGTTCATTCTCATGTTGTTATTATTATTACTCTCTATATCAATGAGCAATTGTTTGCTCATTCTTGCAATTAACACTGCACCTAAATTCGAAAAGGTCGATGAGCCATCTTCCAGCAAAGGCAAGGGCAAAATGTCCAAATGTTGAAGAACTGTTTAGTTTATTTACTGAACTTATGTTATCGGACTTAATATATTTTGTGATGTATTCCGCGGACTTATGTAATAAGTTAAGGTTACATTACCTGGGATTGTTTAAAGTTGATGTAACCCTTCAATGGGGAATATTATTGTTTAAGTTATTTATATTATTTATTTATCCTTTATCATGGGTAGTTAGATGTAATAGTTTTTGTAACGACCAAGAAATTCGGATCCATTGTAAAATTATTTTATTTAATTAAATAATGAATAAAATTATATTATTTGTTATTACTATGTGTTAGTAAGATGAATGTCGTTCTATAACCTAGAAACATCGGAATGTCGTAGTGTTTCGACTACGTGAAGGAATTAAAGTGTTCGAATTTTCAAGACGAAAATAAAAGTTTTTCGAGAAATTTTCCGAAAAACAATATTCATCGATTTTTGATCGGGAATTATTTTTGAATTTTCGAGAAATACATAACGATAGAATATCGAGGTGAGACAGATTATGTAATAATAATTCGAGTATGGAAAACGTAATTTTTCGCTTGCAGACTTAATTTAAGAACGTTAGGGAAAATAAAGCGTTAAGAAGCTAAAGTAATGATCGTATGATACGTATGTATTGTACGAGGTAATGAATACGAGTATGATACGAAGTATTATACGAGTATGGGTGAATGATGGTATATCGTATATTATGAATGAGTATACGAGTTAGAATACAAGAATAATACGTAACCAATACGTTATAAGGCTTTAAGCCAAATGAAATAGACTTGTAGGATTGTGTGGCAATTTGTAAAGTCCAATTAAGTTTGTTAATACAAGCCCAAGTGTAGGATAAGTTAATTAAACCTAAAGCCCAAACTATTAATCTAATGGGTTAGGGTGACCCATGGGGAAACCCATAATCATATGGTTAAATGTGATGACCAAGTAATTAAGGTGAGGACCAAGTAAATAATGTAATGGCCAAGCAAAGTTAGTGGCTAACAAGTTAACTTAATTAAGAAGTAATGAATAGTAAGGAGATGCTTAAGGAGGTGGGATGACCTAATGACCAAATTACCCTAACTTAGGAAATCCTATAAATAAGGGAGCTTGGATTTCATTTGTTGTTTGTTAACTTTCATCAAACAACTTTCAACTTAATTATTAGAGAGAATAAGTAAGAATAAGCTAGATTTTCATTAAGTAGAAAAGAAGAATACAAGTTTGATCATCAAGGGTAAGCCTCCTATGTCATTAATCTTCCATCTTTACCATTGTAGGTTGATAAGAGAAGTGTTGATTGATTGACATGTATGCTAATAAATGATAAGAATGAATAATCTAAAGACTTAAGTCTTAATAAGCTGTGAATAAGCACTTTATTCATAGATAAGCTATGAACTAAGGAAGAACTTGTCAAATCAAAATGGGGTAGTCTCTCTCTCTAGAGTTTGCTCTCCCTTCTCTCTAGGATTTTAGTCCGGCTTTGTTCCCCCCCCCCCCCGTTCCTTTACGTTTTCTTTCTTTCCTTTTTTAGTCTCCCGCCCATCCTCACCTACCTTCTCCATCCTTACCAAACTTTTCAGTTTACCCATTCTAGCTTCTGGGTTCTTCCTTCTCCTTCTCCACCTCCCTATCCCTCCTTAGGCCTCCTCTTCTCTAACATCCGGACTTAACCTTACCCCCCCCCACCCCACTCGATCTCTTGCCTCTCCCTCGTTTAGTACTTTGGTGTCATGGTGATCATCCACATCTCTCATTGGGAACTCGGAGAGTAGTCCTTCTCGGGATTTGTTGGCGAGTTTGGTGTCTCCATTCCAAACTCTCCTTTAGCCTCTGTCGCTTTGGAGGAATCAGAGCCTATTCCTCGAATGTTTCTATCGATTACGATGAATCTCTTGCCTTTCTTTGCTTTCGATTGGAGGAGACCCTTGGTCTGCCACTTCCTCGGCGACCCAAGATATCTTTAAAGCGATTCATTACTTCACTAAGAATGGCCGTGAAGAAGCCCTTCTTTGAAAGAAGGAAGAATGCCAAGTGATGGACTATATTTACGCCTAGGACTTCCTCTCGAAGATGTTAACAACCTCTCTTCTATTGGGATATCTGCTGCGTTAGCTAATGCTCAATAAGGTGTTCGATTCTTGTCTGCTGCTTTGCTAGCAAATGCTCATGAGGACTATATTCTTTGTCTCTGGGAGTCCTCGGCTCTGATTACATCCCCCTCCCTTGTTTGCCCAAGCTAATGTTCTTTGGCTTGCCTATCCCCCTAAGTCACGGAGTTGGGTGAGTTCTTAATTCGATTAATGAGAAGAACTTGGGGTTGAGCTTCTTTCCCCCCTTGCCGGAGAAGGGAGTGTTACAGTTAACCCCACAATGAAATCCTTGACTTGGCCTTAATAAATGGTCTTCTAGCCTTGTTGGTCAATTTATCCACTCGAAGCTCCGTTTCAAGTTTGGTTGAATCTTTTGCTAAAAAATTATGGGGCACCTTGGATTGACAAAAGTCTATCTTCACGATAAGGGGTACTTCTAATTCAAATTTGATTCGGTGATAGAAAGAGACAATGTCTTAGCCTCGGGTCCATGGTACATAGCGTCCAAGCTTCTTTGCTTCTGTTAGTGGCGGGAAGGGGTTAATTTCGATTATAATGATAGTAGCAAAGTTTCGATATGGGTAAAGTTCGATAATATCCCCTCTCTTCTTGGACAAAGGAAGGTCTAAGTTACACAGCAAAATGCGGTTGGTTACGGTAGTTATTCTTGAAACAACATGACTTCTAAGTTGGAACCTATGAGCTTTGCTCGAATATGTATTGAGATTGAAGCTTTGTCTTCATTTCACCTGCCTCCATCAATCTTTGTTGTGTTTGGCCAAAATGCTCGGGTTGAAGAAAGCGTGGCCGTGAAAGTGGAGTATTGGGCGAGCCCCCTCTGTTCTAAATGTAAGCTTTGTTTGGGACATTCCCTTCTCAAATGCCCAGAAAACTAATTTTCGATGGGTTCCCAAACACTCCCAGAGCCTCTGTGAGGCCCCTTGTTCCACTATTCCTAGCACACCCAAGGCCTCTCCTCCTCCAGGACCCCAGAAGGTTCATGGATTTGTCGTTTCCAAAGGACTTAAAAGCTCTTCTTCCCCCTTCCGGCCTCTCCATTCTCTTCCACCAACGCCTTCTCCCTATTGCTCCCCCACTTATTCACGGTGATGAGTGCAGAATCTCCTATCCCCCTAACCCTTTCCTTGATAAGCTTAAGCAAGTTGATGAGAAGGAATCTGGGGACTGAAGCATAAGACTAGGCACAGAAAGGAGCCTCTTGAGAATTCTAAGAAGAGGAACAAAGGTCGAGGGTCTTCCCTTCTAGACTAATACTATCCCCTTTTTATGACATTCTTTTGTTCATATAATGTCAGGGGTTTAAATAAAAAACCAAAGCAGGCTTTTGTTCGTAACTTTTTGTTAGACAACCATATCTCCTTTGTGGGCCTCATTGAGACCAGAATAAAAGCTTCAAATGCTTCCAGAATATCGCGGGCTATCTGCCGTAACTGGGTTTGGAGTTTTAACTATGACTACCACCCGAACGGCCGGATTTGGGTGGGCTGGGATCCTTCTATTTGGAGAGTGGATGTCCTGTTTCAATCTGCCCAAGTTTCCCACTCAAGCTCTTTCCTCTTTATGGCGGTTATCCAATCTTGGCTTCTATAGTCTATGGCGAGAACTCTATAGTGGGCGTAAATCGGTTGTGGGTGACCTAAATTCCTTGTCCTCCTCGGACACTTGGTGTATTCTTGGGGACTTCAACACTATCAAGAGTGTCTCTGAATCGGAAGGTGGTGATTCTTCTTGGGAAACGGGTATGGTGACTTTAACGGTTGCTTGAACACTATTGGTGTTCTTGATATTAAATCTTATTGGGCCTCTGCACACATGGTGGAAGCTGTCGGGTTGCTAATCCTATTCATAGGAAGCTGGATAGAGCAATGGGTAGCAGTTCTTGGTTCAACGTAATGTCGATTCCCTAGTCATTTATGGACCTCGTGGTCTTTCCGATCATTGTCGATGTTACTTAATCTTGGTATGCTTCTTCGGAAAGCGAAGCCATTCAATTCTTTAACTTCATCTTTGGAGTTGGAAGGGTTTGATCTTTCTTGTCTCGGATTGTTGGAGTATCGAATTAATTGAAATCCTTTTTCATCTTTAATGAGAAACTTGAAGATTCAAGTCGCCCTCAAAACCTTGAACTCTTCTAACGGTAACTTATCGAGGAATGTTAGCACCTACGAGGCTCGGTGGTCACCGTTCAACCAATCTCTTCATGCGAGATCCCTTAAACTCTTGTCTGCTTGCCCTAAAACAAATGCTCTCAGTCCTTATGGAAAGCATTGGCTCTTGAAGAATCTCTCTTGCTCCAAAAATCCCGAGCCACTTGGCTTGCCCAGGGCGATAAAAATTCAAAATTTTTTGCCAATGTTATCAAGAGTAATTGGAACCACAACAAAATTCTCTCTATCTTTAATAGCTCTAGTGTTCTTATTGAGGATCGGTAGGGTATTGACAAGAAGTGGCGGTGGACTATTTTCGAGATCTCTGGGGTCCTCTCCTCCTACTTACCACAGTGGTGTGATCTTACGGAAAACTTCGTTACAAAGCGGATTACTCACCTTTCAGTTTGCGACTTAACCACTCCAATTCTTGATTACGAAATTCTTGCGGTCCTTGATCCATGAAAAAAAAGAATAAAAGTCCGGGGTCTGACGGTTTTAATGTTAATTTCTTTCTCCATTCTTTGGGACATTATAGGCCATGATTTCACTTCTTCTTTGTCCACTCTTTCTTCATCTCTGGGCACCTTCCATGGGAGTTAATGCTACTGACTATTGCCTTGATTAGAAGGCGGATAATCCATCCAATATGTTGGATTTTAGACCTATTTCTTCTTGCAACACAATCTACAAATGTATAGCGAAGATCCTTGCCAATAGGCTCAAATCATTCTCCCTCCTTATTGACCATGCTCAGGTTGCCTTCATCTCGGGGAGAAGCATTAGTGACAATATCCTCCTTGCTCGGGGAGCTTTTCACGAATTACCACAGACTTTACGGTCTTGCCGGTGTGCTCTTAAAATTGATATTGGGAAAGCCTTGACCTTTGTTGGTTGGAGGTTTCTCTTGGATTTGTTGGGCCTTCTTAAATTCCCCTATTTTCATTGGGTTTGGATTAAAGAGTGCATCACTACGACTATGTTTTCTATCAAAATCAATGGAGGTCTGTTTGGCTACTTTAAAGGAGCGCGAGGGTCTTAGGCAAGGGATCCCCTGTCTCCTTACTTATTAGTTCTAGCTATGGAAGCCTTCTCCATGATTCTACACAAGGAAACTCATGTTGCCTAATTTCAAGTTTCATTGGAAAAGCGAGAATCGTGCAACATATCCCACGTATGCTTTCTTGATGATATTCTCATATTTTGCCATGGAGATATGGCCTCTGTTTCCATTATTCACTCGTGCATTCAATCCTTCTCTATGTTTTTACGGCCTAATTCCTAATGCTCGTAAAAGTCATGTTTCCTTGCCAATGTCCCAAATGATGTTAAGGTAAGTATTAACTTGTTGTTGGGTATTCCTTTTGGAGTATTACCAATTAGATTTCTCGGGGTCCCTCTTATCTCCTCTAAACTCTCCCATTCATTTGCCACCCTTGATTCATAAATTCTTGCCGAGTTTCCTCTTGGACCTCCAGCTTCCTCTCTTATTACGGTAGAGTTCGGTGATTAAATCGGTGCTCTTTGCAATCAATCTTTGGGGCCTCCCATTTTATTCTTCCTAATTCAGTTCTAAGAGCCATTCAATCTATCATGTGTAGATTCCTTTGGAAGGGCCTTCTCTCCTTGGCATGGTACAAAAGTCTCTTGGAAGGATTTGTCCCTTCCCTTTGTGAAGGTGGTCTCATGATTAAGAACCTTCTTGATTGGAACTCGACTCTCATTATTCTCCAACTTTTAAAGGTCATCTCCCCATCTTCCCCCTCCTTATGGGCTAAGCGGGTCAAATCTACGATCTTATCAAAGACCAATTTACGGTATATCTCGAATCCCTTGATTGTTCATGGATTTGGCGTAAGATCCTTAAGCTTAGTTCCATAGCTCTCCTTTCCTTACCTATAGAGTTTGGGAATGGAAATTCCTTGATCTCTGGTTTGACCCGTGGTTGAATGGGCAACCCTTAAAACCCTCTCCATCTCTGCTCTCCAACTCCGAGAATCCACATTAATCTGCGCAATTTACGACATCATTTACATGGGTGCATGGTCTTTGCCTTCCAAAGAATCATCATGATGTGCGACAATTACGCACCTTGTTTTCATCTCTTCCTAATCCTTACGATCTGAGGGACTTGATTCTTTGGGACAACCAGGCGGTGAAACATCTCAAAGCTTCCACTATCTGGGAATCTATTAAACTGCGTGCTCAAAGAAAGTCCCATGGGCTAAATTGCTTTGGTTCCCCCTCCATATCCCCGATTCTCCTTTACCACAGCAATGGCTTGCTCTTGGCCACAGATTACCCTGAAATGATAGGTTCTCTGCTTACCATAGCTTAGTCCTATGAACGCCCTTTTTCATGCAAATCATGCTTTGAGACATTCTCTCATTTGTTCTTTGATTGTCCCTATTCTACTTGATTCTCTCTTACATTCTTGCCTTGAATGCGGACCAATGCTCGAAGGCTGGGATAGTCTGTGGACTATATCATTCATTTTAAAGGAAATAAAATTGATTACGATATTTTAAAATTTGGTCTTTTCCACCACAGTTTACAAACTTTGGGCGATTAGGAACTCAATTGTCCATAAAAATGCCAAATTACTGTGAATGTTTTGGCTAGGGAGATTATTAATATCACTAAGTCAAGGCTTTCTTCTTTCCCCAAATTCCTCAAATTTTGCCTTGAGACTAGGCACGACCTAAGTATTTGGTTGTGAGGCTGCTTGTAGTGCATTTCATGGTTCTTGGTTTGGTCTTTTACTGCATAATTTGTTTGGCTACTCTGCAAAATGCAGGAATTAACTTAGCTTCCATGGCGGTTCGGCAGTTCGGTCTCCTTGGCAGTTCGGCCTCTTTATTGGTTTGGTTTAGCTATTGCTTCTTTCCATGTTGGGTAGCATCTTTAGTCCATAACCGGGGGTTCGGCTTTGTGGCGATAAAAGTGCGAAATTTGAGCTTAAGTGGTTCTTCCTCTTGTCTTGAAGGCTGGGGATTTGGTTCCGGCTTGGAGTTTTGACTTGACTTGAGGTTTGGTAAAGATGGTTTGGCCCTCTCCTAATGGCTCTCGTAGTCCTTCCTATGCTTCAGCATCCTCTTCGGCTGCTGCAATGCAGTTTGGTTCAGTCTTCCCCCCCAGTTTTCAAACTTGGGCAGGTCGGAACTCAATTGTTCATAAAAATGCCAAATTGCCTATGAGTGTTCGGTTTCCATGGCAGTTCGGCCTCTTCGTTGGTTTGGTTCAGCTATTGCTTCTGTCCGTTTTGGGTTCGGTAGCATCTTCAGTCCGTAACTGGGTTCGGCTTTGTGGCGATAAGGGGGAAGGTAACATCTGAGCTTAGCATCTCGGCTCGACTTGAGTTTCTACCTCTTGTCTTGAGGCTGGGGATGTTGGTTTTGGCTTGGGGTTTGAAACTTGACTTGGACTTGGGGTTTGGCTTGGGTTGGGGTTCGGTATAGATGGTTTTGGCCTCTTCCTCCTTGGTTTCTCTCTATGTTGTAGTTCTTCATATGTCTTGACATCCCCTTGCTTGGTTGTTAGTCTTTTGATTGTTCATTGAATTTTGATTCGGTTCGATTGGTTTTCCCTTTCCGATTGTATTCATTTGGATGCTTGGTTTCAACTTAGCGATTGGTTGTCTATGTTGTTTAAGGTTTTTATATGCTTGTATTTTTAGAAGACTATTGTCACCTTGAAATTATATGTAGTTTATACTTGTTCTTTCTTTTGGCTTGGTTGTTAGTCTTTTGTTGTCCATTTTGGGGAATCCATTTGTCCAACAAATGTGGTTTCTATCAAAAATTCTTAATTTTGATTTTGAGGGTATTTTCGACCAATTTTTGGCATTATTGTATTTCTCTTCTTTTTCTATATATAAAATTCTTACATGAACAAACTTAGCGAAAAAAATGAACGTTAGTTGATTAGTAACAATTAAAACTTAAATATAACATTGATTAAGACATTGTTAAACCTTAAGTATGATAACTAAAGGTTGAAGATAATCAATTGAACATGAACGTAATGATGACGTAAACTATAATGGAAAGCCATAACCAATAGTAACAAATCTAATACATGATTAGATTGAGAAAAAGGGTAAGATTCATTAGGAACCATGTATGTTTATTCATGACCTAATGTGTTACATTATGTGATCATATATTGTAGGGACCTTAAAGACTTAAAGTGAACGTGTAATAATAATAGCAGACACTGAAGGCAAGTGTTTTAACCCTTGTCTATGTTCAATCTAGACAAGCTTTGTGATTCATGTATTCTTACGCATGAATTGACATAATGAAGTCAAAGCCAATTCTTTCAGTTAGACTTAAGATATGTTGGATTTCTTATAATCTATCAAAGTATTGTTAATGTGTTACCAAACTATTTTGGTATGGTTTTCAAATGAAGACTGAGTATGCTAAACAAATGTTTTGTCGTCAAACGAAAGGCACGTGAGGTTGCCACAACTTAAACGTACATATGTTTAAAGAATGTAGTGTTGATCAATATAGAGTACTATAGGCTAATCACCTAGACGTGCTCGTAAGTAATATCGAACTTACGGACTTAGTGCCGAGTTGTCCTTTTCAAAGAAAGTATGAAATGTTCAAGGTCTTGGACCGGAATTGATGTTTTACTGAATATTGTCATTGTAAAACATTTTAAAGAAAAGAGAAGTGCTATTTTAAATTATCAATAGTACTTCATAACTATTATTCAGTTATTGAAGAAATATGATTTGTATGTTTTAAGCATGTCATTTAAATGGAATTGTTGTACTTGCTGAGCTAGTTATGCTCACTCTTGCTTGAACCATATGAATGCAACTAAGACCGAACGGACCGAAGGATCCGACAAGGATAAAGAGAAGGCTAAGGCGAACCTGTAGATTACCTATGTAATAGTATAGGTTTGTAATGATAATATTTGATATTATGACAATAACAAATGTAACGGTTATAAAGAACATGGGGAATGGTAATATTGATTTGCAATATATATATAAGACATATTCGTTCTTTTGAGGCATTTCAATTGAATGTTTGTGTGAACTGTAGCACCGTGGAGCACCATATGTCGGGTTGGAAGATACCCGGATTTAGGGAAGTCACAGTTTTGCATTCTGGGGACAGAATCCTTTTAAGGAGGGAAGGATGTAACGATCGAGAAATTTTGTAATTTAAATATTTATTGAATTAAATAAATATTTTGAATAATTTATTTATTGAGAAAAATAAATAATTGATGGAATTGTGATGCAAGAATTGAGTAACTAAATTGATTAATGTTAATTAAATTAAAATAATGGTAATTTTATTATTTAAAGATTTGAATAATAGTAATTCTATTATTTGAAGATTTAATTTAATGAAATAATTAAATTAAAAGAACTGTTTAATATTTAAGAAAATAAGTAAATTAAATAAAGTGATGTTTAAGTCTAATTTAATAATTAAATTAGATATATAATTATTTATTTATCATAAGTATAATTGTTTGCTCACTCTTGCAATTAACACTGCAGCTAAAGTTGAAAAGATCGATGAGCCATCTTCCAGCAAAGGCAAGGGCAAAATGTCCAAATGTTGAAGAACTGTTTAGTTTTTTACTGAACTTATGTTATCAGACTTAATATATTTTGTGATGTATTCCGCAGACTTATGTAATAAGTTAATGTTAGATTACCTTGGATTGTTAAAGTTGATGTAACACTTTAATGGGGAATATTATTGTTTAAGTTATTTAAATTATGTCTTTATCCTTTATTATGGGTAGTTAGATGTAATAGTTTTGGATAGTGAGCACCAAATTCTGTGGGAATGGAGTACCCAGATTTGGGGGTGTCACAAGTTAGTATCAAAGCTTTAGGTTATGAACCTTAGGTGGGGAAACCTTAGGAAGTAACCTTTAAGGAGACAGAAAACATAGTGGTGTCAAACTCTTATCGAGTTTTAAGGAATGGATTAAGGCATCCATTGAAGCTAAACAATAAAAGACATTATATGCTATGTGTTAATAACTTATATGCTCGCGAGTATCGAAGAATGTTAAGTAAAACTTAAAAGTATTATGTTGTCAGGATGTCTAACATTGGAAGATCCAATCCAGCTAGGGAAGTGATACCTCAAATACCTAGAGATGAGGAACCCCGAGATGTCCACATTGTGCGGGAAGAGTTGATTCAGAGGGAGCCTTCTAGGTTGATTGTTGAGGAAGAACAAGAGGACGAGCCTGTGACTGATCCTGAGGAGGAGAGCTCTGAGGAGATAGAGGAGGAGGATGAGGAAGAAGATCCTGTGGAGTTTCCACCAAACTCCATATCAGCTAAGATGTATGATGCATTGTACGACCGTAACATAGAATTACAGGATAGGTTTGAGGAGCTGAAGGAGTTATCTGAGGAGCGTCAAGCCACTATCGAATAGAAAGATGCTGAGATTCAAGAACTAGACTCACGACTTGGAAACACGGAGTGGGACCTATTTCATACAAAGGGTCATCATGAAGATCTATTGGCGGAGAACGAGGAGATGAAGACTGATGTGGAGAAGTTAAAAGATGACTTGAAAGAGGAGTTAGCTAAGCGTGCAAGGGCAGAGAATGCTTGGATGAAGGCGACTCAGAATGCAGAGCATGCTGAGGCTAAGGTCTAAATAAAGAAGACTAAGATGAATGAAATGGATTATGCCTTTCATTCTGTGATTGACAGGGCATAGTATCGAGTCTTTTATTACCCACCTCAGTTTGAAGACTCGTCGTGGTTCGTGATGGATCGTAGAACGGCGTATCGTATTATGCAAGAAGAACGTAAAGAAGCCTCTCGATGTCTTAATATGCCCAGATAGAAAGAATAAGAATAATATTAATATGTGGTTGAGTATGTGAATGACTAAGTTGTAAATCCCTTATTATGAGATAAATAAAGGGGTAGTATGAGAATGTAATCCTGAAACTTGTTTAGTTTAGGAAACAGGATGTTAATAGCGGATATGTTATCCTTATTATGTTTTAAAACATTATGGATGAATAAATATCAAAGTTTATTTGGAATGTTATGTGTTATAACTTTAATCTTAGCATGTTTAAGTTAAACTTCAAATACTCGAGAAGTAGAGTAATGAACTAATAAGTGTATATTTTAACAGAAAATGCCTCCTAGAAGAAGACAACCACATCAACAACCACCTCTTGAGGGGTTTACTAACAATAATAATGGGGCCAACGCTAACCCGATTCAGCAGTTGGTGACCTTGTTAATGGGAGCACTTGCGAATCAACCGCAAGCTCAAGTCACGACCTTCTAGGACTTCAAAGCGGTTGGACCGCCAGAGTTTCAAGGGTCTATAAATCCAGTTGAAGCCCAAACCTAGATCATGGAAATGGAGAAGGTGTTCGACGTTGCTAGAGTCAACGATGATCAGAAGACTGTGTTCGCAATGTTCATGTTGAAGTCTGAAGCTAGCTACTGGTGGCAGGAAATTACGATTCGTGGGGGATAGGGAATAATAGCGTGGGATAGGTTTAAAGAGATGTTTTTTGAGATGTACTTTCTAACAAGTTCTCGAAGTCAGTTGGAGGTTCAATTTTTGGAGTTGAAACAAGGAACCATGACGGTGCCAGAATATGCTGCGAAGTTTAATGAGTTGGCTAGGTTTGCCACTTATCAAGTTAATACCGATGAGCGTAAGGCAAGAAGGTTTGAACAAGGGTTGAATCCCTAGCTTTATAGCAAGGTTTCAATGTTCCAGTTAAACACATTTGCGGCTGTACTGGAAAAGGCAATTATCGTAGAGGGGGAAGAGATGCCTTAACCAAGTACAACCAAGAACAGAAGAAGAGAAAGAATGAGAATGAAAATAAGGCTGGTGGAAGTAATAATGGAAATAACAATCAGAAGAGGAAGTGGAGCGAGAATTCGACTACGGGAGGACAACAAGGAAGTCAGCAAAAGAAAAAGTTTGAAGCTTGTGATACTTGCGGGAAGAACCATACTGGGGTATGTTTGAAGGGTAAGAGGGTGTGTTTCAATTATGGTCAGGAGGGTCACATTGCACCGAACTATTTTAGCCCAAAGAAAAGAGCATGTTTCACCTGTGGTTTAAAGGATCACATGGCTCGTGATTGCCCTTAAAAGCCAGCGGGAAGTGCAAGTGGAGGAAAAAGAAACAATGGTGGTGGTGAATTGACTATCACTGGACCAGCACAGTCAAGCCAACCTACCGCAAGGACTTTCAATATGACCGTGCAAGATGCTGTGCAGTCTAAGGATGTGGTGTCAGGTATCATTCCGATTAATGGGATTAATGCTTATGTGCTCTTTGATTCGGGTGCTACTTGTTCATTTATATCCGATGAATTTGCTCAGAACTTATATTTGCCTCAGGAAGAATAAGATTTTCCTTTGAGCATAGAGATTGCAAATAGGGAAGTGATTCCTGTTAGATTTATATACAAGAATTGTATAGTGGTTATTAAGGGTCACGAGATGATGGTAGATTTGATACCAATTAAACTTGGGGAGTTTGATGTTATACTGAGATTGGATTGGTTATTCAGTTACGGAGCAGTAATTGATTGCCAAAAGAAGTGTGTTAACCTTATGACTCCATCAACGGTTGTGTTCTATGGCAGCAAGTCACCTCGACAAGCAAGTTGTCTGACGGTGATGCAAGCCAAGAAGATGTTGGGACATGGATGTGTAGGATACTTTTCCTACATAGTTGATACACATAAGAAGAGTGTGAAGTTAGAAGAGATACCGGTCATAAGAGATTTTGTAGACGTATTTCCAGACGATTTACCTAGACTATCACCGGATTGAGAAATCGAGTTCGTGATTGACTTACTACCAGGAACGACCCCGATATCTAAAGCACCATACAGAATGACCCCAGTAGAGATGAAAGAGTTGATGGTGCAGTTGCAAGAATTACTCGACAAGAAGTATATTCAGCCGAGTGTATTTCCATGTGTAGCACTGGTGTTGTTTGTTAAGAAGAAAGATGGATTGATGCGGCTCTACATTGATTACTGAGAATTGAAAAAGGTCGCGATTAAAAAAAGTATCCATTACCAAGAATCGATGACTTGTTCGATCAACTGAAGGGGGTGAGATATTTCTCAAAGATAGATTTGAGGAGTGGTTATCATCAGCTGAAGGTGAGGTCGGAGGATGTAACAAAAATAGCGTTCAGAACTCGGTATGGTCATTACGAGTTTCTGGTTGTCATTTGGTTTAACCAATGCACCTGCAGCGTTCATGGATTTGATGAACAGGGTGTTTAAACCATTCTTAGACAAATTTATGGTGGTGTTTATCGATGATATATTGGTGTATTCCAAAACCAAGGAGAAGCATGTTGAACACTTCAGAGTGACATTAGAGACATTAAGAAAAGAGAAGTTGTACGCTAAATTCTCAAAATGTGAGTTTTGGTTGGAACGTATACAGTTTCTTGGGCACGTTATTTATAAGGATGAAATTTTGGTAGATCCATCAAAGGTGGAAGCTGTAATAAACTGGGATCAGCCGAGGACACCGTCAGAAGTAAGGAGTTTCTTAGGATTGGCAGGTTATTACAGGCATTTTATTCAAGACTTTTCCAAAATCGAGACTCCGTTGACGAATTTAACTAGGAAGGCGATTAAGTTTGTCTGGACAAAGAAGTGTGAGGAAAGTTTTTGAGAATTAAATAGGAGGTTGAGTTCAGCACCTGTGTTGTCATTGCCTGATGATACAGGGAACTTTGTGGTGTATAGTGATGCATCACATAAAGGACTAGGTTGTGTGCTTATGCAAAACGGCAGAGTTATTGCGTATGCATCACATTAATTAAATGATTACGAGAAAGGGTATCGGACTCATGAGTTAGAGTTGGCTGGGGTGGTGTTTGCCCTAAAGATTTGGAGATATTATCTTTATGGAGAGAGGTGTGAGATATATACCGACCATAAAAGTCTGAAGTATATATTTACACAAAAAGATTTGAATATGAGGCAGAGAAGATGGTTGCAGTTGATTAAGGACTATGACTGCGAGAGTTTCTACCATCCCGGAAAAGCGAATGTTGTTGTTGATGCTTTAAGTAGGAAGGGATGGGAGAAGTTAATGATGTTAACTGCTCGAGAGAAGCTAGTGTCGGAAATGGAAAAGATGGAGTTGGAAATTAAATATCCGACAGAATCAGACGAAAAATTGTCCCAGATGGGAAATAGTTCAACGTTGGTAGATAAGGTGAAGAATGCAAAACTTCAGGATGAGAACTGTGAAGAGATAAGAAGAAAAGTATCTAAAGGTGAGGAAAATAAATTTAAAATCGAATCAGAAGGGTTACTTTGATTTGAAAGGAGAATTTGGGTTCCGCTGGTACCGGAACTTAAAGAGGAAATTCTGAGTGAAGCTCACAACTTAAGATATTTGATTCACCCTAGAAGTACAAAAATGTACCAGTGTAAGACCCTAACTTATTATAAATGAAATTGAATTTCCTCTATATTATTTTGAAATAGTATGTAAGACCCCAACTTTTATGAATAAAGATGAATTTTCTATAAATATCATTTTTGAATATTATGGAGTGAATTTGATATAATGTTATAGTTGTGGGTAATATTTATAAATTTTGCAAAGTACGTAAGTTGTTATATAATATTCGATTGGTCGGGGAATATTCATTTTAACAGGGAATATTCGTACGACGGCACAATCATTGATGGACCCCACAAACGAAATTATTGTCGGATTGGAAAAACGACAAAAATATCTTTTTATAAATAATAGCGTAGTTATTACCATTAACACACCGTAGAATACACGGTAGTTAAAATACGATGTCTGGCGTTGTTGCACGCGATGCTTACACGGTATTGCATAGTATTTTTGAATTATTGATTCTTACGTAAGAGGCACTACTTAATAATTATTCATGATAATTATTGTTCAATATTTTATTTCATTGATTCAATAATTGTTGCGTTGATATTTTATATTATTGTTGTTTCAATAATTGTCACTGCACAGTATTTCACATAATCAAATCAATAATTCATATTATTTGAATAATATTATTAGATAGCATTATTGGCAATGTCTAGAAAGTTCTGTCAAGGAGAAGTTTGGTCACCTAATTGCTTGGCGCCAAGAAGGAGAAATTCTTATCGAAAGCCCCTCTTTCACGAAGCGGCTGGTTGTCATTATTGTGATTCTGTAATATTATTTATGAATAATTAATTATTAATTTATATGATAAGGAAATATTTATTTTATGTGGACATAAATGATGGATAGAAAAATATTTATTTTATGTGGTTATAAATGAAGGAATTAATATTGAGGTGTTTTATCAGTATTTTATCGGATTGAAGATATTAAAAAATCAAATCGGTGTTCTTAAAGCTCTATTGCGTGAGTTATAATTTTGATCCGACCGTTGGATCGTTGTGATTTTTGGATATGTTATACATATATAAGTTGAGTGTATGTCCACAAATGTTGAACCGTTAAAAATTAGCGTATGATTTATTATGAATTTTAAGAGGTGTTGAAAATCATCCGTTTGTGAATTTTGGATATTTTCTGTTTGGAATTTGGAAAAACTTAAAGCTACAAAGTTGTAGAGAATTCGATTTCGTATGGAATGGACATAAAATTCGTATTTTCTGATAAAAGGGCTGTTTATTATGAATTTTTAAAGTTTCAGAAATTAAAATGTTTTTATTAAAATTATGGGTGGGACCCACTTTTGTTTTGGTGAAAAAATGTGCTGAATTTTTGGTTCAAGAATGGAGTTCTTGAATTGGTCTAATACATGTGCGTAGGAAAAGAAAAATAATATTATTATTTTATTATTTTAGTCTCCTATGGTATTCTAGCATTTTCCTATAAATAGGAGCTTAGGTTAGAATTGAAAATCACACCAGAATCAGAGAATTCTTCTTCTATAATATTGAGCGTATTTCTTTAGAGTTTTAGAAAGCTTTGAGCGTAGAAAATAGTTAAAGTTTTCTTCAAGAATATCCCCGTTATACCAGTTGAAATACTCTTTTTTTCAAGGTAAGGATGTAATTTTTGTTCAATATTCGCTTGAAATAATATTTTCTTCCATACTCTGTAGTATGTAAGTAATATTATTTCATTTCAGATTTCGAATTCTATACTCGTTTTGTTAAAATTTTGGCTTCTATACTCCATGAAATTAGTAGAATATCTTTGATATTTGCGCTTCATCCAGTATCTTTTCATGAAAATATTATTCAGAGCATTATTGATAAGTTTTAACTTTTTCATGCCAGAGTACTATTCAAGGGGTTACTATTCCCGAATTACTATTCACAGGGTACTATTCACTCGAGTACTATTCACCTGGGGTACTATTTATGATAAAAATTTATTCGTTTTCGGTCCAAATTATTTTTGGTACAATATTATTCTTGAATTTTACTCCACAAAGCAGTATCATGTTGACAATTTGGACGTTATTGATTTCTGGATAAATTAAATTATAAATCTTTAAAAATTTATCCTTGAACTTGTTTTATTGAATTTTTATATCATTGTCATCATCCTCATGTTTATATTATGTTGAAAGTTATCTGTGGCCTGTAGTTCATAGATGGACTTGGTATGATTATGACTATGGATTATTCGGTATAATCATGACCATAATGTTACAAATGATGTGGTAAAAATCCTCATTGGCCCGTAGTGCATTGATGGACAGTTGTTGGCATGATCATGACCATTGATGAATACATGAATATCCTTGGTGTGAGACCCCAAAATTTTATGAATAAAGATTTAAATTTCTCAAAATATTTTTTTTTTTAAATTATGGTGTGGATTTTATATAATGTTATAGTTGTGGGTAATATTTATAAATTTTGTAAAGTATGCAAGTTTTTATATAATATTCGATTGGTCGGGGAATATTCATTTTAACAGGGAATATTAAATGCGATGGCACAATCATTGGTGGACCCCATAACGGAATTATTGTCGGATTGAGAAGCGACAAAAATATTTTATAAAAATAATCTGGAAGTTTTACCGTTAAAAGCTGTTGAACTACTCGATAGTAAAAAACGAAGAATACGTGTGGTTGCATAGTAGTAGCACCGGTATTGATTATTGATGTTTACGTGAGCGATCCTTTCGGTTTTGTTCAATTATTGTTTCAGTAATTGTTGCATAGTATCTCACGTTATTTGATTCAATTATTGTTGATATTTAATATATTATTAAATCAGTAATTGAGATGACAGAGTTATTAATATTATTATTTGCAATATTAATGATGTCTAGAAGTTCTGCCAAGGAGAGGTTTGGTCACCTAATTGCGCGCCAATAGGGAGAAATCCTTATTGGAAAGCCTCCTCTTTCTTGGGAACGACCTGGTCGATTAATATTGTGAATTGTAATAATGATGATAAATGTTGTTAAATATATTGAGGTATCTTTTTATGAAGTCACGAAGTTTATATATATATATATATATATATATATATATATATATATATATATATATATATATATATATATAATAATACTTTTATATAAAGTTATTTGTTTTATTAGACAATAATTAGAATATAATATATTTTATTATGTATAGTGTTTTGCATAGTAAAATCTTTTTATATAAAATAGAATACTTTTATAAAAGTTATTTGTTTTATTAGACAATAATTAGAATATATTATATTTTATTATGCATAGTGTTTGCATAGTGCTGCGTAGTGTGTTTGTATAGTAAAATCTTTTTATATAAAAGCAGAATACTTTTATAAAGTTATTTGTTTTATTAGACAATAATCGAAATATATTATATTTTATTATGCATAGTGTTTACATAGTATTTGCATAGTATTTGCATAGTAAAATCTTTTTATATAAAACAGAATACTTTTATAAAGTTATTTATTTTATTAGACTATAAATAGAATATATTATATTTTATTTAAAAGATTTTGTTTTATTAGAATATTTTATTAATACTCTATAGTAAATCAATATGGACCGTCTGTTTAAAAGTAAATCAATCTGGACCATTCATGAATTAGTTACTATTCAATCCATTCTCCTATAAATAGAAGCTCATTCCTTCATTATTTCTTACGAATTCATTTGAAACTCTGAGAGAAAACTATAGAGGAAAGAAAGAAAAGTATTCGCTACTTCACTACTCCTATATCGAGTTTCTTCTAAGGTAAGGGTATTATTTCTTTCGTATTCATGAAGAGAACTTCATTATTCCATTCTTTATTATTACATTAGAATAACCTATATATCTGACTACCCTATACTTGGTGAAATTCTTACATTATTCCATTCTTTATTATTATGTTGGAATAACATGTCTATCTGAATCTGCATACATGGTGAAATTCTTCATTATTCCATTCTTTATTATTATGTTGGAATAACTTTTATACGCCAAGCAATCCGCATACATGGTGAAATTCTTACATTATTCCATTCTTTATTATTATGTTGGAATAACTTTGTATATGCAAAGTACCGCATACATGGTGAAATTTTACATTATTCTATTCTTTATTATTACATTTGGAATATCATGTATGGCGGTCGTATTACGCTTGACACAGTTCCATAAATTATTATTACATTGGAATAACTTTTGTCTGCATGCTATCGCGCGTGCATGGTGATTTCATTGTTATTCCATTCTTTACTATTACATTTGGAATATCCCGTCGGTCTTGAATTACGCTTTGACTTGGTTCTATTATTTATTATTACATTGGAATAACTTTGCATACATCTGAAGTCTGCATGTATGGTGATTTACATTGTTATTTCATTCTTTATTATTACATTTGGAACATCCACATCGGTCTTGAATTTACTTTGACCTAGTTCCGATTATTTATTATCTGTTGGAATAACTTTACATACTGAAGTACCTCATGCATGGTGATTTACATTTGTTATTCCATTATTTATTATTCTGTTGGAATATCATGTAGGGGTCGTATTACACACGACACGGTTCCGTTATTTATTATTATGTTGGAATAACCTGTATGTGCGGTCTATCGCATGCCTGGTGATTTCTTTTGTTATTTTATTCTTTATTATACTCAATTGGTTAAAGTTTTGACTTCTATATTCCATGAAATTAGTGGAATATCCTTGATATTCTTGCTTCATCCAAAGATCTTTTCATGGAAATATTCTTCTGAGCATTCTTGAATTTTACTCTACAAAGAAGTATCATGTTGACAATTTTGACGTTATTAGTTCCTGGATAATTTAATTCTTGAACTTGTTTTATTGAATTATTATATCATTTTCATCATCTTCATGTTTATATTATGTTGAAAGTCATATGTGGCCTGTATTGCATAGATGGACTTGGTATGATTATGACTAGGGATTATTCGGTATAATCATGACCTTAATATTACAAATGATGTGGAAAAAGTCCTCATTGGCCGTAGTGCATTGATGGACAGTTTTTGGTATGATTATGGCTATGGATTCTCTTGACGAGGGAGAAAAGATGAATTGTTTTATGGCATGATCGGGACCAGTTGATGAAAAACACGATTATCTTTGGCGTGAGTGCATGGATAATTAGTGGTCGTGATACTAAATAATAATATCTTTGGCTTATAGTGCGGGGATGATTTGATGATGTGGATTATTTTTTAAATGAAGTCTCGTGATAAAAGTGATGAAAAACTTTTTAAATCATAAAAGATAGTAGATTTTATTCTCTACTTGACTCTTTTAATGGATTGCATGTTCCGCTGCAGTTAAACTTGATGTTTGTTATATTTTATCAGTTTAACACTGTTGTAGGCTAATGATAATTTATTCTGCATTATCTTAGTCATAATATTTTTTACTGGGCTAGTTGAGCTCACCCTTTCCTTCACTGTTCTCTTCAGGAAATGAGAATATAGCTGGGACGAGTCGGGAAACGAATTGATAGTCCAGATGATGGCATTAGTAGTCCTCACTATTCTGTTAAATAGTGTGATACTAAATGTAATGAGGACTCAATTTAGTGTGGATATTGTCTAGATGACAATATTTGTATTAAAACTCATAGCATATGTCGTCGTATTTTACACGACAGCTGTATTATTATTAAGTTGTATTTGTATTTTTGTACCATGTACCTGACGACTCAAGATGGGTGATGTATACCTATTTTGGGGGCGTCACACTTGGCCCGTAGTGCATGGATAATTTGTGGTCGTGATACTAAAGAATATCTTTGGCCGTAGTGCAGGGGTGATTCGATGATGTGGGTTATTTATTAAGCTGAGTCTCGGTGATAAAAGTGATGAAAAATCTTTTAAATCATAGAAGATAGTTGATTTTATGCTCTACTTGACTCTTCTAATGGATTGCTTATTCCGCTGCAGTTAAACTTGATGTGTGTTATATTTTATCAGTTTAACACTGTTGAAGGCTTACGATAAATTATTATGCATTATCTTAGTCATAATATTTCTTACTGGGCTAGTTGAGCTCACCCTTTTGCTTTCATTGTCCTCTTCAGGAAATGAGAACGTAGCCAGGACTAGTCGGCAGATGAGTGAGTGTGATCCGGATGATAGCATTAGTAGTCCTCACTATTCTATGAAATAGTGTGATAATAAATGTATTGAGGACTCCATTTGAGTTGAATAATGTCTAGAAGATAATATTCGTATTAAAACTCTCAGTTTATGTTTTGTCGTATTTTACACGACAGTTGTATTATTAAGTTGTATTTGAATTTTGTACCATGTCTTCGGCGACTCAAGATGGGTGATATATACCTGTTTTGGGGGCGTCACATAGTAAGGGTTGATTTGATTAATGTGGTTAGTTATGGGTAAAATGTGCAAATATCTTAAATAAGCAAGTGGTTAGAAAATATTCATTGTTGTCGGAGAATATTCATTAGTCGTGGAATATTCTTCTTTGTCGATGAATATTAAATGCTATGCCGCCAATGTGACCTTGTGGGCCCCATAATGTAAAGCGATTGGATGAAGAAAACGACAAGTATAAGTTTTTTTAAATAATAACAGTAGTTGTTATCGTTATCTTGTTGGAATACCGGTGGTTTAAACACAAGAAGATTTGCAGTATTGCACCAATTATTGATTCTTACGTAAGAAGGCACTACTCAATAATTGTTACAGTAATTACTGTTTAATATTTTATTTTATTGATTCAATAATCACTATGTTGATATTTTATATTATTGTTATTTCAATAATTGTCACTTTACACAATATTTCTCATTATCAGATCAATAATTCATATTATTTGAATAATATTATTAGATAGCATTATTGGCAATGTCTAGAATATTCATAGAAAAAAGGGTCGGTCTCATCTAATTGCACACAAGATGAGAGAAATCTCTATCGGAAAGCCCCTCTTTCCTGGGAACAGTCTGGTTGTCATTATTGTGATTCTGTAATATTATTTTTGAATAATTAATTATTGATTTATATGATAAAAAAAATATTTATTTATGTGGATATAAATGGAGGAATTTTTAGAAAAGTGACAATTATTGAAAATTGATATTTTATCTTTTCTGATAAAATAATTTATTTAAATATATTATTATATTTCAATAATATAATAATGGTGATATTTTTAAAATGAATGTGTGATATATGAATAAATAAGGAGAAATAGTATTTTTGTTACAATAAATTCTAAAAAACATGTTCAACATGTTGGTGGGCCCCATTTTTGACTAAAATTTGATTATAGCCTGTAAAATCGTCCGTATGTGGATTTCGGTCAATTTCTGTTTGGAATTTGGAAAAACTTAAAGCTACAAAGTTGTAAAGAATTAAATTTTCTATGAAATGGACATAAGATTTGAATTTTCCTGATAAAATGGCTATTTATTATGAATTATTAAAGTTCTAAAATAATTAATTTTTGGAGTTTAAAATATTTATTTTAAGAAAAACATTTTTTGCAATTGGGTGGGCCCCACATGTGTTGTAAATGTGCTGAATTCAGATTTCAAGAGGTGGGCGTGAAATTTTTTAATAAATATTATTATTTTATTAAATTTTCTGCTTTGGTGTTCTAAGCATTTTCCTATAAATAGGGTGCTTAGGTTAGAATTGAAAATCACACCAGAAACTGAAGTTTTCTCTCTCTCTATATTATCGAGCGTATTTTGTGAGTATTTAGATACTTTGAGTGTTGCTATACGGTGCAAGTTCCCTTCAGCGTTTTATCTGATATTCCAGCTAGAAGTACTTTTCTTTTGAGGTAAGGGATGTTATTTTCTTCGTAAATGATATTATTTCTTTCAATATCATTATTTTGAAATATTGGTATGAATTTTATTGTGTAATTTCTACCTTTTTGTGTCAGGGTTACTATTCATGTATATGGCACTATTCATGTATATGGCACTATTCACGAATACGGCATTATTCACAAAAAAATAAAATTTTCTCTTCTTTACTCCACTATGGTATATTATGGGGTGTTTTTGAACATAGATAAACTGAAGTACGAATCCTTAATATTTGTTCTTCTGTCTCACTGGATTCATTTTCTTTAAAATATTTTTCATCATCCTCAGTCCTAAATGATGATATAACTGAATATCTTTGGCCTGTAGTGCAAAGATGAATGATTTTCTGATGAATATCTTTGGCCCGTAGTGCAATGATGAATAGGTGTTGAGATGAACATGACCAACTGAGGAATATCTTTGGCCTGTAGTGCAAAGATGAATATTTAATTCAAGATGTATATTGATTGATGTTACAGGGATAAAATATTGATGATGGACTTTTAAATTCATAGATGATAGTAGATTTCATTCTCTACTTAACTCTTCTAATGAATTATTATTTCCATTGCGAATATTGATCTGAAACTTGCTGTCTATTATATTCTATCAGATTTTTTTCCCTGATGAGGACTAACGATAATTTGTTCTATATTATCTTAGTCATAATATTCTTTACTGGGCTAGTTGAGCTCACCCTTTTCCTTTTTGTTCCATTTTTCTTCTCAGGAAGCGAGAATGTAGCGGGAAGTAGTCGGGGTGTGGAATGATGGTTCTAGAAAGTTATTTTAGTAGTTCTCACTATTTTGTAAAATAGTGTATCAATAATTGTAATGAGGACTTATTTGAGTGTGGATATTGTTTAGAAGACAATATTTGTATTTAAACTCACAGTTTATATGTTGTCGTATTTTGCACGACAATTGTATTAATAAAGTTGTAGTTTATTTCTGTACCATGTATTTGGCGACTCAAAATGGGTGATGTATACCTATTTTGGGGGCGTCACAACTAGGATCTTAGACATCATTTTTGGTGGCCGAATATGAAAAAGGATGTGGCTGAGTGTGTAGCGAAATGTTTAACGTGTCAGAAAGTTAAAGCTGAACATCAAAGGCCAAGCAGATTATTACAACCGTTGGAGATACTGAAATGGAAATTGGAGCATATCACAATGGATTTTGTGGTAGGTCTTCCAACAACTCAACAAGGTTACGACGCCATCTGGGTGATTGTCTACCGATTGACGAAGTCAACACACTTTTTGCCAATCAAGAGTAGATTTAACCTAGATCAATTGGCAAAATTGTACGTGAAGGAAATTTTTTTCAAGACACGGTGTACCGGTGTCTATTGTATCAGACAGAGATCCACGTTTCACATCAAATTTCTGGAAATAGCTACAAGAGTACTTGGGAACACAATTGAGAATGAGCATAGCGTACCATCCTTGTAAGACCCCAACTTATTATAAATAAAATTGAATTTCTCTATTTATTATCTTGAAATAATAAGGTGATAAATTGATATAATACTTCGGTTATGGGTGAAATGTGCAAATTTTACAAAATAAGCAAGTGGTTATAAAATATTCATTTTTGTCGGGAAATATTCGTTTGGTCGTGGAGTATTCTTGTTGTCAGGGAATATTCGTACGACGGCACAGCTATTTGTGGGCCCCATAACGGAATAACTGTGGGATGAAGAAAATGACAAGTTTGAGTTTTTATAAATAACGGCATAGTTATTCACCGCTAACAATTGTTAGAATACTCTTGTTAAAATCTACGATGTCTGGCGTGGTTGCACAAAGAGCACACCAGTATTACACAAAGATATTTTGAATTATTAATTCTTACGTGAAGGCACTACTCAATAATTTTTACGGTAATTACTGTTTAATATTTTATTTTATTGATTCAATAATTACTACATTGATATTTTATATTATTGTTGTTTCAATAATTGTCACTATATAGTATTTCCCATTATCAGATCAATAATTCATATTATTTGAATAATATTATTAGATAGCATTATTGGTAATGTCTAGAAAGTTCAGTCAAGGAGAGGTTTGGCACACCTAATCATACCAATGAAGGAGAAATCCTTATCAGAAATCCCCCTCTTTCCTGGGAACGATCTGGTAGTCATTATTGTGATTCTGTAATATTATTTGTGAATAATTATTTATTGATTTTTATGATAAGGAAATATTTATTTTATGTGGATATAAATGATGGATATATTTTATGTGGTTGAAAATGAAGGAATTAAAGCTGAGGTGTTTTATCAGTATTTTGTCGAAATGAAGAACAAAATATGGGATTTTTAGAAAAATTAGTTTATTACTTGATTTTGTAAAATCCATAACTCTTTTTGTATAATGAGTTAAAAGATGAGCCATATATCAAAAGAAAGCCCTGGAAGTAAGCTAACCGTAGAAACTGGAATCACCAAAAATTTCATTGTAGATTTTTCGTGGTGACTGTTGGAAGGAAACTGGTACGAAGGACTCATAATCCGAAAAATCAGTGTTCTTGAAATATATTGCGTGAGATATAATTTTTAATCCGACCGTTGGATCGTTGTGATTTTTGGATATGTTATACATATATAAGTTGAGTATATGTCCACAAATTTTGAACCGTTAAAAATTAACTTATGATTTGTTATGAATTTTAAGAGGTGATTGGTTCAGAAATTGCTGAATTTTCTGAATTTATAATTTTGGTGGAAAATTCTAGAATGAGCGGGCCCCACCTGTGGTTGGTGATGAAATGTACTGAAATTTTATTTCAAAAGTGGTTGGTGGGAATAGTAGCAGGTAAAGCCATCAGGTTGTAGGTCAAGTCTGCTTTGGCGTTCTAACATTTTCCTATAAATAGAGTGCTAAGTTAGAATTGAAAATCACACCAGAAACAAGTTTTCTCTCTCTATATATTATCGAGCGTATTTTTCTGAGTATTTAGATACTTTGAGAGTTTCTATTCAGTGCAAGTTGCCCTCAGGATCATATCTAATATTCCATTCAGAAGTATTGTTCTTTTGTGGTAAGGGATTGTAAGGGATATTGTCATTATTATGGTAAGGGATTGTAAGGGATATTGACATTATTATGGTAAGGGATTGTAAGGGATTGTAATGGGTTGTAAGCAATGTTATTTTCTTCGTAAATGATATTATTTTCTTCAATATCATTATGCTGAAATATTGATATGAACTTTATTGTGGAATTTCTACCTTTTTGTGTCGGAGTTACTATTTACGTATACGACACTATTCACGTATACGACACTATTCATGAATATGACAGTATTCACCAAAAAATGAAATTTTTCCTTTTTGTCCAAGATGTCTTTTATGGTTACTATCATCGATTGTATCCATGTTTTGATCTTTATTTTGGAATTCTACTTCACAATTGATTATTATGGAGTATTATTGAATTTGGATAAACCGAAATATGAATCCCTAATATTTGTCCTTTTATCTCACTGGATTTGTTTTCTTTAAAATGTTTTTCATCATCCTCAGTCCTTAATGGTGATACTTGATGAATATCTTTGGCCTGTAGTGCAAAGATGAATGATTACCTGATGAATATCTTTGGCCCGTAGTGCAAAGATGAACAGGTGTTAAGATGAACATGACCAACTGGTGATACAAATGAATATCTTTGGCCCGTAGTGCAAAGATAAATATTTGATGCAAGATGTATATTGATTGATGTTACAGGGATAAAATATTGATGATGGACTTTTAAATTCATATATGATAGTAGATTTCATTCTCTACTTAACTCTTCTAATGAATTATTATTTCCGCTGCAGTTGTTGATCTAAAACTTGTTGTCTATTATATTCAATCAGATTTTTCCTTGTTGAAGACTAAGGATAATTTGTTGTATATTATCTTAGTCATAATATTTTTTGCTGGGCTAGTTGAGCTCACCCTTTTCCTTTTTGTTCCATTTTTCTTCTCAGGAAGCGAGAATATAGCGAGAACCAAATGGGGTATAGAGTGATGGTCCTGAATAGGTTGTTTTAGCGATCCTCACTATTTTTGTAAAATAGTGCATCAATAATTGTAATGAGGACTTTATCTGGGTGTGGATATTGTCTAGAAGACAATATTTGTATTTAAACTCACTGTTTGTGTTGTCGTATTTTGCACGACAATTGTAATAATGATGTTGTAGTTGTTTTTGTACCATGTTTTTGGCGACTCGGAATGGGTGGCATATACCTATTTTGGGGGCGTCACAGTTGGTATCAGAGCTTAGGGATATGGTCTCTGGCGGAGATCGGGAAATAGAACTAGGAGGGGAGAGACGAGTAAATCCTTCGCTAGTTTGTCCTACCTAAGCTTATTTGTTGGCCGGTCATAATATAGGGATATTATGTGATATGTTAATTTGTTTAATTAACCCTTGTTTTATGGCAGTATTTAAGAATGGCAGCTGAGAACGTTAACAATGGAGTGTATGAGACTGGAAACACCTTTAGTCGTCAATCAGGAGAACGTGCAACATGAAGGCAATATTCCTCCTATAAACAATACTAACGAGCAAACGATGAATGATGGGATGTTTAGAAACTTTTTGCAGTTCATGCAAAATCAGACGAGGGAGACTCATGTACAAAATACGGGTGGAAATGATAGCAACGCGCAGTTTGTCACAGCCAAGTAGTTCAAGGAGTTGGGACAACCAGAATTCTTTGGAAAGCCGGAACCGATTAAGGCGGAAACGTGGGTCAAGCAAATTACCAAGATATTTGATGTCTTGGGATGTACGGAAGAACAAAAGGTTCCATTCGCCACCTTTATGTTCCGTGGTGAGGCAGATTACTGGTGGGAATCTGTGAAGCATACCCAGCCAGCAACACTCAACATGTCTTGGAAAAGATTTCAGAAACTGTTCAATGATACTCAACATGTCTTGGAAAAGATTCCTGAAAGTATTAAATCATAAGGAAGGGGTAGAGTTTATTAGATTTGGAGCGAACAACATGACGGTGTCGAAAGACGAGGCAAAATTCGCGGAGTTATCCAAGTTTGCACCTCATTTGGTGGAGAATGAGGAACAAATGACGCGAATATTTCTGCGAGGTTTGAAACCCGAAATACGTCAATACCTTATCTCTCACAAATTTTCTCTGTATTCAGATGTTGTCAACAGGGCTCAATTATTAGAGCGAGATAATGAGTATTTTCAACTAAGGGACCACAACCAGGGTCATACCGGTGACAGCAGTCATCGGAGCGATGATAACAATCGTGGACGAAATTATCATGCCAGAAATGGTAACCACTTCGGTGGTAATCATGGCTAAGATAATATAAGAAATAATTCAAGTGGAAATTTCAAGAAGAGAAGATTTAACGATGACGGGAAGACGCCGACAAAGACAGACCAACACCAAAGAACAAATTCTAGGGAGAGAGAACTACGGCCACCAGTTAGATTCTACAAATGCGGAGAGGAGGGACATATAAGTCCAAACTGTTCACAGCCTTCCAAGGTATGTTTTAGTTGTAGAAAAGACGGTCACATATTTCGATTTTATCCTGTAGCAAAATCAAGTTCAGCAGGGACAGTGGCACCAAAGGCGGATACGGATAAAATAAAGTCGGTGGTTTCTAGAAGAGCATTTTTCATGACTGCCCAAAACGCGAGGAACCCGAACGAAGGTATCACGGGTTAGTTAATTATAAATTCTTGCAAAATCTATACCTTATTAGATACCGGTTCTACCCATTCTTTTATCTCCCTTGCTTGTGCTCAACGTTTAAACTTGACTCAGGAGAAATTAGACTTTGACTTATCTGTGGAGACTCCGTTAGAAGAAACTTTTATCATATCCACTATTTATAAATTTTGTTTGATCCAAGTTGGCACAATCACATTACCTGTTGATCTTATCTCTTTAAAGATACTTGCATTTGACGTGATTTTAGGGATTGATTGGTGAACTACTCATCATGCCAAAATTGATTGTTTTCGTAAGGTTGTTAGTTTTCATATTCCTAACCAACCTGTTATGCGAATTTAAGCAACCAAACCATTGAATTCAAACACTTTCATATCAAGCCATAAAGCCATTCGTTTATTGAAAAATGGATGTCAAGCTTTCTTAGCCCATTTCATGGATTTAAACAAAAGTGCGTCAGATTTGAATGATATTTTTGTTGTTAGTGAATTTCCTGACGTATTTCCTGGCCTACCCCCAGAGCGTGATATTAAATTTTGTATCGACTTTGAACCCGGTACAAAACCCATTTCTAAAATCTAATATCGAATGGCTCATATTGAACTTCAGGAGTTAAAAACCCAAGTACAAGAGTTGGTACTAAAGCCTCTATCTGGTGACTTCCTTTGTGGAATGCACCAAAGCCAGACTCTCTGTAGGGGACGTCATATTCATGCGGTGGTATACTGATAGGCGCCATTGTGATGTGCTATCCAAAATTGGGATATGAATCACAGTTGAGAGCAACCAAAGTCGGTGACCAAAGTACGTAGCTTTCTGGGCTTAGCTAGTTATATCCGAAGATTCGTGGAAGGATTTTCTCGAATCGCTACTCCGTTAACTTAGCTGACTCAGAAAGATACAAAATTTGTATGGAGCGAGGAATGCGAGAAGATTTTCCAAGAGCTCAAGTGGCGACTCATTTCGGCACCTGTTCTGACCATACCATCCTGGAAAAGCGAACGTGGTAGTTGACGCGTTGAGTAGAAGATCGTATGTGGGTACGAGTGCGATGTTGTTAACACAAAGACCCATTTTGTACGACTTATAAAGGATGGAGATAGAGTTAAAGGCTCCAAGTACCCACGTGATGATATCAAACATACGAGTAGAACCGACTTTAATCGATAAAGTTAAAGCTGCTCAAGCTACGGACACCGGAGCTGATGAATATAAAGAAGAAGGTGCAAGAAGGCGTTATTCTAGAAGTAAGAGTCGAGGAAGAGAAGTGTAATAACCCATATTTTTTTAAAATTAAATATTAATTGATTTTTTTTTTATTTTATACAATTGTGTTTAAATTGGAAAAGGTAAATGATTTTGTTTCCCTCTTTTCTTCCTTGTTTTGTTTGGAAAATTAAATTCTTTTAGTTGGTAAGTAAATAACTGATTAAATTAAAATGGAGAAAGATAATTCCTCTTGTTAAAGTCTTGTGGTAAAATCATTCTAATGGGAAGCTACTTGGAGATAGAGAAGACTATTGAGCGAAGTATCCGCATCTTTTGATAATTAGGGACGTTCATTCTTTTGATTCCGGGGACGGAATCCTTTTTAAGGGGTAGGTGATGTAATACCCGGTAAAATAATAATAATAATAATAATAATAATGATAATAATAAATAAAGTAAATAGCATTTAAATCTATGTTTTAAATAGAATAATTGGGCTTGTCTTTTATTTGGGTCAATTTGAAAATAATGTTTGTGGGCTATAACAATAAGTGATGAAAAATATTAATCTTATAAATTTGGGCTTTAAAACTAATTAAGTTCAATGTTATAAATCCTATTAGACAAGGATGATTAATTATATATATGACTCAAACCTAATTGTATTGGATTCCATCTATTATGAAGTGAAGAGAAAGGCGACTAGGAGTACAAAAAATAGAAAGAGAAAAATTCTCCCAACCAAGGTAATACCATTATTTTTATTATTGGGAATTTTTTTAGTTATTTTATGATCGGATCTTGCAAGCTTAATTAATTTGATTGTTTATTGTTATAAGTCATGCACGGAGGAATCTCAATTAAAACTAGCAAATAAATAAAGTATAAATTAGATTAGCTTGTTTGGAACATGGAGTTAAATTTCAAAGTATTGTTACATATATTATATTGTGGTATCATGTTAGAATTTTTTTTATATATTTGAACGGAGTTGAGAATTATGATTAAGTTTGTAATTATTTAGAATTTGTTTCGGGATATCGGTTTATGAGTATTTCTTGTGAAACAGAGGTAGAATAAATATAAGTACATAGTTAGTACAATGGTATTAAAAAGAAAATATATGGAGTGTAATAATAATAATAATAATAATGATTTGATTGCATCCGGGTAGTATGTGAAATGAATGGCATCGATGTGCCTTTAAAAAAAAAGCCTTACTTAATAAAATATATCATGAATAGTAATTGTTTTATTAGACTTATGGATATTTAGACTTCTTTTGGAAATTACAGTGCCTGACAATAAGTGCATGCCTATTATATGGATACATATATATTAATTTGTAGTCTCCCGATCACATGTTCTTAATAGTACAAATTTTCATGTTTATTGTTAATAAAATAAAAATAATTAATAATTATGTATATAGTATTGCAAAATATTATGTTATACAAAATCTAAATGAATAAATAAAATATTTTGAAATTATAGAGATTATTATTATAATAATAATAAAATGAATTTATCAATGGGTTAAAGATGAAAGAATATTTTTATAAGTGTACTTATATTTATTATTATTTTGTTTAGTTAGTTTCGAATCGAAAAGGCGATGATTAAAGGCATATTAAATAGATTATGAATTACTTTGGAATTATTAGTTTGGATTATTTTTAATTTGAGGTGAATATGTTTAGAGTTGCGAATAACGATTTGTATTTGATATCGTTGGCATTTGAGGGTAAGATTTTGTGGAGTGTGCCATAAATGGTTTGGAAGTATCGGTATGGAGTTAGTACTCTTTCAAATGATACTTTTGTTAAATTTGATTTATTCGTTTTGTTCCTCGTTTCAAATTACATTATTATTTCACATAATTGTTTCTTGTGAAATTCATATATTTGTTTCATTTTGGAGTTGACACATTGGACTCGTATTTGTACTCTTTGAATTAGGATATCATGTTTAGTATTTATTTTTGATAATTGTAGAAGCGGTACATATTTGCTACCTTCTTTTGAAACCTTGTGACTATAATTTGATTTGGTTCAACATGTACATATAGAACCCTTTTGTTAGTATTATGTCACATGTGTTGTGACATAATATTTTGTTAGAATATACCATAGGGTATACCCGAGCTATAACCACTGTGGGGGTACCACGAGCATGTCGCCTTAGCATGAGAGGCATGACACTTTACGTGGCGGTGTGATTAGTCCACGGCGTCTCGTTTTGGGCTTCTTGGAGGAAGTGGGCCATTTGGTGTTTTGTTGTGGAGGCGTGTGGGTTAACCCTAGTTTTTACATTACCAGGATTGGTGATGTTGTGCCAAACACACCTATCCGATTTGCATACATTTGGATTCGCGATCCAATGTGTGATTTACACAATGTGGCATCATTTGACTGCACTGTGTGGCATTGTTTTGACTTGCACATGTGGCATTATTTTGACTTGCACCGTGTGGCAAGATATATTTTTGGGCTCACTTTGTGTGAAATAACTCCGGTAGTTTGTTTGACCTATTATTTTATTGGATTAGTTTTGTTGGTTTTGTTCGATTCAAGTCATTGAGTTAGTTACTTGATTCGCTATTTCTTTATTCTTTTATTGGTTTCGTCAATTATGTTGATTCAAATATATTCTATTCAGATCCTTGGATATTATATTTTTATTCGTACTTGCACTTGAGGCTTGTTCAGTAATTTGTCTCAACTGTTTTCGTATATCAGTTGTATATCTTTTGTATATCTGTATCCGTCTTTGAGCAATTGGCTCATCTTTGTTTTTTCTTTCGGCGAGTTTTGCGGGGGGTGATTCGAGGGCTAGTGTGATGAGAGTTTTGCCTTTGACCAGTTAGGTTGATTCAAATTTTAAGTTTTGATTATTTTGACTCAGTTTAGAGAATTGTACTCATTACTTTATTGATGGATCACCACTATTAATATTTTGAGGTTGTTAGTGCTCTGTTTATTTATTTTGAGGTTTGTTGTGCTTTGCACGTGACCTCCCTTTCCTTTTCGGAAAGGGGGTGTTACAAGAAGAAAGCTCAAACCTTCGATTTATTTGAAATCCTCGATCGAGTAGGAAATGTGACCTATAGACTCGCATTACCTCCAAGCTCAAACCTTCGTAGGAAATGAGGATTTCAAATAAAGCTCAAACCTTCGTGTTCATAATATTTTTCATATATCTATGCTTTGTAAATATGTAGACGACCCAAACCACATTATTGCGTTAGAACCAAACGAGATAGTCGAAGATTTAACGTACGAGGAGGTACCTGTCAAGATATTGGATAGGAAAGAGCAAGTCCTACGAACAAAGGTTATACCACAAGTCAAGGTTTTGTGGAGGAACCATGCTATTGAAGAAATGACCTGGGAGTTGGAATCGAAAATGAAAGCGAGGTACCCTCACCTTTTGAAACACTGTATCGCAAGTCCAATTTCGAGGACGAAATTTCATAAGGAGGGGAGGTTGTAAGACCCCAACTTATTATAAATAAAATTGAATTTCTCTATTTATTATCTTAAAATAATTCGGTGATAATTTAATATAATACTTCGGTTATAGGTGAAATGTGCAAATTTTGCAAAATAAGCAAGTGGTTATAAAATATTCATTTTTTTGGGGGAATATTTGTTTGGTCGTAGAATATTCTTGTTGTCGGGGAATATTCGTACGACGGCGCAGCTAATTATGGGCCCCATAATGGAATAACTATGGGATGAAGAAAATGACAAGTTTGAGTTTTTATAAATAACGACGTAGTTATTACTGAATTAACAATCGTTAGAATACACGGTGGTTAAAAATACGATGTCTACGCGTGGTTGCACAGCGATGGCACACGGTATACACGGTATTTTGAATTATTGATTCTTACGTAAGAAGGCACTACTCAATAATTGTTACAATAATTACTATTTAATATTTTATTTTATTGATTCAATAATTGCTACGTTGATATTTTATATTATTGTTGTTTCAATAATTATCACTACACATTATTTCCCATTATCAGATCAATAATTCATATTATTTGAATAATATTATTAGATAGCATTATTGGTAATGTCTAGAAAGTTATGTCAAGGAGAGGTTTGGTCACCTAATTGCGCGCTAATAAGGAGAAATCTTTATCGGAAAGCCCCCTCTTTCCTGAGAACGGCCTGGTTGTCATTATTGTGATTCTATAATATTATTTGTGAATAATTATTTATTAATTTATATGATAAGAAAATATTTATTTTATGTGGATATAAATGATGGATATATTTTATGTGGTTGTAAATGAAGGAATTAAAGCTGAGGTGTTTTATCAGTATTTTGTCGAAATGAAGAACAAAATATGGGATTTTTCAGAAATATAAGTTTATTACTTGATTTTGTAAAATCCATAACTCTTTGTGTATAATGAGTTAGAAGATGAGCCGTATATCAAAAGAAAGCCCTACAAGTAAGCTAACCGTAGAAACTAGAATCGCCCAAAAATTCATTGTGGATTTTTCGTGGTGACTGTTGCAAGGAAACTGGTCCGAAGGACTCATAATCCGAAAAATCAGTGTTCTTGAGATATATTGCGTGAGATATAATTTTTAATTCGACCGTTGGATCGTTGTGATTTTTGGATATGTTATACATATATAAGTTGAGTATATGTCCACAAATTTTGAACAGTTAAAAATTAACGTATGATTTGTTATGAATTTTAAGAGGTGACTGGTTCAGAAATTGTTGAAGTTTCTGAATTTATAATTTTGGTGGAAAATTCTAGAATGAGTGGGCCCCACCTGTGGTTGGTGAAGAAATGTGCTAAAATTTTATTTCAAAAGTGGTGGGTGGGAATAGTAGTAGGTAAAGCCATCAGGTTACAGGTCAAGTCTGCTTTGGCGTTCTAACATTTTCCTATAAATAGAGTGCTAAGTTAGAATTGAAAATCACACCAGAAACAAGTTTTCTCTTTCTATATTATCGAGTGTATTTTTGTGAGTATTTAAATACTTTGAGAGTTTCTATTCAGTGCAAGTTGCCCTCAACATCATATCCGATATTCCATTCAGAAGTATTGTTCTTTTGTGGTAAGGGATTTTAAGGGATATTGTCATTAATATGGTAAGGGATTGTAAGGGATATTGTCATTATTATGGTAAGTGTAGGGTTTCGACACAGAAACGCAGCGGAAATAAACCAATTTAAAGCAATTCCAAAACCCAAAATAGGATCCATACGAAAACAATTAACTCAGTGGTTAGAAATTATACTGATTGTGATATCTTTGAAATTGATGCTTTCGAATCTCTAACGAATCCAAATGAATCGCGCCTCTACTAGATCCACACGAACGCCTCGAGAATCGTCCCTACGATTTGCGTAAGAAGAAGGAACCGTGGTACTAGCCACCAAGGATGAGGATTTTCGGAACTTGTTTCTCTCTAGTCTCTCTCTAAGAGCGGCTAGGGTTTTCAGTTTTTGAATAATAAAATCTAAAATAGTTGCTACATATATATTGCCATTAAAAAATATTATTCAAAACCTAATTTAATAAAATCCGAATTTATATATATATATATATATATATATATATATATATATATATATTAATTAAGTCGCATTAATTAATTAATATACCTATATATAATTATCCTATTAATTTAAATTAAGTAATTTAAATACTATCATTCATATTGATATATTTAAATATTTACAATTTAAATTAATTCTCTTTTAATTACGTTCTATGTGTGTGACCCTATAGGTTATTATTACGTTGGCAATAATTTTAAATCATATTATAAAATTATAAACAGTGAGCGGCATCTAGTAATGCATCACTGCTACCCAAGTAATAATAAGATCGATGATTCGATGCAACCTTTTCGTGACCAATGTTTCAATGTAATTTAATCCTTTTAACCTTAATATCCTAGATTAAACTCGAGTCATGGAATGTGTCATACTCTTCATAATTTAATCTGAGTTTTCTTGATCAATGAGTAGACTATATGAAACAAATCACTATTTGAGCGTGGCCATGCATTTCATAGTCCTACTCAATCAAGAGGCCTATGGATATCACCCCTAATATATAGGATGGTTAAATTCCATCTATATCACTCATATTCCTTACACGATTCATGATGTACCCAATAATCACCTTTATAGTCCACCCTATTAAAGGTGACATTTGATGATATCAAAGTACATAAATTCACGTGTAGTAATATAGTGATTTCAGGTCGGAGGACCATTACATCATTGTTACTATGAGAATTGTTAATGACACTTCGCATAATGCTCCATATAGAATTCTCATGGTGGGTCTGTCCAGTACATCGTTCTCTAACATGTACCTATGCATTGACTTAATATCTCATATATTTACGACCAATGAGATTTGGTTATCAGTCAATCCACATACTAGTCTCAATTCATCACTGTTGTCCCATCAACAATAATACTCGACTAGGGACATTTAAGAACAATTATACTAATTATAATTATATAATCTCATGTTCAAGTCACATACTTGAAACTATATAATTTGTATCACTATTCTAAGGAATTTTATTATGTTAACATTTATATAACGTAGTAAATAAAACCATAATAAAATCATTCATTTATTCAATCAAATATAATATCAAAATGTTAAGCAATTATATAAAATAATTGGCCTCTAGGGCATAAACTCTAACAGTAAGGGATTGTAAGGGGTTGTAAGGAATGTTATTTTCTTCGTAAATGATATTATTTTTTTCAATATCATTATGCTGAAATATTGATATGAACTTTATTGTGGAATTTCTACCTTTTTGTGTCGGGGTTACTATTCATGTATACGACACTATTCACGTATACGACACTATTCACAAAAAATGAAAATTTTCCTTTTTGTCCAAGATGTCTTTTATGGTTACTATCTTTGATTGTATCCATGTTTTGATCTTTATTTTGGAATTCTACTTAACAATTGGTTATTATGGAGTATTATTGAATTTGGATAAACCAAAATATGAATCCCTAATATTTGTCCTTCTGTCTCACTAGATTCATTTTTTCTAAATTTTTTTTTATCATCCTCAGTCCTTAATGGTGATACTTGATGAATATCTTTGGCCTGCAGTGCAAAGATGAATGATTACCTGATGAATATCTTTGGCCCGTAGTGCAAAGATGAACAGGTGTTGAGATGAACATGACCAACTGGTGATACAAATGAATATCTTTGGCCCATAGTGCAAAGATGAATATTTGATGCAAGATGTATATTGATTGATGTTACAGGGATAAAATATTGATGATGGACTTTTAAATTCATAGATGATAGTAGATTTCATTCTCTACTTAACTCTTCTAATGAATTATTGTTTTCACTGCAGTTGTTGATCTAAAACTTGTTGTCTATTATATTCTATCAAATTTTTCCCTGTTGAAGACTAAAGATAATTTGTTGTATATTATCTTAGTCATAATATTTTTTACTGGGCTAGTTGAGCTCACCCTTTTCCTTTTTGTTCCATTTTTCTTCTCAAGAAGCGAGAATATAGCAGGAACCAGTTGGGGTATAGAGTGATGGTCCTAGACAGTTGTTTTAGCAGTCCTCACTATTTTTGTAAAATAGTGCATCAATAATTGTAATGAGGACTTTATCTAGGTGTGGATATTGTCTAGAAGACAATATTTGTATTTAAACTCACAGTTTGTGTTGTCGTATTTTGCACAATAATTGTAATAATGATGTTGTAGTTGTTTCTGTACCATATTTTTGGCGACTCAGAGTGGGTGGTGTATACCTATTTTGGGGGCGTCATAATCCTCAAATTAATGGACAGAGTGAGAGAAGCATCTAAACACTAGAGGATATGCTTAGAGCATATATTATGGATTTCAAAGGAAATTGGGATGACCATCTACCATTGGTTGAATTTGCCTATAATAATACCTATCACGCAAGTATTGGCATGCCGCCTACGGTTAGCGTTATGCAGAAATCTGAACTCCGTTATCTTTGGGATGAGGTAGGTGAACGTCAACTATTGGGTCCAGAATTGGTTCAACAAACTGTCGAGATCATCAAGGTGATTCGAGCAAGATTGGTATCTGCACAGGATAGACAGAAGAAATATGCCGACCAACATTGACAAAATCGGGAATTCGATGTCGGTAGTTTTGTTTTCTTGAAAGTGTCTCCCTGGAAGGGGAAATTTTGGTTTGGAAAAAGGGGAAATTAAGCCCTAGGTTTATAGGACCTTTTGAAGTGCTTCGACGAGTTGGTGAAGTAGCGTACGAGGTAGCTTTACCTTCGGAATTGGAGCATATTCATAACATTTTCCATGTCTCGGTGTTGAGACCATATAAGCCTGATTATAAGCATGTTATAAAATATGAGTCATTACAGTTTGAGAAAGATTTGTCCTATGAAGAAGTCCTTGTTCAAATTATCGACAGGAAATAGCAAGTACTAAGGAATAAAGTGATACCTTCTGTTAAGGTAGTCTAGAGAAACCACAATGTTGAAGAAGCTACGTCGGAACTTAAAGATGTTATGATGAGAAATTATCCTCAGTTATTTACTTAATCTTATATAGCGATTCTGGGGACACAATCCTTTTAAGGAGGAAAAAATGTAACGAATAAATTTGTCGAGTCGTGATTCTGGGGACAAAATCCTTTTAAGGAGGGAAGGATGTAACGATCGAGAAATTTTGTAATTTAAATATTTTATGAATTAAATAAATATTTTGAATATTTATTTATTGAGAAAAATAAATAATTGATGGAATTGTGATGCAAGAATTTAGTAACTAAATTGATTAATGTTAATTAAATTAAAATAATGGCAATTTTTTTATTTGAAGATTTGAATAATGGTAATTTTATTATTTGAAGATTTAATTTAATGAAATAATTAAATTAACAGAATTGTTTAATATTTAAGAAAATAACTAAATTAAATAAAGTGATGTTTAAGTCTCGATTTAATAATTAAATTAGATATATAATTATTTAGTTATCATAAGTATAATTATAATAAAAATTATAATTATTATAACTATAATTATAAGTTATGTAAATTGGTTACATGTGTGACAAGTAAAAACTATATAATAAAAATATTATGAAAATAATCTAGACGGGGGGAGTTGTGTTTAGCCAAACAAGGCCTTGAGGCCTTTGGCTTATTTTAATTGACGCATACATATTGTTTTTTTTTTACCTGACGAACATGGGAGTCAGTTTAGCCAGTTTATATCTACGCAAGTTTTCTAAGGCTAGGTTCAGAGAGTTTGGAGAGAGAGCAAGAAAGAAAACACAGTGAATTGAGGGAATTCTCTGGGATTGTCCAGAGGAAGAAGAAGTTGTCACCATCTTTTACTAGCTTACAACTAGGGATTGAAGGTATACTTTACCCCTAATATCCTATGTTTTGAGTTTCCAATGATTATTTTCTATAAATTATTAAATCACGTTGGATTGATATATATATATATATATATATGTGTGTGTGTGTGTGTGTGTGTGTGTGTGTGTGTGTGTGTGTGTGTGTTATAATCTGTTAATCATCATATATGAGTGCTATTTGATGATCAAATTCGTGAGAATTGGCTTTGCAAGAAGAGAATTAGAATAACAGTGTATGTTCATATAATATGGCTTGTTTAAGTACAAAATTTGATGTCTAATATTTGGTATAATCTGCAAAAATGATAAAGATGTTAAATCATAACTTGGCATACAATATCAGATTGTAATGTAATTGTAATAACTGGGGATTTCGAATAATCTGAATTTTAAGAATAATTTTTTTTCTAATTAATATTGATATTGATTATCAATATTGTGTTGTGTATCGGTGATACGAGTTTTGAGAATTAGTCAATTTATGTATTGATTGAGAAATAAGAGTAGAGTTGTGCTTAACTGAGAATTTAAAACCCTAACCCTAAGTTCGGATAGGGATTTGGTAGAAAATACAATTTTAATAATTGTGTTGATGAGTACGTGTTTGTACTGTATAGAGTTATTGATCAATGATTGATCGGATAGGGTTTAAAATTAGTAAACCATAATAAGGGATTAGAAACCCGAATCTCAGGTTTAGAAACCTTAACGCATAGTTAGGAACCCTAATCGAATGCCGGGAAGCCCTAATTTTAATTCGAGAACTTTAAACCCTAATTAAGAAACCTTAATCCTAATTGGAAAGCCTTAATGTGATTAGGGAACACTAATATAATTAGGAAATCCTAATGATAATTTATAATTCTTAATTTTCTATTTTTAAAATCCTAATTAGAAAATTCTAGAAAGTAAAATTATAAAACCTAAGGGTTAGAACCTTAGGGTTAAACCCTAAGGGTTTGGCAAGTTACCTTTATACCAATAAAATTGGGAATTAAATGTCTAAAATGCCCTTTACTTGTAAGCTTAAAGTTTTCTAGAAATTGCATGACTCATCATGTTAGGTATTGACCATGTGCTGGAAAATCAATACAAAATCTAACCTAGAGTGTCATCTAACATTACTTGGATTCATTGAATCAAATTAAAGTGATTTAGGAGAGAAAGTCACAAAAATTAGCCATTTTGCTCTCTATCTCTCAAACAACTCCTTCTCTCTAAGCCTTCGAAAATCATAAGTGTGTCAGTCACAATATAACCCTCTAAAACACCTACATCAGATTGGAAAGGCAAGATCAAAGCTTGGATAAAGAAGATATAAAATCCTAACTTTAGTTTGTCTTACATGATAAGATAAAGTTTGTGTTTATGTGTTTAGATTCATACTAGAAGATGTTTTATGATTATCTATGATGATCTATCATAGATCTATAGCATCAAAGTGCCTTAAAATGATGTTTTTCAGAAACTGCTCAAGAACATTCATAGTGGTTTGGCAAGCAATGTTTGTGGCTCTAGATTCTTCCCTGTTTATGCTTCTTGATGTTTTATGTTTTGGATCTGTAGTTTGGTATGAGATCTTTGATCTGGAAGTGGAATCACAGTCATTCCATGTCCAGATTGTAAGATATTCTTGGTCAAAACCCGTTGATTGGGCGGCGACCAGGATGATTTCTGGGTAACCCGAAATCAAATTCCGATGTCGACAACATTTTGCAATGTCTTGATCTGTCAGTTGTTATATGATATTATGATGTTATTGTATCTAGTTTGTAGTCCGTAATATGTACTATAGATATATGTTATTTAGATCCTTCAAATCATCAACATATCGAATGGAGTGGATATGGTCAAACTAGCCTACTTCGACTTTGATGTATTTTTTTCGGAATTCCGAAACTAGGTATGAACTAGCCCTCGACAAGGTTTGACCAGATTAAATCTGGTGATTGTGTTATTGTTGGGTGAGATCATGTTATGCGGTGTGTTCTTGACATGAGACCTACATGTTTTGGACCTTAAAATCACAACATATTGATGACCGAAACCTAGAAAAATCGACCTTCAAATAGCACCATCGATTATCGTGCGGTTTTAGGTTACCCAAAAAACCCGAAAAATCTCGACAAATGACTTTGAAGGCTTAGATCTTGTATTTTAATTGTTGTGTGACCAAAGTGATAGTTGATAATTGTAGTACTACATGTATACTAGAAGATTGAAGCATAAGTTGACCCAGAAACAAATTGATCTAAGGATTGCAAGTGGTCAAACATGATATGTTAAATACTGAACTGTCAGTGTTCTTGAGCCAAGAACACCTAAGACGACAGAAAGTGTCACTATAACATATAGCGACGGTTTTAATATTTTTATTTTTTGAATTTTCGAAAAATGATTAAAAATATAGAAAATAAATTCTAAAAAATTACAAAAATGGTTTTAAAAATTATTTTAAATAATGAAAAATAACTTTTGATAATTTGGGATATTTTTCATTAATATATATAATTATTTGAATATTAATGATATTTAATTTATTTAATTATTATATTAAATAAATTAGAGAAAAAATTTTTTTAATATTATAAAATTCATTTTAAATAAGAATAAAGTGTTTAAAAATATTTTGAGTTATAAAATGTAACTTTTAATATTTTTGGAGAATTTTTATTAATAATTTAATATTAATGATATTAGATTTATTTAATTATTATATTAAATAAATGAATTAAAAATGATTTTATTGATTTAAAATCATTTAAAAATGAGAAAAATGATTTAAAAATATTTTAAGTTATAATTAATGACTTTTAATATTTTGATAAAATTTCATTAATATTTAAATATTAATGGTGATGGTTTAAAAATGATTTTAATTATTTTAAAAATCATTTAAATAGAATATTGGTGATTTAAAAATATTTTAAGTTATTATTAATAACTTTAATATTTTGACAAATATATCATTAATATTTTAATATTATTAAATATTAATGATGATGGATTTATTGATATTTAAATCATTTAAAAATGATTCCGGTGTTTGAAAAATTATTATAAATTATAATAATTGTTAGAAAATTATTAAAAGCTTCCGAAAAATATTATAAATGATATTTGACTTATCTAATAATATAATATTGAAGCTTTGAAATCAAGTTTAATTGACAATAAATGTGTTAATTGTCGGATAAGGTGACCAAGACACCGAGTTGAGACCGAAGTCCAACCAGATCGAACTACGGACTTGATGAGTGTTTATATAGGTTATAAACACTGATGTGGCTATGTGGTGATGTGTCTAGGAGAAAAATTGACTGTGAATGACAGTATTGCGTGTTATAAATTATTGTGCTAATTGTGAGACCGATATTATTGGTTATAGGTCTTTCGAACGCAGATAAGTATATCGTGTATCAGTAATCAACGAGAAAAGCAAGTTTCCTTAACTCAACCTTGAGTTATATTCGTTCAATTATTATGGTGGTTAATTATTGTTGATTAGACCACATCTGAGAATTATTGTTGATTATTCGCAGTTAGTGCATATTTATTAATTCAAACTGAATTAGTGATTCTGAAAATATACTTACAGAATAACTATTATTGGATACTTACATCCGTAGAAGCTATTATTGACAGTACAGATAATTCATGTATATTGTCGAATTATGTTGAGATATGTCTTAGCTAATTATTTTAGATAGATGAATAATTATTAGAACTTGATAGGTTCGAGAAGAGAATTCAATTATTATTGATTAATTGATGCCAATTATTTTGGCTAGATCGAGAAAGTGATTAAATATTGAAATCATTATATTTCGTTGTTATAAATCAAACTCTGATTATAAGACTAAGAAGAACAACCTTTTATACAAAGGGAACATATTTGGTCGTATATTCGGCATTTGCGTGCGTGTAAGTAGTATGCATAATATATGGTACAAGGAGTTGGCCGCTCTAAGTACTTGCAGAGGGGTATGATTTAATCTTTATGGTTATCTGATACACATGGGTATATCAAAGTATATCTTTGATAGTTACTCGAGAAGAGAAGTTCAAGATCCTTTGTGATCACTCAGCATAACTCTGGAAATTATTTCCATCCTGTTATATGGGTATATCAAAGTAAATCTTTGATAGTTACTCGAGAAGATAATTTCAAGATCATTTGAGATCATTCAACTTAAACTTTGGAGAATACTTCTAACTTATTATTCAATTGAATATCGTAGAAACTTTGAAAGTGTTGTACCCTTTCATTATTGAACTATTATGTTGTATAGGTTGCGAGAAGATTGGTTAGAGAAGAAAAAATTGTTCAGCTATTTCAAAGTTCTCCGAACTTTGGTGTCATTCTATCAAAATAGATAGTTTGTTATTCTTGATTCTTATACATTCTTTATATGTCTTAACTTGCGAGGTAAATTTGTTGCTCACTCTTGCTAAATAAAACATTTTAGCTAGGGACGAAGTGGCAGGAGGTGCTGTGAAGAACAAAGGTAAAGGCATAGTGATAGAGTAGTTATGAATGAACATTATTATTATGTTATGCTTGTAAACCCTTTTTGTTTATCTAAAGGGTAAGTTTGTAATGTTAAGGTTAGATAACCTGGGAAGAATGTATTAATAATATATGTTAATGTGATTTGTATTGCTATTCATAAATCAATGGGTAGTTAGATGTTATTTATATTGTGGATCGTGAGCACCAAACTCGGGGTTCGGGTAACCCTTGGGATTTGGGGTGTCACGAGTTGGTATCAAAGTTGTGGGTTATAAACCTTAAGTGGGGGGGGAAAACCTAGGATTATAACCATAAGCGAGATAGAGAATACTCATTTAGAGTCCTAAGTGAGGATTGATCAAAAGCGTGTCGATAGTGAGATAGGTTGACACATAGTGTGAGAATTTTGTCTTTGGTGAAGTACTAATCAAGTTGTTTAACTGACTGTAGGATGTCAGGAGAAGATGAAATGAGTATGGAGATGCTAGCGGCCGTTGCACCGATGCCCGATAGCCAGAGGTGCCAAAGACCTGCGAGTCGATTGAAGAAGTGGGGAAAGATGAACCTATGGTTAATCTGGGGAGTGATCATGATGATTATCCCGAGATGTATCTGAGTGGAGATGAGGAGGCGAGTTCGAAGAAGCTAAGGTGGAGAAAGAGAATAAGACCAAAGTTGGAGAAAAAGATCAAGTATCTGCGAAAGTACAAGAACTCGAGTAAAAAGTGTTTCTCTTAGAGGAGTTGTGGAAGATGAAAAGGGCGTTCTGCGAAATGACCAAGAACGGAATGAGTTGAAGGCACAGTGTGGAAAAAAGGATGAAGGTGAAGGTGGTGGATCGTCGGAGGAAGCAGTCAGCGAAAGAAGGCAAGAATAAGAGAAAGAGGGATCACGACGGTGATAATTCTAAAATTCAAACCCAAGAAGAAGCAAGTCTGTAGCAGCAAGTGTGGAAAGACTCACGTGGGAGAATGCGTGATGTGGAAGAACGTGTGTTTCAATTTATGTAGCGGGAAGGACATATTTCTTTACATTGTCATAAGCCGAATATGAGGAAGTGTTTTTCATGTGGGAGAATGGGTCGTGGATTCAACAAGTGTCCCAGCAAGAAGATGGGTGAAGGGAGAGGATGGTAGATAACCTAAATATAAGCGATAGTATTTTTTGGTAGTAGGATATGATATTAATGGTTGTAATATCGAGAACGATGTGTGAACATATGTAAATATATATGTTTGTACGAATGAAATCTTTATTTTCTATATGAATATAAGATTAATTTATGAGTTCTTAAAACTCATACTTATGGTAAGTTCACGACTCATTATTATATGAAATGTTCTGAACCCCTCAGCGAATGGAAGCTAATGGTCTGACTAGGATAAGTTCATACACTCATATAATTGTGGCAAGTTCCTGAACTCATAAGTGTGGTAAGTTTGACGAACTGGGAATAACTATGTGTGAATAGAGAATTGCAACTTTTTGTGTAAAGTTGTAGAATTACAACTTTTTGTGTAAAGTTTTGTGGGTTAATCCTAAAATTTATTTAAAAAGGGATAGTAATATGTGTTAAGTACTAAATGTACTATGTGCTATTTGAATAAATATGCGATTATATGAGGAATATGTGTTGAATTCTTATTGTATTGAGAATTTATGTAGAGAAAGAGAATTAATGTAAGATTTTTATTTAAATCAGATCATGTCGCCTAGATGACGAAATCAAAATCAAAGAGAAGAGCAGTTAGTGAATGATGAAGGAGGTCAAGTGGACCCGATGCAGAATTTTATGGACATGCTAGCCCAAGCTATGGGAAATAGAGCTCCAACAAAAAGAGAGAAGAGAAAAATCGACCAATAGATAGATTGGCTAACTTCAAGACTTTAAAGTGGTAGGACCTTGAAATTCAAGGAACCATGGAACCGACTGAAGCCCAAACTTGGGTGAGGGAGATGGAGAAAGCATTCATTATTACGCGAGTGAAAGAAGAGCAAAAGACAACTTTTGCAACATATATGATGAAGGGAGAAGCCAATTACTGGTGGGAGACTAATCAGGCGAGAGCTGGTACAGTTGTGGTAACTTGGACAAGATTCAAGGAATTGTTCTTTGAGAACTAATTTTCATCAAGTATGTAAGCTCGAATGGAAGTCAAGTTTCTAGAACTTAAACAGGAGAACATGTTGGTGTCTGAATATGCTGCTAAATTCAACGAATTAGCGAGATTTGCACCTCATCAGGAGGATACAGAATTACGAAAGATGAGAAGGTTTGAGAATGGGTTGAAGCCGGGTATATACAACAAAGTAGCCGTATTACATTTTAATATGTTCGCAGTTTTATTGGAAAAAGTGATAATTGCTAAAGGGGGAAGCGAAGATTCATCCCGGTATAATCAGGAGAAGAAGAAGAAGACAAATGAAGGAGGTAGTAGTGGTGGTAGCAATTCAAACAAAAGAAAGTGGAGCGAGAATACCTAGTCGGGTAACAAGACAGAAGGAAATAAGAAAGGGAGGGAGCAATGTGCGACTTGTGGAAGAACCATTCGGGAGTTTGTCTGAAGGAGAAAGGAGTCTGTTATAACTGTGGTCAAGAGGGACACATGTCACCCAATTGTCCCAATCGAAGAAGATCTGAGGTTGTTTTGCGTGCGATCGGATCGATCATCATATGGTTCAAAGCTGTCCAAGAGGAATGTGGAGAAGGAAAGTGTCAACAAGGGACCCGGTAGCGGAACCTTGGCAATTAAAGGACTGCCACAACGGAAGACCAACGGCCGTACATTCAACATGGCGACGATAAGATGATGTATGTACTTCGAGAGGTGGCAACAAATGTAACGATTTCTCTTAATACTTAAATTACATGAGTAATATTGGATAGAATATCTGTGTGAATTATTTTCTTTTATAGATCCAAATCACGTTAGAATATAAGACACAAATTAATATTGTGTTGATAAAAATGAATTGATGATACAACTTTAAAAGATTGTAGGGTATAAGAAAGCGGTGATTAGAGGATGGAATCCTTATAAGGAGGAGAAATGTAATAACTTGGATTTGAATAATCAATTTTACGAATAATTTTTTTTTTAATTAATATTGATATTGATTATCAATATTGTGTTGTGTATCGATGATACGATTTTTGAGAATTAGTCAATTTGTGTATTGACTGAGAAATAAGAGTAGATTTTTGCTTAACTGAGAAATTAAAACCCTAACCCTAAGTTTGGATAGAGATTTAGTAGAAAATACAATTTTAATAATTGTGTTGATGAGTACGTGTTTGTACTGTATAGAGTTGTTGATCAATGATTAATTGGATAGGGTTTAAAAATAGTAAACCCTAATAAGGGATAAAAAACCCTAATCTCAGGTTTAGAAACCCTAACTCACAGTTAGGAACCCTAATCGAATCTTTGGGAAACCCTAATTTTAATTTTAGAAATTTAAACCCTAATTAGGAAACCTTAATCCTAATTAGTAAGCCTAATGTGATTAGGGAACACTAAATATAATTAGAAAACCCTAATGATAATTTAGAATTCTTAATTTTCTATTTTAAAATCCTAATTAGAAAATTCTAGAAACTAAAATTATAAAACCTAAGGTTAGAACCTTGGGGTTAAACCTTTTGGTAAATTTACCTTTATGCCATTAAAATTGGGAATTAAATGTCTAAAATGCCCTTTACTTGTAAGCTTAAAGTTTTTCTAGAAATTGCATGACTCATCATATGTTAGGTATCAACCATGTCTTTGAAAATCAATACAAAATCTCAACTCAATGTCATCTCTAACATTACTTGAATTCATTGAATCAAATTAAAGTGATTTAGGAGAGAGAAAGTCATAAAAATTAGCCATTTTGCTCTCTAGCTCTCAAACAACTCCTTCTCTCTCTAAACCTCCAAAAATCATAAGTGTTTCATTCACAATATAACCCTTTAAAACACCTAGATCAGATTGGTAAGGCAAGATCAAAGCTTGGACAAAGAAGGTATAAAATCCTAACTTGAGTTTGATATTACATGATAAGATAAAGTTTATGTTTATGTGTTTAGATTCATGATAGAAGATGTTTTATGATGATCTATCATGATCTATCATAGATCATCATCAAAGTGCCTTAAAATAATGTTTTTCAAAAAAGCGCTTTCAAGAACATTCATAGTGGTTCCGACAAGCAATATCGTTGGTGGCTCTAGATTCTTCCCTGTTTATGCTTCTTGATGTTTTATGTTTTGGATCTGTAGTTTGGTATGAGATCTTTGATCTGGAAGTGGAATCGCAGTCATTCCATGTCCAGATTGTAAGATATTCTTGGTCAAAACCCGTTAACTGGGCATGACCGATTGATTTCTGGGTAACCCAAAAATCAAATTCTTGTGTCTGACAAGCTTTTGCAACGTCTTGATCTGTCTGTTGTTATATGATATTATGATGTTATGATATCTAGTTTGTAGCCTGTAATATGTAGTATAGATATATGTCATTAAATCCTTCAAATCATCAACATATCGAATGGAGTGGTGGGTGGTCGAGCCTACTTTACTTTGATCGTTGATGACAGTTTTCGGAATTTCTAGAAAAGGTATGCACGAGCCCTCTGACAAGGTTTGACCAGATTAAATCTGGTGATTGTGTTATTGTTGGACTGAGATCATGTTATGTAGTTGTTCCTTGACATGAGACCTACATGTTTGAACCTTAATAACAACATATTGATGACCAAAACCTAGAAGAAATCGAGCTTGAAAGTGGCACTCATGAAAACCTGCAGGTTTTTGGGTTACCCGGAAAACCCGAAATGTGCTCGACAATGACTTTGAAGGCTTAGATCTTGCATTTGAATTGTTGTGTGACCAAAGTGACAGTTGATAATTGTATTACTACATGTATACTACAAGATTGACGCTTAAGTTAGCCCAAAAACAAATTGATCTAAGGATTGCAAGTGGTCAAACATGACATGTTAAACACTGAATTATCAGTGTTCTTGAGCCAAGAACACCTAAGATGACAGAAAGTGTCGTTATACCATATAGCGACGGTTTTAATATTTTTATTTTTTGAATTTCCAAAAAATGATTAAAAAATAGAAAATAAATTCTAAAAAATTACAAAAATGGTTTTAAAATTTATTTTAAATAATGAAAAATAACTTTTGATAATTTGGGATATTTTTCATTAATATTTATAATTATTTAAATATTAATGGTATTTAATTTATTTAATTAGTATATTAAATAAATTAGAAAAATATGATTTTAATATTATAAAAATCATTTTAAATAAGAATAAAGTGTTTAAAAATATTTTGAGTTATAAAATGTAACTTTTAATATTTTTGGAGAATTTTCATTAATAATTTAATATTAATGATATTAAATTTATTTAATTATAATATTAAATAAATGAATTAAAATGATTTTATTGATTTAAAAATCATTTAAAAATGAGAAAAATAATTTAAAAATATTTTAAGTTATAATTAATGACTTTTTAATATTTTGATAAGAATTTCATTAATATTTAAATATTAATGGTGATGGTTTAAAATGATTTTAATTATTTTAAAAATCATTTAAATAGAATATTGGTGATTTAAAAATATTTTAAATTATTATTAATAACTTTAATATTTTGACAAATATATCATTAATATTTTAATATTATTAAATATTAATGATGATGGATTTATCTGTATTTAAATCATTTAAAATGATTCCGGTGTTTGAAAAAGTATTATAAATTATAATAATTGTTAGAAAATTATTAAAAGCTTCCGAAAAATATTATAAATGATATTTTACTTATCTAATATAATATTGAAGCTTTGAAACCAAGTTTACTTGACAATAAATGTGTTAATTGTCGGATAAGGTGACCAAGACACTGAGTTGAGATCAAAGTCCAACCAAATTGAACTAGTTAGACTTGATGAGTGTTTATATAGGTTATTAACACTGATGTGGCTATGTGGTGATGTGTCTAGGAGAAAAATTGACTGTGAATGATAGTATTGCGTGTTATAAATTATTTTTTTAATTGTGAGACCGATATTATTGGTTATAGGTCTTTTGAACGCAGATAAGTATATTATTTAGCAGTAATCAATGAGAAAGGCAAGTTTCCTTAACTCAACCTTGAGTTATATTCGTTCAATTATTATGGTGGTTAATTATTGTTGATTAGACCACATCTGAGAATTATTGTTGATTATTCGCAGTTAGTGCATATTTATTAATTCAAACTGAATTAGTGATTCTGAAAATATACTTACAGAATAACTATTATTGGATACTTACATCCGTAGAAGCTATTATTGACAGTACATATAATTCTTGTATATTGTCGAATTAAGTTGAGATATGTCTTAGCTAATTATTCTGGCTAGACGAACAATTATTAGAACTTGATAGGTTCGAGAAGAGAATTCAATTATTATTGACTGATTGATGCCAATTATTTAGGCTAGATCGAGAAAGTGATTAGATATTGAAATCATTGTATTTCGTTGTTATAAATCAAACTCTGATTATAAGACTGCGAAGAACAACCTTTTAAACAAAGGAACATATTTGGTCGTATATTCAACCTTTGCGCGCGTGTAAGTATTATTCATAATATAGGGCATAAGGAGTTGGCCGCTCTAAGTACTTGCAGAGGGGTATGATTTAATCTTTATGGTTATCTGATACACCACGGTATATCAAAGTATATCTTTAATAGTTACTCGAGAAGAGAAGTTCAAGATCATTTGTGATCACTCAACATAACTCTGGAAATTATTTCCATCCTGTTATATGGATATATCAAAGTAAATCTTTGATAGTTACTCGAGAAGATAATTTTAAGATCATTTGAGATCATTCAACTTAAACTTTGGAGAATACTTCTAACTTATTATTCAATCGAATATCGTAGAAACTTTGAAAGTGTTGTACCCTTTCATTATTGAACTATTTTGTTGCATAGATTGCGAGAAGATTGGTTTGAGAAGAAAAAATTGTTCAGCTATTTCAAAGTTCTCTGAACTTTGGTGTCATTCTATCAAAAATAATAGTTTGTTATTCTTGATTCTTATACATTCTTTATAAGTCTTAACTTGCGGGGTAAATTTGTTGCTCACCCTTGCTAAATAAAAATTTTCTGGTAGGGACGAAGTGGCATGAGGTGCTGTGAAGAACAAAAGCAAAGGCATAGTGATAGAGTAGTTATGAATGAACATTATTATTATGTTATGCTTATAAACCCTTTTGTTTATCTAAAGGGTAAGTTTGTAATGTTAAGGTTAGATAACCTGGGACGAATGTATTAACAATATCTGTTAATATAATTTGTATTGTTATTCATAAATTAATGGGTAGTTAGATGTTATTTATATTGTGGATCGTGAGCACCAAAATCGGGGGTCAGATAACCCGGATTTTGGGGTGTCACGGTTATGTAATACAAAATGTGAAGATTTTAAATGGTTATTTGAACAAGTTATGTAATGAACAATAATAAATGCAAGTTCCATAATTTTGTTATTTTATTATTGTCAAGCAAGCTTTCTAGTTCTAAACTATCATTATGCAAATCCTAAATTACAGTTGAGCAAGCCTATTGATTCTATCTTGTTTATGGTTGTATAAGCTCTTGTAACCTAATTCATTACATCAAGCGAGTTTTATTTTCCTATTTCTTATTATTGCTATTCAAAGCACATATTATTTTAATACATTGATTCAAATGAGATTGTTCTAACTCTTTTGAATGTATTACTTTGCATGTATACCATGTCTACTCAATTGTATATTGTTGTTATTCGATCTTTGACTTAAATAACCTTGTTCAATTCTATATTATTGTATTGAACCTTCAAGTAGCAAGCAAACTCTTATTAATTGAACTTGACTATAATTGAATAGCGTTCTAAAATTCTAGAACCACTGATAAGTTAGTTCCAAACTAAACTTTCTTTAGTGTGGAAATTCTAAATTTAAACTAAGATGAACAACCCTAACATAGGAGATTATGTACGTGTAACGTTTAGATGTTTGTGCATAATACATGGTACAAAGGGTTGATCCCCCTAAGTACGTAAAGAAGGGTCTGTATTTTAAGACCCCAACTTTTATGAATAAAGATGAATTTTTCTATAAATATCATTTTTGAATATTAAGGTGTGAATTTGTTATAATGTTATAGTTGTGGGTAATATTTATAAATTTTGCAAAGTACGCAAGTTGTTATATTATATTCGATTGGTCGGGGAATATTCGTTTTAACAGGGAATATTTGTACGACGGCACAATCATTGGTGGACCCCACAACAGAATTATTATCGGATTGAGAAAACGACAAAAATATCTTTTTATAAAAATAACGGCGAAAGTTTACCGTTAACTGTTGAAATACCCGATGTTAAAAATACAGTAATACGTGTGGTTGCATAGTAGCACACGGTATTGATTATTGATGCTTACGTGAGAAGTCACTCGGTTTTGTTTAATTATTGCTACAGTAATTACTGCATAGTATCTCACGTTATTTGATTCAATTATTATCAATATTTTATATTATTAAGACAATAATTGAGATGACAAGTTATTCATATTATTATCTGCATAATTAACAATGTCTAGAAAGTTCTGTCGAGGAAAGGGGTTTGGTAACCTAATTGTGCGCCAATAGGGAGAAATCCTTATCGGAAAGTCCCCTCTTTCCTGGGAACGATCTGGTTGTTAATATTGTGAGTTATAATAATAATGAATAAATGTTGTTAAAAATATTAAGGGGATTTTTATGTTGTAAATTTTGCTTATTATATGGACCCCCACTTACATATTTTTCAAAATCATCAGAGAAAGTTATCTCAATTTTGTTATATATATTATAAGTTTTGTTTTATTATATTATAAATAGAATATATTATATTTTATTTAAAGTTTTTATTTTATTAGAATATTGTATTGCACGGTAATGAATAGTAAAATCAATTTTTCAGAAAAAATTTCGCCGGTTGTGCCCGTGATTATTTTCAATGGTTATGCCCATGAATAAAATTTTTAAATAGTATCCTTCTATTCTCCTATAAATAGGATGCTTAGTTAGAATTGAAAATCACACCAGAATCAGAGAATTCTTCTTCTATAATATTGAGCGTATTTCTTTCGAGTTTTAGAAAGATTTGAGTTTAGAAAATAGTGAAAGTTTTCTTCAAGAATATCCCCGCTATACCAGTTAGAATACTCTTCTTTTCACGGTAAGGGATGTTATTTTTGTTTAATATTCGTTTCAAATAATATTTTCTTCCATGCTCTGTAGTATGTAAGTAATATTATTTCATTTCAGATTTTGAATTATATACTCATTTGGTTAAAGTTTTGGCTTCTATACTCCATGAAATTAGTAGAATATCCTTAAAATTTGCGTTTCATCCAGTATTCTTTCATGGAAATATTATTATGAGCATTCTTGATAAGTTTTAACTTTTTCATGACGGAGTACTATTCACAGGTTACTATTCACAAAATACTATTCACGGGGTACTATTCACTCAAGTACTATTCACCCAGGGTACTATTCATGATAAAAATTGATTCGTTTTTTGTCCAAATCATTTTTGGTACAATATTATTCTTGAATTTTACTCCACAAAGTAGTATCATGTTGACAATTTGGACATTATTGAATTCTGTTTAAATTAAATTATAAATCTTTAAAAAATTATCCTTTGTTTTCTTTTAATTGAATCCTTATATCATTGTCATCATCCTCATGCTTATATTATGTTGAAAGTCATTTGTGGCCTGTAGTGCATAGATGAACTTGGTATGATTATGACTAGGGATTATTCGGTATAATCATGACCGTAATGTTACAAATGATGTGGTAAAAGTCCTCATTGGCCCGTAGTGCATTGATGGACAGTTGTTGGCATGATCATGACCATTAATGAAAACACGAATATCCTTGGCTCGTAGTGCATGGATAATTCATGGTCGTGATACTAATGAATATCCTTGGTCGTAGTGTAGGGGTGATTCGATGATGTGGATTATTTATTAAGCTGAGTCTCAGCGATAAAAGTGATGAAAAACCTTTTAAATCATAGAAGATAGTAGATATCATGCTCTACATGACTCTTCTAATGGATTGCATGTTCTGCTGCAGTTAAACTTGATGTCTATTGTATTTTATCAGTTTAACACTGTTGAAGGCTAACGATAATTTATTCTGCATTATCTTAGTCATAATATTTCTTACTGGGCTAGTTGAGCTCACCCTTTGCTTTTATTGTTCTCTTCAGGAAATGAGAACATAGTTGGGACTAGTCGGCGAACGGAGTGATGGTCCAGATGTTTGTATTAGTAGTCCTCACTATTCTATGAAATAGTGTGATAATAAATGTATTCAGGACTTATTTTGAGTTTGAATACTGTTTAGAAGATAATATTTGTATTAAAACTCATAGCTCATGTTGTATGTTTAAGTTTGTATTTGTATTCTGTACCACGTATTTGGCGACTCATAACGGGTGATGCATACCTATTTTGGGGGCGTCACAGTTGGTATCAAAGCTTAGGGATATGATCCCTGGCTGAGATGTGAGACAAGAACTAGGAGGGGAGAGACGGGGAATTCCTTCACTAGTATGACCAACCTAAGTTTAATTGGTATTTAATTGGTCGGTCAGAGTATAGGGATAATATGTGGTATGTCAATTAACCCTTGTTTTGTTGCAGTATTTGAAAATGACATCCGAGAATGTTGAGAATAGCAATGGAGCACAGGAGACCGTTGAGTCACCACAGATCAATACCCAGGATAATGTGAAATAGGAAGACAATATTCCTCAAGTAAACAACAACACCGATAAAATGATGAACGATGGGATGTTCAGAGGCTTTATGCAATTTATGCAACATCAGGCGAGAGCGGCTCCTGTTCATAATGCAGGTGAAAACACTGGCAACTCTCGTACGGTCACCGCTAAGCAGTTCAAGGAGCTGGGACCACCGGAGTGTATTGGAGAGCCAAAACCACTTAAGGCGGAGACGTGGATAAAGCAGATCACCAAGATATTTGATGTCTTGGGATGCTCCGAGGAGCAAAAGGTTCCCTTTGCCACCTTCATGTTGCGAGGAGAGACAAATTACTGGTGGAAATCTGTAAAGCGTACTCAACCTGCCACACTGAAGATGACTTGGGAGAAGTTCCAAGAACTGTTCAACGATAAGTACTTTCCCGAAAGTATTCGTCACATGAAAGAGGTAGAGTTCATCAAACTAGAGCAAAATAATATGACCATGTCGCAATACGAAGCCAAGTTTTCCGAGTTGTCCCGGTTTGCGTCCTACTTAGTTGATAATGAGGAGAGAATGACGCGAATGTTTCTAAGAGGTTTGAAACCCGAGATACGTCAATACCTCATTTCTCAGAAACTTTGCTTGTATTCAGATGTTGTAAATATGGCTCAGTTATTGGAGCGCAATAATGAGTCAACCCAACCAAGAGAGAGCAGCCGGCAAATCGATAATACTAGTGGTAGCAGTTATCGAAGCGGTGACAACAAATGTGGAGGGAATCAACATGCCAGAAATGGTAACCACTTCGGTGGTAATCATGGCCAAGACAATAAAAGTGGACATTTCAAGAAGATGAGATTCAACAATGATGGAAAGACATTAGCACCAGCACCTATTGTTAAGGAAGGAGAACGACCACCTATCATATGCTTCAAATGCAGAGGGGAGGGACATATCAGTCCAAACTGTGCGCAGCAGTCCAAAACGTGTTACAATTGTAGAAGAGAAGGTCACATAGCTCAATTTTGTCATTCAGAAAAGCCAATTCTAGCTGAGATGGAGGCACCAAAAGCCATTCCAGAAAAGTCAAAACCAGTAGTTCAAGGGAGAGCGTTTGTCGTGACCTCCCAGAAAGCAAGGAACCCGAACGAGATCATCACGAGTAAGCTTATCATAAACTCTAGCGAAGTCTATACCTTATTTGATACCGGTTCTACCCATTCTTTTATTTTTCCTACTTGCGCTCAACGTTTAAATTTGACTCCGAAGAAATTAAACTTTGACTTATCTGTTGAAACTCCGTTGGGAGAAACCTCCATTACATCCACTGTTTAGAAGTCTTGTTTGGTTCAAATCGGTACCCTCGCATTACCTGTCGATCTTATTTCATTGAAAATACTTGCATTTGACGTAATTCTAGGGATTGATTGGTTAACTACTCATCATGCAAAAATTGATTATTTTCCTAAGGTTGTTAGCTTTCATATTCCTAACCAACCTATTATGCGAATTCAAGCAACCAAACCATAAAAATCAATCACTGTCATCTCAAGCCATAAAGCTATTCGTTTATTGAAAAACGGATGTCAAGCTTTCTTAGCTCATGTCACGGATTTTAAACAAAAATACGTCAGTTTTGAATGATATTTCTATTATTAATAAATTTCCTGATGTATTCCTTGAAGAACTTACTGGCCTACCCCAGGGCGTGAAATTGAATTTTGTATCGACCTTGAACCCGGTACAAAACCTATTTCCAAAGCCCCATGTCGAATGGCCCCTATTGAACTTCAGGAGTAAAAGACTCAACTGCAGGAATTGTTAGACATCGGTTTCATTCATCCTAGTACGTCTCCTTGGGGTGCTCATGTTTTATTCGTGAAGAAGAAAGATGGGAGTATGCGACTTTGTATTGATTATCGGGAGTTGAACCATGTCACTGTCAAAAATAGATACCCCACCTCGCATTGATGACCTATTTGACTAGTTGCAAGGCGCCAAATTCTTTTCAAAGATTGATCTTCATTCCGGATATCACCAATTGAAGATTAAAACCGATGACATTCCAAAGACAGCTTTTAGAACTCGGTATGGCTATTATGAATTCCTAGTCATATCTTTTGGATTGACTAATGCTCATGCTGCCTTCATGGACATGATGAACCGAATATTCAAAGAATATTTGGATCATTTTAGGGTTGTCTTTATTGATGACATTCTTATATATTCCAAAAGCCGTGAAGATCATGAGCAACACTTGAGGCTGATACTCCAAAAGCTTCGTGAAAACAAGCTTTATGCCAAGTTGAAGAAATGTGAGTTCTGGCTTGAGAAAGTAGCATTCCTTGGGCACGTTGTATCAAGTCATGGAATATCTGTTGACCCGGCAAAGATTGAAGCAATTTAAAGCTGGAGCAACCTAAGTCAGTGACCGAAGTCCGTATCTTTCTCGGCTTAGCTGGTTTTTATCGAGATTCATAGAAGGGTTTTCTCGAATCGCTACTCCATTAACTCATCTGACTCAGAAAGATACAAAATTCGGTTGGAGCAAGAAATGTGAGAAGATTTTTCAAGAACTCAAGAGAAGACTCATTTCAGCACCTCTTCTGAAAATACCATCTGGTTCTGAGGGATTTGTCATCTACAATGATGCTTTGGGCAAAGGGTTAGGATGTGTTCTCATGCAACATGGGAAATTCATAGCCTATGCCTCACGACAACTCAAAGAATATGAGAGGAATTATCCTACTCATGATCTAGATTTGGCAGCAGTTGTTTTTGCACTAAAAATATGGAGGCGTTACCTGTATAGAGAGAAGGTGGAGATCTATACGGATCATAAAAGCCTCAAATATTTCTTCACCCAAAAGGAAATCAACATGCGACAACGACATTGGCTTGAACTGTTGAAAGATTATGATCATACCATTCAATGCCATCCTGGAAAAACGAACGTGGTAGCTGACGCATTGAGTAGAAGATCATATGCAGGTACGAGTGCGATATTGTCAATGCAAAGGCCCATTTTGTATGACTTGCAAAGGATGGATATAGAGTTAAAGACTCCAGGGACCCACGTAATGATGGCAAATATACGAGTAGAACCAACTTTAATCGATAAAGTTAAAGCTGCTCAAGCTACAGACCTGGAGCTGATGCGTATAAGGAAGAAAGTACAAGAAGGTGTTATTCCAGAAGCAAGAATCGATGAAGAAGGAATACTTTGAGTTAACTCTAGACTTTGTGTTCCTAACTATTCTGACTTGAAGTATAAAATCATGATGGAGGCGCACAACACAGCGTTTGCAATCCATCCTGGGAGTACCAAAATGTATCGTGATCTTTGATATACATTTTGGTGGAGCAATATGAAGAGAGAGATAGCAAGGTTTATCTCAAGGTGTCTAACTTATCAACGAGTCAAGGCAGAGCATCAAGTGCCAAAAGGTCCATTGCAACCACTTGAAATTCCAGAATGGAAGTGGGAGCACATTACCATGGATTTTGTTACTGATCTTCCCAAGGTTTCTCAAGGCATAGATGTGATTTGGGACATTGTTGATAGATTGACCAAGTTTGCTCATTTCTTACCAATATAAGAAACTTATACACTTGAACGACTTGCTCGTATGTACATAAACAAGATTATAAGATTGCATGGTATAACAGTATCCATAGTTTCTGATCGAGACCCAAGATTCACTTCAAGATTTTGGGTTACTTTACAAAAAAGCTATAGGCACAGATTTACGATTTAGTTTAGCATATCATCCTCAAATAGACGGGAAGTCAGAGAGGACTATTCAAACTCTTGAAGATCTATTAAGACTCTGTGTCCTTGAATTCAAGGGAAGTTGGGACAATTTCTTACCATTGGTGGATTTTTCCTACAACAACAATTATCAAGCAAGTATTGGCATGGCTCTATTTGAGGCGTTGTATGGAAGAAAGTGTCATTCTCCAATATGCTGGGATGAGGTGGCTGAAGCAACGTTGTTGGCAACGGAGTTGGTATGTATGACTACAGAAAAAATTCAAACGATCCGACAACATATAAAAACCTCACAAGATCGACAAAAGAGTTATGTTGATCTTCATCAAAAAGACGTGGAATTCAATATTGGAGATCATGTGTTGTTACGTGTTACTCCATGGAAAGGAGTTATGAGATTTGGAAAGAGAGGAAAGCTCAATCCTCGATTCATTGGCCCATTTTTAATCCTCGATCGAGTAGGAACTGTGGCCTATAGACTCGCTTTACCGCCAAGTATGTATTGTGTTCATAACATTTTTCAAATATCCATGTTATGTAAATATGTGGAAGACCATAGAACCGGACAAAATAGCGGAAGATTTAACGTATGAAGAGGTACCTGTTAAAATCTTGGATAAGAAGGAACATATTCTACGCTCCAAGGTTATACCTCAAGTCAAAGTTTTGTGGAGAAACCACGATGTTGAGGAAATGACCTGGGAGTTAGAATCTGAAATGAGATCAAGGTATCATCACCTCTTCGTCATACTAGGTATGTACCCTAATTTCGAGGGCGAAATTTCATAAGAAGGGGAGGTTGTAAGACCACAACTTTTATGAATAAAGATGATTTTTTCTATAAATATCATTTTTGAATATTAAGGTGTGAATTTGTTATAATGTTATAGTTGTGGGTAATATTTATAAATTTTTCAAAGTATGCAAGTTGTTATATTATATTCGATTGGTCGAGGAATATTCCTTTTAACAGGGAATATCCGTACGACGACACAATCATTGGTGGACCGCACAACAGAATAATTATCGGATTGAGAAAACGACAAAAATATCTTTTTATAAAAATAACGGCGAAAGTTTACCGTTAACTATTGAAATATCTAGTGTTAAAAGTACAGTAATACACGTGGTTGCATAGTAGCACACGGTATTGATTATTGATGCTTACGTGAGAAGTCACTCAGTTTTGTTCAATTATTGCTACATTAATTGCTGCATAGTATCTCACGTTATTTGATTCAATTATTGTCAATATTTATATTATTAAATCAATAATTGAGATGACAAGTTATTCATATTATTATCTGCATAATTAACAATGTCTAGAAAGTTCTGTCGAGGAAAGGGGTTTGGTAACCTAATTGCGCGCCAATAGGGAGAAATCCTTATCAGAAAGCCCCCTCTTTCCTGGAAATGATCTGGTTGTTAATATTGCGAGTTATAATAATAATGAATAAATGTTGTTAAAAATATTAAGGAGATTTTTTTGTTGTAAATTTTGCTTATTATATGGACCCCCACTTACATATTTTTCAAAATCATCAGAGAAAGTTATCTCAATTTTGTTATATATATATATATATATATATTATAAGTTTTGTTTTATTATATTATAAATAGAATATATTATATTTTATTTAAAGTTTTTGTTTTATTAGAATATTTTATTGCACAGTAATGAATAGTAAAATCAAATTTTTTAAAAAAAATTCACTGGTTGCGTCTGTGATTATTTTCATTGTGCAGTCCGTGAATAAAATTTTTAAATAGTATCCTTCCATTCTCCTATAAATAGGATGCTTAGTTAGAATTGAAAATCACACCAGAATCAGAGAATTCTTCTTCTATAATATTGAGCGTATTTCTTTCGAGTTTTAGAAAGTTTTGAGTTTAGAAAATAGTGAAAGTTTTCTTCAAGAATATCCCCGTTATACCAGTTGGAATACTCTTCTTTTCAAGGTAAGGGATGTTATTTTTCTTCAATATTCGCTTGAAATAATATTTTCTTTCATACTCTGTAGTATGTAAGTAATATTATTTCGTTTTAGATTTCGAATTCTATACTCATTTGGTTAAAGTTTTGGCTTCTATACTCCATGAAATTAGTAGAATATCCTTAAAATTTGTGTTTCATTCAGTATCTTTTCATGGAAATATTATTCTGAGAATTCTTGATAAGTTTTAACTTTTTCATGCCGGAGTACTATTCACGGGTTACTATTCATGAAGTACTATTCATGGGATACTATTCACTCGAGTATTATTCACCCGGGGTACTATTCATGATAAAAATTGATTCGTTTTCGATCTAAATCATTTTTGGTACAATATTATTCTTGAATTTTACTCCACAAAGTAGTATCATGTTGACAATTTGGACATTATTGAATTCTGGATAAATTAAATTATAAATCTTTAAAAATTTATCATTTTCTTTCTTTTGATTGAATTCTTATATCATTGTCATCATCCTCATGTTTATATTATGTTGAAAGTCATTTGTGGCCTATAGTACATAGATGGACTTGGTATGATTATGACCAGCGATTATTCGGTATAATCATGACCATAATGTTACAAATGATGTGGTAAAAGTCTTCATTGGCCCGTAGTGCATTGATGGACAGTTGTTGGCATGATCATGACCATTGTTGAAAACACAAATATCCTTGGCCCGTAGTGCATGGATAATTCGTGGTCGTGATACTAATGAATATCCTTGGCCGTAGTGCAGGGGTGATTCGATGATATGGATTATTTACTAAGCTGAGTCTCAGCGATAAAAGTGATGAAAAACCTTTTAAATCATAGAAGATAGTAGATATCATGCTCTACATGACTCTTCTAATGGATTGCTTGTTCCGCTGTAGTTAAACTTGATGTCTATTGTATTTTATCAGTTTAACATTGTTGAAGGCTAATGATAATTTATTCTGCATTATCTTAGTCATAATATTTCTTACTGGGCTAGTTGAGCTCACCCTTTGCTTTCATTGTTCTCTTCAGGAAATGAGAACATAGTTGGGACTAGTCGGGGAATGGAGTGACGATCCAGATGTTTGTATTAGTAGTCCTCACTATTCTGTGAAATAGTGTGATAATAAATGTATTGAGGACTTATTTTTAGTTTGAATACTGTCTAGATGACAATATTTGTATTAAAACTCACAGCTCATGTTGTATGTTTAAGTTTGTATTTGTATTCTGTACCATGTATTTGGCAACTTAGAATGGGTGATGTATACCTATTTTGGGGCGTCACATGTTTAGCTAAATGATTGTTAAGGTTGAGGTAATAATACCTAAATACCGGGAACATAGTTCGTGGTCTTAAGAGCCTCAGATATTAAATTCGAGCTTATTTTCTATTTTTGATTCGTAGAACAAGTTCACCATTATTCAGCATTTGTTGTTCATGCTCATGTTGTTATTATTATTACTCTCTATATCAGTGAGCAATTGTTTGCTCACTCTTATAATTAACACTGCAACTAAAGATGAAAAGGTCGATGAGCCATCTTCCAGCAAAGGCAAGAGGAAAATGTCCAAATGTTGAAGAATTGTTTAGTTTATTTACTGAACTTATGTTATCAGACTTAATATATTTTATGATGTATTCTGCAGACTTATGTAATAAGTTAAGGTTAGATTACCTTGGATTATTTAAAGTTGATGTAACCCTTTAATGGGGAATATTATTGTTTAAGTTATTTAAATTATGTCTTTATCCTTTATCATAGGTAGTTAGATGTAATAGTTTTGGATAGTGAGCACCAAATTATGTGGGAATAGGGTACCCGAATTTGGGGGTGTCACATAGCATATGAGGGAACTTGTTGAATGGCATCTAGAAGGGGAATATTAATTTACACTTGTTTGAACACTTTTAGAATTTTATCCAACTAGGATGACTGCTTGTTTGAAATAAGTCTTTGAGGGAATGGGGCTTTTGGTTTGAAGACTTTTTCAGTTGACTCATAAGGTGTGGTTTGATCATGTTTGGACATATGCTTAGTGGATGGCCTTACTGACTCAGCGTTTGTGGGCTTTTCAGGCTGGGCTGACTTTGAAGATGGATTGTTAGATTCAACATTTAAATTTTTCTCTTCTTCATTATCAATGCCAGCATGCTTATTAATATAATTTATAGACCTTAAAGAAATTATAGAATTCACATGATTGACTTGGTTATTTTCAAGTGAATTAGCATGATAAGGTTTTTGATTAGGGACACGAAATTTTGGATAGTTCTCGGGTTGACTGGGAAGCTTACCCTTTTCTCTTTCACTAACTGTCATGGCCAGTTGACTCATTTGGATCTCTAGGCGAGATAAGGCTTGGATTGTGTTTTGCATGAAATTATTGAAATTATTATGAGATTTCATTAAAGTTTATATGCTCTTCTCTAGAGTGTTAAGTCTCTTCTCACTTTCATTAGAAAAACCTGGTGGATATTGGGTTGTTGAACCTGAATTTTGTTACGGACTAGGATTTGGCTTTTGGTAAGGTTGAAAAGATTGATTTAGAGACTGATTGACCTGATTTAAAGAATTATTTGGGTAGGTTCCTTGGTTCCATGCAAAATTAGGCATAAACTTCCTCAAATTCCTGAATAAATAAATATGCATCTTCTATCCCCGTAAACCTAGGTAACATATTTATAAAATGTGGCTTAAGTTCAAAATTGTTACCAGTTATCGGTGGTAGACTAATACATGAAGGTCGGGCAGAGCAGGAAGGATAACATCGATCCCTTAAAGAAACATTTTGTGCGCCCTCCATTTTTCTTAAAGTGAAATCTTTTAAAGTGAAATCCGAAAAATCAAGTTTTCTCACTAATCGGGATGTTTCGTCCCTAATCCACACTTTTTGCATACACTACTAAGAAAATAAGCAGATAAGCACAAAAAAAATAACAAATAATAATAATTAAAAAATAACAAAAATTACTTCTAAGGTCAACCTAAATAAAATCTAGACAGCTCCTAGCTGTTCCAAGTTACACCGTAAGGTCCACCAAATTCAAAATTAATCACACCACTAGTCATGTAAGTGTAAGAAAGGTGAGAGTCTCTCCGTAGATAAGGTGACTAATTGAATAACCACATAATCTTTAGGCGTTTACCTTTTGAACCACTTGCCTAGACACTAGTAGTTTGATTAATTTAAAATTTAGACTCCTCTTGGAGTTTCTTGTCCTAATTGAGCTCGAGAGTCTTAGGGGCCAACGTCTACTTGATTTTATTAGGTCATGGTCATGCAAAATGCAAATTAGGTTGTTTGTGGGCCAAGTAAGGGTGATGAAATCTCCATCTTATCTTGTTACAGGTTGTGCCCTTAATGTTAGATTAAAGATGAAAATGCACAAATAAAAAAACTATAAACAAATAAAATGTCCTAAAACTATGTGAATTACGAAAGAAGGAGAAATTCTGACGTACCTCAATTCTCCAGCAATTACCGCAGTTTATATTTGACAAAAAATAAAATAAAATAAAAACCTAACAGGATGTACTCTACGTGAGTGGATGCATGAATGCGGCAAATAAAAAATATTAAAAAAAACAAAACTACTATTTTTTAATTTTTTTCAAAAAAAATATGGAGATACGAAGTACCAAAGAAAGCGCAACAACAAAATCTTTATCTTTTCGCTCCTTCGATCCGCTTCAATAATCCTAAAAAAATATAAAAAGAGAAAAAAAAGTAATTCAAATAAATAAAAATTAAGGAATATAAAATTAAGTCTAGTCCCTGGCAACGATGCAAAAAACTTGATGTGTTAAAATTATGTACTTCAAGTGCACAACGTCTATTGTAGATTTGGCAAGTGCAGGTCGAACCACAAAGACTAGATCAATTCTTTTATATATCATTAATTAATGTTTTAGGAAAATTAGAAATAAAAATGGTGGAAAAGATTTATTAACTAAATTATGCAAACTATTAATTAATAACAGAAACTATTAATGAAAAAAGATACCTAGGAATCAGAATCCACCAAATATTAACCTAAATAATAATTTCTTATTTCTTAAATCAATTCCCAAATTATTCTCCCTTCCCTTTAAAATAATGATTCATATAATTAATATGGGCAAGCTTAAGTTATGAAAAATTCACAGATTAACTATAACTTATCAAAATCTCGCAATCAATATAAAAATCATATGCAATTTATGCGGAGGAAAATATGAAGGCGAAAATAATCAGGCATTAATTTCGGAATGAAAAGAAAATATTATTATGAAATACTTAGTTTCACCATAATCCTAGGTATTGAAAAGTTAGCTAGCCATGGAATTAAAAACAAAAACAAATAATATTAGTACTACTATTCGCATGAAATAAGAACAATAATTAAAAAAGAGAATTTATATTATATAAATAAAAGAAAGTTACAAATAATCCCTGACAGTAGTACCACACGTGATTGGAATAAGAGAAAAGACAAACTCTAAATATCTTACTCCATTCTACACTAGTAAAAAACTAAGAAAAAGAAAATAACAAGTGATCCCTTCTCTCTAAAAACAAGAGGCCTATTTATAAGGAAAATAACTTTGAACCCTAATTTAGATTCATTGAACTTGGACACTTTTGTTCCCTTTTCATGTAGGATTCAACTTCCTAGTGGCAATAAACTTCTCAAAGAGATCTTCTAGATATATTTTCCTTTCTCTTGTTAGATTTGACTTGCACACCAAGATTGTTCCACCTCTTTCCTTCTCCTTGTAGGATTCTTCTTGGATATTGTAGACACTCGAAATTTTCTGCACACCTGTTACTAACATTGCAGGAGGGCACATTTTTCTTTCAGAGATAACCCTAGAAGACAGCTCACATCCATTCCGGATACTACCGAAAGTTCAGTCTCAAACCCGGAACACACACCGGGAGTATCAATTCCAATCTCGGAGATAAGCCCGAGTTTCATCCTTGGAGATAACCCCAAGAAATGCCATTGTAGTTTCGGCGATAACTCCAGAAATGCTTGTTTCAAATGCATGCAATCAGCTTCAATCTCAGACCTCCTGTCGAGGCACTCATTCCAAAGACCCGAAGATAACACCGAGAGGACATGCACACTTAAAGATGACTCTGAGGAATTCAAACACTTGCAGCAGTTCAATCTCAGATGTAACCCTGAGCAACGTCTGCTATCAGCCCAAATCGGAGATAACCCCGGTGAGGGGCAAAATCATCATCTTGCCACCTCAACCCCAGCGTGCTGTCTCAACATTTCATACATACAATTCTACACAGCAATGTCCCACAAAAGCCTAAGGAGTTCCAATCCCGAGTGACTATTACGCGTGGCAGCACACCGGATAGAATTTGAAGCTTGAAGACCATGGGCATGGTCCCCTCCTCCTGACTTCGTACAACCTCTAATCACATGTCATTGCGTAACTCTCGACAAAAGCAGTCCGAAGAAGGTCTTGTAACCTCGTTCGGATGCTCGGATTGAAGTTCTGCAAGTTCTAGCGGACATCACAGTACACTAGTGAACGTACTTCGAGATGACAGGACCCACGAAGCCCGGGGCACCCCGGGTAGCCGCAGGTGCATCTGCGGCCACCAGCTCTATAAATATAAAGCTTGAGGTGGCCATTGTAAAAAAAAGGGCGAGGAAGCCCTGTCCAATTTGCTCTGTACACACCCCATATTGAGTGCTTTCTCATTTTAAAAACATGTTAGCTGACATATAGCTATATTTTACCGGCGGGAGCTGAGTGTTTATCCAATTAGAGTCATAGAAGCCTGCTTTGCCAGCCCACTATAAGCCTTCTCACACTCTATAAAGCCTTTATCTTCATCTTTGCACACACTATTCTTCACATTGAGAGTCGTGTTGTGTGTGTATGCCCGAACTTCGGTCCGTGGTTTTCATTTTTGTCTGTATATATATTTTTATATATGGACTAACATTATCGAGTTATGCCTCGATTAAGCCTAGACTTAAGTCTGGAGCATTTACTTGCTTTTATATATATATATATATATATATATATGAACTGTTGTCAAATTATATCCGATGAGCCTGGATTTTATATTCGGAGCGTTTACTGCTTTTATATATATATACTTATATATATGAACTGTTGTCGGACTCTGTCCGATGAGCCTGGATTTTATATCCTGTGCGTTTACTGCTTATATATATATATATATATATATGGTCGCGTTCTGGTCAGGACTCCCGTACATAAGTTAAAATCCGAACTTCTGTTCTGAACCAATGGATGATATCCAACGGTTAGGAAAATAAATTGATAGGAAAAATAAACTTGGACCATCATTCCGAACGGGTTACGGGTCATTTAGCTCCATTTCCATTTCACAGCTTGAAACTCTGGCCGACTCTCTCTCCATCCCATTTCACGACCTCCATTCCATTTCGCAACTCTCTCTCTCTCTCTCACAAAGCTCCGAACGAAATCAACTCGCGAAACTCTGGCCCAAAGCTTCCATTGTCTCTCTGTCTCTCACGAAAAAAGAAGATGAAGGGACCGAGTACACTGGCTCCCGGACCAGATCTTGACCTATATAGGGACCGACTACATCGATTCAGAAAAAGAAGACGAAGAAGATAAAGATAACTCAAGTGTTGAAAATTAATGAAATAATGAATTCCTGTTTGTTTATGTTTTATCTGCTTAATTGCTACTTTTTGATATGTAGGGAATGTGTCTGAGCCAATGATTGTGATGGAAATGCCGAAAGCATTGTTCAAGAAACCAAAATTGAGGAACTATTCTGCCTCTTCTGGTGGTTTGGATACTAGGAAGAGTAATGAAAAACTTTTTAGACCAATTTTTGGAGAAAGGAATTTCAATAAGGAACTCGGATCTTTAGGTAATGACACTTTAGTTATATCATGGAATTGAAGTAATTTTTCTTTTCAAAATTCTTAATATGAATGGCTTCAATATTTATGATTAAGTATTTCTATTGCTTGGTTTCTCTTGTTAATATTGTTATGCCTACATATACATGATTATTAGTTCAACTGTTTGATTTTGCTCGTCAAAATTCTTAATCCAAATGCATATATATGTGTATAGTATATGCTTTTGAAAGTAGTATGCACACAAGCCAATCATGTTTGATGATAAAGCATATACTTTGTAACAATCTTATTCATTTATTAATAAAATGTATTAATTTATTAAAGGCTTTTAATTATCTACATGATCTTTGTTTTATAATATGTGATAAACCCATAGTTTTAAGCAATGCTTTTAGAATAATGATGATGATCATTCTAATGAGATCTAAATTCTTAGAAAGCTTAAAACTAAAATAGTTCCCAATCATTGGATTACTAAATTGGGGATTAGTGAATCCGGATAGATTGGTACATCGTTGCTTGCTCATTGGATGAGGATGATTGATCTCATGATCATTTGTGTGGAGACACTAAAGCAAGTATGTAGGTGCTTATTAGAGAATAAGTTCATGAACGTGGCTCGCTAAGGAATACCTAATGGAGTTTTACTTGCTGTCAATAGGAATTCTGTAGTGATAGTAGTATGAAGTGATCCTTGGACTTGAGATCATCATAGTATCTTGTGTATGATAAGTTATACTTTGACTTATTCCTTAAGACCCTTAGGGTATATCAAAGGGTATGCTTGGGTATAATAAGTTGTACATGGAGATAATGTATGATCAATAAAGAATCTACCACTTATTAAAAGAAGAGAATGTCCTATGTGATTCGATAAATGACAACCCAAAGAGTCCTTGGCAATAGAAATGAAATTAGAAAGGAGTTTCTAATTTGCATTATTTGAGTTGTGCATTTAAGAGTCGAAATACATATAATTAAATAAAATAAGACTTGACAATAATTCCATGTCTTATATTTAATTGGGACATTGCATGGTGGAAGGATTGAATTGTACGAACTATTTACTCAACGGTTCTTTAATGATTAATGTTGAAATCTACATTATCCGGAAAGTTGTTGATCGCTGGGAGGCTTATCCCTATTGTAGAATAAATATTATTTATTTAAATAAATTAATTATTTAATTTATTTATTTAAATAAGATTAAATTGTTCTAATTGATTTATTCACAACCTGCTTAATATGGAGAACCTAAAGGGTCACACCATAAAAGGAAGAATAATTATTTAAGAAGTTAATGGCATAATCGTAATAATATATTAAGTATATTTAATTTAATCTATGGTGATAGAATAAATTAAATAGCTTAATATTTATTATTTAATATTTTAGAAATATTAAATATAAATTAATAAGAGGAGTCTTATTAATATTATTACAATTATTATTATTTTAATTTCTAAAAGAGTTTAGGAATTAATTTAATATAAGTACTCTCATTTATTCCTAATAGGATTAGGAGGGAAAATTAATTAAAGGAGTTTAATTAATTATCCCTAATAAGATTAGGGAGCCCATTTTAATTAAAAGAGTTTAATTAAAAATACCTTATTTTAATAGGTTACTTGATATCTTTATAAGTGAGTCTTATATCGGATATCGATATAGACGTTATAATTCCAATGGTTGGAGAGTACTCCTTTTCTATGTAGAGATAGAAAACTAGGGTTTAGCCAACCACCCATCTTCTTGAATTCTTCTTCTTCCTTGGTGGATCACCTCTAGAGGCCAAACACTTGGGTGGCTAACGTTAATCAAAGGAAGGAACAAAACCCGGTGGATTCAAGTTGAACGCGAAAAGGATTGGAGGTGAACTTGTACCTGAGGAAGATCGGATCTTCAAGGGTATGTTTCTTATTCATCTTTTTCGTTTAATTAATAATTGTGCATAAAGGGTGATCTGGGTATATGGTTTGTAAAAATTTTAAACTCTGATTTTTACACGTTTCCGCTTATTTATGCAATTTGATTGTGTTCTTGAATATTACAAGCCTAACAGCTTTTTGACGTTTGATGAACTTGAATTTTATTAGAAATAGCCTAAGAATTTGGCATTGGAATGTGTACTAGCCTACTAGGTGAGTTTTAAGCTTTTTTAGGCCTTCATTAGTATCTAGACTCTGTTGAGAACTCGAGATACTTTTGTTTTACAGAGAAGCAGCCAAGCAAACCTAGAGGACCAATGGTGAATTCGAAACAGAGTGATTACGTAAGGCAAACTGTTGACATGGTGGCATCCAAATGGAGAGATTACATAACTCAAGAAGATAGTGATGAGTCTAATGACAATGACAATCTTTCAGCAAAAGCGCCATGGCAACGAGAGGCAATGGCAGTCAAAGGTGCAACTTCAAAATGGAATGAATACATTACAGAAGATGATAATTATGATGACTTGAAGCTTCCTATTGGAGCACTAGTTAGAATTGCTAATGTGTGTAAACCAAATCCTTACTACTTCAATTTGCTAGAACTAGAAAGCGAAATGCAAACAGAATTGTGTCAATCACGTTTATTAGAAGTGGGTGTTCCAATTTTTATCTTTTCTTGATCTTGGTAATTTACATGGTTGTTTCATGCTATAATACAAAGATGAAAGGATATTTTCTAAGCTTATTTCTTTGAAGATTATGCTAGAAGGCAAAATATGCAGAAGTTTTCTTGATTTTAGTCACCGAGCATTTCACATGTTCAATATGCAATATAAAAAGATGAAAGGATAAAATACTAGAAAGCAATCACAAAATATTTTGCTAGAAGGCAAAATATAACATTTTCCCTTTTTTGGTTAATTTTATTTTGGTATCTTTTCTTAATTCTGGTCACACAAAAATGTTTGTTTGATGCAATAATATATAGATGGAAAGCATTGAATGACAAAAATGATACCTCCTCTTCTTTTTTCTTCCTTTTGGATTCGTTTGATTAATTGACATAGCAAATGGTATAAAACAACCAAACACTTGCCAACAACGATACACAACATGTTGTAGTTAAAAGAATTTCTATCTCAACTTCAGAGAAAACCCACTGCAAAATGAAACACAATCCAAGAAGGAAAATGCCATGTTCACAGCTCACCAACCATACAAAAAATTGGGTCCTCGAGCAACAAATCTACCAACCAAGTTCATTCACTCGAGTTAAGAGAACCAAAGTGATCACCAAGATCGAACCGTGTTGTTGTTGCTAAGCGAAGCACATCCAGGGGCCTCAAAGAACTTTCTTCTTCAAGGCATCACAGGGATTCAATGAGATGGAGTACCTCTGCTTTAGTCCATCTCCACTAACATACCGATCCACTTTTCACGCATTCTCATGCTCAAGACGCTTCAATTCCATGATATATCTAAAGTGTCATTACCTAAAGATCCTAGTTCCTTATTGAAATTCCTTTCTCCAAAACTGGTCTAAAAGCTTTTCATTACTCTTCCTAGTATCCAAACCACCATAAGAGGCGAAATAGTTCCTCAATTTTGGTTTCTTGAACAATGCTTTCGGCATTTCAAAACACAATCATTAGCACGTACACATTCCCCAGCATATCAAAAAAGTAGCAATTAAGCAAATAAAACATAAACAAACAGAATTCATTATTTCATTAATTTTCAACACCGAGTTATCTTTATCTTCTTCGTCTTCTTTTTCCTGGATCGATGTACTTTCATCCTTATATAGGTCAAGATCTGGTCCGGAGCCCCGACATTAGTTTATGAACAAAACTCGATTTCAACTATTCTATTCATCCATACCCGTAACCCAATTTGATTCTAGTAGTTCAAATCAAATTTTACATTTAGGCGATCATCAGTAGATATGAGTTGCATTTAAGCAGTCTGTCTGTAGACATGAGTTTCATTTTATATAGACAGTTGTGTGTATAATACTAGTATTTGTGTCATATTTTTATAACAAAGGTAATCTCAAATGCAATTCTCTATATAAAATGCAACTATTTCTATAGATTGTCCAAGTGAACTGACCATTTGCAGCTGCTTTATGATCCAACTCTTTTTTTCCCCATGAAAATATACTGACCCTTTTCAAAATCTCTATTATGTGCGTAGAAAAAAAACTAAATTTCAAGGGCTTTCTCTTCAAGATGCCAAAAGAGGTGTCTCAAATTCTTTCTGTATTGCTAATAAGAATAACAAGAGTACTGTTGTAATAAGAATAGCCTGTTGTCCCATGCTACTCAGATCAAGAACGAGACCATCACAAAACAGTAGAGCACAAAATGATAAGGTCTTAATAGTAGTTTAGCCATGGGTGGCACTTTATATCTAGTCATAAAAAATTTGAGGAAGTAGACAAGCCAAAACATAAAACTAGAATCATGGGTGTAAATCCTAGACACACTAATGGATTTACACCAATAGACACAGAAATTGTGGAATTTTGGAATTTAAATAACATTTAGAACCCTAGATTACACAATTGGTTCACCATTCTTAGACAGAGACATCAACCCTAGATTTACCTTAGAGAAAGAGATACGGCGAGAGACAAAGAGACAGTGGAAGCTTTGGGCTATATATATATATATATATATATATATATATATTTATATATATATTATTTTATCGCCGTGCCTAGATCCCCTTTATTTAGGTCCCTTTTTTTACTTATGGCGGTTGATACATTTATTGCTTTATTTACATTTACGATCCCCATGGAGGTGCTTCGTAGTGGTTGATCATGTCTATATATATATATATATATATATATATATATATATATATATATATATATATATATATATATATATATATATACCGCTTTATATATTTACATTTTGATCCCATGAGCCTTCAGAATCATGATCATCACAGATATATATATTCACACTTTTATCAATCTAGATTCGCTTCCTCATGATGGACATTTTCAAATAGAAATCATTTGATAAATTATTCACTAATTTAGATTTCCTTAGATGACTTTTTTTGCCCATGAGAGGAGTTCTAAGATCGCTTCCTATATTATTTTCATCAAGATGCTTCACTATATCTCAAAAATAAAAGCAAAATAAGTTTCGTAACATTTAATAATAAAATGGAAGTATCAAAAGGCCTCAATTACTATTGAGCATGTGGTTTGAAAAACCTCTTTACAAAACCTCACCGCTATATCTTGTTTAAAACTCAATTTTTGTATAAATTCAAACCCTTTGTATATAGGTGCTAATGAGGCATAACACTACTTCCAAATAAATTGCACATCGATCCACACACACACACACACATTCATATAATAGCTTTCTTGAAAAGTGGTGGTCACCGTGGCAACACGGATGTCTGGGGTGCCTAACACCTTCCCTCCGCATAATCAAACCCCCAACCCAAAATGAATCTCTTGCTTCACACCCGCTTAGCAAAGTCACATCATCGGGTCAATGTGCAAACCTTTTCTATTAAGGTTGGTGCAACCAAATAAAAACACCAACCGGCGACTTTACAAATAAATCATCGACATGATACATGTCGGACCTTTTTCACTTATTTTTTCAAACAAATCTCATATAACATGAGAACACCAAAGAACAAGAACAAAAAAGGGACAAATAAAAATCCCGACGTCGACAGGTGGCGACTCTACTGGGGACACCAGTAAGAGGGTTTAAGCCACTACTACAAGCTTTTCAAAACTGTTATATGCTTGTGTGTGAATGTTGCATTTACATTTATGATGAATGTGTACGAATGCATTTTAATTACTGCACTGCAATATATCTATCTGTGATATTAGTGCTTCACACATGTCATCATTTTCATAAACGGTGAGACACGTTGTATGTGAATGTATGTTGTGTGGTTCCTCCACCAGAGGCTATCCTGCTTGTGTTTGATTATCGGACTCAGAGGGAGACTAATTCCAACGAGGCTCGTGAAAGGCACCACCCAGATTCGCTTCCAGCTTGAAAGACCAATTAACTTCCCGTCAAGTAGATTATGATGATCCGGGAACCTTCATGCCAAAAAGCCGCGAGTAGTAACCCTAAGATAGGTCACCGATAAACCAAACGCGAGGAAAGTCTCTTCATGCTTTCCATTTTCTATTACTTGTAAAAGCATTTACTTGTAATTTTATTCCATGTTCATCTTTATGTAATGGAAAATATGAAGAATATTTGCACATATTTATGACATGCTATCAAATATCAAATAACATCCGCTTTTGCAGGATAATATTCCTAAAACGGACATTATGATATGATAGCATGTAAACATTTACATTATCCCTAAAACTAAACTACATAAGTTTTTTGTAGGGAAACAATTGGGCCTCATACCCGCTTCAAAATCCAAAAAGCCCCACGAGCCTACAACCAATCATGCCTCTTCTTCCTCGACCAAATCCTAATCCTGCTTTCTCGAGAAGAATTTGACGGATTAAGTAAACAAATTATAGATTTGGTCGTTCTCGCTTAAAGAATTGCATCACCTACTCAGTGGCTCAAAGATGCCTACACACATACGTAATCCTCTACACAAGGAGGAACACAAGGTTTGATAAAACAATCCGAACCTCAAATGATACGACCAACAAAGACCCCGAAAACACCCATCTCAAAGGAGATCCAGACAATCTCGGATATCGTGAAGAAGGTCCTTCAAATGGAAGAAACCATCCGCTCTCTCAAAGGGATTGGAACACACGGGAAGTGTTTCATATGTCGACCTTTGCATATTCCCCGTGTTCATTATCCAGAGAAATTCAAAACCCCGACTTTGAAAAAGTATGATGGATTAGGGGATCCTTACACACATTTGAAGGTGTTCATTGAGAACTTGGATCTTATGCGAAAATGAGAAGCTCGTAATGCAAATTTGCTCCAAAGAGTCTAACCGAGAAGCCTGCTCATGGTATACCGATTAGACAACTCAAAGATCCATAGTCGGGAAGAGCTAGCTCACGCCTTCCTCACTCAAGACAACTTTTCAATCTCAGATGGCTCCCGACCCAGCACTCAGATTACCAAGGTCAAGAAATAGTCTAATGAGTCTTTCAGAGAGTACGCTCAAAGGTGGAGGCGCCTTGCTGCTCAAGTTATTCCTTCTATGACAGAGTCAGAAATGGTCATGACTTTCATAGACATACAAGAAGCTCCTTTCTATGAGAGAGTCTTAGCTGGTATTGGCAAACCATTTTCTGAAATGATCAAGCACGGAGAGATGGTTGAGATGGGGTTGAAGTCAGGAAAGATTCAAGACCTAGCCGCTCTTAAAGCAGTTGCTGAGCACATCCAATCCGAACTTATGAAAACAACCCCGAGGGTCCATAAAAAAAAAAGAGGAGGATGTTTCCTCGATACTACAAGGTCAAAAAGGCAATCGTAATATGCCTATACAGAGGAGAAACTACTCCCTTTTCAAGCACAATCTTCAAACCTCCATTGCCTAAAGGTGGAGAAGAAAAGCGCCCTCGAACGCTCACACCCTTTAGGGACTCGCCGAGAATATTCTTGCTCTTCCGACTACTCGTAAGAAAATCACACATCTTCTTCCACCAAACCAACCCTAATGGGAGGGGTTTCAATGCTACTCTAAGTGTGCTTATCATTCCGGGCACCGGACATGATATCAAGATTGTTGGGCCTTAAAACACAAGATCCAAGATTTAATAGACAACGGTGAGATCGTGGTTACCAAACCAGATCAACCTCATGTGCAAGACAACCCTCTTCCTCAACACAAAGAAGAAGAGGTCAATATGATTAGTTGGAGCAGTGGACAGAGTTCCAATTTTAATGGTGAATCATCCCAGACCATCAAAGACGGTGTTGATAGATGGGATTACACAAAGTTCCAATTTGCTATGGAACGAAAGATGAAAGCTCTTTGTAAGCAAGTCAACAATCGCGTAACCGGTGATCCATCAAAGATCAAGTCACACGCCAGCTTAGTCACCAGAGCATGCCTATCTCCTTCCTTTTGTTATGAATGCTCCATCATCACCTTCAGAAAGTGAAGCACTGGAGGACAAGGTTGCGAAGAGAGCAAGTGCTAAAGCCCGTCGGGATTTTGCCAATAAAAGGGAATTTACATACCTGGGCCAACCTATGGAGGAGATATTTCAGATGCTAATCAACGAAGGAAGAATCACCTCCCTTCTACCTCCAATTAATCCCCGTTCAAGACGGTTCAACTCTGATGGAGTATGTCAATATCATTCACATTCTCGCCACACAACACGTAAGAATGTTGGGCACTCCGCCACCTTATTCGTAATCTAATCGACAATGCAGTCCCTAGAATCGCGCATACGATGACACCGTGATACTCGAGAGTGGGAATACCGTCCTACCAAATGGAAGGGATTAGTAGTAGCTATATCCACCGAGGTCGATGAGACCGCTCAAACCATTTCCCATACAAGCAATTCAACTCAAAGGAGCCGATAATCCTTTGAAAGTGGTCGCACTCAAAGCCAATTTCTTTACCCTTCGCACTACAAAAGATCCTCGTTATCACCTTACACAAAGTCCCATGGAATTATGGAGAAGTCAAGGATCCACGCCTCATACTACTATCATAAAGTAAGTCAAAGGAAAATCCACTATATCTTCCTCGTAGGGTGATGAAGCCACCATAAAAGCAAAGGGAAGATTCCCATGGAGAAAATTGAGAAATTCCTCCGCACTACTATGGGCCATAATGAAGCCAAGGTGGTTCTAAGCTTAAGAGAAGCTCCACATCAAATCTCAATATCGACTTGGTTTTCTTCCGAGGATCACAGAAGATCTTATCAAGGTTTTGAAGAAGCCTACTTACCAAAATCAAGGGATGTGGAAAAATTTCAACATCCGTTGATCACATTTTTAACAACAATGTGATATCCTTCATCGATGACGACATACCGCCCAAGGGACCCATCATCGCAAGCCATCAGACATCAGCGCTTTTGTCCTCCGTATATGTTAGTGGAGTTTTGATAGATGGAGGTTCATCTCTCTCAATATCTATCCTTATGCCACTTTGGTGAAGATGAACGCCAATCTCAAACGGATCCAAGTAGCCATACTACTATCAAAGCTTTTGATGGATCCCGACAAAATTCTCGTCGAGAGATTGAAGCCGCCAATCGAGATTGGTCCAAATACATTCAATGTATCCTTTCACGCCCTCAAGATAGATTCAGATACAACCTCGCTATCGGGGAGACCATGGATCCACATGGTCGAGCCGCCCTTCTCTACACTTCATCAACAACTTAAATACATTGTCAACAATAGCCTAGTCACCATCAACAACGCCGAGCCGAAATGTCCCAAACAAGGAGACCTACCACTCATCGCCTTCAATTCGTAAGTTGAGCCAATACTTTTTTTACTTTTTAGTGAGCAACACACAATACCATCCTATTGAGCGCCACTTCCTGCATACTCCAAGATTTCTGCCGAGGATGGCAACCACCCAAGAAATGATGTCATCAATCATCACCGACAAGGGCTTGGTAAAATCAAGGGGTATTAAGCACCCAATTCAAATGTCCAATCAAACCGGGACAAATTCGGACTAGGCTATTCTCGCCAGCCCAAATATAGAAATCCTCATAAGCACAAGCAGATTCCTCAAGCTTCCGCCACACGGCGATTTTCTCCACCGCACACTCACGAAATGACATAGCCTCCCAGAAAGGTGCCACCATGTTATGGCTATGCTATTTCCCAAACCAAGACCATTTAAAGCAAAAGAGGTCCCGATTCCCGATCCCAAAGTGGAAGAAAGGAACAAAAACGTAAACACGACATCGCCTCGATGATGTCAGTATACGATCATTGTCCATGATGAACATACAAATAGATACACCCCTGCATTTATGATTGCCTGATGTTATGGTCATCATTCGGAAAAAGGAGGACGATGATAAATTCCATCATCATCAGCAATCCATCAGACTTTACCTCGATAATTGAGCAAAGACTCCATGCATCGGTCGATGAGGGTAAAAACGGGCGTAAAAATCCTCTCGCCTCAGATAACTTTAATTGCTTACTTTTCTCACATAAGATATAGCAATTATTTTATCAAGACATGCTAACACTTTTGTATGATTAAACAGCTTCATATATTAAGTGAAAGCATATTTTGTTTCAGACTCAATTTAGATGTGCTCATTTTGCCGATGAGGTGCCTTTTCTCCACAAGGATCAGTAATTTTGATGAAAAGTTGACTCGCACTTGATGGAAATCCAAGAGGACATTGAGATACCTCAGAGATTAAGGAATGGGTCAAGACAAACCTAAACCTAATCTTCGATCAAACCATTTCTTTCAATCTTGAAACCTTAGAAAGCCCTAAGCTAATCCAGATTGGTTCGCACTCTAACCCCAAACCAACTAATGACATGGTCATATTTACTAACCCAATTCCAGGATGTGTTTGCATGGTCTCACAAGACATGGTGGGTTTGTCCACCGACATTGTCCTTCATCGCCTTCCCATTAAAGAGGGATTTAAGCCAACAGTGTAAGCTCAAAGCGATTGAAACCCGAGTGGAGTTTAAAGGTGAAAGAAGAAATTGTGAAACAATTTCAAGTCGGCATTATCATGGTGTCCACATATCCTAATGGATATCCAACATATTGTTCCCGCCTAAAACCAGAGGAAAGGTGCGAGTTTATGTGGATTACCGGATCCGAACAAAGCTTGCCTTAAAGATAGCTTTCCCGCGCCCTTTATCCACATTCTTATCGACAATACCGCTCAATACTAAGCATGTACTCTTTTTTGCTCGATTGCTTTCATGGGTATCATCAATTATGGTCACCGAGGAGGATCGTGAGAAAACCGCTTTCATCACGCCTGGGAACCTTCTCGCTATAGATGGTTGTCATTCATACTCATCAATGCCGGGCAACCTATCAAATGAGCTATGATGGCTCTTTTCCATGACTTAATGCATAAAGAGATAGAGATCTACGTGGATGACATCATTGTCAAGTCCCAAGGGAAGAAGACCACTTAGACCATCTCAAAAAGCTTTCAACAAAGTCACAAAGTACAACTTGAAGTTGAATCCAATCAAAGTGCGCCTTTCGCATGTTAAATCGTGCAAGTTGCTTAGGTTTCCTAGTCACCACAAAGGGATTGAGTGATCCCACCAAAATCCAGCCATCATCAGGAAATGCCCATTCCTCGATGCAGAAGGAAAATACGGGATTTTTTGGAAGAATCAACTTCATTAAGAGGTTTATTTCTCAACTCACAAAGAACTCGTGAGCCCATTTTCAAATTGTTAAGGAAGAACTCCTCCATGAAATGGAACGATGAGTGTCGTAAAGCCTTCCTTACAATCAAAGAGCAAATAGTTAACGCTCCTATTTTGGTACCTCCTGTGGATGATGTTCCCCTGCTCATGTACCTGCCCATTAATGACAATGCTATGGGTCGATGTCGGGACAAAAAAAGACGATAGAGGCCAAGAACGAGCTATCTATTACCTCAAAGAAAAGATTCAAAGAAGAAGAACACAAGTACACTCGATTGAGAAGACTTGTTGTGCTTTTAGCATGGGCTTCCATGAGGTTACAACATATTACCTCCATGGTCACACAACCCATCTCATATCCCGCGTGGATCCTCTCAAGTATGTGTTCAAGAAGCCCATACTAAATTGTCGGTCGTCCAGATGGCAAGCTTGATCCTACAAAGAATTTGACATCGCTCACGTGACGCAAAAAATCTATCAAAGGTCAAGGAATTGCGATCAACTCGCCACCGACCGCAGGGGATTACAAACCCTTGAAACATACTTCCCCGATGAAGGGGTAATGGCAATTCAAAGAACACCATCAAGACGATGCATGCCATACGTGGAAAATGTATTTTGATGGAGTCATAATACGTAAGGTTCTGAGCCGGAGCAGCTTCTAGTATCCGAGACGGGGAGCAGATCCCGTCATCAATAAATTGCAGCTTTGTCAAAGACCAACAACACAAATTGAAAGTATGAAGGTCAGATCATGGGGCTAAAACTTGCCCGCTCAACGGGCATCAAAGCTTTAACTCGCCTTTGGGGATTCAGAGTTGGTAATCAAACAATCCACAAGAATCTATCAAACCAAAGAACTACATTTGTCGCCTTACCATCTCCAAAGTTTTACAGATGGCTTTGAGTTCAAGAAATCTCCTTTCACACATTCCTCGTAAATAGAAATGATTTTGCGGATGCACTAGCAACATCGGCCTCCTCGATTCACATACCCCGACAAGGAAAACATGCCAAGCATCACATTTGCCCTCTCAAAAAGGCCCCAACTTATGGGAACTATGTTGAGAAGTATCGATGAGCTACCTCCCATCCACAACCATTGGTATCAACATATCAAGGAGTATCTATGAGATGGATCTACACCAGCTGAGGCGAGCCTGACTGAAAAGAGGCAGATCCATCGACTTTCTATGAAATTCTACCTGAGCAGAGATGCACTCTACAAGAGAGATGCAGGATTAGGTCTCCTCAGATATCTGGACAAAGACCAAGCTCAGAGGCTCATGGATGAGATCCATGGTGGAGTATGTGGACCACACACGAGCGGACCCCTACTTGTTAAGAAAATCCTCGTAATAGGCATTATCGCTTACGCTCAAAGTCGATCGTGATGATCACGCCAAGAGGTGCTATCAATGCCAAATTCATGGAAATGCTATCCACGCCCCTCCAAGGGAAACTCCACAATACGAGTTCACCACGGCCCTTCTCAATGTGGGGAATGGACGGATCGGCCCATCGAGCCCAAAGCCAAGAATGGACATCGATTCATATTCACCATGATCGACTACTTCACCAAATGGGTAGAAGCGCCTCCCTTCCCCCTGGTTACCAAAGAAGTCATCATTGCTTTCATCGTAAACAATATCATTTGTCGATATGGACAACCAGAGGTCATTGTGTCGATAAATGCTAAGAACCTCAACAACAAAAAAATGATGGAGGAGTTATGCAAGAAATTCCACATCAAACACCTTAACTCCGCCATCTACCGTCCAAAGATGAATGGTGTCATTTGAAGCTAAATAAAAAAATCAAAGAAGATCATGCAAAAAATGTCCGCCAATCACAAAGGATGGCCCCACCTCTCTCGCTTCTCGACTTTTATTAGCCTACATAACTTCAATGCGCATTTCCACCGGGGCAACCCCTCACTCATTAGCCTATGGGATGGAAGCAAGTGTTCCCCATAGAGGTGGAAATGGAATCCTCAGAGTGTCGATGGATGCTCACCGATGAAGACCAATGGGTACAAGACAGTATCACCAATTGTCTCTAATAGATTTAAAGGCGAACCGCGCACTATCTTCCATGGTCAAGATATCAAGAAAGGATCGCAAGATCCTACAACAAAAAGTCCTACTACACGATATTTAAACAACACGACTTGGTTTTGAAGAAGATCATCGACAACCAAGATCAATCTAAGGGAAAATTCGCCCCTAACCGGGAAGGCCCGCTTGTTGTCAAGGAGGTATCGACAGAGGCGCCTCTCGCACTACAGAAATGGATGGCGATGAATTTCCACAACTTATCAACTCGATAACCGTGAAAATATTATGTCCGAGGTTATCATCAAGCAAACAACATCCCGGTTTTGATCATCAAATCACCACCATTCCGCTTTTTTTCTAACCCTTTTACATACTCTTCTTCCTCTCGTGGAAACATACACTTCAAACCAAAGAAATTGGTTTCACCTCATTTCAAACCTTTCACACAATTTCGCTATCCCCCCGTGGATCGAACCTTTCACACCGCAGCTTTATCCTCAAGACGGATTAAACTTTTCACACGCTTGCGCTTTGTCCCAAGACGGATCAAACTTTTTCACACCGCAGCTTTGTCCCAATCATGGGATCAAACTTTCTTCTCCCCGCAAAGATAGCCTCGCATATGGGATTCATACTTCTTTCGTCAATGCAATTCATCCCGAGGGGGGCTAACTACGCCGACCGATCTCCCCGATACCCGTAGTACGTAGGCAACCATATTCTATATGGCCCTACGCAATAAAAAAAAAAAACAAAAACATTTCTCCCTTTTTTTCTACAAAAACAAAAAAAAAAAACACTTCTACACCCTTCTTCATCAATAAAACTTCTACACCCATTTACCCATTTCACATTCAAATGTTGAACCTCTTACACCAAAGTTCAAACTACGCACTGATCTCCTCTTCAATAGAGTACGTAGGGCAAACCATTTATGGTTCTATCTAACCCCCCTACCAAAACAAAAATACTTGTCACACTAAGATCGGATCAAACTTCAATCCACCACATTTCATCGCCTTCGCACTAAAGGGATGGAACTACCTAACCTCTCCTCACAAATAGAGATTCACGACCATCTAAGCCATGGTTGTGCCTCAAAGAGCAACACCAATCCATAAGAGATGGAATTAACTAGGCTTCTCACAAATAGAGTACTCACGACCATCCGTGGTGCGCATAATCTCGTAGAGGAAAAGCCACACTCCTCTCCACATCTACATACAAAAAACCAAATTCCCAAGACACCAAAGATGGTAGGGATACACACATCAATGATCCATTCTCGAAAGATCCTCACGACGCCTCAATGTCCACACATCAAGGATGAGTTCGTAATGCATCAAGATCACAAGCCCTCAAGAAACAGCAAAAATATCAAGCAAGTATCAAGGCACAACCGAAAGGGAAGTGAATCAAAATATATTTCCCCGCCATATATAATATTTTATATATACAATATGTGTTGTATATGACAAAATGGCTAAGCTTAGTCTGCAGGTGAAAAAATACAAGTCTATCTACTGATCAGATGTATACGCGACTATCGATCTAACATAGCATCCTCTCTCAAAGAAGGAGGTAACGCCGCAAGCTCCTCGCCCAATGGTATCTACACGAGCTAGCAGATCCGAGGCTAACTGCATGGTGGCATGATGCTCATCAATGTATGCACTCATATCGCAAAGGATGCCACCATAAGGGATCTCACCAAGTACTCGCTCAGCATGACGGCCCACATCCCGGCAGATAGGGGCAAGATCCCGCTCTACAATCAATGCATCTCTAGCTGATCTAGCCTCGCCTCTCTCTAATAGAGTCAAGCTTCTCCCATCAAGAGTCACAACATCAAGGCCCTAGCCTCGATCTCTCTCAAAGGTCATCGATGTAGACTCGCCCAAATATCGGTCAATGTCAATCACAAGAGCACTCAGAGGGGAGAATCCATCACAAATGCCGGCAACCCAAAGAGTCAAATCCTCCTCGATGGGAATATCACCTCCTCCATAGGCTCATCATCGTCGAATCAATCCCCAGACTATGGATACTACCGCAATGATGCGCCTCTCGCCTCCATCCATGCATGCGACTACTCAGTAACAACCCGATGGTCGATGGAAAACTCAAATAGCTCTCGCCGATCCCAACAGCATACAACCCGGATCTATCCTCTCATATAAGTGGCGAGAAGCGAAAGTTACCGACTCAATGCCCCTCAAAAGGATGGAAGTCCTGAACCGGTCAAACCGACACATCACGGCCAAATGGTGGTAAGTAATCATGCCTCTCAAACCAGCCAGAGGAGATAATCCATGCCCGAGCATGAGTGATGAAGTCAGTAGGTGAGCTAAGCCCTATACACGCAATATATAGCAAACGGATCTCCGATCCCCGCCAGAAAGTCACCAAGATGCAAAGATCTATACACTCAGCAGTCGAAAGGAGTATGACATGGCTATATCATGGGTGAAACAATACCCATGCCATCCTAAAAGTGCTAATCGGGCTCAAGTGTGACATAAAAACCACACGTACAAAGATGACCGAAGTCGCTCAGAACACTCCCACCGATAAGTGCAAAGAAGATGTGGTCGACCTCGTAGTCTCTCGCTATAATCATCTGTATGATGGTGTGACCTCCCCGAGAGCTCTCACGCCATGATGACTCCTATGTCCAACTCATCCATGTACCGTGGCATGTAGACATACGACAAGACGCACAATAGCAAAGACATCCACTCGCCAAACGCCAATGATCCTCCGAAGGTGGTGAAATCCCGAAATGTCGTGTGTATAACTATCCTCGTGAGCCAAATCTATCAAATAAAAATGTCGGATATAACGTGGCCGATGTGAGCTCATCCTCGCACCACCCTACGCCTCAATCCAAAGAGGGTCATGAACCGCCTACTCATGTCTCCAATCGCCATATGCACGCAAGGTCTCCAAAAGGCAAAGATCATCAAACGTGCATACCTCTCCGTAGTAGAGTCAACTCCCGGGTCCCAAATCGAAAAACCCGCTCTCTCGATACCCAAAGGCTCCAAAGATGCCCTCCACGAATCCTCGGGGAACCTCAAACATCAATGTGGTCATAGATATGTCGCAATAATGATCTACAACACCCCGTCTGATGGTGACATACTATCATACCACGATCAAGATACCGTATGCCACCAATAATGGTGGGGGTATGATCAATACTACTAAATCGTCAAGAAGACATCTCAGACGGGCCGTGTCATAAGACCATCCAGGGTCAATGTCAATATCTCTCGACATACATACATATGCATAACATAATAACATACATGCATGATACAATAGATGGCAATATGATATAGGAATGGAAAATCGTATATACATTCCTAAGTATATCATCATCTAATACATCTCTCAGATAAAAAAAAAATATAGGAAATGGGGCAAAACCGCCCTACAACTAATGTAGAGGCCTATCAAAAGATATAATGAGAATGGGGCGGTACCCAATGTCTAACAGAGGCCTATCAAAAGAGATAACGAGAATATACATCGTAAGAAGACAATGGTGTCAATGTTCACATCATCAATCCTCGCCCACCGATGTAACTCCTCCCGAGTCACCGGATCTCTATCCACAGGGATGTCGCCTATACAAGGGAGGATCTCGCACCGAAAAAACCATACGGGTCACCCGAGGGGCCAAAGCCAGAGCCGGAAGGATCAAAAGTATCTATCCTCAAGGATCTCTACCCAAGTGCCGGATAAAGAAATGTGCCCTGGCCCAACCGCCGTCAAATCAAACTATCAATCTGTGTCAAAATGAGTCGATCTCTACACACAAAGCTAGCCAATCCATCATCATCACGGATCCTCGAACCATATCCCCATGAACCGAAAGTGGCGCGGTCTCTGGGCTCCAATGGTACGAGGGAACCACCAATGCCGAATATCTCCCGAGTGCAGGGACCTCCGATAATGTAAAACCGCCAACACCCAACAATGGGATATCAATGACGGGTGATCGCGAAATAGGCCAATAACGCCTCGGGAGGCAAAGATCGGAGATACGAATCTCTCTCAGTGTGCTCCCCGATAAGACGCTTCTCCTAAGTAGAGCTCCCATCCTCCATCCGTGAAGAGAGGAATCCTACGGTGGAAATCACGTGCTCAACACCACCGGTACCCATCCTCAAATCCAATGCTCAAATGCTCCCTGTGAGTAGGGAACCCACGTGATGACATCCACCGTCAACAACTCCAAATTGAAGCGGCAAATGAGTAAAACCCTCCAAAGAATAGGACCTCCGCCAAGATGGAATGATGCCATCTCCGCCCTCGTGGATAGGTATCTAAACCTAACACACTCACAGACGCAAACATGGGAGCCTCTCATAGCCCAAAACCGCCAACACAAAGGCAAACATCTCGCTATCAACAACACTCTTAACCTGTATATGGGAAAAGACAAGAGAAATACTCACCAAAGAGAAATGGGTAGAATCCTAACCAAGCCTCTGGCCAAGCCTCATGATCGCGCGCATTCCCTCGAGGAAATAGGCGCGAAGGTGTAGAAACCCAATCATAATCTCCTATACGGTCCACGGTCGAGTGGCGCCGATCAAAGCGAAGGACACCAGAGAAGAAGTTATCTCGCTATGGCAACCCCTAATGATCATCAGAACAATCGTCAAGAATGCGATCCCCGACTCTCACATCATCGCATATGGGCTCACTCAATAAATTCCGCTTCATAAGATCTACGCTCAAAGGACCTGCACGAATAGTCCCGCCTCGAGCGCCTCCGCCGTAACTCCTAACAAGGATCTCGACGGCGAGGGGGGTGATATATCCGCCATACAAGGCAATCGGCCCCCTCCAAACTCCATACCGTGATAAACCGCCAATCCATCGCCATCCATCATCACCACCTCACAATCCAAAGAAATGGAGTGATCGAAGTCCGTGAAACCAAATACGACAATGCCCCGAGGTAACCCTGTGGACAACGACGGGAAGAATGGAAAAGAACGTCCCAATCCCCAACCATATAATCGCTCGCTATATAGTCATCATGCAAAGCCCGATACATAGAGTGGATGTCAAACCAATTCCCTCGAGGTCGTAAAAAGCCGAAACCTACATCAAATGCAGATCAACATCGTAACCCTTTACTCTCATCATCAATAGAAAATAAGGAAGATTAAGATCTAACTTTATACCTCGCTTACGCAAAGTAAACCAAGGGTGTCGACTCAAATCACCCAGTAAGCTCGGGTTCACCACCAATGCCCGCAAATCCCTACGGGGAACACGCAGCAGAGAGCGGGTCCGCAACCGGACATCCTCCTCCTCGCCCTCGACGTCCGCACTTCAACCTCGATAGACGATCACCGCCTTCCACCAAACGATGAGGGTCGTTTAATGTAATCGGGTCGAGGCACTTCGAAGCCCTTCTCCGCACACCGTAAGTGGTCCTCACGAACTACTCTCACCGATCCCGATCCATAATATCTGGACAACAAGTCTCCAAATCACCTCGTAAAGGGTGTGGTAAATTTTAACCCCGAGCTTTTCAAAATGCATTTTACGACTACATGCATGCATGCATTATTTTAACATACGCCTATAAGAGAGTTAAAATGCATGACTACCCAATGCCTACATTTTGAAAATTTTTTGCCATAGTCCCCTTTGTAAATAGGACTATCCACATGCACATAGTAATTACGACTAGTGGCCATTCAAGAAGACACCTACCCACAAATATATACATCCTACATGCATTAATACATCATAGTAAAAAATCCATAAGTGTAGTCTAATTACTGTGATTATTTTGCTTTTCTACCTTTACTCATTTGTCCTCAAATAGATAAGAAATGACAAGAAAAGGTGCCAATTTGACTGCTTCAAAAGTCAAATTTTTTCACATCATTATGTTCAAAGATGGTTTAATACTAACATTTACTATGTTAAATATTTTTATCAAGTCATATCAAGATGCATATTCACTACTATGTGTCTAGATGCATTTCATGTGATAAGTCATTTTCCAACTGATAGAAACCGAAAAGAATACATGCATACATTACTGTGATAAAGTAGAACACTTGTACGGTGGCAGAATTTGCGTAGAAAGTCTCTCCCAACTCAAAGAGATCTGAAGAAGAGCTCTCGATTTCCTTCACGACGCAAACTTGAAAAGTGACTTATGAAAGCAAACCCGCAGCAGCATTACATACCCACTGGTTGGTCAGTAGTCCACCTGCACGGCCATAGTACACCGCATTACACCTCTACACGGGTCCCACCTCCGCTCACCTCAATTCGAGTTGCAAAGGAGGTCTCATGTCGAAAAAGGCCAAATCAGAATAAAATGCTACGCGATTGAGCGGAATAGCCTTGAAATCTTGGTTTTCACGGGCCAAACTTTGGCTTCACATGTCACTCATTGGTATTCGCCTGAATACAAGGTATACTATACTAGTGACCTTAGCTTTTGCAAATCATGCTCGACAATACCTCACATAGGTCCGATGCCGCCAAATACGTGGTCGTAACCCTAAAAGAAGTATCCCCGGCGGGGGTGGTCACAACGCCGATTTCAATCGTTGATAAAGTATCCCCGGCGGGGGTCACAACACCGATGTCATTCATTGATAAAGTATCCCCGGCGGGGGTTACAACGCATTATTTGTCTATGAACGAATCCACAGTGGGGGTCACAACGCAGTGCAACCATTAATGTACGTGTCAATGAAGGTTAAGCAGCCTTGACGTCATTTCAACCGATGGCAAGTAAACCCATCGAAGCATCGGAGGCCATTAGATGATCTCATCCATCAGTGCACTTATTCACAACCTTCCCCGGTGGGGTTACAACGCAATTCAACCATTGATGTACGTGTCAATGAAGGTCAAGCAACCTTGACATGTTTCCCCAACCGGTCATAACGCAATCTAACCATTGATACACACATCAATGAACGCCAAGCAACCTCGATAGCTTTTCCCAACAGGATCTATCCGGTGATATACACATCATCGAAGGTCAAAATTTCGACAATATACTATGTTGGCATAAATCTCGATGGATCGTGGTATATATTATACACATCCTCAAATGACAATCCTTTATCCCCACGATGGATCTCTTGCACATCCTCAAATGAGGTACATCTTCTTGACGAGAGGCACATCTCTCAAAAAGTCTCAGATCAAGGATCCAGGACTTTGGTGATAACCCCAACGTTAACATCCTTGAAGACTTGGATCGCATGTCCAAGACATCACCGATTGTCATCCCCAATGGGATTATGTGGAACCGACAATCATTCCATCATGTTGGAAAACAATCCAACAAAATACATGCATCATGCATTTGCATCATGTTGCTTCATACACATAAGCATCATGTTTATCTTGTTGCATTTCAAGTGTCTAGGATTCTTTATCCTATCCATGCCTTGCATTGCATGAATATGATAAAGAGGGCATCTATAGACACTCAAAATTTTCTGCACACCTGTTACTAACATTATAGGAGGGCAGATTCGTCTTTCGGAGATAACCCTGGAAGACAACTCACATCTATTCCGGATACTACCGGAAGTTCAGTCTCAACCCCTGAAACACACACCAGGAGTATCAATTCCAACCTCGGAGATAACCCCAGAAGTTTCATCCTTGAGATAACCCCCAAGGAATGTCATTGCGCTTCCAAAAGATAACTCCGTAAATGCTTGTTTCAAATGCATGCAATCGCCTTCAATCTCGCACCTCCCCGCCGAGGCACTCATTCCAAAGACCCAAAGATAACACCGGGAAGATAGGAACACTTAAAGATGACCCTGAGGAATTCAAACACTTGCAGCATTCCAATCTCAGATGTAACCCTGAGCAACGCCTCGCTATCACCTAAACCGAAGATAACCCCCTGAGGGGGCGAAATCATCATCTTGCCACCTCAACCCCAAATACACCATCTCAATATTTCATACATACATTTCTACACAAAGAATATCCCACAAAGAGCCAAGGAGTTCCAATCCGAATGACTATTATTAAAGCACCTGCGGATAAATTTGAAGCTTGAAGACCACCGGCATAGAACTTCGAAACCTCTAATCCCATGGGCATTGGTCCCTCGACCCGTCCGTCCGAAGAAGGTCTTGTACACCCTCTAATCCCATGTCAATTGAAGTTCTCAAAGGCGGTTGATCGTATTTACTACTTTATTTACATTTCTAATCCCCATAAAGGTGCTTCGTGTGGTGGTTGATCATGTTCATATATATATATATATATATATATATATATACAATTTTATATATATAATCGCTTGCTCGCTTATATATAAATCATGCATCATGTAAGCTTCAGAATCATGTGATCACAGATTCAATCCATCAATCTAGATTCGGTTCGTGATGGACTTTTTTCATTATAGCGACATTGTAAATTATTCGCGGTGTTTGAATTTCCTTAGATGGTTGTCATGCCCATGAGGAGTTCGGCACTACTATATATTATTTTCTCGAAGATGCTTCGCATCACAAAAATAAAAGCAAACAAGTCGAATATTTAATAATAAAATGGAAGTATCAAAGGCCTCAATTACTATTGAGCACAGGGTTTGAAAAACCTCTTTTACAAAACATCACTGCTATATCTTGTTTAAAACTGAATTTTTGTATAAATTCAAACCCTGTGTATATAGGTTTGAACGAGGCATAACACTACTTTCAAATAAATTGCACATTGATCCACACACACACATATTCATATAACAGTTTCTTGAAAAGTGGCGGTCACCGTGGCAACACGGATGTCAGGGGGTGCTTAACACCTTCCCTCCGCATAATCAAACCCCCGAACCCAAATGAATCTCGGTTTTACAGACCTGTTTAGCAGTGTCACATCACTGGGTCAATGTGCCCACCTTTCTCAATTGCGTTGGTGCAACTAGTTAAAAATACCAACTGGCGACTTTTACAGTCAAATCGTCGACATGATACATGTCGAACCTTTTTCACTTATTTTTTTAAACAAATCTCACATAACATGAGAACACCAAAGAACAAGAACAGAAAAGGGACAAATAAAAATCCCGATGTCGACAGATATTTGTAAGACCCCAAATTTTATGAAATAAAAGTATTCAATTTTTCTTATAATTATTATTCAGTAGATGGTTAAATTAATAAGAAGTAAAGTTAAGGGTGATATATGATTTTTTTTTTTTAAATAACCAAGTGGCTATAAAATACTTGTTGTTGTCGGAGAATATTCGTTCGGTCGTGGAATATTCTTGTTGTCGGGGAATATTCGTACCACCAGTAGCCTTGATCATTTATATTTATATAATGAATAATAATCGGATGAAGAAAACGATAAGTTTTTAGTTTTTATAAATAACGGCGTAGTTGTTACCATTAACACTGTTGGAATACCTGGTGGTTAAAATACGATGTCTGGTGGTTGCATAAGTAGCACCAGTATTGCACTGATATTTTTTGAATTATTGATTCTTACGTAAGAAGGAATTACTCAATAATTGTTACAGTAATTACTGTTCAATACTTTATTTTATTGATTCAATAATTGTTGCGTTGATATTTTATATTATTATTGTTTCAATAATTATCACGGCACAGTATTTCCCATTATCGGATCAATAATTCATATTAATTGGATAATATTATTAGATAGCATTATTGGCAATGTCTAGAAAGTTTTGTCAATGAGAGGTTTGGTCACCTAATTGCGCGCCAGTAAGGAGAAATCCTTATCGGAAAGCCCCCTCTTTCCTGGGAACCACCTAGTTATCATTATTATGATTCTGTAATATTATTTGTGAATAATTAATTATTGATTTATATGATAAGGAAATATTTATTTGATGTGGATATAAATTATGGATTTATTTATGTGGTTATAAATGAAGGAATTAATGTTGAGGTATTTTATCAGTATTTTGTCAGAATTGAGGTATTAAAGATCAAATCGGTGTTCTTAAAGCTCTATTGCGTGACTCATAAATTTTAATCCGACCAGTTGGATCGTTGTGATTTTTGGATATGTTATACATATATAAGTTTAGTATATGTCCACAAATTTTGAACCTTTAAAAATTAACGTATGATTTGTTACGAATTTTAAGAGGTGTTGAAAATCATCCGTTTGTGAGTTTCAGATATTTTCTGTCTGGAATTTTGAAAAACTTAAAGCTACAAAGTTGTAGATAATTCAATTTCGTGTGGAATGGACATAAAATTCGTATTTTTCTAATAAACGGACTATTTTCTATGAATTATTGAAGTTTCAGAAAATAAAATGAATTTTATTAAAATTGGGTGGGACCCACTTTTTGGTTGGTGTTGAATACATGTGCTGAATTGAGTTCAATTGTGGAGGGCTGGTCTTTGATGGCTGCGTAGGAGAAAAGAATAATTAATATATTATTTTATTAATTTAGTCTCCTTTGGCGTTCTAGTATTTTCCTATAAATAGGTGTTTATGTTAGAATTGAAAATCACACCAGAAACATAAGTTTTCTCTCTCTATATTGTCGAGCGTATTTTTGTGAGTATTTAGATACTTGGAGAGTTGTTATTCAATGCAAGTTTCCTTCGGCTTTACATCCGACATTCCAGTCAGAAGTACTGCTCTTTTGAGGTAAGGGATTTTAAGGGTTATTATGTTTTACAGTTTCGTGATTTTTCTGACCTTCAAAAATTCTGAAAAAATTTGAAATGATAATTTGATGAGTTTTCTTGATTGTGTCCAAAAATGGCAATTTTTGGATGTATAGATTAGGAGTTATGGATTTTATGAGAAATGACTATTTTAAAAGTAAACCCTTATAACTCCTTGTGGTTAACTCCAAAATTGGTGAAATTTTTATTAGGAGTACATCTATATAATATCAGTATACTCTGTAAATTTCAGAATTTTTAGACAAACGTACAATTTATGATAAATGTCTAAATATTCGGAGCGGTTTGGCCATATGAAAAATAGTAAATGAATTTTAAAAATTCCGAAAAAAATATATGTTCAATATGGGACTATATTCTGCTAAATCCCAGAAAAGAAAATTTGTTTGTACTGATTTGGTATTTTTCATGAAAATGGACTAGTTATGAGTAAATGAATTAAATATGTTATGTGAAGTAACCAAATTGGAAAATAGGATTTTATGGCTTGGGAATCCTATATAAGGTATATGCAGACTTTTGATGAGGGTTTTGGTTATTGGTGATGAAATCTTATGAGTTTGGCATTTTAGGATGATTAAATGCATTAATTAATAAAGTGTAAACAATTAAAATAAATTGTTTATAAGTTTAAAAAATGATTAAAATATTGTTGTAATATTAATAATATTAGATTATGAGATTTTTAAGTAATTTATAACATTTGGATTAAGGTGTTATAGATATTGATATGAATTTTATTGTGAAACTTTATCTTTTCGTGACGGGGTTACTATTCACGTATAGGGTACTATTCACGACAAAATTGGTTTCTTTTTCTGACCAAATTATCGTTGATTTATGAATCTTACTCTTACAATTAAATCCATGTTTTGATCATATTGTTTTGATTATCATATATAACATTTTTATAATTCTGGTGAAAAAATTTCTCTTTGACTTGAGTGTAAAGATGGGTAGATTATTGGTATGATCGTGACTATGGGTTCCCTTTGGCCATTAGTGCAAAGTTGAATCGTTGACTGGTATGATCATGACCATTAAATTTACAATTGAATATTTTTAGCTTAAGTGCAAAGGTGAATTGATCAACATGATTATAATTATGGTTTATATAAATTCTGAAATGATTATGTATTTCTTTGAGATATTATTATCTTTGGCCTGTAGTGCAAAGATGAATTATTGATGAATATCTTTGGTCTGTAGTGCAAAGATGACCTGTTGTTGAATATCTTTGGCATGTGGTGCAAAGATGAACTTATTAGTATGATTATGAACAGGAACTGTGATTTGATATAACCATGATCTTTGATGTTTCAGATAAAGACAGGTGATGAAAATTATCTTTGTCTTGGATGAGAAAAGGAATTTGGAACCACAAATATGATTATGAGTTATTCATATGATTGTGGACAGGAACTGTTAATTGATGTTACAGGGATAAAATATTATTGGTAGACTTTTAACATAGAGAAAATAATAGACATTATGGTCTATTTGACTCTTCTAATGGATTGCTCGTTCCGCTGCAATTATGGTTGAAAAGTTTTATCATCTACCATATGTTCTAAATCTCTGATTTATTACTGATGAAGGCTATTGATAATTTAATTATCTTTAGTCATGATATTATTTACTGAGCTAGTTGTGCTCACCCTTTTGCTTCACAATTCCTTTCAGGTAATAATAAGAGTGTTGTCGAGTCGAGCGAGGATAACAAGGGAATAGAACGGTGGTCTATAGCTGTTGAGGTTCTCCCTAAATAGTATGAAAATAATTTTATTGAGAACTTTAGATAAGTGTGTCGTATTGTATACGTTATTTGATATTTAATTTTGGTGAACCGAATAGGGTGAGGCGAACCCAACTTTGAAAGAGTGTTTTGACACTATCATACAAGATGTCTAATGACATACAACCTCGTGTTATCATAAGACGTGGTTGTGCATCCACTTCTTAAAGTATATCTACGAAAGCACTACCTATATGATCTTGGAGTTTGGTTGAAACATAATGTTCAATTACGAATTTGGTAGATAGTTATATGTCGAGAGAAGACTCACCATTGGAAGGAACATGATATTAATCTTCTCGTTTTTCTTTGGGGTCTATTGGATCAACCAAGGATAATTCTCTAGAGATATGATATCTATCATAACTTAGATTCATGGCCTCCTATGTACGAAGGTTTCCTTGAGCACTTCCCAAAGATTTTAATTTCTAAAATAATTATTGACTGTACCTTTATGTAAGGTATCACTATGAGGTGTTGTCCATAGTTGGGACATGAGTCACAGTTGGTATTAAAGTTCACAGTATATGTGTTGTTGTATTTTGCACGACAATTGTAGTAATAAAGTTGTAGTTATTTTCTGTACCATGTAATTGACGACTCAGAATGGGTTGGATGGATTTGACCTATTTTGGGGGCATCACAATATTCTTTATATGAATAAGAGCATTAAATATCGCTTGATCACCAAGATTTTGACTTTATTGCAACAAATATTAAATCCTACAAAATAAAATAAAATATATTAATTTAATAAACTAATATAATTAAAAGGATAAAATTAGGGATAATAAAATGTATGAATTGTGTGTCTATCATGTTGTATGAGATATTATTATGTTATTAGAGTTAGATCGTGAAGCACTAGATTCGAAGTACAAGTATCTAAATTTGGGGGCGTCACAAGAATTATATTGGAGCTAGACTTATAGAATACTACTTGATCCTCACTCTAGCCTTCATTAAGAGAGAACAAAATAATAGGATAAAATTTATCAGAAAACTTTTCAAATTATCCTGATAAATTAAGGAGTTGAGGTCTCTATATATATTATATCACTTTGCAGCATTTTGAGTCCACACTAAGAAAATACGTGATATCAAAAATAAGAGTCATAGGGAGAAAGATTATGTAATATAAGTTTTTGATTATGCTAAATTATGAGAAAAGTCTTGAGTTAATATATTTTTAAAATAAAAATTATTAATTTATTTGAAAATTGTTTCCTAAACAATCTAGTTACAATGAAATGGAATGCCCTTTTAAAATTCATGAAATTTGGACCTCTACCAAATTACTCACGACAAGAACGTTTTTTTCACAACGGACACTCTTATTATAAAAGTAAGTTTGTTTTCACCCTTTTTCGTGCAATATAATGGAATGCCCTTTTAAACTTAATGAAACCTCTACCAAATTGTGCACGATAAAAACGTTTTTATGGAGCATATACTCTTATTTGTTTCACCCTTTCTTGTTAAAGTGTCATAGGGAAACTTGAATCAATGAATAAACTAAACTACTCGTCACTGGCTTTTCAATCAAACGGCGACAAAATTTCTTCTCTTTTCTTCTGCGTTCCACTAAAGTCAACTAAAGCACACCTCCCTCAATTTCTCCCTCCTCTTTTTCTCATTCCTCCTCTGATTTCTACTCCGATTTCTACTACTAGTACCCATTTCTCTTTTCTATCATCCATCGGATTTGATGCCGGTCGAAGATTCCGGCAACTAAACACTCGCCGTAAACTGAGGTCGTCGGGGGAAGTTACGGCAATAATGTTTTCGGAGAACCAGGTCGTCGGAGATGTCTGTGCAACGGCGATATCCTGTGCCATTGCTATATCTGTTCTTCGAATTTGGCAAGAAACTGCCAAGCGGGGCCTGTTTGACCAGGTTTCTTGTTCTACTTTCTCTCGTTTCAAAATGAGAATTATGAGGGCTTTAAAAATGAATTATTTAGCTTTACGTATTAGTGTTAGTGGTCAAAATTTGTTACATTGGCTATCATTTTTGGGACACAAGGACTAAGGAATACTTTTTTTGCTGAGACTTTATCTGGAAACCATATATATTTTTTTAAAATTTCTGAACTGAGATTGCTTGGGAAAGGTTAATGTTTTGGAAAGTTACTATGGTTTAGTTTAGTCATTAATCCTGTTTTCTTGGAAATGGCACATCTAATTTGGACTTACCGAATTCAAAAGTTTACACTTCCATTCACAGATACTGCCGGACTGGAGATAAGTCTACAAGAAACTATTTGGAAAAATTACATTGTTTGACCAAGTAATCTAAGAAGAATCGACTTCAAGACTGGTGGTGTTAGAGATCATTTGCCTAATTTGCAAGATCATGCATATAATCCCTTGTATCTACTCTTGGGAAGATTTAATGTTAGTAAAATCTTACTAAAACTAGTACTCAAAGCTTTTAAGATTAGTTTGACTTTAGAATACTCACCAGTTTGATTTAGTAAATTGATCTTGAAGCGACTCTTATTTTATTAGTAAAAAAAAAGAGGACTCTTGATTTTGGGATGGAAGGAATATTTTTTGGGAAAACACTTGGCTTCAATGTAGCTTCTGCTCCCAACAATCAAAACCCCCTATGTTGCATATAACATATTTGTTTCAATTGCGTCAATATGTTACTATAACTCTGCTACATAGGCTATTCTCTTTATCATCTTCTGGCCAGTCGTTCATGACTTCATGATGCCACATACCTTGAGCAACTTAACAAGTGAAAGTAAATTAATCATGTCATTCTGCCGAAGTTGAATTATATACAGAATTCAGCTTTGTCATCAAATATGGATATAAGTGTACCACCCGAATCCCATATGAGATAATTTGATATGTATATATGGTCCTAAGCCTACTACCAATATTATCTTCATGAGTTATGACCTTTTGGATGAGCCTATGGTGGACTAAAATAACCTAATAAGATACTATTGAGACAAAGGAATTGAGCCTTGACACAATTTGATTTGATTCATACTGGATTTGACTCGGGTTGTTACATATTATACACGCAGTGAGTAAAACATATTCTTGAGGATTGTTGTAACCAGTCCTATCATTAGATATGCAATGAACTGATCTTCCTCTGTTTGTCAATGTGCCGTAAAAGAAATGGTCGTCTTTTTAATTTCTGTAATCATTGTGTTGTGAATATGAGATTAGAGTAGATTATTTGTTCTCTGTTCAATCGTGTGCTTTTGTTGAATGAATACATCTAATTGAGATTTCTGTAGTTAAAAGTTATATTCCATATTCAGCCCATGAATATGCTAACATGCTAACCACTAGTGCTTCTTTATCTTAAGTCTTGCTATCTGCAATACTCTTATATTCATACAATCTTTTTAGTTTCTTATAATGCAAACAGCTTCTTAAGCTATCTCTTTTTTATCCAGAAACTAAACAGGAAGCTTGTTCATGTAAGCATTGGGCTAGTATTCATGCTTTGCTGGCCACTGTTTAGGTAATCTACATTACCAAACACAGAAGCTATTCCTTCTATCTGATATCTGCCAAGTGATAGAGCTAGTAATGATTGTTGCAGTTCCGGTCGTCAAGGAGCACTTTTCGCAGCTCTTATTCCTGGAGCCAATATAATAACAATGCTTCTTATGGGACTTGGAATATGGAAAGATGAGGCCACTGTCAAATCAATGAGCAGATTTGGAGATTACAGGTAACATTTGGTAAAGAATGAAGTTGGTTGTTCATGTCTACTGTATCATCTATCGTAGAGAATTGGCATCTTATATCTTTCCCTTGGACTTGTAGCCCAGCTAGAGAGTTCCCTGCAGAGTGGCCTAATTTCATGTTGTTTCTTTTGTTATTTATTTTTTATTCTAATGATAACCCAAAATACAAAAAGATTCAATACTCCAAGTACCAGATGAATTTCTGACTAAATTACTTCTAATATTCTAATAAGTATGGGCTGGAATCATGAATTACCCTAGCTTAGGTCTGTTCATCAAGAAGCTCATTGAGGCTTATGCAGAAACAAGATGGATCAAAGATGAAGCTTTACAATTGAAGATCTATTGCCTTTAAAACCAGAGCTTGAATAGCAGCAACCGTCACTCAGTATGTTTGCTAGTGTTAACTTTAGGTGTCATTTAGGTGCTTTGACGTAATGTAGCATGGTCCATTGTTAAACATACCTGCCCTTTATAGCATTGTTATCAAGTCATCGCCTAGGCGACGACAAGGCGTCCAGTCGGTTCATTTTGGGTAGTCATTTGGACGACTTGGTTGGAGGGGAGAAAGGTGATCGCTCAGCTAATGACTAGGACGACTAGTAGGACGATTTGCTCGCGACTTGGGCGATTATATGCCTAAGCGGTCAAAGCGGGTTCCCGAAGCTTAATTGGTTTAAAAAGAAGAAGAGTAAAGTTCGATTCGATTGATCTTAAACATAATCGATCGATCGATGCGACTTCGGAAGAGCAGAGAGGGAGAAACGATTTTTAAGAGCAAGAAAGGGGACTCACCTGCCGACTGCCGAGGCGTCGACTTCCGGTATGCTTCCTCTTTCCTTTTCTTTTATTCTTCTTATTCTTCTCCTCTTCTTCAGTTCTTCTCTTCTTCAGTTCTTCTACTCTTCTTCAATCTATCTAACAAAATACAATTGATTTTGATTTTTCCGCTTACCTTAATAAATCATCTGGGTCATTCAAAGTTTGGGATAAATTCCATCGTCCATGTAGTGCCGGAGGCACGGGACACAGCTAGTACTCCTATATTCTTCTTCTTTTCTTCTTCTCTTTTTTGAGACTCCGACTCGTTCTTTTTTTTGTTTCTGATTCTCTCTGTTCTGCTCTGCTCTATTATGCACTTATGTTGCTGTTATGGTTTATGGGTCTGCTGGGCTAGTGGGCTGCTCTTAATTTTTTGTTTAATGGGCTGCGTACTGTGGTCTATGGGTCTGATTTATGAGTCTGATTTGCACTGGTTGTAGTAAACTAGTAGGTTATTTTTTCATAGCAGCCCAATTCTCATTGTAATTTTGCAATTTGCAGTTCCAACTCTTTTGGATTTTGGGCAAATCAAACAAAAATAAATATATTTGCTGTTTCAAGAAAATTAAAATAATATTAGCAGTAGCAGGAAGAACAAAAATAAAAATAAAAAAAAGATTTTTTAACAAACTAATGTAGTTCAAATGAACGAGTTGATTGGAATGTAATTAATTATTAACTAATGTAGTTCGAAGAAAATAAAAATAAAAATAAAAATAATATTAGTAGTAGCAGAAAATTGGAATGTAATTAATTATTAAATAATGCAGTCCAAAGGAATGTGTTGATATTTTGTGTTGAATTTGCTACTTGGTAGTTATGAATGTGATGTGATGTTACTTGTTTGTGTAATTGTATTTTGTAGATAATAAAATTATTCATTTTATTTTGATCTTGTTCATTTCTTATTGTGATTTGATATATTACAATGCATTATAAATATAGTAAATCATTAGAAATATATATATATATATATATATATATATAACAATATTCATATAAATATTAAATATATATAATTTTATTTGTATAAAATTTACATTGTTAACGACTTGTGGACGATTAGTTGGGCGTCTAAGTCTTTAAACATAACATAAATAGTCTTAACATCAATATTCTTAAATAATAAACAAGTCTTCATCACTTGCTTGCTTCGCCTTTGCCCTTACTAGTAGATGGCTCATCAACTCTTTCAACCTTAGCTGTAATGTTATTATACAAGAGTGAGTAACAATTGTCTACAAGTTTAACAATAGAAATAATAATATCATGCGAATAAACAATGTATACTGAACAAAAGAAAGCTCGACTTTTGAATCAAGATTAGAACATGAATCAAAATTACATCTTAAGGTCACAAGACCATGAACTATGTCCCAGGTTATCAAGTATTTCTACTTTAAACCTTTAACAGTCATAAGATTATATGGATCTTACTTCTTGTACTTAGGGGGATCAGCCCTTAGTATCATGTATGTGCACAACATCTTAACGCTATCACGTAATATAATTCCATGTAACACGGTTGTTCATCTCAGCTTTGACATTCGAGTCCGCACCAAAGGAAGTTTGATTTGAATTAACTTCAAGGGTAATTTAGAGTTCAATAATCATCAACTAAGGATTAGTTGAATCAATAAGGATTCCCTAGCCATTCAAGGTTTCAATACGATAATGTAATTGATATTTAAATCAAAGATTGAATCTCAACTCTATACACTTGAGTGAACATTGTATAGAAGAAATAATACTTCAAAAGAGATAGAACATTTCATTTGGAATCATGAACTTGAATAATTAAGCTTTGAACAGTTCAAAATAAGAATATGAAGCTTGCTCAATAATAATAAGGTTTAAGAACTTGCTCAATGAAAGTTTAGAGTTAGAAAACTTGCTCAATCATAACAAAATATAGAATAAGAATTTACTCAATGTAAGATTAGGGTTTGGAAACTTGCGTAATTGTAATCGAGACAGGGTAAGAAAACTTGTCTCGTGCATAAGCTATAAAATTACAATTCACGTTCTCCAATTATCCTATATATATGTCATTTAAATTCACAATCTCAATTAGCCACAACGCGACCAAATTGCTTAGTTACACATCCGTCTTACATTCTTTAACTCTAGGTTTAATTATACTAATCACATAGCACAACTGAAATCTTTATTAGCATATAACATGAGGTCGTAACATTTAAATCACATTTCCAATTCTTATCAACATCAAACCTCAATTATTATCAATTAGTTAAATCATAGTCTTACAATCATCAAACTTGACTTACAATGTGATTATAATCTGGTTTAACATCAAATAATATAATTAACATCTTTTTATGTCCATTAGATTAGGTTACAATTACATTTTCTGGACATGAACAATTAAAAATCTCATTTCTAGGCAAAACTGTCAAGTGGCGTTGTAGCTCCACCATTTGAACTAAAACTAGCGCTGCAACTCGGACTTTAGACTCAAGTCGTACGCTCATTTCAGATTGAGGGCTTAAGTCCGACGCCGCAATTTCAAACTTTATGCTTAAGTCTGCATCGCAAACTTCTACCGTAGCGATATGTTTCGGATTTTACGCTTAAATCATACCATAGAAATACAAGCGCCAGCCTGTAATCAAAGTTCACGAAAAACACGAGCATACGCCAAATTAGGTCAAAACTTCGCTTAAGCAACGAATTCAATATTACCTATAAGTTTTGAACTCTACAGAAACGTTTTACAACATTCATAGCATGATTTTAACAACTTAAATCACATAAACAACAAAATTTGAACCCATAATTTTCATGTTCTTGCTACTTTTTTCGAAGATTCATCAAACTTCATGAAATCACATATTACAGATTCTTTATAACACCAAATCAGTCCGTTTAAGTTTCGTTCTTTTCATTTTTACATGTATAAACATAATCAATTATCAATTCACCAATTAATATGCAATTTAAACATAAAATTTTATACTTTTAATCCATATTCATACATATTTCTCTGTAAAGTACAAAACTTCAATTTAAACACTATTTCATGGATTTGATTACTCTAAATCACATATAAATCATATACAAATGGATTATGCATACTAATAAACATATATAATCAAACCCTTAACAAATTGGCCATCAAACTCCATTTACAGAGAACTAAAATAAACTTTCATGGAAAAACTCAAGACCATAATTTTAAAGCTTGAGATTAAGGAATTACCCTTGATTTCTCTACTTAGATTGCTAGAATGTGAAAGAAAGCTTCTTTAATTCTCCAACTTCTTCAATCTCAATGATTCTCAAATTTTCTCTCTTTTTCTCTCTGTTTTATGCTCCCCAGACTAAACAATATATGATATACTATACATATATAATATATCTGATGCGTACATGGGTAGCAGCTAGGCGCAGTATGGCCTTAACTGCTCCCATGTCCTCAAGGCCTTGTTTGGTTGGCTCACAAAAGGCTCCTTTCCCATTTATTTTAATTAACTCGTTTATTATGTAGTTTATTCGTCACACTTTAATCAAATAATATTATTTAAACCCAATTAAATAAAAGGAAATATTTCTTATTAAATCAATTTATCACATAATTAAAATTCTCATTTATTAATTATGACAAATCATTAAATCTCTAATCAATTATTAAACTAATTAGAATAACATTATAATTAATAACAACTCATTTATTTAATAATCTCAATTAAATTCTCACTTTGAACTATTAAATTATTCAACATTAATTTAATCAATGTAACACATTTAATTAATCTACCACAATTCCATCAAATATTTATTTAACTCAATAAATAAATCAACAAAAATATTTATTTAATTCAATAAATATTTAATATTAATTACAAAAGTCTCGTTCGTCACATCTTTCCCCCTTTAAAAGGATTCTGTCCCCAGAATCATGATTCACTTATTTCGTCCCGTTGCATTCTCTCTCTTTACAAAGATTTTGTTCCCAGAATCGCTACACACATATATTAAGCAAATAAATGAAGATAATTTTTCATCAATTGTTCTTCAAGTTCTCACGTAGCTTCTTTAGCATTGTGGTTCCTCCAGATTATCTTAATAGAAGGTATTACTTTATTTCTGAATACTTGTTCTTTCCTGTCAACTATCTGAATAGGAACCTCTTTATAAGATGAATCTTTCTCAAATTGTAAGGGTTCATATTCGATAACGTGCTTGTAATCGGGCTTATATGGTCGTAATACAGAAACATGAAAAACATTATGGATATGCCCTAATGCCGGAGGTAAGGCTACCTCATACACGACTTCACCAATTCTCCTCAATACTTCAAAGGGTCCAATGAACCTCGGGCTCAATTTCCCCTTCTTGCCAAATCTGATTTTTCCTTTCCATGGAGGTACTTTCAAGAAAATGAAGCTACCAGTTTGACATTCTCGATTCTATCAATGTTGGTCGGCGTACTTCTTCTGCCTGTCTTGAGCAACTATCAATCTTGTCCTGATCACCTTGACAATCTCGGCGGTCTGTTGTACCAATTCTAGTCCTAGTAATTGACTTTCGTCAATTTCATCCCAGCATAATGGAGTTTTGCACTTTCTGTCGTACAACGCTTCGTAAGGCGACATGCCAATACTTGCGTGATAATTGTTATTGTAAGCGAATTCCACCATCGATAGATGGTCATCCCAATTTCCTTTGAAGTCCGCAATGTTCTAAAAGGCGCTAGGCGGGAGGCGGGCGACCGAGGGGGGCCTAGGCGGGATTTTTTATTTTAAAGCCAATTTTAATATTTTATCTTACATTTATCCAAACAAAAAAATAATATAAAGCAAAACAATCTATAATAAAGATAATAAAGGCCTTTGCTTAAAGTTCAAACACATCCATATTGTTAATGTCAAAGTTCAAACATAAACATGCAATTGTTCAAAGTTCAAACATATTTTTAACATATTAGTTTTATTCATAAACAAGATTGCTATTAAATAATAAAATTTAAAATTTCAAGAATTTAATTCAATATTAAAACTTAAGAAACTAAACATAAATTTAAGAATTATATTGAATTAAACTAAATATTACAAATGTATCATCATTTATATAATTTGAAGTTGATACAAGTTCAAAAAATTACAACTATAATAAAAGTATTTATTTTGACTTGATATTGTTCACTTTTTGTTGTGATTTGATATGCTACAACATGTATTATGAATATGGTAAATCATTAGAAAAATAAATATATTAAAATCTGGTTTGGGTAGTTATTAAAATAAAAAAAAACTCTCCGCCTAGACCCACCTAGGCCCCGCCTAATTTTCTGGAGGAATTTTTTTGCCGCCTTAGGCCTAGGTGAGGCGTCGGGGGGCCTAGCGCCTAGGCGGGGCGCCAAGGGGGGGCCTAGCACCTAGGCGAGGAATTTTAGAACACTGGAAGTCCGTGATACAAGCTTTTAACATATCCTCCAATGTTTGGATTGTTCTTTTACTCTGCCCGTCTGTCTGAGGATGATATGCCGTACTCATTCTTAACTGCGTTCCCAAGCATTTTGTAGTCGCTTCAAGAAGTTCGATGTGTAGCGCGGATCTCGATCAGAGACTATAAACGCTAGAACACCGTGCCTTGAAATAATTTTCTTCACATACAATTTCGCCAACTGATCTAAGTTAAATCTGACCTTGATTGGTAAGAAGTGTGTTGATTTCGTTAAGTGGTCTACGATAACCCATACTCCGTCATTAAGTTCCCGATTGTCGCTTTACCTCGACTTGGGCCCTTGATAACTATGGTTACCTTTCTTCATAAGTCAAACTTCAAACATAGAGATATTAATTAGTGATATGGAGTGTTGGAGAAGATATAACTAGAAAATGTATTTTTTAACTTACGAATATATGTAAGGTCTAGGAATATTGCTGAAAAGTAGAAAATCATTAGTCACTGTCATATTACACAATTGACAATTGTATCATTATTTTTTATATTTAAATTTGAATATTATACAATTATATATATATATATATATCAAGTATTAATCCGAGAGTTAGGTACCTATTTTTAAGAATACATCACCATCCCTGATGTGAGAGTTTCATATATCTATAATGGAATCTCATTTAGATTGTGCTTAATGTCTTGCTGCTATATTTCAGTGAATATATCTTAATGTATTATACTATGAATTTGAGGAACATGTATTTTGCCTACATGTTGCAGAAGTTCTATGCCATATATCTCAAAATTTTGCATTCTTATTTTAAGCACTAGTTTAGGGCATAACTTGTATATTTATTGATTGTTAGAAGTCCTATCTAACAATCTTATTAACTGGTATCAACAAACCTTTCCCACCAAAATATCTAAAAAATTAATGCTTTAAAATATTGTGTATCAAATGCTACCAACCCGAGCCTGAGTAACCTAATACTTTGCAATCTTTGGCTCATTTGTAGACTTACCAAAATGGAATTTTTGTGAGCATTTGGTGTTTTAGACAAACAGGAATCTGGATGATACTGGACTCATGCTTCAATTATAAAACATATGTATCCCTTGATTGGTTATATATTTCTTGTAATGGCTTCTAAGTTTGTTCTCTTATTACTTGAGGCATTAGGGAACTTCTGAAGGGACCGCTGTACTATGCTTCTACAATTACCTTAGCTTGTGCAATTTATTGGAGAAGTTCCCCTATTGCAATTGCTGCAATTTGCAACCTCTGTGCTGGAGATGGTATGGATCTTTGAGATGATTGTGTGCGCATTTTCTTAATTTAGTTGTGCGGGGACTCTGCAGGCCAGATAAATATAAATTCTCGTGTGAATTGAAAAATATACAACTTGCTTTGGAAATTGTCCAAATATCGGATACTACACATTAAGTTTTTGTTTATTATTCTTTATCTGGATTCAGGATTAGCTGACATCATTGGAAGGCGATTCGGAAGCCATAAGCTCCCGTACAACAGGAACAAATCCATTGCTGGTAGTATTGCAATGTTGACTGCTGGTTTTATCGCGTCTATCGGGTAACTTCCCTTTAACTCTTATGAGCATATGTGGAAACTATACGAGTTCTTGCTAAATTACAACTATTGTCACAGGTATATGCATTATTTTGCGTTCTTTGGGTACCTCGAGGAAAGTTGGGAAATGGTTTTGGGTTTCTTGGTTGTTTCTCTTGCCACAACACTGGTGGAATCCCACCCTATAAGCACTGAGCTTGATGACAACCTCACAGTTCCCCTTACCTCATTGTTGGTGGGAGTTTTTGTATTGTAGTATTTTCATTGATAGTGATTGAGCACAAAAGAAAATTAATGGGCAGGCAATGTATCAATTATGTCTTGTAGGAATGATGTTAGATAACTGTACAAAAATTGTCTAATTTACTTGGACAAATCATTAATGGATCAGTACAACCCATCAATACTTTGTCTAAGCTAGACAGTTTTTGTCTAGTATCCTAACATTTTTGGCTTTATAATTGTGTATATTGTTGTAACAACGGTCAGTTGTACTTTCTTAATTGCTAGATCAGTGTTGATTTCAAGTCCCTTATCTAGATATGATGTTATTCAATTGTTTTAATTTAGCCACAATTTTTTTTCATCCACTTATGCTCTTGTTAAATGGTTGTATCACAATTTTAAATGACTCTTGACATATGTCTTGTATAATTGGTAAATTTTTAATTTTCTCATGCTGATAAATATTGGAATTTAATCGGCAAAACTAATGATTTGGCCACCAAAGTTGGCACGTTTTACTGAATACCCGATTAAATTTTTAATTTTTCGAATTACACAACTGAACTAATTATTATTTTACAATTAAGCCATTCCGTTAAAAAATATTGACAGACGTTAAATAATTGCTGATGTGGCGCTGACATGGCAAAAAAAATAAAAAAATAATGCCGACGTGGCAAAAAATACATAATACTCATTTTAAAGTTTTAAAAATAACAAACATAATAAAATAAAACAGATTTTTTTTAAAAACACAATTTTTTAAAAAAACATAATTTTTTTAAAAAATATATAATTTTTTTAAAAAAACGGAACTTTATTAAAAAAAACATAATTCTTTTAAAAAATAGATTTTTTTTAAAAAATAGATTTTAAAAAACATAATTTTTTAAAAAACACATTTTTTTTAAAAAGCATAATTTTTTTAAAACGTATTTTTAAAAAAAACATAATTTTTTTAAAAACGGATTTTTAAAAAAACATAATTTTTTTAAAAGACATAATTTTAAAAAAAAACAGATTTTTTTTTTCAAAACGTAATTTTAAAAACGTACTTTATTTAAAAAATATAATTTTTTTTTAAAACATATTTTTTTAAAAAAATAGATTTTTAAAAACATAATTTTTTTTTAAAAACGGCTTTTTTTCAAAAAAGCAGATTTTTTTTAAAAACGTAATTTTTAAAAAACATAATTTTTTCAAAAATCGATTTTTTTAAAAACATAATTTTTACATAAAATTTAAAAATCTGCTTTTTTAAAAAATTACGTTTAAAATCTGCTTTTTTTAAAAGTTCCGCTTTTAAAAAAATTATGTTTTTAAAAAATTACGCTTTTTAAAAAATTATGTTTTTAAAAAATTATGTTTTAAAAATTGTTTTTTTAAAAAATTTATTTTTTAAAAAATTATGTTTTTTAAAAATTCGCTTTTGTAAAAAATTATGTTTTTAAAAAAATCTGCTTTTATTAAAAATTATATTTTAAAAAAAAATCTGTTTTATTTTATTATGTTTTTGTTATTTTTAAAACTTTAAAATGAGTATTATGTATTTTTTTGCCATGTCAGCGCCACGTCAGCAATTATTTAACGTTTGTCAATATTTTTTAACGAAATGGCTTAATTGTAAAATAATAATTAGTTCAGTGGTGTAATTCAAAAAATTAAAAGTTTAATTGGGTATTCAGTAAAACGTGCCAACTTTGGTGGCCAAATCATTAGTTTTGCCGAATTAATCACATATGGGTACTGTTTGTAACAACTTTTCACTTACCAGCTTCTAGCTCTAGGCCTAAAGTTGATGTGACGTCCCGAAATTCGGTCTATTTTTACACTCGGATTTCGTACACCGTGAATACATCTCATTCCAAACATACATCATTATATAGCTAAATATAACAACATACATCCTCAAATCTCAGGATCTAATACCTTATAACCTCATTCATTACAAATAATGATAATTACATTATTCTTTACATCTTACAAGAGTGACTTTCATCCGCCGTCACAGATACATGACAGTTCATTAAACTAGTCTATAGTTTAATTAAACTATTTTATATTACAAGTCTTGGTTTGATATTCACGCTTATTCATATACTTAATGGCACTTTCTCTAGATACCTGTAAGACCCCAACTTATTATGAATAAAATTAAATTTTTTCTCTATTCATTATTCTAAATTAATAAGGGTTAATTCGATATAATATTTTGGTTATGGGTGAAATGCGCAAATTTTACAAAATAAGCAAGTGGTTATAGAATATTCATTTTTGTCGGGGAATATTCTTTTGATCGTGGAATATTCTTTTTGTCGAGGAATATTCGTACGACGGCGCAGCCATTCGTGGGGCTCATAACGAATAACTGTCGGATGAAGAAAACGACAAAGTATGAGTTTTTATAAATAACGACGTAGTTGTTACCGTTAACACTATTAGAATACCTGATGGTTAAAATACAATGAATACGCTGGTTCGCAGCAAAGAAGACACCAGTATTGCACAAAGATTGTTGAATTATTGATTCGTACGTAAGAAGGAACTACTCAATAATTGTTACAGTAGTTACTGTTCAATACTTTATTTTATTGATTCAATAATTGTCATTGTTGATATTTTATATTATTGTTGTTTCAATAATTGTCACCGCATAATATTTCTCATTATCGATCAATAATTCATATTATTTGAATAATATTATTAGATAACATTATTGGCAATGTCTAGAAAGTTCTGCCTAAGGAGAGGTTTGGTCACCTAATCGCTACTAAGTAAGGAGAAATCCTTATTGAAAGCCCCTCTTCCTGGGAACTACCGGTTGTCATAAATTGTGATTCTCGTAATATTATTTGTGATTAATTAATTATTGATTTATATGATAAGAAAATATTTATTTGATGTGGATATAAATGATGGATCTATTTATGTGGTTATAAATGAAGGAATTAATGCTGAGGTGTTTTATCAGTATTTTGTCGGAAGGGAAGTATTAAAAATCACCCGTTTGTGGATTTCAGATATTTTTTGTTGGAAATTTAGAAAAACTTTCTTCTGCAAAGTTGTAGAGAATTTGATTTCAGGCAGAATGGACATAAAATTCGTATTTTTCTGATAAACGGGCTATTTTCTATGAATTGTTGAAGTTTTAAAAAATAAAATAATTTTTATTAATTTATGGGTGGGACCCACTTTTTGGTTGGTGTTGATTACACACATGGGCTACTGATTTTGTCCAAGAAGGCATGCTTGGATTTTTCAAATGGTAGGTGGCGTAGGAAATTAAAAAGAAATAATATTAGTTTATTATTTTTGTCTCCTATGGCGTTCTAGCATTTTCCTATAAATAGACGCTTAGGTTAGAATTGAAAATCACACCAGAAACAAGTTTTCTTTCTCTGTAGATTATCGAGCATATTTTTGTGAATATTTATATAATTTGAGAGTTGTTGTTCGATACAAGCTTCCTTCGGCTTTCTATCAGATATTCTGATCAGAAGTACCGTTATTTTGAGGTAAGGGATATTATTTTCTTCTTAAATGATATTATTTTCTTCAATATCATTATGCTGAAATATTGTTATGAATTTTATTGTGAAATTTCTACCTTTTTTGTGTCGGGATTACTATTCACGTATACGGCACTATTCACAAATACGGCACTATTCACTGAAAAATGAAATTTTCTCTTTTACGTCCAAGATGTCTTTTATGGTTACTATCTTTGATTGTATCCATGTTTTGATCTTTATTTTTGAATTCTACTTCACACTTGGTTATTATGAAGTATTATTGAATTTGGATAAACCAAATACGAATCCCTAATATTTGTCCTTCTATCTCACCGGATTCGCTTTTCAAAAATGTTTTTCATCATCCTCACCCTTAAATGGTGATATTTGATGAATATCTTTGGCCTATAGTGCAAAGATGAATGATTACTCGATGAATATCTTTGACCCGTGAGGCAAAAAGATGAACACGTGTTGAGATGAAATACGACTAACCGATGATATAAATGAATATCTTTGGCCCGTAGTGCAAAGATGAATATTTGATGCAAGATGTATATTGATTGATGTTACAGGGATAAAATATTGATGATGGACTTTTAAATTCATAGATGATAGTAGATTTCATTCTCTACTTAACTCTTCTAATGAATTGTTGTTTCACCGCAGCTTGTTGATCTAAAACTTGTTGCTCATTATATTCTATCGATTTTTTCCCTGTTGAAGACTAATGATAATTTGTTGTATATTATCTTAGTCATAATATTCTTTACTGGGCTAGTTGAGCTCACCCTTTTCCTTTTTGTTCCATTTTTTTTCTCAAGAGGTGAGGACATAGCATGATCGAGTCGTGGTATGGAGTGATGGTTCTAGAAAGATGTTTTAGCAGTCCTCACTATTTCTATAAAATAGTGTATGAATAATTATAATGAGGACTTATTTGAGTGTGGATATTGTCTATAAGACAATATTTGTATTTAAACTCACAAATTGTGTTGTTGTATTTTGCACGCAAATCAGATTATTAAAGTTGTAGTTTACTTTCTCGTACCATGTATTTGGCGACTCGTAATGGGTGTTGTATACCTATTTTGGGGGCGCCACAGCTTGGTATCAAAGCTTAGGGATATGGTCTCCATGAGATCGAGGAATAGAACTAGAGAGGGAGAGATGAGTAAATCCTTCGCTAGTGTGTCCTATCTAAGCTTATTTGTTGGTCGATCATAATATAGGGATATTATGTGATATGTTAATTTGTTTAATTAACCCTTGTTTTATGGCAGTATTTAAGAATGGCTGCTGAGAACGTTAACAATGGAGTGTATGAGACTGTGGAATAACCTTTAGTCACAAACCAGGAGAACGTGCAACAGGAAGGCAATATTCCTCCTGTAAACAACACTACCGAGCAAACGATGAATGATGGAATGTTTAGGAGCTTTTTGCAGTTCATGCAAAATCGATTTAGGAGACTCGTACAAAAATACGGGTGGGAATAATGGCAACGCTATGGCCATCACAACACAAAGCGCTTCAAGGAGTTGGGACCACCAAATTTCGGGGAAAGCCCAATCCGATTAAGGCGCTAAACATGGGTCAAGCAAATTACCAAGATATTCGATGTCTTGGGATGCACAGAGAAATGTAAGGTTCCATTCGCCACCTTTATGTTCCATGGTGAGGCGATTCTCGGTGGGAATCATGTGAAGCGCACTCAACCAAATTGCACTTAACATGTCTTGGGAAAGATTTCAGAATCGTTCAATGACAAGTACTTTCCGAAAAGTATTCGCTATATGAAGGAGGTAGAGTTTATTAGATCGAATGTAACAACACGACAAAGTCTCAAAGACGAGGCAAAGTTCGCAGAGTTATCTAGGTTTGCACCTCATTTGGTGGAGAATGAGGAATGTATGACGTGGATGTTTCTGAGAGGTCTAAAACCCGAGATTCGTCAATACCTTATATCTCATAAATTTTCTCTCAGATTCGATGTTGTCAATGGGCTCAATTATTAGAGCGAGACAATGAGTACACTCAACCGAGGGATCACAACTGTGGTCATACTGGTGGCGACAAAGACTCATCTGAGTGATGATAACCAAATGAGGAGGAAGAATACTGAATAAAAGCGGAACCACTCTCGTGGTAATCGTGGCCCATGATAATAGAAGAGGTGAGTCTAGTGGAAATTTCAAAAGAGGAGATTCAACAATGACGGAAGACATCAAGAAGAACACCAAAGATCAACCGTTGCTAGGGAGGAGAACGACCACCGGTCGCTAGTTATTATAAATGCGGAAAGAGGGACATATCACCAAACTATCCACAACAATCCAAGGTATGTTATAACTGTGGAAAGGAGGGTCATATAGCCCGAGAGTGTTCTCAGAGCAAAACCAAGCTCAATGGGATGGTGACTCCAAAAGTCATTCCGGATAAGTCGAAATCAACGGCCTTGAAGAGCGCTTTGTCGCGATCGCCAAACGTGAGGAACCCGAACGAGGTGATCACGAGTAAGCTAATCTTGAATTCATGCGAAGTTTATACCTTACTAGATACCCTGCTTCTACCCATTCTTTTATCTCTCTTGCTTGTGCTCAACGCTTAAACTTGACTCGGAGAAATTGGATTTTAACTTATCTGTGAAACTCATTGGGTGAAACCTTCATTACATCTACAGTTTATAAATCTTGCTTAATCCAAGTTGGCACTATCACATTACCTGTTGATCTTATCTCTTTAAAGATACTTGTTTTTGATGTGATTTTAAGAATTGATTGGTTAACCACTCATCATGCCAAAATTAATTATTTTCGTAAGGTTGTTAGTTTTCATATTCCTAACCAACTTGTCATATGAATTCAAACAACTAAACCACTAAAATCAGTCACTGTCATATCAAGCCACAAAGCTATTCGTTTATTAAAAAACGGATGCCAAGCTTTCTTAGCCCATGTTATGGATTTGAATAAATACAAGTTAGATTTGGATAATATTTCTGTTGTTAGAGAATTTCCTGATGTATTTCCTGAAGAACTTTCCGGTCTACCCCCAGAACGTGATGTTGAATTCTTTATCGACCTTGAACCGCACAAAGCCCATTTCTAAAACCCCATATCGAATGGCTCTATTGAACTTCGTGAGTTAAAAGTCCAACTACGTGAATTGTTAGACATCGGTTTCATTCGCTCTAGTACATCTCCTCGGGGTGCTCCTGCTTTATTCAGAAAGAAGAAAGATGGGAGTATGCGACTTTGTATTGACTATCGAGAATTAAACCATGTCACCATCAAGAATAGGTATCCGCTACCTCGCATTGATGACCTGCTTGACTAGCCATACAAGGAGCACAATTCTTTTAAAGATCGATCTTCGCTTTTGGATATCATCACCAAAGATTAAAATCGAGGATATTCCAAAGACCGCCTTCGTAACTCCGAGACGGGCATTATGAATTCTTAGTCATGTCGTTTGATCGACTAATGCTCCCCGCTTTCATGGATATGATGAACCGAGTATTCAAGGAATATTTGGATCAGCTTCATTGTTGTCTTTTATCGATGACATCCTCATCTATTCCAAAAGCCGTGAAGATCATGAGCACCATTTGAAGTCGATACTTGAAAGACTTCGTGAAAACAAGCTTTATGCCAAGTCAAGAAATGCGAAGTTCGCTTGAGGAAGTAGCATTCCTCGGGCACGCGGTGTCAAAACATGGAGTATCTTTTGACCCGGCCAAGATCAAGCAATACAAAGTTGGGAGCAACCAAGTCGGTGACCAAGTATGTAGCTTTCTGGGTTTAAATTTGGTTATTATCGAGATTCGTGGAAGGATTTTCTCGAATCGCTACTCCGCTAACTCAAATTGACTTTGGAAGATACAAAATTCATAAGGAGCGAGGAATGCGAGAAGAGTTTCCAAGAGCTCAAGAGGAGACTCATTTCGGCACCTGTTCTGGCAATACCATCTGGTTCGGATGGATTTGTTATCTACAACGATGCTTCAGGAAAAGGGTTAGGATGTGTTATAATGCAACATGGGAAAGTCATAGCTTATGCCTCGCGACAACTCAAAGAATATGAGAGGAATTATCCTACTCATGATCTAGAGTTGGCAGCAGTCGTTTTCGCGTTGAAGATATGGAGACACTACTTGTATGGGGAGAAAGTGGAGATTTAAATGGACCATAAAAGCCTCAAATATTTCTTCACCCAAAAAGAACTCAATGGCTTGAGCTATTGAAAGATTACGATCACACTATTCAATATCATCTTGGAAAAGCAAACGTAGTAGCTGACGCATTGAGTAGAAGATCATATGCGAGTACAAGTGCGATATTGTCAACACAAAGGCCCATTTTGTATGACTTGCAAAGGATGGAGATAGAATTAAAGACTCCAGGGACCCACGTGATGATGGCAAATATACGAGTAGAACCGACTTTAATCGATAAAGTTAAAGCTGCTCAAGCTAACGGACCTAGGGCTGATGCGTATGAAGAAGAAAGTGCAAGAAAGTGCTATTCCAAAAGCAAGAATCGATGAAGAAGGAATAATTCGAGTCAACTCTAGACTTTGCGTTCCTAACGATTCTGACTTAAAGCATAGAATCATGATGGAGGCACATAACACCCCATTTGTAATCCATCCTGGGAGTACCAAAATGTATTATGATATTCGACACACATTTTGGTGGAACAATATGAAGAGAGAGATCGCGGAGTTTATCTCGAGATGTTTAACTTGTCAACATGTAAAGGCGGAGCATCAAGTGCCAAAGGGTCCATTGCAACCACTTGAGATTCCAAAATGGAAGTGGGAACACATTACCATGGATTTCAAGCATGTGTCTTCCCAAAGTTTCTCAAGGCATAGATGCAATTTGGGTTATTATTGATAGATTAACCAAGTCTCGCTTCATTTCTTGCCTATACGTGAGACTTATTCCTTGAACGCCTTGCTCAGATGTACTTAAATGAGATTGTGAGATTGCATGGCATGCCAAGATCCATAGTTTCGGATCGTGACCCAAGATTCACTTCACGATTTTGGATTAGCTTCAGCGAGAAAGCTATGGGCACGGATTTATTTATTCTGGGCTTCGGCATACCATCCTCAAACAGACGGACAATCAGAGAGGACTATTCAAACTCTTGAAGATCTATTAAGACTCTGTGTTCTAGACTTCAAAGGGAGTTGGGATAAGTACTTTCCATTGGTGGAATTCTCCTACAACAATAGTTATCAAACAAGTATAGGCATGGCTCCATTTGAGGCATTGTATGGATGAAAGTGTCGTTCTTCAGTATGCTGGGACGAGGTGGGTGAAGCAACTTTGTTGGGACCAGAATTGGTACGCATGACTACAGAAAAGATCCAAATGATTCGACAACGTATTCAAACCTCACAGGATCGACAAAAGAGTTATGCTGATCTTCATCAAAAGGATGTGGAATTTAATATCGAGATCATGTAATCGCTACGTATTGCTCCATGGAAGGGAGTTACAAGATTTGGGAAGAGAGGAAAGCTCAATCCACGATTTGTTGGTCCATTTGAGATTCTTGACCGAATAGGAAATGTGGCCTATAGACTCGCATTACCTCCAAGCATGTCTCGTTTTCATAATGTTTTTCACATACTTATGCTTCGTAAATATGTAAAAGACCCAAACCACATTATTGCGTTAGAACCAGACGAGATAGCCAAAGATTTAACATACGAGGAGGTACCTGTTAAGATATTGGATAGGAAAGAACATGTCCTACGCACGAAGGTTATACCACAAGTCAAGGTTTTGTAAAGGAACCATGCTATTGAGGAAATGACCTTGGAGTTGGAATTAGAAATGAAAGCGAGGTACCCTCACCTGTTCGAAACACCAAGTACGTACGTCAATTTCGAGGACAAAAATTTATAAGGAGGGGAGGTTGTAAGACCCCCAACTTATTATGAATAAAATTGAATTTTTCCTCTATGCATTATTCTAAATTAATAAGGGTTAATTCGATATAATGCTTTGGTTATGGGTGAAATGCGCAAATTTTACAAAATAAGCAAGTGGTTATAGAATATTCATTTTTGTCGGGGAATATACTTTTGGTCGTGGAATATTCTTTTTGTCGGGGAATATTCGTACGATGGTGCAACCATTCGTGGGGCTCATAAGGAATAACTGTTGGATGAAGAAAACGACAAAGTATGAGTTTTTATAAATAACGGCGTAGTTGTTACCTTTAACACTATTGGAATACATGATGGTTAAAATACGAAGAATACGCTGTGGTCGCATAAAGAAGACGCGGTATTGCATGATAAGATTGTTGAATTATTGATTCGTATGCGTAAGAAGGCACTACTCAATAATTGTTACAGTAATTATCGCTTAATATTTTATTTTATTGATTCAATAATTGTCAAGGCGTTGATATTTTATATTATTATTGTTTCAATAATTGTCACCGCATAATATTTCCCATTATCGATCAATAATTCATATTATTTGAATAATATTATTAGATAACATTATTGGCAATGTCTAGAAAGTTCTGCCTTAAGGAGAGGTTTGGTCACCTAATTGCGCCGCCAATAAGGAGAAATCCTTATTGAAAGCCCTCTTTCTTAGAAACGGCTCATTTGTCATAATTGTGATTCTGTAATATTATTTGTGAATAATTAATTATTGATTTATATGATAAGAAAATATTTATTTGATGTGGATATAAATGATGGATCTATTTGTGTGGTTATGAATGAAGGAATTAATGCTGAGGTGTTTTATCAGTATTTTGTCGGAAGGGAAGTATTAAAAATCACCCGTTTGTGAATTTCTGATATTTTCTGTTGGAAATTTGGAAAAACTTTCTTCTGCAAAGTTGTAGAGAATTCGATTTCAGGCAGAATGGACATAAAATTCGTATTTTTCTAATAAACGGGCTATTTTCTATGAATTGTTGAAGTTTTAGAAAATAAAATAATTTTTATTAATTTATGGGTGGGACCCACTTTTTGGTTGGTGTTGATTACACACATGGGCTACTGATTTTTTCCAAGAAGGCATGCTTGGATTTTTCAAATGGTAGGTGGCGTAGGAAATGAAAAAGAAATAATATTAGTTTATTATTTTTGTCTCCTATGGCGTTCTAGCATTTTCCTATAAATAGACGCTTAGGTTAGAATTGAAAATCACACCAGAAATAAGTTTTCTTTCTCTGTAGATTATCGAGCATATTTTTGTGAGTATTTATATAATTTGAGAGTTGTTTGTTAAGATAAGCTTCCTTCTACTTTTCTATCCGATATTCGATCGGCAGTACTTGCTATTTTGAGGTAAGGATATTATTTTCTTCTTAAATGATATTATTTTCTTCAATATCATTATGCTTTGAAATATTGTTATGAATTTTATTATGGAATTTCTACCTTTTTGTGTCAGGTTACTATTCACGATACTCTGACTATTTCACGATATCTGACTATATTCACAAATACTGGCACTATTCAATTTAAAAATGAAATTTTCTTTTTTGTCCAAGATGTCTTTTATGGTTACTATCTTTGATTGTATCCATGTTTTGATCTTTATTTTTAAATTCTACTTCACACTTGGTTATTATAAAGTATTATTGAATTTGATAAACCGAAATACTAATCCCTAATATTTGTCCTTCCGTCTCACCGGATTCGCTTCAGAAAATATTTTTCATCATCCTCGCCTTAATGGTGATATTTGATGAATATCTTTGGCTCAGTAGTGCAAAGATGAATGATTACTCGATGAATATCTTTGGCCGTAGTGCAAAGATGAATACGTGTGTTGAGATGAACACGACCAACCGATGATATAAATGAATATCTTTGGCCCGTAGTGCAAAGATGAATATTTGATGCAAGATGTATATTGATTGATGTTACAGGGATAAAATATTGATGATGGACTTTTAAATTCATAGATGATAGTAGATTTCATTCTCTACTTAACTCTTCTAATGAATTGTTGTTTCATTGCAATGTTGATCTAAAACTTGTTGTCTATTGCATTCTATCATATTTTTCCTCGTTGAAGACTAATGATAATTTGTTGTATATTATCTTAGTCATAATATTCTTTATCGGCTAGTTGAGCTCACCCTTTTCCTTTTGTTCCATTTTTCTTCTCGTGAGGTGAGGACATAGCATGATCGAGTCGGGGTAATGGAGTGATGGTTCTAGAAAGATGTTTTAGCAGTCCTCACTATTTCTATAAAATAGTGTATGAATAATTGTAATGAGGACTTATTTGAGTGTGGATATTGTCTATAAGACAATATTTGTATTTAAACTCACAGTTTGTGTTGTGTCGATTTTGCATTTATAATTGTATTATTAAAGTTGTAGTTTGCTTTCTGTACCATGTATTTGGCGACTCAGAATGGGTGTTGTATACCTATTTTGGGGGTGTCACAATACCGATCAGCTTGATCTTTACAGGATCCTTAAGTTCTTTCTAATATCGTTTGCTGAAAATATTTTTATTTAAAGCAAGAGTGAGCATTCAATTACTCAACAAGTCATAAGAGTTGAATAAACAACATCAAAAATTTAATCATTTTTAAGACTTTAATAACTGAACAAAGGTTATGAAGCAGCTCGAATAATAGGAATAAATCTAATTCTTATCATTTTAAAACATTAATCACATATACTTTTACATACTTTCATTCTTCTACCTTTTTCATACATGTTTTGTCTGACTAAAATCATTAGCACAAACTTAACAATAATGGTTCATGTATAAATAGAACTTCATATAGAACAATTCAATTATAGAACAATTTATTTCACAGAAACATCGAAGTGTTAAAAATTATGGCACAAAGCCTCATACATACTAACACCTTATACAAATATCACACATTTGCACATAGGTAAAACTTCTCATGTTCAATATCCGAGAAAGTTTAAGAAACTAACATTCATTTAAAATATGAATGAAGTTATGAAACTTGCTTTAAGCACAGCTACAACTTATAGTTTACGCTGAATTATTCATTGCATTCCATATATAGCACATAAGAAAATAACACATACACCAATTAGTCATATACTTGACTTACGCATTAGTTTAAACAAAATTGTACTCCTTATGGTTTGCGTTTTAACCTAATTTCACGTAACCATCCTTCTTTACCATTTTATGGCATTATGACATACGGGAATATCTTAACTCATACGATCATCATCTTTGATGATTTACATTCTTATCTTCTTCTTATAACCTTTTTAGGATTTAGCACCCATCGAGTCTCTACTAGTATTCTATATGGTACTCTGAGTGGTTTTCCACAAACAACCAACAATCTAGTCTCCCATCTCATCTACACTGTCTTTCACAGCGAGTTAGATCGGTTGCTAGTTCGTATTAACCTTTGCTCTAAAGAAATTGGTTAGCCCAACACCCATATGTCAACCAATAAAGATTTCGATTGTATCATAACTTAAACTTAACTTATCCCCATTAAAACTATAATGTTCGTTAAGTTAATTTCTCATTCCTTATGACTTTATGGCAACTAAATGTCATACCTCAAGATTATTCCTTATCGTCTAAGTCATACAATCTTTTGTATACCTAGAATGATCATTCAATGTTAATACTATGTGTTCACAGCATTGAGCATTTTACATTACCTTATTCATATCTTATAACGTCAAGTTCATTCGACTCGGAATGTTATCCAAGTTATTATTACTAACTCGACTTGTTCAACGTTTATACGTTATTCGTTATTCTTTATTCTCTTAAATTTAAACCATACACGGCGTGTAGGTTCTGCCCATTTAATATTCGCATATATTCAACCTCACGTCAGCTAAAGTGTTTAACGCTTACGTTTCATTCTAACATTCTCTATCCGACTCACACTCGTACTTTCGTTAATCTTATTACCTTTCATTATGGCTTTCTTGATAATTCATATCTTACTTACTACATTCGTCAACGTTTAAGTCATACAACCAATGTATATTTAGAATGTTCACTCGACGCGAATATGATTCACGAGAATTGTTTACGTATTTTGCGTTCATGTTGTTCGTCTTTTAAACTTCCCTTCAACATTTACATAAGGTTTTAATCACTTTCCCTAGCGATTTATTACATGAACATCATGTTCATCGTCATCCCTCAATGTCTAAGCCACACGATTCGTGGTATGCTAAGACCGATCATTCAACGCAATAACTTTGCGTTTATAGCGTCTATAGGCTTTACACTTAACTCTCATTACGACATCAAAACATCAAAATGTTATAAATCACTCTCATCACTCAACGTCTAAGGAATCATAATCATAGCAATTATTTTTCCACAAATTATTTGTAATCAAAATATAATATATTCGATTATTTCATTTCCTTTTTATAAATTGTTTTTAACAATGTATTTACCTATATTTATTATTTTACACATTATTACATTGCACAATATATATTCAATTATACAGTACAATATCAATATATATATATATATATATATCACATAATAAGAATTTTATTTATTTCAATACTTATTTTGATATTTCTCAAAAACTCAGATTGTTATATTCTTCCCCCCTTATAAGGATTCTGTCCCCAGAATCATAATACCGAACCTCACTTACTTGATTTAAGTCTATTCTCTCTTAACGACAATAAAATAATATTATTTCCACATCACATATGTAAGACCCCAAATTTTATGAATAAAGATTTACTTTTCTCGAAATATTTTTTTGAATATTATGGTGTGGATTTGAGATAGTGTTATAGTTGTGGGTAGTATTTACAAATTTTGCAAAGTAAGCAAGTGGTTATATAATATTTGATTGGTCAGGGAATATTCGTTTTAACAGGAATATTCAGATGACGGCAACAATCATCATTGGTGGACCCTATTAATGAAAGTATTGTCGTAGTAAGAAAACGCACGTAATTATCTTTTATAAAAATAACGGTGGAAGTTATTCTTTAAAACCTGTTGAACTACCCTAGTAGTAAAAGTCTGATGTCTACGCGTGGTTGCATAGTAGCAATACACCTATTGGTGGTTATCGATGCTTACGTAAGAAGTCACTCGGTTTTACTCAATTATTATTACAAAGAATAATTCGCATCATATCTCTAATATTATTGATTCAATTATTGTCACAGTATCATCTGTATAATATGATATATTATTAAATCAATAATTGAGACGACACCGTTATTCATATTATTAAATTGTAATATTTACAATGTCTAGAAGTTCTGTCAAGGAGAGGTTTGCTCATCTAATTACGCGCCAATAAGGAGAAATCCTTATCGGAAAGCCCCCTTTTTTCTGGGAACGACCTGGTTGTTAAATATTGTGAGTTATAATATTAATGATGAATAAGATCGTGTTGATTAAAGATGAAATTGATAGTTCCATTGTGTTGGAATTATTAGTGTTAGTGAAAGTCGACATTTATTTAGATAATAATTGATGTCTAGAAGTTATAGGGTAATTAATCGGATAAATGAGGAATTAATTGCTATTAATTCACATGATTATAACTATTTGTTCACATGTGTGTACTATTGATTCATTTTCATGTACTATTAGGGGAGTTGGTACAAGATTGATAATACTTGCATGACTAAGTTAAAAATGGAGGTATAGATGGAGGTACTATACTGTAATTCGTATTTTCACATGATTATAACTATTGAATCACATGATTGAACTATTGATTCACATTATTTACTATTAGGGGAGGTGGTGCAAGTTTGATAATACTTGCAGGACTAAATTAAAATGAAAGAAAAGTTGAGGTATTGTCTTTGTAATATTTCGAGCCCCAAAATGTGCAATTATCGAAACTATATTTTCCTATAAATAGAAGCTCATTCTTCCTTCATTTCTCACCAATTCACTAAAGTTATAGAGCAATTATTATAGAGAGAAATTATAGAGAGAGAGAAGAAGAAAAGTCTGCTACGTATCTCACTATTCCAATATCAAGTTTCTTCTAAGGTAAGGGGTATTATTTCTTTCATTTTCATGAAGAGAGCTATTGTTATTCCATTCCTTATTATTATGTTGGAATAATCTGTCTATGCGAAGTACCACATACATGGTGAAATTCTTCTGTTATTCCATTCTTTATTATTCTGTTGGAATATCCTGTCTGTGCGTATTACACATGACCTGGTTCCACTATTTATTATTCTGTTGAATAACTCGCTCATGCTAAGTACCGCATATATGGTAAAATTCTTCAGTTATTCCATTCTTTATTATTACTTGGAATATCCCGTCATGCGTGTATTACGCATGACACAGTTCCATTATTTATTATTCTGTTGGAATAACTCATCATGCGGCCTATCACATGCCCGGTGAATTTCGCATGTTATTCCATTCTTTATTATTTTGTTGGAATATCATGTCTGTGCGAATTTTGCATGACCTGGTTCCATTCTTTATTATTCTGTTGGGAATAACTTATCTGTGCGGTCTATCGCATGCATGGTGAATTATTCTGTTATTCCATTCTTTATTATTTTGTTGGAATAACCTGTCTATATGGATTACCACATGCATGGTGAATGATCCTTTATATTCATTCCTTATTAAATTGTGAAAATGATCTGTCTACGTGGATTATCGCATGGCGCAAGCGAAAAAATCCATTTGCGCTTCATATATTCTATTATACTCAAATGGTTAAAGTTTTGGCTTCTATACTCCATGAAATTAGTAGAATATCCTCGGATATTTGCGCTTCATCCAAAGATTCTTTTCATGAAAATATTCTTCCGAGCATTCTTAAATTTTACTCCACAAAGCAATGATCGTATTCGATAATTTGGGCGTTTTTGAGTTCGTGATAAATTAACTTATAAATCTTTAAAACTTAATTCTTGAACTTGTTTTATTGAATTATTATGTCCTTGTCATCATCCTCATGTTTATATTATGTTGAAAGTCATATGTGGCTGTGAGTAGTGTAGATGGACTTGGTATGATTATGACTGAGGATTATTCGGTATAGTCATGACCGTAATGTTACAAATGACGTGATAAAAGTCCTCATTGGCCCGTAGTGCATTGATGGACAGTTGTTGGCATGATCATGACCATTGATGAAAATACGAATATCCTTGGCCCGTAGTGCATGGATAATTTGTGGTCGTGATACTAATGAATATCCTTGGTCGTAGTGCAGGGATGACGTGATTTATTTAATAAGCTGTGTCTCAGCGATAAAAGTGATGAAAAACCTTTTTAATCATAGAAGATAGTAGATTTTATTCTCTACTTGACTCATCTAATGGATTGCTTGTTCCACTGTAGTTAAACTTGATGTTTGTTATATTGTATCAGTTTAACACTGTTGAAGGCTAACGATAATTTATTCTGCATTATCTTAAACATAATATTTCTTACTGGGCTAGTTGAGCTCACCCTTTTGCTTTCATTGTTCTCTTCAGAAATGAGAACGAAGCGAGGACTAGTCGGGGAACTGGAGTGATCGGTCCAGATGATAGCATTAGTAGTCCTCAGTATTCTATGAACTAGTGTGATAATAAATGTATTGAGGACTTATTTTGAGTTTGAATACTGTCTAGAAGACAATATTTGTATTAAAACTCATAGCTCATGTTGTATATTTAAGATTGTATTTGTATTCTGTACCATGTATTTGGCGACTCAAAATAGGTTATATATACCTATTTTGGTGGTGTCACAACATAACACATATTACATGCATCTCCAAATATTAATAGCATTCTGCTATTTCATACTTATCCTTTTACTACTTCAAAAGTCCTAAAATTCGCGGACTTACACGTTTCTAATTTTCACGTGATTATTTCCATCAATTTCAATATCCAAAAATCTTTACTTCTCATAACTTCACGTTTCTCCTTCTTCAAAGATTCATTTATAATTGTCGTATTCTACGACCTACTTTCTTCTGAGAAACATCATTCTTTCTATATCCAATTTTCATAGTAAATATCCTTCACAATTGTTCAATAATTATGAATAATTTCAAGAATACAAAAGATTCGCTTAGGAAGAGCATTCTGTATCATGTTAAGGGTCATAAAGACCATAAGCTTTGTTTCTGAAAAGATTTTAACAGAAGTTCATCTATAAACCGACATATCTTACGGGCACATAGGTGATCAACCTGTTTATGCCCTGTGTTGACCCATGCTATCTTTGTCGCTATTTCGCACAAATAGAATTTCCTAATTCAAGGAAGTTCTATGTAGATCAACACTAATTATAGGAATGACATTTGCGTTCATCATCACCACCTTGGTGCAATAAAAAATTTCCCAATTCAGGGATATTCATCCTTAGTCTGGAGTCTATACCAAATCAATTTAGTTGAACAGTTCAAAAGCTTAATATAAGCAATATCTAAATCTGTGTCTAGCCGATTTAAATGACATCATCTTTTTAATTATTAAAATACTAAAAATTATTTTATGACTTTGTCATACTACATCATACCATAGTGGGCTGACGATCTTTAGATCACATCTAGCACTAGGTTAGGTTGCATTGATGATTTCATCATTTGTCATAGCTACATTATATTAATAATGCATTGATGAATATATAAAATACATTTTGATATTTTTTTAACTTTGTCTAGCCGAAACAATTAGCATAAACATTAGAAATAATAGAACTTGTTTTAAAATTTATTGGTTCAATATTTTGACCCAATATATTTTTTTTCAAAAACACAATAGCGCAATTACCAACACGATGTCAATAAATTTCGAAATCTATCATAGCTAGAAGATTTAAGAATATCCATTTCTCCCATCATCAGCTGCAACTTTCTCCATAATCTCATTATATAATTCTATCATCAATACTTAATATACTGAAAATAACTAGCTCTAAATTGATAATATTCTTATACCCTGGTATAATTCGTCAAACTTACCACACACTATATGTTTTCAAGAACTTGCTATAAAAATATGAGTTTAAGAATTTGTACTAACAATATGTAGTCCAAGAACCAATCAAGGACTGTCCATCGATCCTTGACAACATATATTTATTCTTAATCGTGATCTTGTTCAATTCAATGCAGAACCGCATTAATCTGTCCTTCTTCTTAACAAATAACATCGGTGCTCCTCACAGTGCTCGACTGGATATATTTCTTATCTAATAACTCCTGCAACTGCACCATCAACTCCTTCATCTCCACCGAAGCCATTTGGTACAAGGCTTTCGATATAGGAACAATCCCTGATGCTAAGTCTATTACGAACTCAGTATCTTTGTCAGGCGAAAGTTGTGGTGCCCCCAAATCCGGGTACTTGCAACTCGTACTTGGTGCTACACGATAACATTCATACAACCTGCTTAATATATTAATAATTAAACATAATACATCAGAATTTGCTACCCTAGGTACGAGAACCTTAAAATACTTCATTACATGATAGATAAAGTAATATCTCATACAAACATTTAGTTATTACGAACAACCATCTTCAACTATTCCTCCACATTCTCATTTCCCTTATCTTTGTCAGATCCTTCTGTGCGTTCACATTTCACTGAAAACATTTAATTTCAAAGCAAGAATAAGCATTCAATTACTCAGCAAGTAATAACATGCAATAAATAATATATGAAATAGTTAAATGTTTTCTTTGAGAATACTTGTACAACGGATCAATAGTTGTGAAGTCATTGAATCAATTCCCCAATAGAAAACCAAAAAGCTTGCATTTTTGAAACGACATAATGACTTATAGAAGCCGAGCGGTTAATAGACCTTGAACTTTATTTTTTATGCTCAAAATAGGTATAACAGTAATTCAACTGTATAACCGACTAACTCCCGGGCACGATGGGTGATCAACTCTTTATGCCCTGTGTTGATCAACACTACATGCTATTTTTCATTGCCTTTTTTTGGCATAGTAAAAATTTCCCAATAAGGGATGTTCATACTCAGACTTGAGTTCCAAAACAAAATAATTTGGTTGGACAACTCTACTTAATTTATTTATTAAGATGAAGACTTATGATGAAATATTGTAATGTGAGTCTAGCTAAAACAATTACCTTAGACTTATCTGTAATCAGTTCAGGAATTTTAAAACACGAAATAATAAGAGAATTTGCATACAAATGTTGAATTGTGCAAGTTAGGGAACTTGCAAAAGCATACAAATATAATTTACATGCTTGAATATGGGTAAGTTCAGAATACTTGCCAAAGATATCTACAACTTACAAAATAGAAAGCATTATATGAATTAAGATGAGAACACTTGCTTGAAAATAAACAAGCTTCGTATGTTTATACAATAAAGGAGTAAAGATAAGATATTCACATTTCATGTATTATTTGAACAATGTTAAGAAAATTGCTTGAATATAAATAAATTTTATAACCATAAACCTTTTGCATAAAGAAAATGCAAAAGTTAAGATACTTGCATAATGAGAAAGTAAGGTTAAAAGACTTATATTCCTTGTACTCGAACGGAAATAGAAACTTTTCTCAATAAAAGAGTAAAATTTAGATATTTGCTTCTCGAGTTGTTTAGCAACTTAAAATTTATAGCTTATCTTTTTCACCCAAAGCCTACATTATACATATCATATGTAGCCTTTCATTAGCTATATACATAACCCAACTAGTCACAGATAGTGCATATAAACGGTAACACAGTTCATGTTCTAAACACATAAACTATGTATATGCTTTTAAACATCAACTTGCTTTTAGTTTTAAAGTCACATGTTTTCATTTTAGGAAACTCTTTCTTTATCACTTAGATATTTTATAGAAACATTATAATTCTTACCTTTGATTGTCAAAACATACTTGAATATATCAGAAATATATGAATTCTAATATTACATTTTAGAATACCTTAATGTACATGCTTTTAACTTCACATTATCAAAAAAAAATATTTAGACTGGCTGCAGTGCGGCGCGGCAGCGCTACATTTGGCATTGGGAGTGGCGCGGTCGCGCTACTCCTTGACATGCTCAGATTTGAGATTTTCCTTATACTGCTTTTCCATTATTGTTCCAAAGCCTCTCAACAGCTAACACAGAACAAGAATGCTAAATTTTGAGGGTCTTTGAGTCAAGTCAAATTCTCTAGGCTCATCATTTAAATTACTACAAATTTTTCTTTGAAATTTTCACATAAGTCATGCTATAATAGTTCGTTTCATACCAAATTGATAAAATTGACATCTGAACACTCTTAACATGGCGAAATAAATCATAGAACTCATATTTAAGTTCCACATGAATACTTCTAACTTATTTCTTGAAAACAAGTTAACTTTTCTATTAAAAATTCCTTTTAAATCAATTTTTATTAATGATGGATAAATAATACAGAAACGTGTTATTGCATAGAATAAATAAAATCAATTAATCATAATATTAAGTACTTACATGAATTGAGAGAAGCCATCTTGTGTGTATCACGCTTTCACTGCGCTTAAGGGTGAAAAAGTCTTCAATTGTCTATCTCAATCTTAAGATGGATGTTTAGGTGTGTATAAAATTCTTGAGACCACAATTGGGACCAAACCCTAATTGTTTTATTTATAGAATAGCTAAGGGTCAAAATCGTCCATCAAGATTATGAAACCCTAGGGCCCATTATGCCAAATACTATTAGGAATAATATTTATAGGCCACATAATTAATTACCAAGCCCATAAATAACTTGATTAAATTAATATAATATGTAAGCCCAATAATTACATAAATAGTAGAGGCCACATAAGGAATAAAATATTCCAACAATTAAGTCAAAATGTATATAGATAGCTTGCACTGGACTTTAGAAACCTAAAGAATCATATAAGGTTTCTATACATATGCCCAGAACTTTAAAAATCAAAGAATTAAATTTTCAACTGCTGAAGACCAGCGCGGCCGCGCTTGTTTTACCCTTGGAAGTGGCGCGGTTGCGCCACTTCGGCACCAGATGCAGACAGACTTTGTTCAGCAGAGTTCGGGATTTTCATACCAAAAATCCAATTAGCATGTTATCCAACTAACCACTAATTGTATAGAATATATAAAAAACACCATCCGTGGCTATCTCAAATCATCATGTACCATATCTGTAAACCAATTTCTTCAATTTTTCAAGTATTGAAATCAGATTCTCATTTTGACATACTAGCAAATAGTTAAGAGACATTACATATAGAGCTCAAATTCATATAGCTTATTCAACATGTCAAACCCAAACTTCATATGAAATTCTTTTTTCCAATACAAGCAAAAAGGTATGCAACAATCATTTATTAACCCACAATTCAATTCATATAACAGAGTTGATGTATTACCTTCTTGCTTAGATTATTGATATATCCAGAAATCAACTTTCCCTTTTTGCTTTCAAATTTTTAACTTCCTTATTGCTGCTATATTCTGAGTGTAGAACTTGAGATTGAAAGTTTAATTATAGACTTGGTATGGATGGTGGCAGACGAGGGATAATGAAAAAACAACTGGAATCTAAAACTCAGATTTGGTTTAAATAGAGAAGTTCATTCTTGCTTATCACGTTTGTAACACAGCTGAGTATAAGATCTAGGCTTCTACTAAATTAACAGCTCCTTCTTAGCTTCCTATAACTCAGCCTATGTTAACAGCTCATGCTTCAATTCCTTATGACTCATCCTATTAATTTGAGCAGCACTAATGATATTGTACATATACATTTCCTATATGTATTTATGCCCTCCGTACATTACATAATGCATTCTAAAAATCCGGATAAAATATTCATAAATTGTTTCCATCTGAACGGAAACTATATATTAAATAAAAATATTTTATTTAATAAATTAATTTATTTATATTAAAATAATTTATTTTCATAAGCTATTTTAATATTACCAAAATTACATCCATAGCATACTGATTGACTTCCAAAAAACTTATATACGTAATAAATGTATTTTAATATAGTTATCACGCCATAATCCCACATTTATTTCCAACTAAAAAAATATCACACACCACATTTCATATAATCACATATGTAGTTTAAATATTTTACATAATAATTATTATTTTATTTATTTAAATTCTTAAGAGAATTTCGGGTTGTCACAGAAGTCCCGACAAATCGTTCGGAAATACATCTACAAAGTCACTAACGATCGGTATCCCCTTTAGTTTTGCACCCACCTTTCGAGTATCGACTATGTAGGCTAAATATCCTACACAACCTTGTTTTAGCAACTTCCTAGCTTGCATCATCGTCAGAAAACTCGCTGGTCTAGGCAACTTGCCAAAATAACGTCAAATTCCCCAAGTTTAATCGGAATTAAGTCTACCATCATCAAATGTCCCTTAATATATATGCGACAATTCTTGTGTACAAACCTTGTAGATACTTGGAATTTTGCATTCCTATTACTAACCCTGCAAAAAGGCAGAATCGTCTTCCAGAGATAACCCTGAAAGTCAAATCAGTTTCAACCCCGGAGACAACCCCGGGAGATCTAATTTTCAATCTTGGAGACAACCTCGAGAGACTCAGTTCCAACCCCGGAGACAAACCCGAGGGATCCAGTTTCAACCTCGGAGATAACCCCGAGGGATACATTTCAAGTTCCGGAGATAATCCCGAAAAAGTCAGTTTTAACCCCGAAGACAACACCGAGAGACTCATTTCTAACCCCGGAGATAACCTGAGAGGTCAAGCCAACCTCACAGATAACCCTGAGGACATTTAGCATCAACAACAGTGTAAGACCCCGAATTTTATGAAATAAAAGTATTCAATTTTCCTATTTAGTAAATGGTTAAATTGATAAAAAAGTTAAAGTTAAGGGTGATATATATAAAATTTTTAAAATACGCAAGTGGTTATAAAATACTCATTTCTGTTGGGGAATATTTGTTTGGTCGTGGAATATTCTTGTTGTTTGGGAATATTCGTATTTACTTGCAAAACCATTTGTGGGCCCCATAACGTAATAACTGTATTGGATGAAGAAAAAGACAAGTTTGAGTTTTTATAAATAATAACAGTAATTATTACAGAATTAACAATCGTTGGAATACCCGATGGTTAAAATACGATGTCTGGCGTGGTTGCATGATAGCACACAGTATTACACAATATTTTTGAATTATTGATTCTTACGTGAAAGACACTACTCAATAATTATTACGATAATTATTGCGCTCAATATTTTATTTTATTGATTCAATAATTGTTTGCGTTGATATTTTATATTATTGTTGTTTCAATAATTATCATTGCAAGATTTCCCATTATCGGATCAATAATTCATATTATTTGAATAATATTATTAGATAGCATTATTGACAATGTCTAGAAAGTTCTCATCAATGAGAGGTTTGGTCACCTAATTGCTGCCAAATGAGGAGAAATCCTTATCTGAAAGCCCCTTTTCCTGGAACTGCTTGGTTGTCATTATTGTGATTCTGTAATATTATTTGTGAATAAATAATTATTGATTTATATGATAAGGAAATATTTATTTGATGTGGATATAAATGATGGATTTATTTATGTAGTTATAAATGAAGGAATTAATGTTGAGGTATTTTATTAGTATTTTTGTCGGAATGGAGGTATTAAAAATCAAATCAGTATTTTTACGATATATTGCGTGCGTTATAATTTTTAATCCGACCGTTGAATCGTTGTGATTTTTGGATATGTTATACATATATAAGTTGAGTATATGTCCACAAATTTTGAACCGTTAAAAATTAACGTATGATTTGTTAGGAATTTAAAAAGGTGTTGAAAATCGTCCGTTTGTGGATTTCGGATATTTTCTGTCTGGAATTTGAAAAAACTTAAAGCTATAAAGTTGTAAAGAATTCGATTTTGTGTGGAATGGACATAAAATTCATATTTTTCTGATAAACGGGCTATTTTCTATGAATTATTGAAGTTTCGAAAATTAAAATATTTTTATTAAAATATTGGGTGGGACCCACTTTTTGGTTGATGTTGAATACATGTGCTGAAATTTTTTTCAATGAATGAGGGCTGGTTGGTGGCGTAGCAATTGAGAAAAAAATTAAATAAATATATTATTTTATTAATTTAGTCTCCTTTAGCGTTCTAGCATTTTCTTATAAATAAGTGCTTATGTTAGAATTGAAATTCACACCAGAAATAAGTTTTCTTTCTCTCTATATTATCGAGCGTATTTTGTGAGTATTTAGATACTTTGAGAGTTGCTATTCAGTGCAAGTTTCCTTCAACGTTATATCCGACATTCCAGTTAGAAATATTGCTCTTTTGAGATAAGGGATTTTTAAGGGTTATTATGTTTTCCAGTTTCATAATTTTTCTGACCTTCAAAAATTCTGTAAAAATTTGAAATGATAATTTGATGAGTTTTCTTGATTGTGTCCAAAAATGGCGATTTTTGGATGTATAGATTAAGAGTTATGGATTTTATGAGAAAAGACTATTTTAAAAGTAAACCCTTATAACTCCTTGTGGTTAACTCCAAAATTGGTAAAATTTTTATTGGGAGTACATGTATATAACAGGAGTATATCCTGTAAATTTCGGAATTTTTGGACAAAAGTACAATTTATGATAAATGTCTAAATATTCGACAATTTTTGCCATATGAAAAATAGTAAATGAATTTTAAAAATTCTGAGAAAAATATATGTTCAATATGGGACTATATTCTGCTAAATCCCAGAAAAGAAAATTTATTTGTACTGATTTGGTATTTTTCATGAAAATGGTCTAGTTGTGAGTAAATGAATTAAATATGTTATGTGAAGTAAGAAAATTGGAAAATATGATTTTATGGCTTGAGAATCATATATGAGGTATATGCAATTTTTTTATGAGGGTTTTGGTTATTGGTGATGAAATCTTATGATTTTGGCATTTTAGGATGATTAAATGCATTAATAAATAAAGTGTAAACAATTAAAATAAATTATTTATAAGTTTAAGAAATGATTAAAATATTGTTGTAATATTAATAATATTAGATTATGAGATTATTAAGTGATTTATAACATTTGGATTAAGGTGTTATAAATATTGATATGAATTTTATTGTGAAACTTTATCTTTTCGTGTCGGGGTTACTATTTATGAGTTACTATTCACGAGTTACTATTCACGGGATACTATTCACGACAAAATTGGTTTCTTTTTCTGACCAAATTATCGTTGATTTATGAATCTTACTCTTGAAATTAAATACAGTTGTTGATCATATTATTTTTATTATCATATATAATATTCTTATAATCTTGGTGAAGAAATTTCTCTTTGACTTGAGTGTAAAGATGGGTAGATTATTGGTATGATCGTGACTATGGGTTCTCTTTGGCCAGTAGTGCAAAGTTGAATCGTTGACTGGTATGATCATGACCATTGAATTTACAATTGAATATTTTTAGCTTAAGTGCAAAGGTGAATTGATCAACATGGTTATAATTATGGTTTATATAAATTCTGAAATGATTATGTATTACTTTGAGATATTAATATCTTTGACCCGTAGTGCAAAGATGACCTGTTGTTGAATATCTTTGGCCTGTAAGTGCAAAGATGACCTGTTGTTGAATATCTTTGGCCTGTAGTGCAAAGATGAACTGTCAATGAATATCTTTCGCCCATAGTGCAAAGATGAATTTATTACTATGATTATGAAGAGGAACTGTGATTTGGTATAACCATGATTTTTGATGTTTCAGGTAAAGACAAGTGATGAAAATTATCTTTGTCCTGGATGAGAAGAGGAATTTAGAACCACAATTATGATTATGAGTTAATCTTAGGATTGTGGGCGAGAACTGCTGATGATTTTTTTCTGAGGAAAAAATATTTTTGGTGGACTTTTAACGTGGAGAAGATAATAGACTTTATAGTCTATTTGACTCTTCTAATGGATTGCTCGTTCCACTGCAACTATGGTTGAAAAGTTTTATCATCTACCATATGTTCTAAATCTCTGATTTATTACTGATGAATGCTATTGATAATTTAATTATCTTTAGTCATGATATTCTTCTTGAAGCTATTTGTGCTCACCCTTTTGCTTCACAATTCCTTTCGGTAATAAGAGTGTAAATTGGGTTGAAATGGGGATAACGGGGAATAGTTTGATGGTCCGAGACTGTCAAAGTTTCTCAACACATTATAAAACGGCATGACATACAATATATAATTATATTGAGGACCTAAGATGTGTGTGTCGTATATTATACGTCACTTAATAATTGATTTTGGTGAACAACAATAGGGTGAGGCGAACCCAACTTTGGAGGGTGTTTTGCCACTATCATACAAGATGTCTAATGACATACAACCTCGTGTTATCATAAGACAGGGTTGTGCACATCCACTTATTGAGTATATCTACGAACACTACCTATATGATCTTGGAGTTTGGTTGAAATATAATTTTCAATTGCAGACATTGGAAATAGTTATATGTCAAGAGAAGACTCACCATTGGAAAGAACATGATAGTAATCTTCTCATTTTATTTTGGGGTCTATTAGGTCAACCAAGGATAATTCTGTGGGCATATGATATCTATCATAATCTAGACGCATAGCCTCCCATGTACGAAGGTTTTCTTAAGCATTTCCCAAAGATTTTAATTTCTAAAACAGTTATTGACTGTACCTTTATGTAATGTATCAATGTGAGGTGTTGTCCATAGTTGGGACATGATTCACAGTTGGTCTTAAAACTACAGTACATGTGTTATTGTATTTTGCACGACAATTGTAGTAATAAAGTTGTAGTTGTTTTCTGTACCATGTATTTAGTGACTCAGAATAGGTTGGATGGATTGGACCTATTTTGGCGCGTCACAAGTAGCCCAGTCTCGGAGATAACTGTGACGCCCCCAAAATTAGGTATACGTCACCCATCCTGGGTCGCCACTTACATGGTACATAAATTCAAATACAACTTACTAACATAACTGTCGTGTACAATACGACATAAACTGTGAGTTTGAATACAAATATTGTCTACTAGATATTATACAAACTCAAAAGGAGTCCTCATTACAACTATTATCACACTATTTCACAGAATAGTGAGGACTACTAATGCTATCCTCTCGGACCATTACTCCGTTCCCAGACTCGTCCCAAATATATTCTCATTTCACAAGAGAATAAAGAAAGAAAGAAAGGGTGAGCTCAACTAGCCCAATGAAATATTATGACTAAGATAATGTAGAATAAATTATCATTAGCCTTCAACAATGTTAAACCGATAAAATACAATAGACAACCAGGTTTAATCATGCGGTGGAATGTGCAATCCATTAAAAGAGTCAAGTAAAAATAAAGTCTACTATCTTTTAGGTTTTAAAAGGTTTTCATCAATTTTATCACTAAGACTCGGTTTAATGAATAAACCACAATATCTAAACATCCACATACCACGGTCAAGGATTTTCATCAAATTATCAATGGTCATGACTATACCGAATCACCCCGGTCATAATCATACCAAAAACTATCCATCACCGCATTACGATGTGCCATTTGAGGACTTTTATCACATCATTTATAACAAGCCATGATTATACCGAAAGATCCTCGGTCATAATCATACTAATTTCATCTATGCACGTAAGCCAAAGATAACATAATATAACATGAGGATGATGACAATGACATAATAATTCAATAAAACAAGTTCAAGAATTATTTTATCCAGGAATTATTAACGTCCAAATTGTCAACAAGATACTGTTTTGTAGAGTAAAATTCAAGAATGATCAGAAGAATATTTCCATGAAAAGATACTGGATGAAACGCAAATATCAAAAATATTCTACTAATTTCATGGAGTATAGAAGTCAAAGTTTTAACCAACTGGGTATAATAAAGAATGGAATAACAAAAGAAATCACCATGCATGCGGTACTTCGCATAGACAGGTTATTCCAACAAAATAATAACGGAACCAGGTTAGGTGAAATTCACACCGACAGGATGATCCAACAGAATAATAAATGCTGAATAATAATAAACAATGGAACCATGTCCGGTGTAAAACACACAGACATGATATTCCAACAGAATAATAAATGCGGAATAATAAACAATGGAACCAGGTCCGGTGTAAAACACACAGATAGGATATTCCAACAGAATAATAAAGAATGGAATAACAGAAGAAGATCACCAAGTATAGGGATTCACATGATACAAAGTTATTCAACAATGAATAAATAAGAATGGAATAATATAAGGATTTCACCAAGTATAGGGTATCTTAGCGTATATAGGTTATGTATAGGGTATGCCACCTTTACGAGTTATTCCAATGAATAAATAATGAATGGAATAATGAAGTTCTCTTCATAAATAAGAAAGAATAACACCCCTTTACGATTACAAACAAATAATATCCCTTACCTTAGAAGAACCTGAATATTGGCAAAGTGAAGTAGCGAATACTTTTCTTCTTTCTCTCTATAATTTCTCTCTCTAGAGTTTCATTGAATTAAATGAAAATAATGAAGGAATGAGCTTCTATTTATAGGAAAATAGAATGCATAGTAATTAATCCATGAACGGTCCAGATTGATTTACTTTAATCTGACGGTCCATATTTAAAGCAAAATCTTTTAAATAAAATATAATATATTCTATTTATATAAAAACATTTTACTATACAAACACTATGCAACACTATGCAAAACACTATGCAACACTATGCATAATAAAATATAATATATTTTATTTATAGAATAACTTTAATAAAGTATTATGTTTTATATAAAAAGATGTTTCTATTTTATTACGTTAATAATACGAATAAAACAAAACGTCATTATCGCTATAATAATTCATATTATTAATCGACAATAATGGAATCAAACTGAGTGACTTCTCACATAAGCATCAATAATCAATACCGTGTGCTACTATACAACCACATGTATTACTGTACTTTTACTATCGAGTAGTTCAACAGTATCAACGGTAAAACTTCCGCCGTTATTTCAATAAAATATTTTTGTCGTTTTCTCAATCCGATGCATAATTACATTAATAGGGTCCACCAATGATTGAGTAGTTATCTTTAATATTCCCTCTTTAAAGCGAATATTCCCCACCAATCGAATATAATATAACCACTTGCATACTTTGCAAAATTTATAAATACTACCCACAACTATAATATTATCTCAAATTCACACCATAATATTAAAAATTATTTCGACAAAATTTAAATCTTTATTGATAAAATCTGGGGTCTCACAATCTCCCTCCTTATAAATTTAGCCCTCGAAATTAGGGTGCGATACTGATATGATAAGAGGTGAGGATACCTTGAATACCTTTATCGTTAAAAATATTAAATTCATCTTCGCATCCTACCGAAAGATATTCATTAACAATTCATCTTTGCACTACTGGTGCCAAAGATATACAATCAGAAAAAACCAATAATCTTTGAGGCAGCGACTTAATAGTATCACGACCACGAATTATCTATGCACCAATCGCCAAGGATATTCGTGTTTTTCATTACTGATCATGATTATACCGAATAATCCTTGGTCATAATCATACCAAGTCTATCAATGCACTACGGCCAAAGATGACTTTTACCACATCCATGAATTAATATTTCATTGCTGAGACTCAGCTCAATAATTAATCCATATCATCGAATCATCCCCGCACTACTGAGCCAAGGATATTTATTAGTATCACGACCACGAATTATCCATGCACTACTACCCAAAGATAATCGTGCATTCATTAAGATCACGACCACAAATTATCCATGCACTACTACCAAAGATAATCGTGTATTCATTAGTATCACGACCACAAATTATCCATGCACTACGACCAAAGATAATCGTGTATTCATTAGTATCACGACCACCAATTATCCATGCACTACGGCCAAAGATAATCGTGTTTTCATTAGTATCACGACCACCAATTATCCATGCACTACGGCCAAAGATAATCGTGTTTTCAATTACGGTTATGATTATACCGAAACAATCACAATCATAATCATACCAAGTCCATCTATGCACTACAGAATAGAGATGACTTTCAACATAATATAAACATGAGGATAATGATATAAAGAATCAATCAAATGAGATAAAGGATAAATATTAAACATTTATAATATAATTTATCCAGGATTCAAGAATATCCCCATGTTATCAATCACTTAATAATCTCATAATCTAATATCATTAATATTATAACAATATTTTAATCACTTCTTAAATTTATAAACAATTTATCTCAATTGTTTACGCTTTACCATATAATGCATTTAATCATTCAAAATGCCATACTCATAAGATATCATCACTAATTATCAAATCCTCAAAAAAATATGCATATACTACTATATAGGATTCTCTAGCCATAAAATCCTATTTTCAACTTTGTTACTTCACATAACATATTTAACTCATATGTTCGTAACTAAACTATTTTTATGAAAAATACCAAATCAGTCCCAAATATATTTCTTTTCAGGGATTTAGCATAATATAGTCTCATAATGAACATACATTTTTCTCGGAATTTTTAAAATTCATTTACTATTTTTCAAAAATCAATTTCTAATTAATTCCTTAAGAAATTAGCTACCTCAAGGTTAACTCCAGAAATTCCCAAATCTTGGCAGGACCTTACACATGTTAATGTGAGCCTCCAGTTTAAATTTCATGGTCATCGGAGTTGTAGAACTTCGGTTATATCGTTTTTTGTCGAAAAAACCTAAATATTGAAATGGTCATAACTTGCTCATTTTAAGTCAGAATGAGCTCATTTTTGGACAGGAGGTACTTTATAACATATATTTTCATGTCCCAAAAGGCCAGAATTTTTCACATAAATTTAGTGGCCGAAACAGCCCCTCTAAAATCATGGCAGCAACTTTTTCGGTTTTTACAGCTTTGCACTCCTTTGCTAAAATCAGTCCACACAAAATCTACAACACCTTTTCCAGTAATTCCACTTGGATTAGTTAGGTAACTCATAGATCTAACTCTAGGACTTGACCACACTCAAAAATTCAAAATATAATAGGAGATTTGGTCAATTGAATTTCATGTTACGTTTTTCACCAAAATCTGGTTTTTAACTCTTTGTGATTTTTAAGAAACTTTCATGTTTTCACATACTAACCAACATAACTCATCATAACACTTACTAATACCACGTATACCTATGATTTTCATTAGTCCAATGCTTTTATTATGACGTTCATCATAAACCACGTAAACTGTTCATTTTAGTTGAAGAAATATTTGAGGGTTTAAGAAATGGGTTTTGTACTGGGGTCAATACAAAATTCGATTTCACGCTCTAAGTAGGCTAAGAAGTCTTCAAGAATACGCCAGGAAATTTATTAATAATAGAAATATCATTCAAAACTGCGACTCTCATCCAAGACTTGGATAGTACGTCACATTGATACCAACTGTGACTTCTATCCCTTAACCTAGATAGCACCTCACAATGATACCTATAAACTTGCCATCTTCATTCACGATGTCGCCTACTGAAAAGTCCGGCTTCGGCATTCCACACAAGGAAGTCAACAACGAAAGGTTCGGGGCTCTTTACTTATGGCTTGATATGACAATAATTGACTTTAGTATTTTGGTTACTTGAATTACGCACAACAAAGTTGGTTATGAATATAAAAGCTAACAACCTTACGAAAAGCATGATGAGTAGTTAACCAATTGATTCCTAAAATCACATCAAAGGCAAGTATTTTCAAAAAGATAAGATCGACGAAAGCGTGAAAGTGTTTATTTAAATCAAACAAGATTTAAAAATAGTAAGCGATAACGATGGCTCCTACTAACGAAGTTTCAACCAATAAGTCAAAGTTTAACTTCTTCGGAGTCAAATTTAAACGTTGAACACAACTAGGTGAAATAAAAGAGTGGGTAGAACTGGTATCTAACACGGTATAGACTTCGCAATTTATAATTAACTAACCCGTGCTAACTTCGTTCGGTTTACTCGCTTTTGAGAAGTCATGAAAATGCACTTCCTAAAACCAACGACTTTGTTTTGTCCATATCCACCTTTGGTGCCACCGTCCCAGCTAGACTTGACTTTGGTGCACAACAAAATTGAGCTAAATTACCTTTTCTTCTTGTAATTTCCACTTCTATTATCTTTGCCATGATTACCACCGAAGTGGTTACCATTCTTAGCATGATAATATCCCCCACGATGGTTATCATTGTTCTGATAGCCGTTGCCACCAGTATGATTATTATCGTGTTGTTGGTCGTTACCTTTTGGTTGAGCTGACTCATTATCGCGCTCCAATAACCGAGCCCTATTCACAACATCTAAATACAAACACTGTCACAAAACAAGGGTTAATTAACATATCACATTTTATCCCTATACTCTGACCGACCAATTAAATACCAAATAAACTTAGGTAGGTCATACTAGCGAAAAGAATTCTCTCTCCCTCCTAGTTCTTATCTCACATTTCAAAGGGATCATATCCTAAGCTCGATACCAACCGTGGCGCCCCAAAATTAGGTATCGTCACCCATCCCGGGTCGCCACTTACATGGTACATAAATTCAAATACAACTTACTAACATAACGTAGGTATGCAATCGACATAAACTATGAGTTTGAATACAAATATTGTCTACTAGATATTATACAAACTCAAAAGGAGTCCTCATTACAACTATTATCACACTATTTCACGAATAGTGAGGACTACTAATGCTATCCTCTCGGACCATTACTCCGCTTCCCAGACTCGTCCCAACTATATTCTCATTTCACGAAGAATAAAGGAAAGAAAGGGTGAGCTCAACTAGCCCAAAGAAGAAATATTATGACTAAGATAATGCGAGAATAAATTATCATTAGCCTTCAATGATGTTAAACCGATAAAATACAATAGACAACCAGGTTTAATCTGCGTGGAATGTGCAATCCATTAAAAGAGTCAAGTAAAAATAAAGTCTACTATCTTTTAGGTTTTAAAAGGTTTTCATCAATTTTATCACTAAGACTCGGTTTAATGAATAAACCACAATATCTAAACATCCCCGTACCACGGTCAAGGATTTTCATCAAATTATCAATGGTCAAGCGACTATACCGAATCACCCCCGGTCATAATCATACCAAAAACTATCCATCAACGCATTACGAAGCCACCGAGGACTTTTATCACATCATTTATAACAAGCCATGATTATACCGAAAGATCCTCAGTCATAATCATACTAAGTTCATCTATGCACGTAAGCCAAAGATAACATAATATAACATGAGGATGATGATAATGACATAATAATTCAATAAAACAAGTTCAAGAATTATTTTATCCAGAAATTATTAACGTCCAAATTGTCAACAAGATATCATTTTGTGAGAGTAAAATTCAAGAATGATCGGAAGAATATTTCCATGAAAGATCTTTGGATGAAATGCAAATATCAAGAATATTCTACTAATTTCATGGAGTATAGAAGTCAAAGTTTTAACCAACCGGGTATAATAAAGAATGGAATAACAAAAGAAATCACCATGCATGCGGTATTTACGCATAGGCAAAGTTATTCCAACGAATAATAATAACGGAACCAGTCGGTGAAATTCACAAAGCGAGGATGATCCAACGTAATAATAAATGCTTTGAATAATAATAAACAATGGAACCGGTCCGTTGTAAAACACACGAACATGATATTCCAAATGTAATAATAAATGCGGAATAATAAACAATGGAACCGAAGTCCGAATTAAAAACACACGATGTGATATTCCAATGAATAATAAAGAATGGAATAATGAAAGAAGATCACCAAGTATAGGGGATTCCACAGCGTATACGAGTTATTCCAACGAATAAATAAGAATGGAATAATATAAGGATTTCACCAAGTATAGGGTATGCTGCCGTATATAGGTTATGTATAGGGTATGCCACTTTTACGAGTTATTCCAATGAAATAAATAATGAATGGAATAACGAAAGTTCTCTTCATGAATAAGAAAGAATAACACCCTTCTTCGGTACAACAAATAATATCCCTTACCTTAGAAGAACTGAATATTGGCAAAGTGAAGTAGCGAATACTTTTCTTCTTTCTCTATAATTTCTCTCTCTAGAGTTTTAGTGAATTAAAGAAAATAATGAAGGAATGAGCTTCTATTTATAGGAAAATAGAATGCATAGTAATTAATCCATGAAACGGTCCAGATTGATTTACTTTAATCTGACGGTCCATATTTAAAGCAAAATCTTTTAAATAAAATATAATATATTCTATTTATATAAAAACATTTTACTATGCAAACACTATGCAACACTATGCAAAAACACTATGCAATACTATGCATAATAAAATATAATATATTTTATTTATAGAATAACTTTAATAAAGTATTCTATTTTATATAAAAAGATGTTTACGCTTTTATTACGTTAATAATACGAATAAAACAAAACGTCATTATCGCTTATAATAATTCATATTATTAATCGACAATAATGGAATCAAACCGAGTGACTTCTCACATAAGCATCAATAATCAATACCGTAATGCTACTATACAACCACACGTATTCATCGTACTTTTACTATCGAGTAGTTCAACAATGTCAATGGTAAAACTTCCGCCGTTATTTCAATAAAATATTTTTGTCGTTTTCTCAATCCGGCTAATAATTACGCTAGGGTTCCACCAATGATTGATTGGTAGTTATGCGAATATTCCCTAAGTAAAGCGAATATTCCCCACCAATCGAATATAATATAACCACTTGCATACTTTGCAAAATTTATAAATACTACCCACAACTATAATATTATCTCAAATTCACACCATAATATTAAAAATTATTTCGACAAAATTTAAATCTTTATTGATATAATCTGGGGTCTCACAATAACCATGGGAAACGACTGCTACAACTGCGCCAAAGCCGGAGATAACCCCGATGAGGGTAAAATTATCATTTTACCATCTCAACATCACATCAACGTCGTCTCAACACAATTTAACTCAGACTACGTATCAAGATGTCCCACAAGAACCATAACTCAAATCCCGAGTGACAACTGAACAAGACAGTACAACGGATAGACTTTGAAAACTTGGAGATCTGGTCATGGACCCATCTTCCCGGCTTCATACAACCTCTAATCCCATGTCATTGTGTAGCTCTCAACAACAACATTCTGAAAAGGTACAACAATCCTTTATTGGATGCTCAGATTGAAAGTTATGAAGGTTTGAGCGGATAGTGCGTAGCCCAAGTGCACGTACTTCGAGTTGTTGGGACCCGCATGGCCCAGGGTAGCCCGGGCAGTCGTAGATAGACCCGTGACCATCTGGTCTTTAAATATAAGCTCTTGGCAGCGCATTTGAAAAAGAAAAGAAAAGAAGAAATGAGAGAAAACTCTGTCCATTTCAGCCTGTAACCCCCTGCTAGAGTGCTATAAACTGAGTGATTCATCTTTCTAAACACTTGTAATCTCATGTTTTGTAACATACTGAAGTTTAACCGGTGGAAACTGAGTTTTCAGGCCTCAAAAGCTATCTGAAGTCTTCTTGGCAGCCCACTTTAATTTTGTACAAGTTGTAAATATACACAATTCTTCTTTTTATGGTGTAAAATTTAAAGTAAGAAGGAATGACAATGTTCTTAAATAAAACCTATAAAAGATGATTGTGGGTGCATTTAAAAAAGTAGGTTTTAAGTAAGCTTCTTTCAAGGGGCTTCTTTCTTTTCCTCAATTCATATTTGGAAAGTTTCACAGTCCTTAGGTGGTTCGGCCATCAGTGGGCTTTGGGTCTGAAATCTAGTTGCTTACCCATTTTTGGAAACCCAACTAGCTAAGCTAGGTGGTCATGAGCTTGTAGTGGGCCACATCTCTCCACGTCATGTAAAGTATCCAAACACTGTAGAACGCGTGGCAGAAAGCCAGCTGGCAAAGACTGTTACATTGAAGGCAAAGATGGCGGCGTATGAGGGAGGTGAGTGGTGGGGATGTGTGGGTCCACGTGGTAGTGGACCCCTTCTAGATACAGGGGTTTGGGTGTTGCATCCATTTCAAGAAAAAAAGATAGTAAATCAAAAATAAAGAAAGATGGGTCCCAATTGCATAGTTTTGTCCGTTAGTATCCATTTGTGACTATAAAACGACCCAAACTGCCTCAATATCTTTCACATCTTCACTCTCTCACTCACTCCCATTTCCATAAATCTCTGCAACACATTTTCTTGTTCTTAAGTTCTGTTTGTTTTGTTTTGGTATAATCCTAAAACCCATTTTAGGCCTTCCTCATTTGCTTCTCAAAGCTTCCAAGACATATCACTCTGTTTTCCCCCTGTTTCTTTTGTTTCCACTACAATCAAACACTCCCTCTGAATTCTTCACATTATTATAGGTACTAATTGTAATCTTACTACTCTCAAATGGGTTTGCTTTCGTTTTTTGGATATATGGACTTAATGGAAGTTATTTATTCTGATGAAATGATTTTTCTTGGTTTCCTTTTTGTAGAATGTTTTATTCAAGAAAAATGACTAAGAAGAATGTGGTAGTTTCCGATAATAAATCAGGTATCGAGATGGTAATAACGGTGGAGGTGTCGAACTCGTCTATTTTCACGACGACGGCACAGAAGCCATCGGCGGTGCCCGGAGGTTACATCACCATTTCAAGGAATAAGCTGCTCTAGAATCTAGAAATCAATGGAGGAGCAAGAATTAACTCCTAGGTTGACTCTATCTAGAAGCGAGGTTGAATAGATTATTACAGATTAAAAAATTATCTTAGGCCTTTTTGTATTTTTGGATAATTAATTTGCAGTGTTAGAAATTAATATGCAAGACAGTAAAAAATTCAATTACACAATGCACAAAGATTTATCTGGTTCACAACATACACCCCTGGTATGTTTCTACGTTCAGTATCAAGTTCCTGCTTGGAACTTGAATTTTTGGATAATTAATTTGCAGTGTTAGAAATTAATATGCAAGACAATAAAAAATTAAATTACACAATGCACAAAGATTTATCTGGTTCACAACATACACCCCTGGTATGTTGCTACGTTCAGTCTCAAGTTCCTACTTGGAACTTGAGATCCTATTACTATCAGTAATAAAAACTCCTTCAACAGGCGGAGAAGCCTTTACAAAGTTTTATAGACAATCTTCCATCTATTCCCAACTAATCTATCTTGGACAGTAAGCTCCCCACTCACTCCTCAAGCTTAGTTGTACTTCTTTTGAGTTCAGTTCTATTCTATGATCTGGTCTTGAAACAACAGCCTCTTCCTCTCCTCACAAGTACACTAGAGACCCAACTTCTCGCTGACCTCTCTAACTCTGGTCTTGGTCGAAGAATTACTCGTCTTTCTCACATGTACATAAAATAAACTAACTTTGACATTTTCTCTTTTTACAAATAATTTTACAACAATATGGTGACGCCCCCAAAACAGGTATACATCACCCATCTTGAGTCGCCAAATACATGGTACAAAATTTAAATACAACTTAATTATACAAATAAATGTAAAATACATAAAACATAATCTAAGAGTTTTAATAAGAATATTGTCATCTGACAATATCCACACTCAATGGAGTCCTCATTACATTTATTGTCACACTATTTAATGTAATAGTGAGGACTACTAATGCTATCATTTGGACCGTCCACTCATTTCTCCGACTAGTCCAGCTACGTTCTCATTTCCTGAAGAGAAACAAAGAAGAAAGGTGAGCTCAACTAGCCTAGTAAGAAATATTATGACTAAGATAATGCGAAATAAATTATCATTAGCCTTCAACAATGTTAAACCGATAAAATACAATAGACATCAAGTTTAAGCTGCGCTTGAATAAGTAATCCATTAGAAGAGTCAAGTAGAGCATGATATCTACTATCTTCTATGATTTAAAATGTTTTCATCAATTTTTATCATTGAGACTCGACAATAAATAAACCATATCATCTAATCTTCCCCGCACTACAGGCCAAGGATATTCATTAAATCATCAATGGTCATGACTATACCGAATAATCCTCGGTCATAATCATACCAAAAATCATCCCATCAATGCACTTCGTGCCACTAAGGACTTTCACCACATCATTCGTCACATTACTACATGATTATACTTGAATAATCTCTCATGTCATAATCATACCAAGTCCATCTATGCACGTAAGCCACGATGACTTTCATCACAATATAAGCATGAGGATGATGACAATGATATAAGCATTAATCAAACGAAATCAAGGATAAATATTAAAGACTTTAAATTTATCTAAATATTATCAATCACTTAATAAACTCATAATCTAATATTATTAATATTATAAAAATATTTTAATCACTTCTTAAACTTATAAACAATTTATTTCAATTGTTCACACTTGACCAAATAATGCATTTAATCATTCAAAAATGCCATACTCATAAGATTTCATCACCAATGATCAAATCCCTCATCAAAATTCTGCATATACCCTACATAGGATTCCCAAGCCATAAAATCCTATTTTCCAATTTTGTTACTTCACATAACATATTTAATTTATTTACTCATAACTAGTTCATTTTCATGAAAAATACCAAATCAGTCCCAAAAATATTTTTTTTCTAGGATTTAGCAGAATATAGTCCCATATTGAACATATATTTTTCTCAGAATTTTTAAAATTCATTTACTATTTTTCATATGGCCAAAACTGCCGAATATTTAGACATTTATCATAAATCGTACTTTTGTCCAAAAATTCCAAAATTTACAGGGTATACTCATGTTATATACATGTACTTATAATAAAAATTTCACCAATTTTAGAGTTAACCACAAGGAGTTATAAGGGTTTACTTTTAAAATAGTCTTTTCTCATAAAATCCATAACTCTTAATCTATACATCCAAAAATCGCCATCTTTGGACAAAATATAGAAAACTCATCAAATTATCATTTCAAATTTTTCCAGAATTTTTGAGGGTCTGAAAAATTACGAAACTGTAAATGAATTTTCACCCACCATGCGGTAATCCACGTAAACAGATCATTTCCACAATTTAATAAGGAATGAATACAAAGGATCATTCACCATGCATGCGGTAATCCACATCAACAGGTTATTCCAACAAAATAATAAAGAATGGAATAACAGAAGAATTCACCATGCATGCGATAGACCGCACAGACAGGTTATTCCCAACAGAATAATAAAGAATGGAACCAGGTCATGCGTAATCCGCAAAGACAGGATATTTCGACAGAATAATAAAGAATGGAACCAGGTCATGCGTAATCCACACAGATATGATATTCCAACAGAATAATTAAGAATGGAATAACAACAGAATTCACCGTACATGCGATAGATCATGCAGAGAAAAGTTATTCAATGTAATAATAAAGAATGGAATAACAGAAGAATTTCACCATGTATGCGGTACTTCACATAGATAGGTTATTCCAACATAATAATAAAGAATGGAATAACAACTCTTACGAGTATTAAAAGAAAATAATTCTATTCATGAATACGAAAGTAATAATACCCCTTACCTTAGAAGAAACTGGATATTGAAATAGTGAGGTAGCAGACTTCTCTTCTTCTTTCTCTCTATAATTTCTCTCTATAATAATTGCTCTAAAGCTTTAGTGAATTGGTGAGAAATAAAGGAAGAATGAGCTTCTATTTATAGAAAAATATAGTTTCGATAATTGCACGTTTTGGGGCTCGAAATATTACAAAGATGAATACCTTCAACTTTTCTTTCATTTTTAATTTAGTCCTGCAAGTATTATCAAACTTGCACCACCTCCCCTAATAGTAAATAATGTGAATCAATAGTTCAATCATGTGAATCAATAGTTATAATCATGTGAAAATACGAATTACAGTATAGTACCTCCATCTATACCTCTATTTTTAACTTAGTCATGCAAGTATTATCAATCTTGCACCAACTCCCTTAATAGTACAAGAATGTGAATCAATAGTTCAATCATGTGAATCAATAGTTATAATCATGTGAAAATACGAATTACAGTATAGTACCTCCATCTATACCTCCAGACATCAATTATTATCGAAATAAATGTCGATTTCCACTAACACTAACAATCCCAACACAATGGAAATATTTTTCTCAAAAATTTTATTTTTGAAATTTTGAAGTTTGACTTTTTTTCAAAAAAAGTCAACTGTTGACTTTTTTTGACCAAAAAGTCAACCCCGATAAATTTTGTGTTTATAGTCTATTTCTACTAATTTCATCGTTTCGGACTCAAATATCACGTCCGCGTCTCCAAATTCAACTCCGAACTCAAATTCAATTTTTAATAACATTCATCATTAATATTATAACTCACAATATTTAACAACCAGGTCGTTCCCAGGGAAAAGGGGGCTTTCCAATTAGAATTTCTCCTTATTGGCGCGCAATTAGATGACCAAACCTCTCCTTGACAGAACTTCTAGACATTGTAAATATTGCAATTTAAAAATATGAATAACTCTGTCGTCTCAATTATTGATTTAATAATATAACATTTTATGCAGATGATACTGTGACAATAATCGAATCAATAATATGAGAGATATGATGCAATAATTACTGTAGCAATAATTGAGTATAACTGAGTGACTTCTCATGTAAACATCAATAATCAATACCGTATTATTACTATGTAACCACGCCAGTATTCTTCTTATTTTACTACTGGGATAGTTCAACAGTTTTAACGGTAACACTTTCGCCGTTATTTTTAATAAAAGATAACTCTGTCGTTTTCTTACTACGATAATACTTCTGTTGTGGGGTCCACTAATGATTGTGCCGTCGTACGAATATTCCCTGTTAAAATGAATATTCCCTGACCAATCGAATATTATATAACCACTTGCTTACTTTGTAAAATTTGTAAATATTACCCATAACTATAACATTATATCAAATCCACACCATAATATTCAAAAAAATATTTCGAGAAATTTAAATCTTTATTCATAAAATTTGGGGTCTCACAAATGTGCTTCTCAAATAAGCAGATAAGAATTTAGTACAGATGAATGCTTCTCAACTAAGCAGATATCAATTAAAGAGCTAATTTATAAAAGTTTACAAACTTTTATACTTGAGAAAATATGCTTCTTAGTAAGCAGATACTAATTTATGTTTAGATCAAATAATGCTTCTGATTATACAAATATGTAAAATATGCACAGTCATAAAAGTTTAAATAACTTTTATATTTTTGAGAAATGCTTCTTGAATAAGCAGATAAGTCAAATTTAGTTTTAGGTCAAAAATACTTCTGTTTAAGCAGATATATAATTTTAATGCAATTTATAAAGAATTATTTTCTCCTTAAAATAAAGAGTGTTTTTCTATGGATTAAAAAGATTTGTTTCTCGATATTCTTTAACTTAGTATTATATGAATGGTTTTTATGTATCAATACTTGTATATAAAAAGAATAAATCAATTCAAACAATATTTGTCAAGTATAATAATTAAATCAGTTAAACACAAACTGATATAGCAAATATTATTGTTTAACTCAGATAATATATAACAATATTTTATCTATTATGTGATTTTATAAATAAAGTCACTTAGTACTATAAAGAATCGTACGGTTCGATTCCCTCACTTAAGAGGAATATCTCCGTAGCCTTGCGGCGTCTAAGTATGACAAAATTTATATTATCACAATTGATATTTATATAAATATTTTCAATAGATCACTACGATTTTCAAATCTGGTTAGGATGATTCCTCTTTTTGGAGGAATATCTTAGTGTCGTTTTGAACTATCAAGTGTCGTATCTATTTTACGATATTTGTAAAAATCCAGAATTTTAATTTGTAATTTTAAATATTTATTGAATTATAAATATTTATTTGAGGTGTTTATTGTTGAATAAATGTTTTGTTGATGTGATTGTTGTTAGTAAAAATTTATTAATTTAAATTTATTAGATAATATTCTAAATTAATTGAAATTATAATTTAGAGAGTTATAATATAACATGAGATGTTATATTGTTGATTTAATTTAATAATTTAAAGTGGTATATTAAATTTTTAAATGAAATTATAATGAAATTATAATTTTGTGATATTTGTTAAAGTAGAATATTTATTTAAAATATAATATGTATTTGATTAATGTTGGATATGGAAATCCAAATAAATAATATGTGATTACAAATGATAAACTAAATTATTTGTTAAAATAAATTAAAGGAGTTAGTTTAGTTTTTGGCCAAACAAGGCTTAAATATATTAAGTTTTTAAATTTTAAAGGGTTTTGCCAAACAAAGCCTTATGGTTTTTGGATTATTAATTTTTGAATTTTGAATTATTAATAATATAAATAAAATAAATTAAAATAATAAATATAATATATTTATAATATATACGCTTATTTTGTAATTGATACAACAATAAGTATGCGTATTATTATTGGTATCAGTTTGGTTTTTACGCATAACCTTAGTGCTAGACCTTAGAAAAATTCTAAGAAATTACAGAGAGAATTGAGAGAAAGATTACGAATTTCCAAAGCAATTTCCAGCGATTTTAGCAAGGATTACAAGCTAATTGAAGGTATTTTTTACATAACCTTAGTATTGTATATATATATGCATATATGAGTTTAAGGCAAAAATTTCATGTTCTGTGAATTTCTTCTTTTCGAATTGTTGCTAGACAATTGGTTACTTGTGATTATACGTGTTGTGATGGTTGAGTTTGTATGTAAACAAGAATTTGCTATGCTAATTACAGTTAAAAAGTAGGAAAAATAATGACAGTATATATTTTCTTATGTGGCTTGTGTAAGTACCAATTTTGGTGGATAGTTGGTATGCTAAACTGTAAAGTGAGTCTTTTTCATGCTAGTTCGTTAAGAAACGAAGAGAACATAGTTTGAACGAAGTGATTTGGTATAAAACTGAGATTACAGTGATGATTTTTGTGAAGGATGTCAAAAATTGAGTTTTTATATGAAAACATGAAATTTAAGAAATTAAATTAGTTAAAATGGTTGTTAAATTGTTCTATATTGATGAATATGTGAGGAAACATATTTGTAATGGTTCTGTATCAATTGTTTGTGTTAAATTCACTGTTTTGTGGGTGAAATTCGTGTTAGTTAGGCTAAAGTTGGCTACTGTTCATAGCCTTTTTGGTTTTGTCTGTAGACTTTGGCGCAATTTCTATTGGCTGAGTGCAAGGCAATTCTTGGCCCTAAAGCTTGTGTATGGCGCAATGCTACATTTACCTGCTTTGAGATGGTGAGTTCTGCAACTGCAGAGACACAGGATAACATCATACCTTGGCCTAATGATGTGTTAGTATAATAAACATGTAACAACAAGGTTAAAACAGAATTGTGTTAGGTGGTTAGTAAATTCACCTATGATTCTCAATTGTTCTATGTTCTGTTGTTATTAAACAACTGTTGCGTTATTAAGCATTGTTGATTCAACTAGTCCCCTAGTTGATGATCGTTAAACTTTAAATTATCCTTGAATGCTTATCCAAACCAAAATTTCTTTGGTGCGGACTTGTACTCTAAAACTGAGAAGAGCAAACCTATTATAGGGGATACGCTATGCGTTTAGATGTTTGTGCACAATACATGGTACAAAGGGATGATCCCCCTAAGTACGTGAAGTCCCTACAGTATAACTGTTAAGGTTAAAGTTGAAAGATTACTTATAACCGTGGACATAGTTCGTGGCCTTATGACCCTCAGATATATTTCATGCTTCGATTCCAGTTTTTGGTTATTATTGACAAAGTACTATTCAGTTTTGATGAGCCTATTCATTTGCAGTTATTATTATCTTGTTGCATTATTGCTATATCTAGTGAGCAATTGTTTTGCTCACTCTTGCATAAATATAATCATTGCAGCTAAAGTTGAGAAGGTCGACAAACCTACAACTAGCAAATGAAAGGGAAAAATGTACAAGTGATGAAGACTTGTAATTTCATTTATGGTTATGATGATAGATCGACTTTTAATTAATGATGTAATGTAATTATTTTTATTTCCGCACTTGTATGATGTTTAAGGTTAGGCAACCTGAAAAGATTTTTATTTAATGATGTAACCCTATTTAAAGGGAGGATTTATGATTTAATTTTATTATATATGGGTAGATAGATATGCATGAGTGGAAAGTGAACACCAAATCTTGTGGGAATGAAGTACCTAGATTTGGGGGTGTCACAGATTGGTATCAGAGCTTTAGGTTATGAACCTTAGGTGGAGAAAAGCCTTAGGAAGTAACCTATAAAAGATAATGGTGATAAACTCTTATCGAGTTGTTAAGGAAGAAGTAATAAAATACTTATGTGCTTATGTGGTTGTACCTTATGTGCTCGTGAGTGTCGAGTAGTAATGATTAGTAATTAAAATTTAAAATTTGGTTGATAGGATGGCTAATGTAGGAGGATCCAGTTAGGCTAGGGAGGAAGGATCCCATATGCCTAGAGAGGAGGAGCCTCGTGATATTCAGGTGGTTTTGGAACAACTACTACCACGGGAAATAACTCCGTTGGTCACAGTAGTTAAGCAGGAGAGAATACCTGATGAGGATGATGAGATAGAGACGGATGAGGAGGACCCTGTTGAGCTGCCACAGTCGGATGAGGAGAACGAGGAGGAAGAGATTCCACTTAACTCGATTGCCGCCCGTATGTACGACGAAGTATACGACCGCAATGTGGAACTTCAAGATACCGTCAAGGAGTTGCAAGAGATAGTAGCTGAACAACAGACCTCGATGGCACAGAAGGACGACGAGATCCAGGATTGAGAGGAACGTTTGAATAATGTTGAAGAGAAGCTAATCCACACTGAAGAAGAGAAAGAGCAACTAACAGAGAGGATTACAGAGTTGGAGAACAAACTGAAAGAAGAATCTACAAGGAGGTCAAGAGCCGAAGACGCGTACGAGGAAGCTTTTCAACGAGCCAGGGTAGCAGAGAGAGAGGTACAAGTAAAGAGGATCAAGATGGAAGAGATGAATAGTATTTTCAACACCGTGATCAATCGAGCTCAAGATCGGGTCATGTGTTATCCTATTCAGTTCGAGACGTTGCCATCGTACATATTAGATCGCTGAACAATGTTCCGAATTATGGAAGAGGAGTAAATAAGATGTAAATCCCGGGTATGATATAACCAATGGGATGTGATGATAATGAAGTTGTCCTGAAATTTTTGGAGTTCAGGAAAGTAATGTAAATAGCAGTGTTGCTATTGTTTTTATGTTTCAAAAAAGATTATGAATGAATAAAAGTTATTATTTTATTCAAAGTGTTATATGTTACGTGATAATCTTTTCTGGTGTGCAAATTAAGTAGTAATACTTAAAAGATTGAATAGAATCTACTGGGTGTATTATATCAGAAAATGCCTCCAAGATGTCAACGATGACAAAGGAACCCTGAGAATAACAACAATAATGAGGATAATCCAGTTCAATAATTCGTAATGCTACTGACGGGAGCATTACAGAATCAGCCACATAATCAAGCTACGACTTTTAAGGATTTTAAGGCGGTTGGGCCACCAGAATTCCATGGGTCCATGAATCCGGTTGAGGCACAGACCTGGATCATGGAAATAGAGAAAGTTTTCGATGTTGCTAGGGTAGGGGATAACCAGAAGACTGCTTTTGCAACATTCATGTTGAAAGCAGAGGCTAGTTATTGGTGGCAAGCCAATAAAACCCGAGGAGGTCAAGGGGTAATGTCTTGGGAAAGGTTCAAGGAAATATTCTTTGAGACCTATTTCCCAGAAAGTTTGAAGAATTAGATGGAAGTGCAGTTTTTAGAGCTAAAATAGGGCACAATGACAGTGTCAGAGTATGCATCAAGGTTCAACAAGTTAGCGAGGTTTGCACCATATCAAGTGAACATGGATGAACGCAAGGCAAGAAGGTTCGAGCAGGGATTGAATCCCTGGTTGTACAGCAGGGTTTCCCTGTTCCAGTTAAAGACGTTTGCAGCAGTGCTTGAGAAGGAAATTCTTGCTTAGAGTGGAGGCGAGGCTGTAACAAAGCACAATCAAGAGCAGAAGAAGAAGAAAAATGAAGGAGAAGCTAAAAATGGTGGTGGTGGTAATGGTGGAAATGGCAACAATAACTTGAAAAGGAAGTGAAATGCAAATGTGGGAGTTGGAAATCAGCAAGGTAACCAGTAGAAGAAGAAGATGGACGCATGTGCTACATGCGGGAAGTTTCACATGGGTATGTGCTTAAGGGGAAAGCGGGTATACTTTAACTGTGGCCAGGAGGGTCACATTGCCCCAAATGACAATCAACCCAAGAAGAATGCTTGCTACACCTGCGGGTCGAAGGATCATTTTCCTCGCGAGTGTCCAAACAAGAAATCCGGTGAGACAAATGGAAGCAAAGGAAATGCTAGTGGAGGTACACTGACTATTGCTGGACGCCAACAAATAAGCCCACAAAGAAGAACCTTCAATACGACAAAAGGGGACGCAAAGGTCAATCAAAAGATGTCGTGTCAGGTATTATCCCAATCAATGATATAAATGTATATGTGTTATTTGATTCGGGTGCTACTTGCTCGTTTATATTTGATGAATTTGCTAAGAGGTTTGAAATACCTAGTGAAGAGTTGAATTTTCCTTTAAACATAGAAATTGAGAATAGGGAGGTAATTCCTGTTAGATTCGTATACAAGAATTGTAGGGTGAACATTAAGGGGAATGTCATGAAAGTAGATTTAATCCCAATAAAACTTGGAGAGTTTGACGTTATATTGGGAATGGATTGGTTATTCAATTATGGAGCGATAATTGATTGTGAAAAGAAGTGTGTAAACCTTATGACTCCGTCAAAGGTAGTTTTCTATGGTAGCAAATCGCCTTGACAAGCAAGGTGTCTGAAGATTATGTAGGCCAAGAAGTTGTTAAGTCAGGGCTGTGTAGGGTACTTAGCCTATATAGTCGATACTCAAAAGAAGAAGGAGATGAAACTAGAGGAGATACCAGTGGTTAGGGAATTCGTGGATGTGTTTCTAGAAGATTTGCCAGGACTTCAGCTGGATCGAGAGATTGAATTTGTGATCGACTTAGCGCCAGGAACCGCTCCGATATCGAAAGCCCCGTACAGAATGGCTCCTTTAGAGATGAAGGAATTAATGGTGCAATTGCAAGAACTTCTAGATAAGAAGTACATTCAGCCGAGCGTATTATCGTGGGAAGCGTCGGTGTTATTCGTGAAGAAGAAAGATGGGTCGATGCGTCTTTGCATTGATTATAGAGAATTCAACAAATTCACTATTAAAAACAAGTATCCGTTGCCAAGAATAGATGACTTGTTTGATCAATTGAAGGGTGCTAGATATTTCTCGAAAATAGATTTGAGAAGTGGGTATCACCAACTGAAAGTGAGAAAGGAGGATGTACCGAAGATGGCATTTTGAACTCAGTATGAACACTTACGTCTGACGCCAGAGACGTTAAGAAAAGAAAAGTTGTACGCAAAATTCTCCAAGTGTGAGTTTTGGCTAGAACGTGTATAATTTCTTGGGCATGTGATTGACAAAGATGAGATTTCAGTGGATCCATCAAAAGTTGAAGCTGTAATCAATTGGGAACAACTAAGAACACCTTCAGAGGTGAGGAGTTTCTTAGGACTGGCTAGTTATTATAGACGGTTTATCCAGGATTTTTCCAAGATTGCCACTCCGTTAACAAATTTAACAAGGAAAGCTGTAAAATTTTTTTGAATGGAGAAGTGTGAAGAAAGTTTTCAAGACTTGAAAAAGAATTTAAGTGTGGCACCTGTGTTGTCATTACCAGATAATACAGGAAATTTTGTGGTGTATAGTGATGCCTCACACAAAGGATTGGGTTGTGTTCTTATGCAGAACGACAAAGTTATTGCTTATGCATCAAGACAATTGAAGGACTATGAGAAAGGATATTCGACTCATGATTTAGAGTTGGCTGCAGTGGTATTTGCTCTAAAGATATGGAGGCACTATCTCTATGGAGAAAACTGTGAGATATACATAGACCATAAGAGTCTAAATTATATTTTCACTCAGAAGGACCTGAACATGCGTAAAAGGAGATGGATGGAATTGATAAAAGATTACGATTGTGAGATCTTTTATCACCCGGGTAAAGCCAATGTGGTTGCATATGCCTTGAGTAGGAAAGGCAGAGAAAAATTGATGTTGTTAACCGATAAGGAGGAGCTCATTTTAGCAATGGCAAGGCTAGAGTTGGAAATCAAATTTCCAAAAGAATCCGATAAAAAATTATACTAGATGGAAGCTAGTCCAACTTTGGTGGACAAAGTGAAGAATGCTCAACTACAAGATGAAGAATGCCGGAAATAAGGGAAAGTGTGGTTGAAGGTAAAGAAGTGAAGTATAAACTTGATACTAAGGGAATGCTAAGATTCGAGGGACGAATTTGGGTTCCAGCAGTACAAGATATTAAAGAAGACATCTTGACAGAAGCTCATAGCTCAAGATATTCGATTCATCCGGGAAGTACGAAGATGTATCAAGATTTGAAACGACATTTTTGGTGGCCAAATATGAAAAGAGATGTTGCAGAATGCGTTGCAAAGTGCTTAACATGTCAGAGAGTGAGGGCAGAACATCAAAGTCCAAGCGGATTCCTTCAACTGTTGGAAATACCTGAATGGAAGTGGGAGTATATCACAATGGATTTTGTGGTAGGTCTTCCAACAACTCAGAAAGGATACGATGCGATATAGGTAATAGTGGACAGACTAACAAAATCTGCACACTTTTTGCTAATAAATATTAGATTTAATCTTGATCAGCTTGCAAAACTATACGTCAAGGAGATCGTCTCAAGACATAGATTTCCAATATCAATAGTGTCAGATCGAGACCCGAGGTTTACATCAAATTTCTGGAAGAGATTACAAGAATGCATGGGAACGCAATTGAAGATGAGTACGAAATATCATCCATAAACTAATGGGCAAAGAGAACGAACAATTCAGATGCTAGAAGATATGCTTAGAGTGTGTATCATGGATTTCAAAGAAAATTGGGATGATAATCTACCATTGGTGAAATTTGCAAATAACAACAGTTACCATGCAAGCATTAGTATTCCACCATACGAGGCGTTGTACGGTAGGAAATGCAGAACTCCACTATGCTGGGATGAAGTTAGTGAACGTCAACTGCTAGGACCAGAACTGGTACAGCAGACCACTGAAATTATCAAACTCATCAGAGCAAGACTAGTAGCTGCTCAAGATCGACAGAAGAAGTATGTTGATCAACATAGGCAGAATCGTGAATTTGAAGTAGGAAATTTTGTGTTCCTGAAAGTTTCTCCTTGGAAGGGAAAAATTCATTTCGGGAAGAAAGGAAAGCTCAACCCAAGGTTTATCGGACCTTTCGAAATACTACGAAGAGTGGGAGAAGTAACTTATGAGGTAGTGATAAGTGGATTTTATATACACTTCTCTGGTATCTTTTACTTGAATTAGTTGCTTATATTTATGTGTTTTAGTTACTTTTCATGCATTTTTTGTTCATTTTGTAGGTTATACGTTTGGGAGCGGTGTGAGCAACTATTGGTAAGGAAAAACAAAGAAAACACAAAGAAAAGCAAACTGGACATCATTTGGGCTTTCATGTTTACTTCATGTTCTTAGTTTGGAACTTAGCTTACATTGAAGAGCATCGTCTTAGCTTTCCAGAACATTTTGAATCATTCCAATCGGAGTTCGGATGCGAGAGTTATGATCGTTGTACCAACGGACGTTGAACGTCATGGTTTTGAGTGGTTATTTGCATAGCAGTCACTTCCAGCTCAATTTAAACCTTCTTCTGCTCAGAATTTCTCAATCCTAAAGGAATGAAAGTTGTAGATCTCGTCTATATCTTCGATTTGATAGGTGGCAGGCCCCGTAACTCCTCCCGAATAAAAATGTATGGCCGTTTTACCAGAGGACGTTGCAGCAGAAAATGTCAAAACATGGGGCAGCGTCGGGGCGCCCAAAATAGGCCTATGCCCAGCGCCGAGGCGCTGGGGAGCAGTGTCTGAGCATCGTGCCCAGCGCTGGGACGCTGGGGGAAGAGCTTGGTGCGGCCTGGACGCATTTTGGGCGAATTTTGACACCTTTTTGACTCCAAAATGGATTAGGTTTGTTCCTAAGCTCAAAATTGGACTTGTAATCTATAAATACTTGATGTAAGGCATAAAATAAAGGGGGATTACATAGATTAGACTAGATTAAACACTCCATTAAATTAGAATCTAAACCCTAGTTCTTAATTAGCCATTGGAGATTGAAGCAAATTGAAGAACCTTTGAAGATCAAGAGCGAAGAGCAAGAGGGAGCATCGATTTCTTTGACAATGATTCTATTCTCTTCTCTTATCATACTTTTATCTGTTAATGTCTATTCAATTGTGGATTCTTGGTTTTAATTCATTAATTATGAACTAATTCTTTTATTAAGATTTCAATTGAACCTTTTATGGCTATAAATTAGTTATTTGATTTATTCTAATTATTTGTGTCAAAGTGAGTTGTTTATCTTGCCTTATGCTTATTGATTAATTATCTGATCAGTAATTACCTTGTTACTCTAGAAGGAATTAAGAAAGGAATTCTAGGGTTAGAACTGGGCATGGTGACATGTGACTTAGTTATTTGCACAGTGAATAAGTAGGTTTGTGAATAAAATGAGAATATCTATTTACCGCATGTAACACATAAGAAATTGGGATTGTAACGAGTTTAATTCAATTATTTTGCATAGAGATATAGCAAAAATTAATCTGGGTTAAATAGAAGGCAAATGATCACTTGAGCTTTGGCTTTTGGCATTTGAGAATTCATGTTAACAATTCAGTAGGCATAATAATTGGGATAATTGGATAATTGATTTATAGTTCATAATTGGGGATATTGAAGTCTTAATCCTTATTTATCTGAATTTAATCAAATCTTAGTTTTGTTTATTTGCTTTCTTTTAGAATAATCTCTTTTAATTGTTTTAATTTAGTTTTATTAATTAGAAAAATTGCAATTTGAGATTGTTTAAATAAAATTAGTTTGGTTAAGAATTAGTACTTGGTGATTTTTATTAAATAATTCCTCGTGGGAACGATACTCTACTTTCACTTTATTACTTGTTGACCGTGTATACTTGCACATATTCATTGATTGTGAAATCGATCAACAAGTTTTTGGCGCCGTTGCCGGGGAATTAGTTTAATATTTTTTTTTACCAATATTAATTTCAATCAAATTAGTCTTAATTTAAACATTTTTTTTTTATTATTTTTAATTCTCTTCTTATATTTCTCTCATTTTAGGTACCATGGATGACTTTGAGTATCAATGGCCATACACCAACGTGACTCAAGCAAGGGGAATGGAAATTGACAGACTCGCGACACTTTTCGCAATGGCGGGACAAATTAAAGAACTTTCGAGGAAGTTGGACGTTATCGCATCCCAACAGAGTCGAAAGATGGCAGTTATGTGTGACTATTGTGCTGGCAATCACCCGAGTAATCAATGCACCATCAATCTTGGGCCGGTACAGTATGGTGGTAACTACCTCAATCAGTATCCATATGATAATTATGAACAAGTTTGGGGGTATCACCCGGATTCTTCATGGAGCTACAACTATCAAGACCAATACTCTACTCCAAATCCAACATACACGCCATAATTCTCATCTCAACCTCTATTAAAAGAAGAAAATTCAAGGTTGGAGGAATTGTGGTCCAAGTTCGAGGAGAGAGGGATTAATCAAACGGGGTCAATTCTAAAACTTGCGGATTAGATAGAGCAAATGACCAAAGTCATAAACAACCTTCCTCCAAACACTTGGCTTTATGACATGGATGACGAAATTGATGAAGTGCCCGAGCCAAATCTACAACTGGATGAGACACGAGATGTTGAAAAGAGGAGACAAGTGGGGATAATGAAAATAAGGTCGGTGAAGAACTAACTATGATTACCAACGAGGAGGAGCCGATGTTATTAGTGCCCCAAGTTCCTTCTCCGCCAAAGTTCAAGAATCCGGTTATATTTGTAAAACCTTGTCCGATAGGTAGTCATTTCGTCGACAATACTCCTTGTGATGTAAAAGAGAGTACAACTTCGAAGCCATGGTTCAATGAGTTGGAGAAGATAGAAGAAGAGATTTTTGTGTCCGATGCCTCAATGCCGAATCTATTCATGAGACACAATGGAAAAAACACCTAGATGTTGGACGTTCTTTAATGTGATCTTATCTAAACAAAGCATGCTAGGTGACTTTAATACAATGGCTATCGTAAATAGGAATGTGACGCCCCCAAAATAGGTATACATCACCTATTCTGAGTTGTCAATACATGGTACAGAAACAACTACAACTTTATTATTACAACAGTAAAACTGTGGGTTTGAATACAAATATTATCTTCTAGACAATATCTATACTCAAATAAATCCTCATCACATTTATTGATACATTATTTTACAAAAATGGTGAGGACTACTAAACAACTCTCTCTAGAACCTTCATTCCATACCCACTAGTACTCGCTATATTCTCTCGCCTCCACGAGAAGAAAAATAGAACAAAAAGGAAAAGGGTGAGCTCAACTAGCCCAAGAAGAATATTATGACTAAGATAATATACAACAAATTATCGTTAGTCTTCAACAGGGAAAAATCTAATAGAATACAATAGACAACAAGTTTTAAATCAATATTCGCATTGAAATAATAATTCATTAGAAGAGTTAAGTAGAGAATGCAAACTACTATCTTCTATGTATTAATTTAAAAGTTCATCGCCTATCTTTTATCCTTGTAACATCAATTAATATATATCCGAATCAAATATTCATCTTTGCACTACTGAGCCAAAGATATTCATCGATTAATCATGTTCATCTAAACACTGCTCATCTTTTGCACTACGGGCCAAAGATATTTATCGAAAATCATTCATCTTTGCACTACTGGGCAAAGATATTCAATAATATCATCATTTAAGACCGAGGATGATGAAAAATATTTTAAAGAAACGAATCCAAAGTGAAACAAAATGACAAGGATTAATGATTAAGGTTTAAGTACTTTGTTTTATCCATGTCCAAAAATACCTCAAAAATAATCATAGTGGTGTAAAATTCAAGAATGATCAAAACATGGATACAATCAAAGCTAGTATCCATAATAGATATTTTGGACGAAAACAAAAAAAATTTAATTTTTCTGTGAATAGTGCTGTATTCGTGAATAGTGCCGTATACGTGAATAGTGTCGTATACGTGAATAGTAACTCCGACACAAAAAGTTCCAAATTTAATTAAAAGTTTAGATCAATACTTCGGCATAATGATATTGGAAGAATTAATATCATATTTTTTTAAAAAAATAATATTCCTTACCTCGAAAGATTAGTACTTCTAGCTGAAACACCGGATATAGGCTATGACTTGAACTTGCACCGTATAGCAATACTCAAAATATACTCAAAATACTCACAAGAATACGCTCGATAATATAGAGAGAAAAAACTTGGATTTCGGTGTAATTTTCAATTCTAACCTAAGCACCCTATTTATAGGAAAATGCTTAGAACACCAAAGCAGAAAATTTAATAAAATATAAATATATATATCAAAATTCCTACGCCACTCTTGAAATCTGATTTTAGCTCAATAAGCACATGCCACCTTCTAGAAAAAGTAAGAAAAAACGCTTTTCTAATTTAAAATAATTTAAACTTCCAAAAATCAATTATTTCGGAGTTTCAGAACTTCAATAATTCACAATAAATAGCCCTTTTATCAGAAAATTTGAAACTTGCGACTTTTTATAGGAAATTCAATTCTCTACAACTTTACAGAAGAAAGTTTTCTAAATTCCAAACAAAATTGACCAAATCCACAAACGGAGCGATTTTACAGTGCTATAATCAAATTTCGGTCAAGAAATGGGGTCCACCGACACATAAAACATGCTTTAAATATTTTGGTAACAAAATACTCCTCCACATATACTCATATATCCCACATTCATCGTAAAAACATCATCATTATTATTTTATTAAAATATAATAATATATTTAAATGAATTATTTTATCAGAAAAAGATAAAATTTCAATTTTCAACAATTGTCACATTAAAAATTTTCTCCATCTATATCCACATAAAATCAATATTTTCCTCATCATATGAATCAATAATTAATTATTCACAAATAATATTACAGAATCACAATATTGACAACCAGGCAGTTCCCAAGAAAGAGGGGGCTTTCCAATAAGAATTTCTCCTTACTGGCGCGCAATTAGGTGACCAAACCTCTCCTTAGACAGAACTTTCTAGACATTGCCAATAATGTTATCTAATAATATTATTCAGATAATATGAATTATTGCTTTGATAATGAAAAATACTGTGTAATGACAATTATTGAAACAACAGCAATATAAAATATCAACGCAACAATTATTAAATCAATAAAATAAAATACTGAACAGTAATTACTGTAACCATTATTGAGTAGTGCCTTCTTACGTAAGAATCAATAATTGGTGCAATACCACGTAAGCTCTTCTTGTGTAACCAACCACCAGTATTTTAACAAAGATTAATTGGTAATAACTACGCTAGTTATTTTTAAACAACTTATATTTGTCGTTTCTTCATCCAATCGCTTTCAGTTATGGGGCCCATACATTGTTTACTGTTGCATTGCATTTAATATTCCCCGACAGATTTAATATTCCCAAACAACAATGAATATTTTATAACCACTTGCTTATTTTGAAATATTTGTGTATTTTACCCATAACTATCCACATTAATCAAATCAACCCTTACTATTTCAAAATAATAAATAGAGAAAATTAAATTTCATTAATAACAAGTTGGGGTCTTACAAGGAACATACCAAAAGCTATATTATTTCTGATGGATGGAGGGTTCCTCAACTTTCGAAGAGGAATTGGATAGCATTGACCAGACAAAGTCAGGCTGAAAGACTATAAATCAAGCGCTGTGTAACGACCCCAAAATAGGTCCATTCCATCCAACCCATTCTGAGTCGCCAAATACATGGTACAGAAAAACAACTACAACTTTATTACAACAATTGTCGTGCAAAATACAACAACACATATCTTTGTGAGTTTGGATACAAATATATACCAACCATGAGCACGTCACAATGACACCTTACATAAAGGTATAGTCAAAACTGTTTTTAGAAATTAGAATCTTTGGGAAGTGCTCAAGGAAACCTTCGTATATGGGAGGCCATGCTTTTAGGTTATGGTAGATATCATATGGCCACGTAATTATCCTTGGTTGACCTAATAGACCCCAAAGAAAAAACGAGAAGATTACTATCATATTCTTCCCAATGGTGAGTCTTCTCTTGACATATCATTATCTCCACTGCCTCTAATTGGGTATTATACTCCAAACAAACACCAAGATTATATAGGTAGTGCTTGTAAATATACTCGGCAAGTGGATGAGCACAACCATGTTTTATGATAACACGAGTTTGTATGTCATTAGACATCTTGTATGATAGTGACAAAACACCCTTCCAAAGTTGGGTTCGCTTCACCCTATTTAATTCACCAAAATAACTATTAAATGATGTATAAAATACAACACACTAAAGCCCTCAATAAAATTATTTTCATACTTTTTAGGGAGAACCTCAACAACTATAGACCACCGCTTCTATTCCCTTGTTATCCCCGCTTAACCCAAATTACACTTTTATTACACGAAAGGAATTGTGAAACAAAAGGGTGAGCACAACTAGCTCGATAAAGAATATTATGACTAAAGATAAATAAATTCTCAATAGTCTTCATCGGTAATGAATCGAGAGATTTAGAACATATGGTAGATGATAAAACTTTTCAACCATAGTTGCGTGAACGAAGCAATCCATTAGAAGAGTCAAATAGACCATAAAATCTATTATCTTCTCCATGTTAAAAGTCCACCAACAATGTTTTATCCCCGTAACATCAATCAACAATTCACATCCCACAATCACATGTATAAATCATAATCATAATTGTAGTTCTAAATTCCTCTCTCATCCGGGACGAAGATAATTTCATCACCGTCTTTACGAAACATCAAAGATCATGGTTATACCAAATCACGCCCTGCTCATAATCATACTAATAAATTCATCTTTGCACCACGGCCAAAGATATTCATCAACAGATTCATCTTTACACTACAAAGCAAAGATATTCAACAACGAGCCATCTTTGCATTACGAGCCAAAGATATTCATCAATAATTCATCTTTTACTACAAAGCTAAAGATATTCAACAACAGTCATCTTTGCATTCACGAGCCAAAGATATTCATCAATAATTCATCTTTTACTACAAAAGCAAAGATATTCAACAACAGTCATCTTTGCATTACTGAGCCAAAGATATTCATCAATAATTCATCTTTGCACTACTGAAGCAAAAAGATATTCAACAACAGTCATCTTTGCATTACGAGCCAAAGATATTCATCAATAATTCATCTTTGCACTTCAAAATAAAAATATTCAACAACAGTCATCTTTGCATTACGAGCCAAAGATATTCATCAATAATTCATCTTTTTTTCTACGTGCTTAAGATATTCAACAACGGTCATCTTTGCATTACGAGCAAAAGATATTCATTAATAATTCATCTTTTTTACTACAAAGCTAAGATATTCATCAACAAGTCATCTTTGCATTACGAGCAAAAGATATTCATTAATAATTCATCTTTGCACTACGGCTAAGATATTCATCAACAAGTCATCTTTTTACTTTCTGAGCCAAAGATATTCATATATCAAAGAAATACATAATCATTTCGGAAGTTATATAACAATAATTATAACCATGTTGATCAATTCACCTTTGCACTTAAGCTAAAAAAATATTCAATTGTAAATTCAATGGTAAGACGATCATACGATTCGATAATTCAACTTTTGCACTCTCGGCAAAGAGAACCTATGGCCACGATCATACCAATAATCTACTCATCTTTACACTCAAGTCAAAGAGAAATATCATCATTAGGGTTATAAGAATGTTATATAAAAATAATATAATCAAAACATGGTTTTAATTTCAAGAGTAAGATTCATAAATCAACGATAATTTGGTCAAAAAAAAAAAAACAATTTTATTGTGAATAGTACCTGTGAATAGTAACTCGTGAATAGTAACTCATGAATAGTAACTCATGAATAGTAACTCGTGAATAGTAACTCGTGAATAGTAACTCATGAATAGTAACTCGTGAATAGTAACTCGTGAATAGTAACTCATGAATAGTACTCAAATATTTGTACATAAATCTTTAGTATCGTAAATAATGCCATATACATAAATAGTGCCACATACATAAATAGTCTTGAGTATCGTGAATAATCTTAGTATACATGAATAGTACCATATCGTGAATAGTAACTCAGACACCAAAAGATAGAAATTCCACAAAAAAAACATTTTCACGCTTCATGAATAGTACTTGTGAATAGTAACTTGTGAATAGTAACTCATGAATAGTAACTTCGTGAATAGTAACTCATGAATAGTAACCCCAGACATGAAAAAGTTCCAACTAATATTTCAAAGATAATGATATTGAAGAAATAATATCATTTGAGAAGAAAATAACATCCATTACCTCAAAGAATCGGTTACTTGAAGGAAAGGTCGGAAAGTGATCTTTGAATGAAACTTATCTTGAACAACAACTCTCAAAGTATCTAAATACTCACAAAATACGCTCAATAATCTAGAGAGAGAAAGAGAAAACTTTGTTTACGGTGTGATTTTCAATTCTAACTTAGCCCTCTATTTATAGGAAAATGTTAGCCGTAAAAAGAGACTTGACACTACCTACGACGATGGCTTTACTCGCTACTATTGCCACCCACCACATTTGAAATAAAATTCAGCACATTTTTTCACCAACCACAAGTGGGGCCCACCAATTCTAGAATTTTCCACCAAAATCATTTATAACCTAATTTACGAATCAATCACCTCTTAAAATTCATAACAAATTATACGCTCATTTTAACGGTTCAAAATTTGTGAACATATACTCAACTTATATATGTATAACATATCCAAAAATCCCAACGATCCAACGATCGATTAAAAATTATAACTCACATAATAAAGTCATTTAAGAACAATCGATTTGATCTTTTAATACCCAATCGACAAAATCTTGATAAAATACCTCAACATTAATTCCTTCATTTATAAGCGAAAGTAGTATGCACACAAGCCAATCATGTTTGATGATAAAGCATATACTTTGTAACAATCTTATTCATTTATTAATAAAAATATTAATTTATTAAAGGCTTTTAATTATCTACATGATCTTTGTTTTTATAATATGTGATAAACCCATAGTTTTAAGCAATGCTTTTAGAATAATGATGATGATCATTCTAATGAGATCTAAATTCTTAGAAAGCTTAAAACTAAAATAGTTCCCAATCGTTGGATTACTAAATTGGGGATTAGTGAATCCGAATAGATTGGTACATACGTTGCTTGCTCATTGGATGAGGATGATTGATCTCATGATCATTTGTGTGGAGACACTAAAGCAAGTATGTAGGTGCTTATTAGAGAATAAGTTCATTGAACGTGGCTCGCTAAGGAATACCTAATGGAGTTTTATTTGCTGTCGATAGGAATTCTGTAGTGATAGTAGTACAAGTAATCCTTGGACTTGAGATCATCATAGTATCTTGTGTATGATGAGTTATACTTTGACTTATTCCTTAAGACCCTTAGGGTATATCAAAGGGTATGCTTGGGTATAATAAGTTGTACATGGAGATAATGTATGATCAATAAAGAATCTACCACTTCTAATAAAAGAAGAAAATGTCCTATGTGATTCGATAAATGACAACCCAAAGTCCTTGGCGGCGAGAATGAGATTAGAAAGGAGTTTCTAATTTGCATTATTTGGAGTTGTGCATTTAAGAGTCGAAATACATATAATTAAATAAAATAAGACTTGACAAGAATTCCATGTCTTATATTTAATTGGGACATTGTATGGTGGAAGGATTGAATTATACGGTAACTATTTACTCAAAGGTTCTTTTATGATTAATGTTGAAATCTATATTATCGGAAAAAGTCGTTGATCGCTAGGGAGGCTTATCCTATTGTAGAATAAATATTATTTAAATAAATTAATTGTTTAATTTATTTATTTAAATAAGATTAGAATTGTTCTAATTGATTTATTTACAACCTAGGTTTAATATGGAGAACCTAAAGGGTCACACCATAAAAGAAAGAATAATTATTTAAGAAGTTAATGGCATAATCGTAATAATATGTTATGTATATTTAATTTAATCTATGGTGATAGAATAAATTAAATAGCTTAATATTATTTATTTAATATTTTAGAAATATTAAATATAAATTAATAAGAGAGTCTTATTAATATTATTACAATTATTATTATTTTAATTTCTAAAAGAGTTTAGGAATTAATTTAATATAAGTACTCTCATTTATTCCTAATTGGATTAGGAAGGAAAATTAGTTAAAGGAGTTTAATTAATTATCCCTAATAAGATTAGGGAGCTTAATTAATTAAAAGAATTTAATTAATTAAATAAAACCCAATTTCTTAATTGTTAAGATGGGTTGCCCACATCTATAAATAAGAGGAGTCTTATTAGGTGTGGTATGGGTTGTTGATTTTTCAACATACGTAATAATTCCAAGTTGTTGGGAGTACACCCTTTCTATAGAGATAGAAAAACTAGGGTTTAGCCAACCACCCTTCTTCTTGAATTTTCTTCTTCCTTGGTGGATCACCTCTGAGGCCAAACATTTGGGTGGCTAACGTTGATCGAAAGGAAGGAACCAAACCCGTGGATTCAAGATTGAACGCGAAAGGATTTGGAGGTGAACTTGTACGAGGAAGCTCGATCTTCAAGGTATGATTTTATTCTTTATCTTTTCGTTTAATTAATAATTATGCATAAAGGATGATCCGGGTATATGGTTTGTAAATTTTTTAAACTCGATTTTACCACGCTTAAGACTTTTTTATGCAATTTGATTGCGTTATGAATATTACAAACCTAACAATGGCATCGAGCCAAACCTTTATCACGAATTATTAATTATTTTAATTTATATATTGATATGTGTTTAGAACAATTTAATTGGGCATAATTTTATTATATAAAATTTATTAAAAAAAAAAAAAAAATCGATTTTTTTTTTTTTAAACCGTGACCCAATTTAAATGAAAGCAATTCATGCCAAATCCGGTTTTTATCTTTGACACGGAAATCGATGGCAAATGCATTTTTTTTTTTTTTATCACGCACTAAATCGAGGATGAATAATTATTAACAATCATTGCATGAACATGATAATCTAATGATTATCCAATGATTGTTAATGATGCATACACGGAAATTATGATTTACCAAATCATGGCTGTAATAATTAAAGGCAGTGCACGGAAAACAAAGCTTTTTTTTTTTGAAAGTACCGAATTGATGATGCAGCATGTAATTCCGTTGCTGGTAATTATATATATATATTTGATATATATATATATATATATACGGTATTATATATATATATATAATAGTTATATATATATATTATTCTTAATTATTATATAATTAAAATAAAAGTTTATTTTAATTTTAAAATAAAAGGTTTATTTTAATATTAAAATATAAAGTTTTATTTTAATTTTAAATAATTTTATAATTAAAATAAAAAGTTTATTTTAATTTTAAAATTAGAATTTCATGCTAACTAATTAGAGTTAGAATTGGATTCCATGATAACTAATTGGAGTTGAAATTGCATTGCCTAATTTTCTTAAATAAAGGAGTTTATTTAGATATGAAATAGGATTTCATATTATTCAAAATAAAAGAGTTTATTTGTGAATAGGAAAGAGAATCCGTGTTTCCTTAAATAAAGGAGTTTATTTAAATATGAAATAAGATTTCATATTATTCAAAATAAAGGAGTTTATTTGTGAATAGGAAAGATAATCCGTGTTTCTTTTAATATTTTTTTTTTTACATGGAATTGATTCCATAATTAATTAAAATAAAAGAGTTTATTTTAATTAGAGATTTTTTTTTATTACATGGAATTGGATTCCATAATTAATTAAAATAAAGGAGTTTATTTTGATTAAAATTTTGATTAAAATAAAATAGTTTATTTTATTCAAAATAGGATAAATTAAAATAAAATAGTTTTATTTTGATTTAAATTTGGATTAAAATAAAGGAGTTTATTTTGATTCAAAAATTAGATTTTATACTAACTAATTTTGCCCATTAAATGATATCAATATATATATTAAATGTTTTATTATTCATGAGATGAATGTTATTTATTGATGCATATGGTGATGTGTATGATAATAAATGGGATTGATTATGGACTATTGACCAATGTGATTGGATTTTATTTTAGTTGGATGCATGAATGTATGGGTTTTTTATTAAATGGGGTCTGCAGTACCTCGTCTTCTCTAATTTTTTCTTAATGTAAATTCTATCTCTCTCTATGTACTTCCCTTGATCACGATCAAGGTTTCTATTTATTTTAAATAGTTTTGTAATAGGAATAGTTAGAATTAAATTTTGAAAAACTGGAGATAAAGGAGCAAGGAGCGCGTGAAGACCCATTTGTAATGGAGCCCGGGTTTAAATGTAATAGTTATATTTAAATATTATTTCTTGCACTCCTAGGGTTTGACCTTTTGGTTCACTTGGTGGCTCTAGTGAACCAAACTAGAATAAAAGTCCATAATCAATCCGGGTAGAATATAGTATTCTATATGTGCATGCTTATACTATATATATATTATATATTATGCAAACATGCTTCGCATGTTTATTGATATGACGCGTATTTTATATATATATGTGCATGCGCGCTAAACAAGATGAGACAAATTAAAAACAAACCCCTCAATTTTTATATTAAGTCCTAAGCGTTCAAAGATATTTGGAATATCGAGCGTAAGCCTTTCTAGCATGATAAAATTAATAGAGTATTAAATATTTAATATGAGTTTGTTGTGTCACCACAAGGCAAGTATTAAGTATTTAAGATGTTAATTTATCACATTTGATGCTTATAAAGAAAATTGAACAATATTGTTTTGTTGTGTCACCACAAGGATGATATTTTTCTTTTTTTAATATATGGAGTGCTAGGTTGGACTTAACTTGGATAATTTTGATTCGGATGTGCCACCACTTGATCAAAATAATCTAAGAGGCAAAATACAAGGAGTTGCATAGTTGATGTAATTGACAAAAGTTGTCTACCTATTTATTTATATATGGTTTGTTGTGTCACCACAAGGCTATATACATTTGAAATAGGATCCTTATTCTCACTAGCAAATCTTTAATTAGATTTTTGCCGAACTATATATATTGAGGTAATATAGTTTGAAGAAAATAGTGGGAGATACCAATTTAAAACAAGACCTAATTTATTTTGGTAATTAATAAAAGAATGTATGTTAAAATGTTGTCAATTACAAATTCATTTCTGAAATTTTTACAATGTCTAAATTACTATCATCTGCGAAGCATATTAGATGCTAAATTAACTTGTGAATAAATGCATTGGTTAAGGAATTTGAGAATAGTTCTCATAATTTGAAAAGCTATCTTATGTCCTTAATCGCTATCCACCTGCAATGGTTGCGAATAATGCCTCGAGGAAGAGATTGCTACTTTTAGAAAGTGGCAAGATGATGCACACATTATTTCGATGCATCATGCTCGTATCCATGAGTAATGAGCTTGACACGGATGAAACTATGGATGCTCCTACTATACTCCCGCACGTCAAGTAGTTGATGGTGAGGAAAAGTAGGGCCTGATAGATATCGAGATATCTAAGGAGCTCTTCCGATCTAGAATGGCCAATGGCACTATAAATGCAGACACAAAAGTTCTTAACATAATCAATTTGATTGATCAATTAGACAACGAGTTTTGTCATGGATGGATAGTTGAGCCAAGATTTGATCTTGCACTCACTCCGGACTCCTTTCACAATTGTTGTGAATTTTTCATATAAACAAGCTAGATATCGACTTTCATTGATTTGCTTAACATGTTGAAAAATGTTGAGAGTCACTTTCCAACCAAGAAAAACCAAGTCTTACTGGTAGGGGCCAAATGATCTTCTGAAAAGAAGAATGATTCAAAGAAGGTATATAGAAAGGCAAAAACAAAGGATAATAAGAACAAAAGCGTCTGAGATAGCAAAGGAGTTTGCTTCCACTTTGCAATAAGCACGGACAACTTGGAAAGAAAGCTGCGAGAAGCATCTTGCGAGAGGCTAACCAAAGAAGCTTAGTGAAGTTTGGTTACAATATTTTTTTTGTTCATGATTGAAATAAATTTTCTTTTAAGTCGAGGTTCTACTTGGGTATTGGATACCGATTTTGGTTATCATAAATATAGATTTATGAAGGGACCAAGCAGAAGTAGAAAGCTAAACAAATATAAGTAATTCTATGTGTGGAAAATGAAGCAAAGGTTCTTTGCATTAGCTATAGAAACTTATAGTTTAGCATCGCCACGGGCAAATCTATTAAGTCGATAAGTTGTTATTGTATTCCAGCCTCTCGTTGAAAACATTATTTCCATTTTATTGTTGGATAATGAAATCTTTGGTATTATAATAAAGAACAATTGTTGTTCTATTTATAATAATAATGTTTTGTATAGAACTGGAATATTACTTAATGGATTTTGTATACTTGACTTACGTGAAAATATATTTTGTAAATTGAACAAACTAGTATAAGAAAAGGAGATGATTATTCAAAGAGTTGAATGTGTGTATTTGTTTGAAATACAAGTGTGAATTATTTGAAAGGTTCAAAGAATTCAAAAGTGAAACAAATTGGCAAAGTATTAAGATTCTTTGATTAGATCAAGGAATAAATACTTGTGCAATAAGTTTCTAGATCATCTCAAATGGTTTTCTCATAATGGACACATCTTGATACACAATAATTGATTGATGTATCCGAAAGGAAAAAATCGTACCTTGTTGGACATGGTGCGGTCCATAATGATTTTACCGCATTCCAATATCCTTCGGGATAATGTCCTAGAAATGGTACGCATATCTACTGAAAATGGTAACCTCAAAATCCATTTAAGACTCCATAAAAGTTATGGATAGGGAGGATTCCTAATCTTAAGTATGTTAAGATAAGGGGTTGTCCAACTTATGTGAAACGATTTCAAAAAGATAAGCTTGGGACAAGATTTGACAAGTGTCGATTTGTGGGACATCCTAAAGTAAGTTTAGGGTATATGTTCTATAATTCTACTTAGCAAAAGGTGTTTGTTACGAAACACGCTGCCTTTTAAGATAAAGGTGTTTATCATTAAAAGGGGCTAGTGGGAGGATAATAGATCTTGAAGAGTTCAAGAACCACAAAACACTATAAGTCAAATAAGAGAAACCTGTAGATAGACCTATTGTACCACAACCGAATCGTAAATCTGGAATAGTACCAAAGATACCTAGGAGGTATGGATTCATCATGGATGATGATGATGAGGTACACATCATAGAAGATGATGATCCAGAGTTACATTCGATGAGGTAAGACTTCTAGTGTGTACAAAAGGGTCAGTGGGAGCATCGTGACATTCCTAGTACTATATGTTGATATACTACGGATAAGGAATGACATACCAATGCTACAATCAGTAATGATAAAGTTGTCTAAACATTCCTCCATGAATGGTTTGGGAAGAGTATCTTAATTGGGGATAAAATCTATATAGATAGATTTAAAAGGATGCTCAACTTAACCCAAGGAACGTATATTCATTTGATGCTAAAGTCGTTTAGCATGGCAAACTCCAAGAGATGTCTCATGTTGATGAGCCATGGAGTGTATCTCTCTTAATAGTCCCCATAGACTCCAAAGAAGAGAGATCGCATGAGTGACAATCATGTATGCAATGAAATATACGAGACCTGATGTTGATCGGTCATATTCTGGAGAAGTTCACTATGAGTCAGTGAAAAACATCTTAAAGTGCTTAACCGGCACTAAGGATGTGAGCATATTCATGGTGGGTCTGAATTAAAACTAGAGGGCTTTACGACTCAAGTTTTTTCGATGCAGACCAAGACGACGAAAATCCACTTTAAGGTAAAGTGTTACCTTGAGCGGTGGTGCGTTGAATTGGAAAGGTTCCAAATAGCAAAAGAGTTCTTTGGTTTAGTGATAAAGACAAAGTATATAGCTATAAATGAAGGCTGCAAGTTAATTGTTTGGATTAAAAGTTCATTACGAACTAGGAATAGTTCTAAGTCTCATCTTGGATCTAAACATGTGTTGTGGCACTTTCATTTGATTATTAGAATCATTGAAGATGGGAAATCACTATAGAGATAGTGGACTCTCATGAACAACATTACATTTCCATTAACTAAAGCTTATCCAACAGCAGGATAATCGTCACTTAGAGAAGAAGAGTATTAGATACCATGACGATTGGCTTTAGTGCAAGTGGGAGATTGAAAGTAGTATGCATACAAGCCAATCATGTTTGATGATAAAGCATATACTTTGTAACAATCTTATTCATTTATTAATAAAAAATATTAATTTATTAAAGGCTTTTAATTATCTACATGATGCTGTTTTATAATATGTGATAAACCCATAGTTTTAAGCAATGCTTTTAGAATAATGATGATGATCATTCTAATGAGATCTAAATTCTTAGAAAGCTTAAAACTAAAATAGTTCCCAATCGTTGGATTACTAAATTGGGGATTAGTGAATCCGAATAGATTGGTACATACGTTGCTTGCTCATTGGATGAGGATGATTGATCTCATGATCATTTGTGTGGAGACACTAAAGCAAGTATGTAGGTGCTTATTAGAGAATAAGTTCACTGAGCGTGGCTCGCTAAGGAATACCTAATGGAGTTTTATTTGCCTGTCAATAGGAATTCCTGTAGTGATAGTAGTACAAGTAATCCTTGGACTTGAGATCATCATAGTATCTTGTGTATGATGAGTTATACTTTGACTTATTCCTTAAGACCCTTAGGGTATATCAAAGGGTATGCTTGGGTATAATAAGTTGTACATGGAGATAATGTATGATCAATAAAGAATCTACCACTTCTAATAAAGAGAGAGAAATGTCCTATGTGATTCGATAAATGACAACCCAGTAGTCCTTGGCCAAGGCAAAATGAAATTAGAAAGGAGTTTCTAATTTGCATTATTTGGAGTTGTGCATTTAAGAGTCGAAATACATATAATTAAATAAAATAAGACTTGACAGTAATTCCATGTCTTATATTTAATTGGGACATTGTATGGTGGAAGGATTGAATTGTACGGTAACTATTTACTCAAAGGTTCTTTTATGATTAATGTTGAAATCTATATTATCTGGAAAGTCGTTGATCGCTAGGGAGGCTTATCCTTATTGTAGAATAAATATTATTTAAATAAATTAATTGTTTAATTTATTTATTTAAATAAGATTAGAATTGTTCTAATTGATTTATTTACAATAACCTTTAATATGGAGAACCTAAAGGGTCACACCATAAAAGAAAAGAATAATTATTTAAGAAGTTAATGGCATAATCGTAATAATATGTTATGTATATTTAATTTAATCTATGGTGATAGAATAAATTAAATAGCTTAATATTATTATTTAATATTTTAGAAATATTAAATATAAATTAATAAGAGGAGTCTTATTAATATTATTACAATTATTATTATTTTAATTTCTAAAAGAGTTTAGGAATTAATTTAATATAAGTACTCTCATTTATTCCTAATTGGATTAGGAAGGAAAATTAGTTAAAGGAGTTTAATTAATTATCCCTAATAAGATTAGGGAGCTTAATTAATTAAAAGAATTTAATTAATTAAATAAAACCCAATTTCTTAATTGTTAAGATGGGTTGCCCACATCTATAAATAAGAGGAGTCTTATTAGGTGTGGTATGGGTTGTTGATTTTTCAACATACGTAATAATTCCAAGTTGTTGGGAGTACACCCTTTCTATAGAGATAGAAAAACTAGGGTTTAGCCAACCACCCTTCTTCTTGAATTTTCTTCTTCCTTGGTGGATCACCTCTAGAGGCCAAACATTTGGGTGGCTAACGTTGATCAAAGGAAGGAACCAAACCCGGTGGATTCAAGATTGAACGCGAAAGGATTTGGAGGTGAACTTGTACACGAGGAAGCTCGATCTTCAAGGGTATGATTTTATTCTTTATCTTTTCGTTTAATTAATAATTATGCATAAAGGATGATCCGGGTATATGGTTTGTAAATTTTTTAAACTCTGATTTTACCACGCTTCCGCACTTTTATGCAATTTGATTGCGTTATGAATATTACAAACCTAACAATAACCACATAAATAAATTCATCATTTATATCCACATCAAATAAATATATCATTGTCATATAAATCAATAATTAATTATTCATAAATAACATTATAGAATCACAATAATGACAACCAGGCAGTTCCCAGGAAAGAGGGGGCTTTCCAATAAGGATTTCTCCTTACTGGCGCGCAATTAGGTGACCAAACCTCTCCTTGACAGAACTTTCTAGACATTGCCAATAATGCTATCTAATAATATTAATCGAATAATATGAATTATTTATCTGATAATGGGAAATCTTTGTGCGTGACAATTATTGAACAATAATAATATAAAATTTCAACGTAGCAATTATTGAATCAATAAATAAAAATATTGAACAAGAATTACTTTGTAATAATTATTGAGTAGTGCCTTCTTATGTAAGGATCAATAATTCAAAAATACTGTATAAAACCGCAGGTGCCATCGCTTGTGCAAACACGCGTATTCACGTATTTTAAACCATCGGGTATTCCAACAATGTTAATTGATAATTGATTACGCCGTTATTTATAAAAACTTAATTTTGTCGTTTTCTTCATCCGGCGCTTATTCTTACATTATGGGGCCCACAAATGGGTCACTACCGTAAGTCATTGCGAATATTCCCAAATGTAAAAGAATATTCCACGACCAAACGAATATTCCCTACAACAACAATGAATATTTTATAACCACTTGTGTATTTTAAAAAAATTCATATATCACCCTTAACTTTAACTTTTATCAATTTAACCATTTACTTGAATAGTAATTATAAGAAAAATTGAATACTTTTATTTCATAAAATTCGGGTATTACATCACGATCGGGAGGCAAACCGAGAATTTTATATTTATATGCTTTACTAGTTTATTTAGTAGATAGGAATTAATTTGCTTAGTAAGTTCTCTTATAATCTAATACATGTTGTCTCTCTTCATTGCAGGTATTGGAGGTTCAATGGATAGGAAAATGATCGTCGCTACCATCACCACCAGCACCTCACGCTTAGCTGATTACAGGGAAGTTCTCTTCTACTTATCGCTATATTCTTACAATGAGGACATTGTAATTGCTAAGTTTGGGGGAGTTTAGTTTAGTTCGTTATTGCATGTTTAGTTTCATGTTTATGTTATGTTATTTTGCATATGTTGTTAATATAGTTTAGGTTCATTATAAAAAAAAAATTCAAAAATTTAAAAATTCAAAAATAATAGTTAGTTACTATGTTCATTTTGCATAAGTCTAGCAGTTTGTTATAGTTAAGTTTATTTTGGCCAATGATGAGATTGGAATTGGGTAGACAAGTATAATACTGACTATTAGAGCTTTGATGTGATTTTTTGTTATGAATTGAATCTTTTTACATTTGAAACTAGTATAATAATGATATCACAGTAAAAACAACTTGTTGATTGATTGAGTTTAAATTGATACATAATGGGATTCTAAAGGATAATGCAAGTTTGAATGAAAAAATGACAAGAATAAGTAGTGATGACTAAAGTTAGACAAGAACCTAAGTTTGGGGGAATATTTGGGGTATATAAGCTATATAAAAAAAAAGAAGAAAGAAAAAAAAAGAAAACAAAGAAAAAAAAAAGTATGAATAAATACCGTGGCATGCTTGTCTAGTTTTGTGGCCTTTGTTACTTGAGTAAGTAAGCTTAGGGGATTGTCTTTATACCTAGCGCCTAAAGGTCTTAATGGTGCAGGGAGTCGTTGGTCGGCTCGTTAAGGTGGCATTGAAAAGCCTAAGGGAATAAGACATTGCATAGCTATGTGTATATAAAAAAAAGAGAATAAAGCGGGAAAAAAGAGCAAAAAGCCCCCGTAGATGAAAATAAAGCACGAGTATCCTATGTTGACCCTCGATATTGGTAATTGTTTGATTTTAGTTGGATCTAGCTTGTTTTTGGATTTCTTGAGTTTACACTATATGATGCCTTCGAAGAGACTTGTTATGTGTTAAATTTGATTTTATATCGGTTTAGCATGGTTGTTGAGCACACACACGCACTATATACCAAAGATAATAACAGATTTAAGACTTGATGATTGACTAGGAAATTGTTGATTGGTTTTGATATAAAGTATTGTCGTGTTTGCTTGATTGCTCTAAGGCCGAGTGAATAGATTTGATTCTATCAAATACTGCTGGATTCGTAGGCATATAGATTAGTTGCATTTCATTGCATTGCATGGCATTATGTTGTGTTGCTTGGGGACAAGCAACAGTTTAAGTTTGGGGGTATTTGATAAGTGGATTTTATATACATTTCTCCGGTATCTTTTACTTGAATTAGTTGCTTATATTTATGTGTCTTAGTTACTTTTTATGCATTTTGTGTTCATTTTGTAGGTTATACGTTTGGGAGCGGTGTGAGTGACTATTGGTAAGGAAAAGCAAAGAAAACGCAAAGGAAAGCAAACCGGACATCATTTGGGCTTTCATGTTTACTTCATGTTCTTGGTTTGAAACTTATCTTACATTGAAGAGCATCGTCTTAGCTTTCTGGAACATTTTGAATCATTCCAATCAGAGTTCGGATGCAAGAGTTATGATCGTTGTACCAATGGACGTCGAACGTCATGGTTTTGAGTGGTTATTTGCATAGCAGTCACTTCCAGATCAATTTTAGCTTTCATCCGCCCGGAATTTCTCAATCCTTAAAGAATGAAAGTTGTAGATCTCGTCGATATCTTTGATTTTATAGGTAGCAGGCCCCGTAACGCCTCCCGGATCAAAAGTTATGGCCGTTTTACCAGAGGACGTCGAAGCAGAAAATGTCAAAACATGGGGCAGCCACCGGCGCCTTAAAATAGGCCTATGCTTGTTGGCAAGGCACTAGGAAGCGATGTCTGCGTCGTGCCCAATACTTTGAAGTATTTGGGGAAGAGCTTGGTGCGGTCTCGACGCGCGTTTTAGGCGAATTTTGACACCTTTTGACTCCAAATGGATTAGGTTTGTTCCTAAGCTCAAAATTGGACTTGTAATCTATAAATACTTGATGGAATGCATAAAATAAAGGGGGATTACATAGATTAGACTAGATTAAACACTCCATTAAATTAGAATCTAAACCCTAGTTCTTAATTAGCCATTGGAGATTGAAGCAAATTGAAGAACACTGAAGATCAAGAGCAAGAGCAAGAGGGGAGCATCGAGTTCTTTGACAATGATTCTATTATCTTCTCTTATCATACTTTTATCTGTTAATGTCTATTCAATTGTGGATTCTTGGTTTTAATTCATTAATTATGAACTAATTCTTTTATTAAGATTTCAATTGAACCTTTTATGGTTATAAATTAGTTATTTGATTTATTCTAATTATTTGTGTCAAAGTGAGTTGTTTATCTTGCCTTATGCTTATTGATTAATTATCTGATCAGTAATTACCTTGTTACTCTAGAAGGAATTAAGAAAGGAATTCTAGGGTTAGAACTGGGCATGTTGACATGTGACTTAGTTATTTGCACAGTGAACAAGTAGGTTTGTGAATAGAATGAGAATATCTATTTGCCGCATGTAACACATAAGGAATTGGGATTGTAACGAGTTTAATTCAATTGTTTTGCATAGAGATATAACAAAAATTAATCTGGGTTAAATAGAAGGCAAATGATCACTTGAGAAAGGGCATTTGACATTTGAGAATTCCTGTTAACAATTAAGTAGGCATAATAATTGGGATAATTGGATAATTGATTTATAGTTCATAATTGGGGATATTGAAGTCTTAATCCTTATTTATCTGAATTTAATCAAATCTTAGTTTTGTTTATTTGCTTTCTTTTAGAATAATCTCTTTTAATTGTTTTACTTTAGTTTTATTAATTAGAAAAATCGCGATTTGAGATTGTTTAAATAAAATTAGTTTGGTTAAGAATTAGTACTTGGTGATTTTTATTAAATAATTCCTCGTGGGAACGGTACTCTACTTTCACTTTATTACTCGTTGACCGTGTATACTTGCACGTATTCATTGATTTTGAAATCGATTAACAGGTAGCTTTACCTCCAAAATTAGAATATGTGCACAATGTTTTTTATGTGTCGGTGTTGCGACCATATAAACCAGATTACAAGCATGTGATCGAATATGAACCGTTGCAGTTCAGTAAAGATTTGTCTTATGAAGAGGTTTCTATCCAGATAGTAGACAAGAAAGAACAAGTGCTTAGGAATAAAGTGATACCTTCTGTGAAGGTGATATGGAGGAACCACAATGTCGAAGAGGCTACGTGGGAACTCGAAGCTGATATGATGAAGAATTACCCTGAGTTATTTGTTTAGTCCGTGTCTTCGATTCTGGGGACAGAATCCTTGTAAGGAGGGAAGAATTGACGATTTGATTGTTTGAGTTGTGATTTTGGGGACAGAATCCTTGTAAGGAGGGAATGATGTAACAATCCGGAATTTTAATTTGTAATTTTAAATATTTATTGAATTATAAATATTTATTTGAGGTGTTTATTGTTGAATAAATGTTTTGTTGATGTGATGGTTGCTAGTAAAAATTTATGAATTTAAATTTATTAGATAATATTCTAAATTAATTGAAATTATAATTTAGAGAGTTGTAATATAACATGAGATGTTATATTGTTGATTTAATTTAATAATTTAAAGTGGTATATTAAATTGTTAAATGAAATTATAATGAAATTATAATTTTGTGATATTTGTTAAAGTGGAATATTTATTTAAAATATAATATGTGTAACTAATTTATTTGATTAATGTTGGATATAGAAATCCAAATAAATAATATGTGATTACAAATGATAAACTAAATTGTTTATTAAAATAAATTAAAGGAGTTAATTTAGTTTTTGGCCAAACTAGGCTTAAATATATTAAGTCTTTAAATTTTAAAGAGTTTTGCCGAATAAAGCCTTATGGGTTTTGGATTATTAATTTTTGATTTTTGAATTATTAATAATATCAATAAAATAAATTAAAATAATAAATATAATATATTTATAATATATACGTTTATTTTGTAACTGATACAACACTAAGTATGCGTATTATTATTGGTATCAGTTTGGTTTTTACACATAACCTTAGTGCTAGACCTTAGAAAAATTCTAAGAAATTACAAAGAGAATTGAGAGGAAGCTTACGAATTTCCAAAGCAATTTCCAGCGATTTTAGAAAGGATTACAAGCTAATTGAAGGTATTATTTACATAACCTTAGTATATATATATATATATATGCATATATGAGTTTAAGGCAAAAATTTCATGTTCTGTGAATTTCTTCTTTTCGAATTGTTGCTAGACAATTGGTTACTTGTGATTATACGTGTTGTGATGGTTGAGTTTGTATGTAAACAAGAATTTGCTATGCTAATTACAGTTAAAAAGTAGGAAAAATAATGACAGTATATATTTTCTTATGTGGGTTGTGTAAGTACCAATTTTGGTGGATAATTCGTATGCTAAACTGTAAAGTGAGTCTTGTTCATGCTAGTTCGTTAAGAAACGAAGAGAACGTAGTTTGAACGAAGTGATTTGGTATAAAACTGAGATTACAGTGATGATTTTTGTGAAGGATGTCAAAAATTGATTTTTTATATGAAAAAATGAAATTTAAGAAATTAAATTAGTTAAAATGGTTATTAAATTGTTTTATATTGATGAATATGTGTGGAAACATGTTTGTAATGATTCTATATCAATTGTTTGTGTTAAATTCACTGTTTTGTGGGTGAAATTCGTGTTAGTTGGGCTAAAATTCAAAGCTCTTCGCTCATAGCCTTTACGGTTCTATCATGCACTAAGCGCAATTCTTGCTACGATCTGAAGTCGAGAAATGGCGCAATTGCTGTGGATCCCAGGCTTGTGTATGGCGCATGTTGTACATACCTGTTTACGAGATGGTGAGTTCTGCTGCTGCTGCAGACCTAGGATAGCATCATACCTTGGTCTAATGATGTGTTAGTATAGTAAACATGTAACAACAAGGTTAAAACAGAATCGTTTTAGGTGGTTAGTAAATTCAAAGTTGTAAAAATGATTAGTACGTTACGAACGCGTTATGTGATAACTTAGTATACACAATGAATGTTAGACAAGTGTTGTGAAGTCAACACTCGGAAATTCTGAAATGTATATGGTAATGTAAGACTTGTGCTAAATTAACAAGTCTAATTAGAAATGCGTGTTATGTTGAAAGTAAATATTAGTATGTCTAATAGATATTGTGGTTCTAATACTATGTGTAGGTGAACGTGAGTTTAATATTATAGCTTATGCTTGAGGCAAGTTTTCTAACTCTACACTTTCGTTGAGCTAGTTCTATTATTACATTGTGCAACTTTATTTTTATGATTGATTAAGTTCTTGTATCTAATTTGTTTATGAGGATGCAAGTTTCCAAAACCTTATCTCTTTACATTGAGCATGTTATAACCCTAAGTTTATTGGAATTCTAATCATTGTGGGTTTACTCTAACTTGTTTATAGTTAAACAAGTTTCTTTTGCTCATTCTTTTATAGTAGATGTTTCTTGAACTTTTATTCCTAGTGTTGAATTGTCGTACTTCAATCACTTTGCATAATTTATTATCATGTTGAGCAAGCTTTGTTTCCAGCTTGCTATAAATTAGTGTACATTCAGTAATCAAATTTCTAATTTGACAAGATCATAGACCTAGCATATTATTGTTTAAGCAAAGGTTTATCATGTTATTCAATTTATCTAATGCTTATGCTCTCTAGTTATTTTCAAGCATAAGTTTAATATATATGGTCAATTCACCTATGATTCTCAATTGTTCTATGTTATATTGTTATTAAACAACTGTTGCGTTATTAAACATTGTTGATTTAACTAGTTCCCTAGTTGATGATCGTTAAACTTTAAATTACCCTTGAAAGCTTATCCAAACCAAAATTTCTTTGGTGTGGAATTGTACTATAAAACTGAGAAGACCAACCTTATTATAGGGGATACGCTATGCGTTTAGATGTTTTTGCACAATACATGGTACAAAGGGCTGATCCCCCTAAGTACGTGAAGTCCCTACAGTATAACTGTTAAGGTTAAAGTTGAAAGATTACTTATAACCGTGGACATAGTTTGTGAGACCCCAGATTTTATCAATAAAGATTTAAATTTTGTCGAAATAATTTTTTAATATTATGGTGTGAATTTGAGATAATATTATAGTTGTGGGTAGTATTTATAAATTTTGCAAAGTATGCAAGTGGTTATATTATATTCGATTGGTCGGGAATATTCGGTTTAGCGGGAATATTCGCATACAACTACTCGATCATTGGTGGACCCTATTAATGTAATTATTGTCGGATTGAGAAAACGACAAAAATATTTTATTGAAATAACTACGGAAGTTTTACCGTGGATACCGTTGAACTACTTTCAGTAGTAAAAGTACGATGTCGTGTGGTTGCATAAAGACACTTGCGGTATTGATTATTGATGCTTATGTGAGAAGTCACTCAGTTTGATTCCATTATTGTCGATTAATAATATGAATTATTATAAGCGATAATGACGTTTTGTTTTATTCGTATTATTAACGTAATAAAACAAAAACATCTTTTTTATATAAAATGCGAATACTTTATTAAAGTTATTCTATAAATAGAATATATTATATTTTATTATGCATAGTGTTTTTGCATAGTGTTTTGCATAGTAAAATGTTTTTATATAAATAGAATATATTATATTTTATTTAAAAGATTTTGCTTTAAATATGGACCGTCCGATTAAAGTAAATCAATCTGACCGCTTCATGGATTAGTTACTATGCATTCCATTTTCCTATAAATAGAAGCTCATTCCTTCATTATTTTCTTACGAATTCATTGAAACTCTAGAGAGAGAAACTATAGAGAGAAAAAGAAAAGTATTCTACTACTTCACTTTTCCAATATTCAGTTCTTCTAAGGTAAGGGATATTATTTGTTGTACTTCGTAAAGGGTGTTATTCTTTCTTATTCATGAAGAGAACTTCATTATTCCATTCATTATTATTCTGTTGGAATAACTTTGTAAAAAGTGGCATACCCTATACATAACTTTTGTGATACGCCAGATACCCTATACTTGGTGAAATCCTTATATTATTCCATTCTTATTTATTCTGTTGGAATAACCTGTATACGCGGAATCCCCTATACTTGGTGATCTTTTTCTGTTATTCCATTCTTTATTATTCTGTTGGAATATCCTCGTCGTGTGTTTTACACCTAACCGGTTCCATTGTTTATTATTCCGCATTTATTATTCTCATTGGAATATCCTCATGCGTGTGTTTTACACCTAACGACAGTTCCATTGTTTATTATTCAAAGATTTATTATTCTGGTTGGATCATCATGTTTGCGTGAATTTCACCGACTCGGTTCCGTTATTATTATTATTCTGTTGGAATAACCTATCTATCATAAGCACCGCATGCATGGTGATTTCTTTTGTTATTCCATTCTTTATTATACCCAGTTGGTTAAAACTTTGACTTCTATACTCCATGAAATTAGTAGAATATCCTCGATATTTGCGTTTCATCCAAAGATCTTTTCATGGAAATATTCTTCCGATCATTCTTGAATTTTACTCTACAAAACAAAGATCTCTTGTTGACAATTTGGACGTTAATAAATCCTAGAAAATTAATTCTTAAACTTGTTTTATTGAATTCTTATATCATTGTCATCATCCTCATGTTTATATTATGTTGAAAGTTATCTTTGGCTTACGTGCATAGATGAACTTAGTATGATTATGACCGAGGTTCATTCGGTATAATCATGGCTTAATATAAATGATGTGACAAAAGTCCTCGATGGCTTGTAATGCACGATTGATGGATAGTTTTTGGTATGATTATGACCAGGGGTGATTCGGTATAGTCATGACCATTGATAATTTGATGAAAATCCTTGACCGTGGTACATGGATGATTAGATATTGTGGTTTATTCATTAAACTGAGTCTTAGTGATAAAAATTGATGAAAACCTTTTAAAACCTAAAAGATAGTAGACTTTATTTTCTACTTGACTCTTTTAATGGATTGCATATTCCGCTGCAGTTAAACTGGTTGTCTATTGTATTTTATCAGTTTAACATTGTTGAAGGCTAATGATAATTTATTCTGCATTATCTTAGTCATAATATTTCTTACTGGGCTAGTTGAGCTCACCCTTTCTTTCACTGTTCTCTTCAGGAAATGAGAATATAGCTGGGACGAGTTGGGGAAACGAGTGATGGTCCTGAAGATAGCATTAGTAGTCCTCACTATTCGTGAAAATAGGTGATAATAATTAATAATGAGGACTCCTTGAGTATGGATATTGTCTAAATGACAATATTCCTATTAGAACTCTCAGTTTATGTATTGTCGTATGTTACACGACAGATGTATAATTAAGTTTGTATTTGAATTTATGTACCATGTAAGTGGCGACCCAAGATGGGTGGCGATACCTAATTTTGGGGGCGCCACAATTGGTATCGTAGCTTAGGATATGATCCCAGGTGAGATGTGAGATAAGAACTAGGAGAGGAGAGACGGGGAATTCCTTCGCTAGTATGACCTACCTAAATTTATTTGGTATTTAATTGGTCACGAGTATAGGGATAATATGTGATATGTTAATTAACCCTTGTTTTGTGACAAGTTGTTAGAGAATGGCATCCGAAAATGCTTTGAGATAAGCAATGAAACACATGAGAGTGTTGATTCAGCTCAAACAAAAGGTAACGACCAACAACACGATAATAATCATACTGTTGGCAACGACTATCAGAATAATGATAACCATCGTGGGGGAAATTATCACGCCAAGAATGGTAACCACTTCGGTGGTAATAATGGCAAAGATAATAGAAGTGGAAATTGCAAGAAGAGAAGGTCATTTAGCCCAATTTTGTTGTGCACCAAAGTCAAGTCTAGCTGGGACGGTGGCACCAAATGTGGATATGGACAAAACAAAATCGTTGGTTTTAGGAAGTGCATTTTCATGACTTCTCAAAAAGCGAGTAAACCGAACGAAGTTATTACGGGTAAATTAATTATAAATTGCGAAGTCTATACCTTATAAGAAACCGGTTCTACCCATTATTTTATCTCTCTTGCTTGTGTTCAACGTTTAAATTTGACTCCGGAGAAGTTAGACTTTAACTTATTGGTTGAAACTTCGTTGTTAGGAGCCTTCATTACCGCTACTATTTTTAAATCTTGTTTGATTCAAATAAACACTTTCACGTTACCTGTCGATCTTATCTTTTTGAAAATACTTGCCTTTGATGTGATTTTAGGAATCAATTGGTTAACTACTCATCATGCTTTTCATAAGGCTGTTAGCTTTTATATTCATAACCAACCTGTTGTGCGAATTCAAGTAACCAAATTACTAAAGTCAATTATTGTCATATCAAGCCATAAGTAAAGAGCCCTGAACCTTTCGTTGTTGACTTCCTTGTGTGGAATGCAAAAGCCGACTTTCTCAGAGGCGACATCGTGAATGAAGATGGCAAGTTTATAGGTATCATTGTGAGGTGCTATCTAGGTTAAGGGATAGAAGTCACAGTTGGTATCAATGTGACGTACTATCCAAGTCTTGGATGAGAGTCATAGTTTTGAATGATATTTCTATTATTAATAAATTTCTGGCGTATTCTTGAAGACTTCTTAGCCTACTTAGAGCGTGAAATCGAATTTTGTATTGACCCCAGTACAAAACCCATTTCTTAAACCCTCAAATATTTCTTCAACTAAAATGAACAGTTTACGTGGTTTATGATGAAAGTCATAATAAAAGCATTGGACTAATGAAAATCATGGGTATTCGTGGTATTAGTAAGTGTTATGATGAGTTATGTTGGTTAGTATGTGAAAACATGAAAGTTTCTTAGAAATCACAAAGAGTTGAAAATCAGATTTTGGTGAAACACGTAGCATGAAATTCAATTAACCAAATCTCTTATTATATTTTGAATTTTTGAGTGTGGTCAAGTCCTAGAGTTAGATCTATGAGTTACCTAACTAATCCAATTGGAATTACTGGAAAAGGTGTTGTAGATTTTTGTGTGGACTGATTTTAGCAAAGGAGTGCAAAGCTGCAAAAACCGAAAAAGCTGCTGCCATGATTTTAGAGGGGCTGTTTCGGCCACTTAAATTATGAGAAAAATTCTGGCCTTTTGGGACATGAAGGTATATGGTATAAAGTACCTCCTGTCCAAAAATGAGCTCATTCTGACTTAAAATGAGCAAGTTATGACTATTTCAATATTTAGGTTTTTTTGACGAAAAACGCTATAACCGGAGTTCTATAACTCCGATGACCATGAAATTTAAACTGGAAGCTCACGTTAACATGGGTAAGGTCCTGTCAAGATTTGGGAATTTTTGGAGTTAAACTTGAGGTAGCTAATTTCTTAAGGAATTAATTAGAAATTGATTTTGAAAAATAGTAAATGAATTTTAAAAATTCGAGAAAAATATATTTTCATTATGGAACTATATTATGCTAAATCCCAGAAAAGAAATATTTTTGGGACTGATTTGGTATTTTTCATGAAAATAGTTTAATTACTGAACATATGAGTTAAATATGTTATGTGAAGTAACAAAGTTGAAAATAGGATTTTATGGCTAGAGAATCCTATATAGAGTATATGCATATTTTGTTTTGAGGGATTTGATAATTGGTGATGATATCTTATGAGTATGGGATTTTTGAATGATTAAATGCATTATATGGTAAAGCGTAAACAATTGAGATAAATTGTTTATAAATTTAAGAAGTGATTAAAATATTATTATACTATTAATGATATTAGATTATGAGATTATTAAGTGATTGATAACATGGGGATATTCTTGAATCCTGGATAAATTATATTATAAATGTTTAATATTTATCCTTTATCTCATTTGATTGATTCTTTATATCATTATCCTCATGCTTATATTATGTTGAAAGTCATCTGTGGCCGTAGTGCAATGGATAATTTATGGTCGTGATACTAATGAATACACGATTATCTTTGCACGTAGTGCATGGATAAATTGTGGTCGTGATACTAATGAATACACGATTATCTTTGGCACGTAATGCATGGATAATTTGTGGTCTTGATACTAATGAATACACGATTATCTTTGGCACGTAGTGCATGGATAATTTGTGGTCGTGATACTAATGAATACACGATTATCTTTGGCCGTAGTGCATGGATAATTTGTGGTCGTGATACTAATGAATACACGATTATCTTTGGCCATAGTGCATGGATAATTTGTGGTCGTGATACTAATGAATACACGATTATCTTTGGCCGTAGTGCATGGATAATTCGTGGTCGTGATACTAATGAATACACGATTATCTTTGGTAGTAGTGCATGGATAATTTGTGGTCGTGATACTAATGAATACACGATTATCTTTGGTCGTAGTGCATGGATAATTTGTGGTCGTGATACTAATGAATACACGATTATCTTTGGTAGTAGTGCATGGATAATTAATGATGTACGTGATATTAATGAATATCATCTACTTTGTAGTGCGAGGATGATTCGATAATATTAATTAATTATTGAGCCGAGTCTCAGCAATGAAATATTAATTCATGGATGTGGTAAAAGTCATCTTTGGCCGTAGTGCATTGATAGACTTGGTATGATTATGACCACGGATTATTCGGTATAATCATGACCGTAATTGAAAACACGAATATCCTTGGCCAGTAGTGCATGGATAATTCCTGGTTGTGATACTATTAAGCTGCGTCTCAGCATTATTGGTTTTACAGTTGTATATCTTTAGCTTGTAGTGCAAAGATGAATTGTTAATGAATATCTTTGACGGATTGTGAAGATGAATTTAATATTTTTAACGATAAAGGTATTCAAGGTATCCTCACCTCTTTATCATATCAGGTACGTACCCTAATTTCGAGGGCGAAATTCTATAAGGAGGGGAGATTGTGAGACCCCAGATTTGATCAATAAAGATTTAAATTTTGTCAAAATAATTTTTTAATATTATGGTGTGAATTTGAGATAATATTATAGTTGTGGGTAGTATTTATAAATTTTGCAAAGTATGCAAGTGGTTATATTATATTCGATTGGTCGGGGAATATTCGGTTTAGCAGGGAATATTCGTACAACGTCTCAATCATTGGTGGACTCCATAATGTAATTATTATTTGATTGAGAAAACGACAAAAATATTTTATTGAAATAACGGCGGAAGTTTTACCGTTGATACTGTTGAACTACTCGGTAGTAAAAGTACAGTAATACGTGTGGTTGCATAGTAGCACACGGTATTGATTATTGATGCTTATGTGAGAAGTCACTCAGTTTGATTCCATTATTGTCGATTAATAATGAATTATTATAATGATAATGACGTTTTGTTTTATTCAGTATTATTAACGTAATAAAATGCAAAACATCTTTTATATAAAAATGTAATACTTTATTAAAGTTATTCTATAAATAGAATATATTATATTTTATTATGCATAGTGTTGCATAATGTTTTTGCATAGTGTTTTGCATAGTGTTTGCATAGTAAAATATTTTTATATAAATAGAATATATTATATTTTATTTAAAAGATTTTGCTTTAAATATGGACCGTCAGATTAAAGTAAATCAATCTGGATAGCTCATGGATTAGTTACTATGCATTTCATTTTCCTATAAATAGAAGCTCATTCCTTCATTATTTTCTTACTTAATTCATTGAAACTACAGAGAGAAAACTATAGAGAGAAAGAAGAAAAGTATTCTCGCTACTTCACTTTTCCAATATTCAGTTCTTCTAAGGTAAGAGATATTATTTGTTGTACGTAAAGGGTGTTATTCTTTTTCTTATTCATGAAGAGAACTTCATTATTCCATTCATTATTATTCTGTTGGAATAACTTTTGAGTACGCCAGCATACCCTATACTTGGTGAAATCCTTATATTATTCCATTCTTATTTATTCTCATTGGAATAACTCAGATACGCTTAATCCCTATACTTGGTGATCTTCTTCATTATTCCATTCTTTATTATTACATTTGGAATATCACATGCGTGTGTTTTACACGGGACACTGGTTCCATTGTTTATTATTCGCATTTATTATTACATTTGGAATATCCTCATCATGTGTTTTACACCGACTTCGTTCCATTGTTTATTATTCAAGCATTTATTATTCTCATTTGGATCATCCATCGATTGTGAATTTCACCGACACTTGGTTCCGTTATTATTATTCTCGTTGGAATAACTTGTCATCATGCGTACACGCATGCGGTGATTTCTTTTGTTATTCCATTCTTTATTATACCCAATTGGTTAAAACTTTGACTTCTATACTCCATGAAATTAGTAGAATATCCTTTATATTTGCGTTTCATCCAAAGATCTTTTCATGGAAATATTCTTCCGATCATTCTTGAATTTTACTCTACAAAACAAGATCTTGTTGACAATTTGGACGTTAATAAATCCTAGAGAAATTAATTCTTGAACTTGTTTTATTGAATTCTTATATCATTGTCATCATCCTCATGTTTATATTATGTTGAAAGTTATCTTTGGCTTACGTGCATAGATGAACTTAGTATGATTATGACCAGAGTTCATTCGGTATAATCATGGCTTGATATAAATGATGTGACAAAAGTCCTCGGTGGCTTTAATGCGTTGATGGATAGTTTTTTGTATGATTATTATGACCGTGGGTGATTCGGTATAGTCATGACCATTGATAATTTGATGAAAATCCTTGACCGTGGTATATAGGGATGATTAGATATTGTGGTTTATTCATTAAAGCTGAGTCTTAGTGATAAAAATTGATGAAAACCTTTTAAAACCTAAAAGATAGTAGACTTTATTTTCTACTTGACTCTTTTAACGGATTGCATATTCATACCGCAGATTAAACCGGTTGTCTATTGTATTTTATCGGTTTAACATTGTTGAAGGCTAATGATAATTTATTCGCATTATCTTAGTCATAATATTTCTTCTTCGGGCTAGTTGAGCTCACCCTTTCTTTCACCGTTTCTCTTCGAAAATGAGAATATAGCCGGGACGAGTTGGGGAAGCGAGTGATGGTCCTGAAGATAGCATTAGTAGTCCTCACTATTCTGTGAAATAGTGTGATAATAATTGTAATGAGGACTCCTTGAGTATGGATATTGTCTAAATGACAATATTCCTATTAGAACTCTTAGTTTATGTATTGTCGTATGTTACACGACAGATGTATAATTAAGTTTGTATTTGAATTTATGTACCATGTAAGTGGCGACCCAAGATGGGTGACGTATACCTAATTTTGGGGGCGTCACATAGTTCGTGGTCTTATGACCCTCAGATATATTTCATGTTTCGATTCCAATTTTTGGTTATTATTGACAGAGTACTATTCAGTTTTGATGAGCCTATTCATTGGCAGTTATTATTATCTTGTTTCATTATTGCTATATCTAGTGAGCAATTGTTTTGCTCACTCTTGCATAAATATAATCATTGCAGCTAAAGTTGAGAAGGTCGACGAACCTACAACTTGCAAAGGAAAGGGAAAAATGTACAAGTGATGAAGACTTGTAATTTCATTTATGGTTATGATGATAGACTTTTAATTAATGATGTATTGTAATTATTTTTATTTTCGCACTTGTATGATGTTTAAGGTTAGACAACCAGGAAAGATTTTTATTTAATGATGTAACCCTATTTAAATGGAGGATTTATGATTTAATTTTATTATATATGGGTAGATAGATATTCATGAGTGGAAAGTGAACACCAAATCTTGTGGGAATGAAGTACCTAGATTTGGGGGTGTCACAATATTTATATAAATAATATCAATAAATGGTTACTGAAGACTATAAGGAATCGTATGGTTCGAATTCTGTTGCCTCTTTTTCAGTTATGACAAAAGAGCTCTAACTCATGCAAGAATACGTGTGTCAACAAGTAATACAGAGTAAGTAAAGTATCGATCCCACAGAGAAAGTTGTTCAATTTAAACTACTATTCATCAATCAAATCACTATTTCTATATGCTTAAACTAAAGATCAAAAGTGTGAATTATTCTATCTGCAAATAAGAACTAAAATGAGAATAAGAATGGAATAAATCAAATCTGGAATTAATGGGATCCTAACTTCATTTAATATTTCATCTAGTTACCACTATCATGCATGAATTGTTCACATATCACAGGAAAATAGTCAAGAGCACTAATAGAGTCATAGCCATTTTTCAATGCACTAGGACCTACTTACACAGCATCCACAGATGATAGACTCTATCTAATCAACAATATAACCAACATCACTATATGTCTATGTGAAATTGCAATCATACTGAATTTAAGCACAAGCCTTTATTTTAACTCATACGGTGAATAAGTATATGTCTATCTCATTCATGAAATACGCAAGCCATATACAACAGCCCCATATACGTATGCTATTATGACTACACTCCATATTGGCATGTTCATTGTCAATTCCATACAAGTATTGAAACGAATGGTGATCAAGCATTCATACATGTAAAACAACTATAATAGAATTCCCATATGATATGTAAAATAGCCCTAGAAATAAAGCATGCAACCAAACTACATATTAAAATCCGTTAGAATCCCATAATGGAGTTTAGTTCATAACTGAACCAAAAGCCATTATGGGATCAAAGTTAAACATGATTATCAAGCAAACAATTAAAAGATGAAAGATAGAACGATCAAACCCAATTGTAGATTGTAAACCAATATCAACGTTCAAATCCTACTATAAATCTAGAAAAACAATATTATAAATCCACAATGATGGAGAATCCCAAGAAGAATTAGAGAAGATGGAGTTTAGGCTTCGTTCTTCGTTGGAATCTCTCTCACGTGAAAACCCTAGTTACTACGATGAAAAAAACATCAAAGTTGTCCAAGTGTATTTGACACCAGTCAGATATCGTTTAAAACAAATTACAACCCTTTTAATTAAAAATTAAAATAAAACAAATAAACAACTTCAGCATCGCGCGCGGTCGCGTGCCTCTCCAGTATGTTCCTCGCGCGGGTGCGAGACTTGCAGTATGTATGCTGTCTCGGTCCGAGTGCTTTCATATGGCGGCAAGGCTCAAGGCTATTATTATTATGACATGCATGGCGCTTGCGTCTATAAATTCGGTTACGCTTCGATTACGTAAATGCTGTCATTGCCATCGCTACTTGTTCATTATTTTCCTTCCTTCCTTCATTATCAGTCCCTCCGCTTCACTGCAACCTCATGCCGTGCATCCGTCAGCCTCAAACCATGCGTCCAATCGCCTCTTGCCATCCAACACCACCAAATTAGGCCATTTCTTGCACTTTTTCACCAAAAGGAGTTTTAAGTACATGCAATGCAAAATAACATGAAATGCAACTAAAACAGACTAAAATGTACTTGAGATGGGCATAATTCGCGTAAATTGATATCCAATAAGTAGGTATAAAACCCACTTATCAAATACCCCCAAACTTGAACTATTGTTTGCCCTCAAGCAATGCATGCTAAATAACAAAGAAAAATGCAAAAGCACTACTATGCAGCTAACCACTATGCAAACTAGTCTCACATTATTCCAACTTAAACAGAATTTAAGCCCAAAATGCGTCAGTGAATTATCCAGATTCAGGAATACAAGTTCAAACTAAACGATGGTCATAACATCATACACTTAGATAATTCATACATGCTATAGAGATGCTGTGTGTGTGTGTGTAGTGTTCACCAAAACTTGATTCAAGCAAAGAATATATATGCTAACATGCTCGAAGCAGAAAATTATAGCCTAAATTGAGAATCATGTATGCTTATACAATGCAAAATGTTTCAACATATCCAAACAAACTAAAGTTTAACAATGGGCTTAATTGCTTTATTGCTACTCACGAGGGCGATTTTCGCTTTTCCCGCGGTGTTTATTGCTATTTTCTTTTCTTTTTCCCTTTTTTTATACATGACTGTGCAATGCCTTATTCCATTAGGCAACACTACTACCCTTTAGTGAGCTTTCAACCAACGACTCCCAGACCATGAAAGACCTTAGGGCGCTAGGTGTAGAGACAATCCCCTCGGGCGTACTTACTCAAGTTACAAAGGCCCAGAAATAAGACTAGCCACAATATTTATTCAATTTTTTCTATTTTTTTTATTCTTATCTTTTTCTTTTTCTCTTTTTTTTATATGAAGCAAACATACCCATGCGTTCCCAAAACTTGAGTTTAAGTGTCTTTATAGTCATTACTCACTTCGTACACAATTCTATCATTAAAAACAACATTTACCTCTCAGCAGACAAGCATGCTAATCTTAACCAACAAGCAAATAGGAACATTATCGTGCTACCTGGTAACATCTAAACAGCAAGCATGAATTATATCATGTATAAAATTATAACTAAGCTCAAGATATCCACTAAATTCAAAAATCTATCAAATTTCTATGTCATCATTGGCTAAATTAGAATTCAACTAACTAAAAACCTGGGATTATGCAATGTTATGCAACTAAACACATACTAAGTAAACAAGACAAAAGAAAACTAATAAATAAATAAATAAATAAAAATTTCATACTAAAATACCCCTACTATGCAACTTAAACATGCAACCAAACTATATGCAACTAACTATATACAACAACTACTCACTACAACCCAATACTCCCAAACTTAAAATTAACAATGCCCTCATTGTAATTAAAAGTGAAAGAATACTCCCCTAAGTGGCAATGTCATCTCCGTTCGCCTCCTCATGATCCGATGGTTTATCAGGCGATGGCTAAGTTTGAGATATTCTATAGTTGGAAACTAAGTGTGGGCTTCTAACTGTCCGAATGCTTGAGTCAGAAATTCTAAAATTTTAGCAAATTTTTTTTCTGTGACTGAGCTATGGCGCTAGCGCAAGTCTTGGTGTTTGACTTAGAAGTTAGTACATTGCCCTGACCACATTACTCTGCGACTTTCAGTTTTGTTTGACTTGCATTTGATCCCGAATGCTTATAGCAATTGGATTGAACCTGAGAGGAGAAACAATAAAACTATTATTAAGACTTAAAACTATCTAACATCTACTAAATATGGAAATGTAAATAAGAATTAAACAAGGAGGGGGAAAGATTGGATGGGGTGCCTCCCATCGAGCGCTTGGTTTATAGTCCGTTAGCTGGACTCTTTTCTTGACACCGCTATCCGATTCCTCTACGATAAGCTAGGAACCCTCCATCCATTAGAACTGCAATGTGCGTAGGTAGGTTCCCCATCTTGCGTGTTTGTGAATTGAAACAACCTAGCATATTTCCTGTACATGATGCCTCCAGTTCTATTGCATAGCTAGGTGCTTCGTCCGTTGTATTTGTGAATAGATTTTTGCATTGAGGCATGAAAGATTCAACTGACTTTTCTTCTTCTATTATCTCTTCCTTTGCCCACCATGGTTTGTAAGAGGCCTCATAATCGCAGAAATTCTTTCTTTGAATGTGACTACCAAGGGGACATGGGTGTGAAAAGCTCATTAAATTTTTCAACTCTAATTGAGAAGGTACTTGAGGTATAATACAAGTCAGCTCATGTTCTTCATTTTCCATACCCCCATTTGTCTCCTCAATGTCCACTCCTTTCAGTTCATTTAGTGGCATGTACACTTCTGGTTCTCTATCAGTTTCATCGTCCATGTCATAGCACCAATTGTTTGGAGGGAAATTATTCAAGGCTTCGAACATTTGATCCATCTGATTCTGAAGATTTCGAATTGACCTCTCTTGCTCAATCATCTTCTCCCCAGTTGATGCTATAAATTTGAACCACAATTCCTCCAGTCTTGAATTATCTTTCTCAGTTTTGAAATCCATGTATTGAGGACCATTCATTGACGAATTAATGAGTTGTTCCATCTGTTTGTTAAGATTTTGGCTTGATAACTCCTGACTCATCATCATCTCTTCATGGTCTGCTATGCTTTTTACATGAATTCCTTCAACCTTGAATTTTATTCTTGTTACATTGGAGGTGGATATATGAAATCTGATGGATATGTTGGACTTGAGATGCAATATTGATCTTGATAGTTATAACCCCATTCATAATCTGGGTGATACCCCCAACCTTGTTGATAATCAGGATAAACATCGTTGTTGAAGTAATCACCCCCAAATTGCACTTGTCCAACCTTGATGTTGCACTGATAACTTGGATGCTCGCCAGCATAGTATTCACATGTAACTACTATCTCTCGAGTGCGTTGGCAAGAATATCCAACCTTTCCGAAAATGTTGCAATTTGTGCTGACAATGTAGAAAATACATTGAGTCCCTCAGTGCTTGTGTCCCTTGGTTGAATCCTATTTGCATAAGGCCATTGATAAGCAAGGTCATCCATGGTACCTGAAAAGAGAAAAATATAGGAAGATAATTAAAATAAAATAAAATGTTTAAATTAAGACTAATTTGATTGAAATTAATGTTGGCAAAAATTATTAAAATAATTACCGGTTTGTTAGTCGAGAACACAAAAGTAAAGTATAGCCATCTCTCAATTTACCATACCCATATCACATATAATCCACAGTTGATAGAATACACATGAAACCCCACATTACCTAAACCACTATATGTCTATGTGATTTATGAATAATTAGGGTTTAATCCCAAGTTCTCAATTGACTACGAATGAATTAAATAAGATATGTCTATCCTAAGCACAAATCATACATCCCAACACAATGTAGAATATACAATCATAAGCTATTAAGATTAGATCCAAACCCATACTTCATCTCTTAAGTCCATATGGATTATCACTATAATTGATGGCCAATCAACTAAACAATTAAACATGAATCTTAATAGACAAACCCATAGAAATCAATAAGGCTATCAATGAAACATATCAGAAATAATTAATCCATAGAATCCATTACAATCTCATAATAGTGTTTAAATCATAACTGAATTAAAGCTATCATCCACATATTGAATAAACATCATAAGATACAATTAGGAATCAAAGAGAGAGTAAGAATAGAGAATGGTAGTCCAAATCTGTTCTCTTGATCCAAGGTTGAATCTCCAATGCTTTCCAATCGCTTCAAGTCTTCAATCTAATCAACTCTAGAAATCACTACTCTAATCTACTCTAATCTAATTATTCCAAGTTGAAGAAAGAAAATAGCAGTAGTTTTAAGCCCCCAAGGGGTGGAATATCTCTTACATAATGAAAATACGTCTAGTATATAAGTCCTAATTGAACCCCCCCTCTCAATTACGCTTCAATTGCACTGTTTAATGAAAAGTCAGCTTTGGTCAACATCAGACGTCGCGCGGCCGCGCTCATGCAAAAATTCATGTTTTTTGGCTCTGAGGTCGCGCCATGTCACAAAATAAAATGCACTACAAATTCAGCGCCTCATGTCCCATTCTTCTGCTGCAGTGTCCTCTGGTAAAATGGCCATAACCTTTGATCCGGGAAGAGTTACGGGGCCTGCAACCTATCAAATCAAAGATATCGACTAGCTCTACAACTTTCATTCTTTGATGATTGAGAAATTCTGGCCGGATGAAGGTTGAAAGTTGTCGGGAAGTGACTGCTATGAAAATGGCAAACCAAAATAGCGAAGTTTGACGTCCGTTGGTACAAAGATCATAACTCTTGCATCTGAACTCCGATTAGAACGATTCAAGATGTTCCGGAAAGCTACGAAGACGCTCTACAATGTAAGCTAAGTTCCAAACCAAGAACATGAAGTAAACATGAAAGCCCAAATGATATCCGAATTGCTTTTCTTTGCATTGTCTTTGCTTTTTCTTACCAATAGTCGCTCACACCGCTCCCAAACATAAGATCTACAAAATAAACACAAAATGCATGAAAAGTAACTAAGAAACATGAATATAAGCAACTAATTCAAGTAAAAGATACCGGATAAGTAGGTATAAAACCAACTTATCAATGGGAAACAATATTGCTTGTTAGAACTAGTTGAGATTGATGTTGTGACACATTGATATCCAGATAATTAAATATATGAGTAAGCAATAAACCATAACCCAGACAGTTGTTGTGGAAGCATAATTCAAAAGATGATAATAAAAAGTAGGCCAAGTTATAAGGCATGCACTCATTCAAGATGCTATTATGATTTCCAAATCAAAGGGCAGTAATTTCCTATCATCAGTTATTTCTAAGAATTTTGCCTAGGAATTGACTTCAGCAGTTAGAAACTCTAAACCAACTTTGCAAGGAAAATCAAACAGCAAGGCATGTACCATTTGATCAGTTACAATAGACAAGTTGTGCTTAAATAGCATGCATTCTTCCACAGAAATACCAGATGGATGAAGATAAAAATTGATCCTAGGTAATTCTAAAGTAGAAGGATGCAGTTGGAGTGTATGGACAAGAAACAGTTCATCAATGATATATGTTTGACCTTGTATACAAGTAGTAATGCTTTTTAACAAACCAGAAGAATTCGTGGAGAATTCCATGCGAGTGTAAAATTCAGATATTAAACCAGGATAGATGGACTTATTATAAAAAGATACCAAACAATCCCACCTAACATTTTTGAATTTTTCAAATAGGTCTGGAAAACTGTTAAAGGTAATCACATTCCCTGGACATAGATTATGTCTCATAACTCTGTATTTAGCTTGAGCAGATGCAGTAGTGAGATGAGGAACATCATTAGAAAAATGCAATTCAGAATGCAGAGGAAGTGTTTTACGTTTTGATGAAAAGAGGTTAGACATGATTAATAGAGAAGAAGGGAAGATAAGTGAGAAGATGAAGCTAAGTAAGAACTTAACATATGAATGCACCATATTTGAAATGAACTTATATATATAAATAGAAATAAATAATGTAATGATATGCTGCAGGCAAGATGGGTCTTAGACTAAATACACGAAATGTAGTCAAGCAAGATTAGTAGTAAATAGACTTATAGAGTGACAAGTAATATGACCATATTGTAAACTGTAGTGAGGAAAAGAAAACATTTAAGTTAAACAGTAGGGTGGATAATTTTTAAAACTTTTATTTAAGAGGGTAGGAAAATAGTAACACAAAAATGAGCCACATGTCATATAGTTAACATAAAGAATAATTAAGTTCAGTCAATTTCAAAAATGATTACAGAAGGATGTAGCAGTATGTATTTCTTAGTAAAACACGACAAAGAACTATTTCATAGAGAGAGATAGAGCCGAGTTGTATCAGAAGATAGAATACTGACATTGAAAAATAAATTCATAGAGGCAGATAGTATGTATAATCTAGCATTTATAGCAAATCTCAGTAGGATTGAGCAAGCATCAGTTAGTGCAAATAAAGCCAGTGTACATCAGTATCCACACAATATATATTCTAAACAAAATAAAGCCAGTCGACATCAGTATCCACACAATATATGATATGAGAGAGACAGATAAAAATATGAAAGGGTTTACCTGAGAGAGCAGCATAAGCAAAAAATTATACCAGTGCCATTGTTGGGTAAAATCTAATTACGCACAACACGCAAGTATACATAGTCAACAAGTAATAAAGTGAAAGTAGAGTATCATTCCCACAGAGAATTAGTTAACAAGAATTACCAAGTACTAACCTATAACCAATTTAATCTTATTTAAATAAATGATTTAATATTTTAATTTAAAATAATTAATTAAACTATTACTAACTATCCCTAGAATGAATGAAACAAGATAATGAAGACTCGAGATTACAATTTCACTTATTATTTCATTTAAGTCAACACACTTCTTATTAAGCCAAGTTATTTATACTGGATTGTTAATCAAGAACACGAAAGTAAAATATGGCCATCTCTCAACACACCATACTCATATCAAATTAAATCCATAGATGGTAGAATCAAATTGAACACCCTAATTAACTAACCCACTATATCTCTATGTAAATTATAATTAAAAAGGGTTTAAGTACAAGTTCATATTAGACTACATGCAATGCCTTAGTATATCTCTATCCTAAGCACAAATCATGAATTCCAACTCCATGTAGAACACACAAATACATGCTATTATGATCAGATCTAAACCCATAATCCGTCTCTCGAGTTCATATAGATTATCACAGTAATTGTTAGCTAGGAAATTAAGCAATTAAGGGCAAACCATAATAGACAATCCAAATATAGAACTAGAATCCATCATCCATCATCCACAATTGATTAAGCATTAAAAGATACAAATTGATAATCAATAGCTTCAATCTTCAAGTCTAATCTAATCTAGGGTTCCTAATCTACTATAATCTAATCTCATGGAATCTTCTTCTAATCCTTTTAATTCTCCTCCTTTTATATGCCTCTTTATATGTCTTTAAGTCCTCTTAGAAGTCATTGAATCAATCAGTTCGAACCAATCCTTCTTGAACTCAAATTTTGACAAAATTCACTTTTTTACATCGCACTTCCCGCCTCTATAGATTTTTACATTTGCTAGGCCACCTTCCCACCGGGCATACCTACTATTTTATAGCTTGTACCCTCGCCCCGGAAGGGGTTTTGTGAAGAGAAAGCCAGCACCGGTAAAGTGTCCTATGGTAAAACGGGCATAACATTTGAAACGAGAGTAGTTACAGGGTCTTCCACCTATCAAATCGAAGCTATCGACGAGCTCTATAACTTTCATTCTTTGAGAATTGAGCAATAATGGATGGATGAAGGTCGAAATTGGGTTTGAAGTGACTACTATGCAAATGGCCACCCAAAATAGTGAAGTTCAACGTCCATTGGTACACCGGTTTTAACTCTTGCATCCGAACTCCGATTGGAATGATTCAAGATGTTCCAGAAAGCTAAGAAGAAGCTTTACAACATAATCCAAGTTCCAAGCCAAGATCATGAAATGAACATAAAATCCCAAACGATGTCCAAATTACTTTTCCTTACCAATAGTCGCTCACACCGCTCCCAAACATATAACCTACAAAATGAACACAAAATGCATGAAAAGTAGCTAAGAAACATGAATATAAGCAACTAATTCTAGTAACATATACCGGATAAGTAGGTATAAAACCTACTTATCAGCCATATAGAAAATAAGCATGTGACATGCTTATCCTTATGTAGTTTCCCAACGAGAACCTCATTTACCCAAGTAGAAGTACACACAGATACATAGGTATATATATATATATATATATATATATATATATATATATATATATATATAATAATTCCAGATTTGACAAATCAAGATAAAAATGTACATATTTTTAACTAAAAATGAATGGATTTAAAAATAGATTTAGGGTTTTAAAAAATAAGATGAAAAAAATTGTTAAGATTCTAGGGTTTTAAAGAAAATATGAAGAATAGAGAATTGGGGATTTTAGTAAAAATCGTGTTTAAGAAAGTGAAACCCTAAAACACAAATTTCACAGATCTATCAGAAAATTTTCAAAGAAGAATTTAAAAAAACGATGAATCAATGGAAGTTTAAATAGAACTTGGTGATTTTGAATCTATTTTATGATGTACTATCATGTGTTGTATCTATTTTATGACATTTATATAATATCAATAAAAGGTTACTGAAGATTATAAGGAATCGTACGATTCGAATTCCTCTTCGTAGAGGTGTATCTCCGTAGCCTTGCGGCGCCCAAGTATCCTTTTATTTGATAAATAGATGAAATATAGATATATAAAATTATGTATAATAATGTATATTTGTATATCAATATATATAAAGCAAGTAAGAAATAATTCAACAAAGTAAACTCAAATGACTTATCTTAGTACTTGAGCCAATTTCCTCTTCTCAAATAATCAGATCTTCTGTAAGAAGAGATATAAAGCTTTTAGAGAGAATGTAGGCAAGGAGAGTATGCTTTGCTTTTCACTGAATTGGTAAAAACCAAATGAATGAAAGACTCTATTTATAGAATTTTGAAGTCGGGGGCAAAAAGGTAATTTGTGAAAACTAATTTTAAATGCATGACTCGGATGATTTATTTTTGAATTTAACGGATAGGATGAAAAATAGAACACACGGTTTATTAATGGTCTGAATTCAAAAATTCGCCCATCCTTTTTTCAAAGTACTCAATATTTAATGCTTAAATTGACCACATGTTTAAACCAGCACACAAAGTTTCTTTTAAGTCCAAAAAGTAATGTCACATTTTGCTAGCACATCACACACGCTATATTACTTAATATATATATATATATATATATATATATGATACTTGATATATATTATATTATATTATATACTTTAATACATGTTTATATAATTAATATGATATATGTATGCATGCAATAAAACATTTTTGCCCAACTTTGAGTTTGAAAATAAATAGGATCTCCTTGCCTTAAATATTTATATGAATTAATTTATTTAACACTTGACATTTAAATTATCAAGGTCAATAAAAATTAATTCAAGTAATGTCATGCCCCGAAATCCGGTTTATCTTCACACCCGGATTCCGTACGTCACGGTCCCACTTCTTTTCAAACATACATCATTATATAGTGAAATATAACAGAATATATTCTTAATTCCTAGGTTCTAATACCTTATAACCTCTTTCATTATAAATAATGATAATTACATTATTCTTTACATCTTACACAAGTGACTTTCATCCGCCACCAAGGATACATAACATTTCATTAAACTAATCTATAGTTCAATTAACTATTCTACATTACAAGTCTTCACTTGATCTTCACACACATTCATATACTGAATGGCACTTCTCTTGGATACCGATCAACTTGATCTTTATAGGATCCGTAAGTTCGTTTACTCGTACGCTGAAAATGTTTTTCATTTAAAGCAAGTGTGAGCATTCAATTGCCCATCAAGTCATAGCAGTTGAATATACAACTTTAAGAGTTTAATCATTTCTTCAGAACTTTGATAACTGAACAAAGGTTATGAAGTTGCTTGAATAATAGGAATAATTCTTGATTCCTATCATTTTAAAACATTAGTCACATTCACTTTGAAATACTTTCATTATCTACTCTCTTTCATACACATCATGTCTGGCTAGAATCTTTAGCACAGACTTAACAATAACGGTTCATGTATAAACAGAACATTCTCATATTGAACAGTTCAATTATAGAACAGTGCATCTCATAGAAACACCGAAGTGTTCAAATTGTGGCACAAGGTCTCATACGTTCTACCACCTTGTATAAATATCGCATATTCGAACATAGACCGAACTTCTCAAGTTTAACATCTGAGAAGTTTAAGAAACTAGCATTCATTTAGAATATGAATGAAGTTAGGAAACTTGCCTTATGCACAGCTACAGCTTACACTGAACTGCTCATTCCAATCCCTATAAAACACATAAGAAAATAACATATACACCAATTAGTCATATACTCGACTTATGCATTGGTTTAAACTTACTTTACTTCTTAGGGTTCACATTCCTACAAACTAAGTTTACGCGACAACTTTCATTATCGATTTACGACTTCATGACATACAGAGATGTCTTACTCAATACGTTCATCATCTCTGATGATTTGCATTCTTATCTTCTTTTTATACTCTTCTAGGACTCAGCACACATCGTGTCTCTGCTAGTAGTCCATATATGGTACTCTGAGTGGTTTCCCACAAACAACCAACAAACAAGTTCCCGTCTCATCTACATTGTCTGTCACAGTGAGTTAGATCCGTTGCCAGTTTCGTATATACCTTCGCTCTCTGAAGGAATTGTTTAGCCCACTTCCCATATGTCAACCATTAAAGGTTACGATTGTACTATAACCTAAACTTATCTTAATTTATCTGAAATATTAAAACTAAAATATTTGTTAAGTCAATTTCTTATTCCTTATGGCTTTCTGGCAACTAAATGCTATACCTCAGGATTCATTCTTTATCCGACTCACATTCGGCTTTCATTAATCTTATTACCATTCATTACGGCTTTCTTGATAATTCATATCTTATTTAATACTTTTGTTATCCATTACATGAACCCCATGTTCATTACTATTTCTTAATGTCGAAGCCATACGGTTCGCTGTATGCTAAGACCGATCGTTCATCGCAGCAACGTTGCGTTCACAGGGTCTATACACTTTATACTTATCTCTCATTACCACAGCATAACATCAAAATGTTATTCATTACCCTCGTCACTCAACGTCTAAGGAATCACAATCATAGTAAGCCCCCACATTCGTTTATCGCGAATACGGTCCCCGGATATCGGTTTCGTAACCCGCATTTACATTCTTTGTCTTTTAATCTCATTTAATCTTTCTGTTTAACCTTTACTAAAGGTTTAAATCACTTGTTTAAGTGTTACTTTAGGTGCACAATATGTTCTTTATCTTCCCTTACATTTTTCCCAAGAGTTGAGCAGTTAAAAGCTCTTCTCCTGGCTTGCCTACCTGCTTGGCTGATGCTGCCGTAGTCACGGTTCCTTCACAATCCTCGCAAGACCGCAATACCTATATGTAGTGCTTGACTACTTAAAGCTAAGCGGCCAGTACCACACCACCCTGTGTTATTGCTTGTGCAGCGGCGTTAGTTTCCAGTGTCTACTTCCCTGGTCTGGCGCTATAGCGCCACCTTACAAAGCATGGTTGGCGCTGCGGCGCCAAGCCCTAAATCATAATTTTTTTTCTAAGTGTTAAATTATTTTGAGACGCTTACTTCCCGATCTCATAACTTATTCGTTATAACTCGTAACAAGGTCATTCCAAAGCCATTCTCTTCCTTATATTACGTACTTCAATTCCCCTCAGACAGAAATTCATTCTGAATCTGTTAACTTGCCATTCGATTGGCTTAATCTTCATCCTTCGTTCATTTTACGTTATTAACGTTCTTCGTTCATTCGTCCGTAAATCGGTCATCCAAACTCAAAACTCATTCATTCTTGTGTCCACAACTCACGTTTTCTATATTATCTTACATTCTTATGAAACCCTACACCTTCGGGTTCATTTACACACTTTTTAATTCTCGTTCGTCTTTTACAAAATTTTTGCCATAACTTTGTTATCGCTAAGTTTAATCCGTTCTTCATGAACGTTTCTACCATTCCTAACCAAGAAATAATCATCTAACTTATACGCGATGGTTTTAAACTTGTCCATCAACAACAATTATACTACGTTGGTTTTAAATTTGTCCATCAATAACGTTCTTCGTGTTTTTCACGTATTCTTCGTTTTTAATCGATATTTTGATTACGATTTCACTTTTTCTTAGAATTTGATGTTATAAAACACCATTCCTTACTTATTTCACTGAATCATTCATATGATTCATTCGGATCGCTCAAATTCATTACGAAACTTATACTTCCTTAAGAAATTTATAAACTAAACTTCTAATTTCTTATTTCTTCTTTTCTCATGATTTCAACTATATGAAAATTATTCTTAACATCTTTTACTTCTATTCTCATTAAGTTATGTTTTTAACATAGAAAACTTAAAGAAAATTTATATAAGACAAGGTTTCGGATTACCTTTCTCCTTTTTTCTTCTTCTATCGGACAAAGTTTGCACACGAGCAAGCTTTTCCTCCACCTTTTCCTCTTCTTCCTCATCCGAACTCTCTCTCCGTCTCTCTCAAATGTTGGTGATTTTCAAAATCACCAACAAATGAATTTAGCTCTCCTTTTATAGATTTTCCAAGCTAGGGGAAAAATAGTCATTTTGCCCCTAAATTACTATTCACACCTCCTTACTCTACCTCCTCACTATTCCACCTCCTTACTATTCACTAGGCTTGTCCCAGAAGCTTCGTGCTTCCGTCTTGCAAAATTCGTCTGCCAGTTCAAAAACTGCGATTCTCAGAATCCAAATATTTTTAGATATTTCGTCTTTCCTTTACCGATTAACATTTACGTATTCTTCGGATCTCTGAAAAACTGAAAAACACTTTTCGACATTAAGCATTTTCCTTCACGTTTTCCCCTAACGTAGTTAAACAAATGAAAAGTACAAAACAATACTCTTCGTCGTTTTTATTTTTTCTGATTTCTGCACATTTTTTGAGAAAAACATTTATCGACTTACTTAAATTTTCACGTTATATTATCATCAAATCTTTGACGGAATGTCATTTCGACATACCAAACTCTCGAAAAGGCTTAGGTTATTCAAACCCTAATCCTTAGGGTTTCGTCAGGTGAATAGTGCCTATTTCGTCTTTTTCCTCAAAAATATTTTTGCTCTCGAAAAATTTTTATTTTCGTCTTGAAAATTCTTACTCATTCAGTCTAGCTCGTAGCCAGAATCCTCCTGTATTATAATCATCCTAGGTTCTAGAACGATTAATAAACACATAGCACATAATATTATTAATAAAAAATAATTTTATTAATAACTAATTCTTTAAATCTTAAATTCTGGAAAATCTGATTTTTTGGGTTGTCACATTCTTCCTCCCTTATAAAAATTTCATCCTCGGAATTTCTAAAACCACACTCATACCCGGGTCATCACATTCACCCATTCTTCACAGAATTTCGTCCTCAAAATTTTAACCTACCATTCTTCTCAACTTCTCTTCAAAGAAATTCTTATCTTTCAAACATTCCCTCACCTTCATAACTTATCCAGAATTATGAAGTAGAATGAACAACGAGGAATATAAGAATTCCTTTAAAATATTTCATACTTTTACTGATGTGTCAAATTGACTATGAACTCTTACTAGGTTTAACATCATGACGCCGTAACCCTTCTTCCACGGTCAGTTTACAATCACCCAGAAGGTAAACTACCTCTTTCATACGTGGGTGATCAACCCATTGTATAACCCCATTTTGGGGCGTGTTCATCTCAGACTTAATCATTAGATTCTGTAGTAAAACAATTTGGTTTGGCACAACTTCTCAAAGAAAGCTCGATTAACTTTTAACTATTACATACCATTTATCTTAGCCAAATCAAGTATGTAAGACCCTGAATTTTATGAAATAAAAGTATTCAATTTTCTTATAATTATTATTCTATTTAATAAATGGTTTAATTGATAAAAGGTTAAAGTTAAGGGTGATATTTGAAACTTTTTGCAAAGTAAGCAAGTTGATATAAAATATTCGTTGTGTCGGGGAATATTCGTTTGGCCGGGGAATATTCTTTTTGTCAGGGAATATTTGTTCGATGACACAATCATTGGTGGACCCCACAACAAAAGCATTGTCGTATTTAGAAAATGACAAAAATATCTTTTTATAAAAATAACGACGAAAGTTTTACCGTTAAACTGTTGAACTACCCGGTGGTAAAAGTAAAGTAATACGCGTGGTTGCATAGTAGCACACGGTATTGATTATTGATGCTTACGTAAGAAGCCACTCAGTTTACTTAATTATTGCTTCAGTAATTGTTGCATAGTATCTCACGTTATTTGATTCAATTATTATCACAATATCATCTGCATAATATTTTATATTATTAAATTAATAATTGAGACAATGAAGTTATTCATATTATTATTTGCAATATTGACGATGTCTAAAAAGTTCTGTCGAGGAGAGGTTTGGTCACCTAATTGCGCGCCAATAAGGAGAAATCCTTATCAGAAAGACCCCTCTTTCCTGGGAATGATCTGGTTGTTAAATATTGTGAGTTATAATATTAATGATGAATAATTATTAATAGATTAAAAATGTGTTTATTAAAGATAAATGATTTATGGTATATATTTATTTAATTTTTGATATAAATATAGGGATTGTTATGAGGCGTTTGTTGTAAGTTTAACTTAGTATTCCATGGGAAGTTTTACTAATTTTATGGACCGTCGATGGTGGTTTTAATAGATAACTAATCTGGACCATTGATGGTGGTTTTAATAGTTAATCAATCTGGACCATTGATGGTGGTTGTAATAGTAAATCAATCTGGACCATTGATGGTGGTTTTAATAGTAAATCAATCTGGACTGTCGGTGGTGGTTTTAAAAGTAAATCAATCTGGACCGTTCATGAATCAGTTACTATTTAGTCTATTCTCCTATAAATAGAAGCTTAATTCTTCTTTCATTCTTACCAATTCACTGAGATTCATAAGAGAAGCTATAGAGAGAGAAACTATAGAGAGCAATAAGAAGAGTATTCTACTACTCACTATTGCAGTATCCAGACTTCTAAAAAGGTACGGGATATTATTTATTGTATTCGTAAGGGATATTATTTGTTGTATTCATAAGGGATGTTATTTTTATTTGGTAAGGGGTATTATTTCTTTCGTATTCATAAGGAATACTACTTTTCTTATTCATTCTTTAATATGTAGGAATAACCTGTCTACGCGGATTACGTACCGTATGACAGGTGAAAATCCATTTACAGTTTTGTATGTTATTTATTTTCATATTCTTAAATCTAAACTTACTATGGTAAGTATTACTTCTATAATCCTTGAAATTAGTGGAATATCTTTGAGTTTTGCGCTTCATCCAGTATCGTTTCATTAAAATATTGATCTAAAATTTCTTATTAAATATCAATATTTTCACCCGGGGTACTATTCATGGGTTACTATTCACCCAATTACTATTCACTATAATATTATTCACTCGGGTATTCGGGGCACTTTTCATGCTGGGGTACTATTCACGAGTTCCTATTCTTGGGTTACTATTCACCCAATTACTATTCACTATAATATTATTCACTCGAGTATTCAAGGCACTTTTTATGTCGGGATACCATCCACGAGTTACTATTCATGGGTTACTATTCACCCAATTACTATTCACTCAAATATTATTCACTCGGGTATTTGGGAAACTTTTCATGCCAGGGTACTATTCACGAGGTACTATTCCCGAAGTACTATTCATGGGGTACTATTCACCGAAAAAATTATTTCTTTTCTGTCCAAATTATATTTGATATATGGATATTATTCTTGAATTTTACTCCACAAAGCAGTATCATGTTGACAATTTAGACATTATTAAATTCTGGATAAATTAAGTTATAAATCTTTAAAAATTTATCCTATGCTTTCTTTTAATTGAATTCTTATATCATTGTCATCATCCTCATGCTTATATTGTAATGAAAATCATCTTTGGCTTACGTGCATAGATGGACTGTTGAATAGTATGATTATGACCAGGGATAATTCGGTATGATCATGACCATTGATGATTACACGAATATTCTTGGCCCGTAGTGCAAGAATAATTTATGGACGTGATACTAATGAATATCCTTGGCCCGTAGTGCAGGGATGATTCGATGATGTGATTTATTTATTAAGCTGAGTCCCATCAATAAAGTTAATGATAAACTTTTTAAATCATAGAAGATAGTAGATATCATGCTCTACTTGACTCTTCTAATGGATTTCTTGTTCCGCTGCAGTTAAACTTGTTGTCTATTATATTCTATCAGTTTAACATTGTTGAAGGCTAATGATAACTTATTCTACATTATCTTAGTCATAATATTTCTTACTGGGCTATTTGAGCTCACCCTTTTACTTCCATTGTTCTCTTCAGGAAATGAGAACGTAGCCGGAACTAGTCGGGGAACAGAGTGATGGTTCGAGATGGTGTTATAGTAGTCCAAACTATTCTATAAAATTGTGTGACAATAAATGTAATGAGGACTCCATTTGAGTTTGGATATTGTCTAGAAGACAATATTCGTGTAAAAACTCTCAGCTCATGTTGTATAATCAAGTTTGTATTTGTATTCAGTACCATGTATTTGGTGACCCAAGATGGGTGATGTATACCTATTTTGGGGGTGTCACAAAGTAGCTTAGACCATACCAATAAATTGGATATCAACTTGAAACATTCGTCTAGTCAAATCAATTGACATCGACAACCCTTTAAATTCCTTTCGTAATACATCAAAACGTTTTATGACGTCATGATACCATACTTTTCACAACACGTTGAGGACTTCGTCAGTTTATAACTTCGTCATTATACATCATACCATAGTGGGTTGTTGATCCTAAGATCACATCCAACACTAGGTTCAATTGCATTAATAACTCCATCCTTTTACCATCCTTGCATCAAATGCACTGATGATATAAAATTCATTTTGATATTTCAAATAAATTTTTGTCTAGCCGAAATAATTAGCATAGACATACCAAGAATAGTTCTTTTAAAATCCATTGGTTCCAAAAGTATAACCAATTCTGTCCTTTTCAAAATGCGCACACATCAACACGATTCCAATAAACTTCAAAATCTAGCATAGCTAGATGACTTGGAATATCCTATTCTCCATCTTTCTTCATTGTCTTACTTGTGACAATACTTAATCTTCTCTAGCACCTTCAATGCTAATTCTATTGAAAATACACGCTTTTAGTCTAAACATCCTTATACCTTAGTACAGTCCATCAACTTACCACACATTATGAGTTCAGGAACTTTCCTCAATAATATGAGTTTAAGAACTTATCCCAGTCAGGCCATAGACGTCCATTCCCTGAGAAGTTCAAAAACATACCATATCATTATGAGTCACGAACTTACCATAAGTATGAGTTTCAAGAACTTTCACCTACCTTATCCTTCTCTACCTGTCAAGTATATACATGAAAAAAGATTCACCTTCTCGCCATATACATATTGATAGCGCAACATATTCCAATGATTATCACTGTAATAAGCTAAGTAGTTGTTACACCAAAGCACAAACCTTTGCCCATAACAAATGTTCATACAACTCAGCTATCACATTAGTCCTTAATTAAAATCTTACAACTTCTTAATTTCTCTTTACTTAATACGAATTTTCTTTAATTCGTATGCTATCCTTTACAACTCAATCTGAGTTCTTCTTCCCGTACTAATTCATAGTACCATTCATTTATAGCATTAGCTATAAATCATTCATCGTTTAACAGATCATCTGTTATTATGATTCACAATGATCACGTGGTGATCTTCTTCCTTAATCGTTGAACTCAACGATCTTCTTATCCTCCTCTCTACGATTATAGCCTTAGGTACTCATACCTAAGGTTTATAACCTATTAGCTCTGATACAAACTTGTCACGCCCCAAAATTCGGTCTATCTTCACACCCGAATTCCGTACGTCATGGTCCCACTTCTTCTCAAACATACATCATTATATAGTGAAATATAACAACATACATTCTCAATTCCCAGGTTCTAATTGTTAGGTTTGTAATATTCATGAATGCAATCAAATTGCATAAAATAAGCGAAAACGTGGAAAATCAAAGTTTTAAAATTTTACAAACCATATACCTGGATCATTCTTTATGCACAATTATTAATTAAACGAAAAGATAAAGAATAAGAATCATACCCTTGAAGAATCGAGCTTCCTCAGGTACAAGTACACCTCCAAATCCTTTCGCGTTCAACTTGAATCCACCGGGTTTGGTTCCTTCCTTTGATCAACGTTAGCCACCCAAGTGTTTGTGGCCTCTAGAAGTGATCCACTAAGGAAGAATAGAGATTCAAGAAGATGGGTGTTTGGCAAAACCCTAGTTTTTTTATCTCTATAGAAAAAGGTGTACTCTCCCAACTATTGGAATTACGTATTCACGTGTTGTGAAAGTGTCAACCCACTTCACCCATAATAAGACTCCTCTTATTTATAGATGTAGGCAACCCTCCTTAATAATTAAGGAATTGGTTTTATTTAATTAATTAAATTCTTTTAATTAATTAAGCTCCCTAATCTTATTAAAGATAATTAATTAAACTCTTTTAATTAATTTGCCTCCTAATCTTATTAGGAATAAATGAGAGTACTAATATGAAATTAATTTCCAACTTTTAGAAATTAAAATAATAATAATTGTAATAATATTAATAAGACTCCTCTTATTAATTTATATATTTAATATTTCCAAAATATTAAATAATAAATATTAAGCTATTTAATTTATTCTATCACTATAGATTAAATTAAATACACTTAACATATTATTACAATTATGTCATTAACTTCTTAAATAATTATTCTTCCTTTTATGGTGTGACCCTATAGGTTCTCCATATTAAACCGGTTGTGAATAAATCAATTAGAACAATTCTAATCTTATTTAAATAAATAAATTAAATTATTAATTTATTTAAATAAATAATATTTATTTTACAATAGGGATAAGCCTCCCTAGCGATCAACGACTTTCCAGATAATATAGATTTCAACATTAATCATAAAAGAACCTTTGAGTTAATAGTTACCGTACAATTCAATCCTTCCACCATACAATGTCCCAATTAAATATAAGACATGGAATTACTGTCAAGTCTTATTTTATTTAATTATATGTATTTCGACTCTTAAATGCACAACTCCAAATAATACAAATTAGAAACTCCTTTCTAATTTCATTCTGCCTTGGCCAAGGACTACTAGGTTGTCATTTATCGAATCACATAGGACATTTCTCTTCTTTTACTAGAAGTGGTAGATTCTTTATTGATCATACATTATCTCCATGTACAACTTATTATACCCAAGCATACCCTTTGATATACCCTAAGGGTCTTAAGGAATAAGTCAAAGTATAACTCATCATACACAAGATACTATGATGATCTCAAGTCCAAGGTGAAAGTAGTATGCACACAAGCCAATCATGTTTGATGATAAAGCATATACTTTGTAACAATCTTATTCATTTATTAATAAAAGGTATTAATTTATTAAAGGCTTTTAATTATCTACATGATGCTGTTTTATAATATGTGATAAACCCATAGTTTTAAGCAATGCTTTTAGAATAATGATGATGATCATTCTAATGAGATCTAAATTCTTAGAAAGCTTAAAACTAAAATAGTTCCCAATCATTGGATTACTAAATTGGGGATTAGTGAATCCGGATAGATTGGTACATCGTTGCTTGCTCATTGGATGAGGATGATTGATCTCATGATCATTTGTGTGGAGACACTAAAGCAAGTATGTAGGTGCTTATTAGAGAATAAGTTCATTTGAGCATTGGCTCGCTAAGGAATACCTAATGGAGTTTTATTTGCTGTCGTCAATAGGAATTCTCAGTAGTGATAGTAGTACAAGTAATCCTTGGACTTGAGATCATCATAGTATCTTGTGTATGATGAGTTATACTTTGACTTATTCCTTAAGACCCTTAGGGTATATCAAAGGGTATGCTTGGGTATAATAAGTTGTACATGGAGATAATGTATGATCAATAAAGAATCTACCACTTCTAATAAAAGAAGAGAAATGTCCTATGTGATTCGATAAATGACAACCCAAAGAGTCCTTGGCGGCGGCGAATGAAATTAGAAAGGAGTTTCTAATTTGCATTATTTGGAGTTGTGCATTTAAGGATCGAAATACATATAATTAAATAAAATAAGACTTGACAAAGAATTCCATGTCTTATATTTAATTGGGACATCAGATGGTGGAAGGATTGAATTGTACGGTAACTATTTACTCAAAGGTTCTTTTATGATTAATGTTGAAATCTATATTATCCGGAAAGTCGCTGATCGCTAGGAGGCTTATCCTATATCAGAGAATAAATATTATTTAAATAAATTAATTGTTTAATTTATTTATTTAAATAAGATTAGAATTGTTCTAATTGATTTATTCACAACCTATTTAATATGGAGAACCTAAAGGGTCACACCATAAAAAAGGAAGAATAATTATTTAAGAAGTTAATGGCATAATCGTAATAATATAGTTAAGTATATTTAATTTAATCTATGGTGATAGAATAAATTAAATAGCTTAATATTTATTATTTAATATTTTAGAAATATTAAATATAAATTAATAAGAGGAGTCTTATTAATATTATTACAATTATTATTATTTTAATTTCTAAAAGAGTTTAGGAATTAATTTAATATAAGTACTCTCATTTATTCCTAATTGGATTATGAAGGAAAATTAGTTAAAGGAGTTTAATTAATTATCCCTAATAAGATTAGGGAGCTTAATTAATTAAAAGAATTAATTAATTAAAACCCAATTCCTTAATTGTTAAGGTGGGTTGCCCACATCTATAAATAAGAGGAGTCTTATTATGGGTGGGATGGGTTGTTGACTTTTACAACAACGACATAATTCCAATTGTTGGGAGAGTACACCTTTTTCTATAGAGATAGAAAACTAGGGTTTAGCCAACCACCCTTCTTCTTGAATTTTCTTCTTCCTTGGTGGATCACCTCTAGAGGCCAAACATTTGGGTGGCTAACGTTGATCAAAGGAAGGAACCAAACCCGGTGGATTCAAGATTGAACGCGAAAGGATTTGGAGGTGAACTTGTACCTGAGGAAGCTCGATCTTCAAGGGTATGATTTTATTCTTTATCTTTTCGTTTAATTAATAATTATGCATAAAGGGTGATCCGGGTATATGGTTTGTAAAAATTTTAAACTCTGATTTTACACGCTTCCGCCTAATTTTTTGCAATTTGATTGCGTTCATGAATATTACAAACCTAACACAAGGATCACTTGTACTACTATCACTAGAGGAATTCCTATTGACAGGCAAGTAAAACTCCATTAGGTATTCCTTAGCGAGCCACGTTTAGTGAACTTATTCTCTAATAAGCACCGACATACTTGCTTTAGTGTCTCCACACAAATGATCATGAGATCAATCATCCTCATCCAATGAGCAAGCAACGTATGTACCAATCTATCCGGATTCACTAATCCCCAATTTAGTAATCCAACGATTGGGAACTATTTTAGTTTTAAGCTTTCTAAGAATTTAGATCTCATTAGAATGATCATCATCATTATTCTAAAAGCATTACTTAAAACTATGTGTTTATCACATATTATAAAATAACATCATGTAGATAATTAAAAGCCTTTAATAAATTAATACTTTTTATTAATAAATGAATAAGATTGTTATAAAGTATATGCTTTATCATCAAACATGATTGGCTTGTGTGCATACTACTTTCACTAATACCTTATAACCTCTTTCATTACAAATAATGATAATTACATTATTCTTTACATCTTACACGAGTGACTTTCATCCACCACCAAGGATACATAACATTTCATTAAACTAATCTATAGTTCAATTAACTATTCTACATTAAAAGTCTTCGCTTGATCTTCACACTCATCTATATACTGAATGACACTTCTACTGGATACCGATCAGCTTGATCTTTATGGGATCCTTAAGTTCTTCTACTCGTACGCTGAAAATATTTTTCATTTAAAGAAATTGTGCGCAGTCAATTGCCCAGCAAGTCATAGCAATTGAATATACAACTTCAAGAGTTTAAACATTTCTTCAGAACTTCGATAACCAAACAAAGGTTATGAAGTAACTTGAATAATAGGAATAATTCTTGATTCCTATCATTTTAAAACATTAGTCACATTCACTTTGAAATACTTTCATTATCTACTCTCTTTCATACACATCCTGTCTGGCTAGAATCTTTAGCACAGACTTAACAATAACGGTTCATGTATATATAGAACATTCTCATATTGAACAGTTCAATCATAGAACAGTTCATCTCATAGAAACACCAAAGTGTTCAAATTGTGGCACAAGGCCTCATACGTTCTACCACCTTGTACAAATATCGCACATTCTCACATAAGACAGAACTTCTCATGTTCAACATCTGAGAAGTTTAAGAAACTAGCATTCATTTAGAATATGAATGAAGTTAGGAAACTTTCCTTACGCACAGCTATAACTTACGCTGAACTGCTCATTCCAATCCCTATAAAACACATAAGGAAATAACACATACACTAATTAGTCATATACTTGACTTATGCACAATGTTTAAACTTAATTTACTTCTTAGGGTTCGTGTTCTTACAAACTAAGTTTACGCGATAACTTTCATTACCAGTTTACGGCTTCATGACATACGGAGATGTCTTACTCAATACGTTCATCATCTCTGATGATTTGCATTCTTATCTTCTTCTTATACTCTTCTAGGACTCAACACACATCGTGTCTCTACTAGTAGTCCAAATGGTACTCTGAGTGGTTTCCCACAAATAACCAACAAATAAGTTCTCGTCTCATCTACATAGTCTTTCACGATGAGTTAGATCGGTTGCCAATTTCGTATATACTTTCGCTCTCTGAAGGAATTGTTTAGCCCTGCTCCCATATGCTAATCATCAAAGGTTATGATTGTACTACAACCTAAACTTATCTTAATTTATCTAAACTATTAAAACTATAATGTTTGTTAAGTCAATTTCTTATTCCTGATGGCTTTCTGGAAACTAAATGCCATACCTCAGGATTCATTCTTTATCCGACTCACATTTGGCTTTTATTAATCTTATTACCATTCATTATGGCTTTCTTGATAATTCATATCTTACTTAATACTTTCATTATCCATTACATGAACCCCATGTTCATTACTCTTTCATATTGTCGAAGCCATACGGTTCGCTGTATGCTAAGACCGATCGTTCATCCCAATAACGTTGCGTTCACAGCGTCTATACGCTTTACACTTATCTCTCATTACCACAACATAACATCAAAATGATATTCATTACCCTCGTCACTCGACGTCTAAGGAATCACAATCATAGTAAGCCCCCACATTCGTTTATCGCGACTATGGTCCCCGGATATCGGTTCTATAACTCGCATTTACATTCTTTGTCTTTTAATCTCGTTTAATCTTTCCGTTCAACCATTACTAAAGGTTTAAATCACTTATTTAAGTGTTACTTTAGCTGCACAATATGTTCTTTATCTTTCCTTACACTTTTCGCAAGAGTTGAGCAGTTAAAAGCTTTTCTCTGGGCCTTGCCACACTGCGCCTACTGCCACGGTTCCTCTCAAATCCTCATACTGCAGCGCACCACCACTATGTGGTGCTTAACTACCGGTCAAGGCCATGCAAGGCTTTCACCTTTGTGTTATTGCTTGCCTTTGCAAAGCACAAGTTTCCAAAGGTTCTACTTCTACATTTTGGCTATTTTGTGGCGCCACTGCCTAAAGCATGGTTGGCGTTGCGACGCCAAGCCCTAAATCTTGAAATTTTTTTCTAAGTGTTAAATTGTTTTGAGACACTTACTTCCCGATCTCATAACTTATTTGTTATAACTCGGAACGAGGTCATTCCAAAGCCATTCTCTTCCTTATCTTATGCACTTCAATTCCCCTCAGACAAAAATTCATTCTGAATCCGTTAACTTACCATTCAATTGGATTAATCTTCATCCTTCGTTCATTTTACGTTATTAACGTTCTTCGTTCATTCGTCCGTAATTTGGTTATCCGAACTCGAAACTCATTCGTTCTTGAGTCCACAACTCATGTTTTCTACATTCTCTTACTTTTTTATGAAACCCTACACCTTTGGGTTCATTTACATACTTTCTAATTCTCGTTCGTCTTTTACAAAATTTTTGCCATAACTTCGTTATAGCTAAGTTTAATCCGTTCTTTATGAAAGTTTATACCATTCCTAACCAAGTAATAAGCATCTAACTTATACGCGATGATTTTAAACTTGTCCATCAACAACAATTATACTATGATGGTTTTAAATTTGTCCATCAACAACGTTCTTCGTGTTCTTCATGTGTTCTTCGTTCGTTCTTCATTTTTAATCGATATTTTGATTACGATTTCACTTTTTCTTAGAATTTGATGTTATAAAACACCATTCCTTACTTTTACCGAATCATTCATATGATTCATTCGGATCGCTCAAATTCATTACGAAACTTATACTTCATTAAGAAATTTATAAACTAAACTTCTAATTTCTTATTTCTTTTTTTCTCATGATTTCAACCATATGAAAATCATTCTTAACATCTTTTACTTCTATTCTCATTAAGTTATGTTTTTAACATATAAAACTTAAAGAAAATTTATATAAGACAAGGTTTCAGATTACCTTTCTCCTTTAATCTTCTTCCGTCGGACAAAGTTTGTACACGAACAAGCTTTTCCTCCTCCTTTTCCTCTTCTTCCTCATCCGAACTCTCTCTCTTTCTCAAATGTTGTTGATTTTCAAAATCACCAACAAATGAATTTAGCTCTCCTTTTATAAATTTTCTAAGCTAGGGGCAAAATAGTTATTTTGCCCCTAAATTACTATTTACACCTCCTTACTCCACCTCCTTACTATTCATGAGGCTTCTCCCAGAAGCTTCGTTCTTCCGTCTTATGGAATTCGTCTGACAGTTCGAAAACTGCAATTCTCAGAATCCAAATATTTTTGGATATTTCGTTTTTCCTTTACCGATTAACTTTTACGTATCCTTCGGATCTCCGAAAAATTGAAAAATACTTTTCGACATTATGTGTTTTCTTTCACGTTTTCCCCTAACGTAGTTAAACGAATGAAAAGTACATAACAGTACTTTTCGTTAATTTTATTTTGTTCGATTTTTGCACGTTTTTTGAGAAAAACTTTTATCGGCTTACTTAACTTTTCACGATATTTTATTGTCAAGTCTTTCGACGGAATGTCATTTCGACATACCGAACTCTCGAAAAGGCTTAGGTTGTTCAAACCTTAACCCTTAAGGTTTTGTCGGGTGAATAATGCCTATTTCATCTTTTTCCTCGGAAATATTTTTGTTCCCGAAATTTTTTTATTTTCGTCTTGAAAATTCTTATTCGTTCAATCCAGTTCGTAGCCAGAATCCTCCCGTATTATAATCATCCTAGGTTCTAGAACGATTAATAAACACATAGAACATAATATTATTAATAAAAATTCATTTTATTAATAACTAATTCTTTAAATCTTAAATTCTGGACAATCCGATTTTCCGGGTTGTCACAAGTAAAATTAGAAAATAGTTTAGATAAAATAATTAAAATAAGTATAGATTTATTTAATTACTACATAATTGTTATCATCAAAATATATAAAAGAAAATGAGACTAATCATATATATATATATATATATATATATATATATATATATCTGGTCAGGATCTTAAAAGTATAGGCACTTGGTTTGCATGGCCCCAACCATCACCGGAGCTAAAGGGGGGTGAGCTCGGGTGAGTTGGATAAGGGGTGAGCTTAAGATCCCACTCTCTCTCTCTCTCTCTCTCTCTCTCTCTATATATATATATATATATATATATATACATTTTTGTCGAACTGAAGTTTACTTAATATTTACCACTTATATATATATATATACATTTCAAAGTCTGCTGAGTTTACTTAAGTGGCGATTGATCGATCATATATATATATATATATATATATATATATATATATATATATATTTCTTTGCTTTAACTGCTTTCATAATGTAGATATTTAACATTCTAGTTTGTGGGCTAGATTTGCTTAAATCTAGCTATTTCTAACTTTGACCGGTTCAAAAGTGACTAAACTGGAACGGTTGAAACTAGAATGGTTTAAATTTACTCAAATCTAGTTATTTTTCTAGCTTTTATACATATTACTCTTTCATGTGAGCCTAGGAATCATGTGATCATAGATTCAGTTTCTGAATCTAGATTTGGTTCCCACGATGGACATTTCTTAGCTGCAGCAAGCTTGTAAATTATCTACGGTGTCTGTATATTGTTAGATTACTCTTATGCCCACAAGGAGTTCGGTACTTCTATGTATCTTATTTTCTCGAAGATGCGTCGCATCTCGAAAATAAAAGCAATCAAGCCGAACACATAATAAAATGGAAGTATCAAATGCCTCAATTACTATTGAGCATAAGGGTTTGAAAAACCTTTTTTCCAAAACATCATTGCTATATCTTGTTAGAATTGAACTTTTATATACAAGTTAAACCCTTTGTATATAGGTGCAAACAAGGCATATCACTACTTCTAGATAATTGCACATAGAGCCAACTCACACACACTCACATACGCAGATAAAAAGTTAATTGAAAAGTGGCGATAACCGTGTTATCACAGAAGTCGGGGGGTGTCGAACACCTTCCCTTCGCTTAATCAAGCCCCCGAACCCTCACGAATCTCGATTTCCAAGACTAGCTAAACAGTGTTAAACCATTGGGTATTTGTGCAAACCTTTTTCGGTTGAGTTGGTACTACCATTTCAAATCTACCAACTGGCGACTCTAAAAGCCAAATCATCGACATTTACATTATCGACGTCGGGAGTTTTAGTTGTCCCTTTTCATTACTTGTTCTTTGGTGTTCTCATGTTAGGTGAGATTTGTTTAAAAAAACAAGTGAAAAAGGTCCAACATGTGTAATGTCGACGATTTGACTTTAAGAGTCGCCAGTTGGTGTTTTTAACTGGTTGCACCAACGCAACCGGAAAAGGTTTGCACATTGACCCAGTGATGTGACACTGCTAAACGGGTCTGTGAAATCGAGATTCATTTGGGTTCGGGGGCTTGATTATGCGGAGGGAAGGTGTTAGGCACCCCCCGACATCCGTGTTGTCACGGTGACCGCCACTTTTTAAGAAACTATTATATGAATGTGTGTGTGTGTGTGTGGATAAATGTGCAATTATTTGAAAGTAGTGCGAGGCCTCGTTCGCACCTATATACAAAGGGTTTGAATTTATAGAAAAATTCAGTTTTAAGCAAGATATACAATGAAGTTTTGTAAAAGAGATTTTTTAAACCCTGTGCTCAATAGGAATTGAGACCTTTTCATACTTCAATTTTATTATTAAAATGTTCGGCTTGTTTGCTTTTATTTTCGAGATGCGAGGCATCTTCGAGAAAATAATATACAGCAGTGCCAAACTCCTTATGGGCATGACAACCATCCAAGGAAATTCAGACACCGTAAACAATGTACAAGCTACTTACAGCTGAAAATGTCCATCACGAGAATCGAATCTAGATTCAGTAGACTGAATCTGTGATCACATGATTCCTAGGCTCACATGATACCGCAGTTTGTATGGAAAGCAGTGAGCAGTTATATATATAATAGCTATAAATATATATATACGAGACATGATCAACCACCACGAAGCATGTCCATGGGGATCGAAAATGTAAATATATAAAAGTGGTAAATATATATATATATATATATATATATATATATATATATATATGGACATGATCATCAACCACCACGGCGACTCCATGGGGGATCGAAAAAGTAAATAAAGCAAGAATGCGATCAATCGCCACGAAGTAAACTCCAAAGGGACTAAATGTAAATAAAGTAGTAAAAGGTCTCAAGTAAACTCCGGTGCTTTGATAGAAATGTAAATATATATATATATATATATATATATATATATATATAGAAATAAACGACATTGGGATATAAAATTCAGGCTCATCGGATATGTCCGACAACAATTATATATATAGATATATATAAAAGCAATAAACGCTCCGGATGTAAAATCCAGGCTCATCAGATATGTGAGACCTCCTTTACAGCTTGTGAGACCTCCTTTATAACTCTAACTGGAGCGAGCCAAAGGTGTGGGACCCACAAAGGTGTGCTGTAGTACACTGACAGCCAGTGTGGACTGCAGACTAATCTGGCTATATAAAGCCTCGCAGTTGCTTTTATAAGTCATTTTTAAGCTGCACGACGAAGGAAATCTGAGAGCTCTTCTTCCGACCTACTGAGTTTGGGCAACTTTCTGCATATTCTACCACCATAAAAGCATTCTTTACTGTCCTGGTAACATATGCATGTATTTTTTTCCAGTTTCTATCTGTTGGAAAATGACTTATCACATAAAATGCATTTAGACACATAGTAGTGAATATGCATGCTGGTATGATATGATAAAAAATATTCAACATAGTAAATTTTAGTAATAAACCATGTTGAATATAATGATGTGAAAAAAGTTAACTTTTGAAACAGTCAAATTTGTACCTTTTACTATCATTTCTTATCCTATTTGAGGACAAATGAGTAAAGGTAGAAAAGTAAAATAACCCTGGTAATTAGACTACACTTACAGATTTTTTACTGTGATATATGAATGCATGTAGGACGTATATGACTGTTGGTAGGTGTGCTACTGAATGGCCACCTAGTCATGCCTATGTGCATGTGGATAGTCTCATTTACAAAGGGGGCTATGACAAAATTTTTCCAAAATGTAGGCATTGGATAGTCATGCATTTTTAACTCTACTGTATATGTATATTAAAGCAATACATGTATGCATGTAATCATAAAATGCATTTTGAAAAGCTCCAGGTAAGAATTTACCACACCCTTTCTGAGGTGATTTGGAGATTAGTTGTCCAGATATTATGGATCCGGATCAGCCGAGTAGTTCCCGCAGGACCACTTTTGGTGTACGGAGGAGGGCTTCTGAAGTACCTCGACCCCGTTCTGTTAGAAAGCCTCGTCGTTTGGTGGAGGCGGTGATACGTCCTATCCGGCTTGAAGTGCCGGATGTCGAGGATGAGGAGGAGGATGTACCAGTTGAGGTTCCTGCTCATACTGCACGTGTTCCCCATAGGGATTTGCTAGGTATTCAAGTGGCAAACCCAGATCTTCTGGGTGACTTGAGTCGGCATATTTCAGTCTACCTGCATGCAAATGAGGTATGAAGTTAGATCTTAATCTTCCTTGTTTCCTATTGATGAGGAGCAAAGGGTTTTGATGTTGATCTGCATTTGATGTAGGTTCCCGGCTTTACACAGCCTCGAGGGAACTGGTTCAATATCCACTCTATGTATCAGGCTTTGCATGATGACTATAGAGCGAATGTAGATGGCTGGGGATTCGGGACATTCTTTTCCATTCTTTCCCATCACTGTCCCTGGGGTTACCTCAGGGCATTATCTGAGCGATGGTTTCACCAGACTCAGTCACTCCATTTGCTGGACTGTGAGGTGATGATGACGCCGATGGATTGGCGGTTTATCACAGGTATGGAGTTTGGAGGGGATCCACTACCTTGTGCGGCGGATATAACCCCTACTGCCATCAGATCCTTGTTGGGAGTTTCAATGAAGCGCTTCAAGTAAGCGGGGATCTGCACGTCATGTGTCCTTTGAGCGTAGATGCTATGAAAATTGGCTGTTGAGTGAGCCTATACCCGATGATGTGAGAGACAGGGATTGCATTCTTCGGCGATTGTTCCTGAATCATTAGGGGCTGCTTCATAGCAGATAACTCTTCTACGGTGTCCTTCACTTTGATCAGCGCCACTCGACACGTGGACCATATAGGAGGAGACTATGATTGGGGTTCCTACACCTTTGCCTACTTCCTCAGGGGAATGCGCATGCGATCACATGGCTTGATTGAGGCTTGGTTAGGATTCTACCCATTTCTGCTGGTGAGTATTTCTCTTATCTTTTCCCATGTACAGGTTAAGAGCGTTGACTGACAGCAGATGTTTGCCTTTGTGTTGGCAGTTTTGGGCCTATGAGAGGCTTCTATGTTTACATCCTGTGAGCGTGTTAGGTTTAGACACCTATCCACGAGGACAGAGATGGCATCATTCCATACTGGTGGAGGTCCCTGTAGCTGAGGGTTTCACTCATTCACGCTTCTGTACCGGAGTTGTTGACAAAGCAGATTTCATCACATGGGTTCCTATTCTGGGGAGCACTTGAGTGTTGGATTTGAGGATGGGTACTCGACTGGAGTTGAGTACGTTATTTCCACCCGTAGGATTCCTCTCTTCATAGATGGTGGATGGGAGCTCTATTTAGGAGAGCGTGCTATCAGGAGCACTATAGGAGAGATTCGCATGCCGAATTTGCCTCCTGCCAGGCGTTATTGGCCTGTTTCGCAGTCACCCGTCACTGATATTCTGTTGTTGGAGATTGATGATTATACATTATCAGAGGGTCCCTGCACTCAGGAGATGTTCCAGCATTGGTGGTACCCTTGTACCATTGGAGCTCAGACCCGCGCCACACAGTTTATGGGGGATATGGTTCCAAGATTCGTGATGATGACAAATTGGCTAGCCTGTGTCAGAGATCTGACTCATGTGACACAGATTGATAGTTTGACCCGGCAGTTGGACCGGGCACATTTCTTTATCCGACACTTGGGTAGAGATCCTTCAGAGGCAGATACTTTTGATCCTAGCAGCTTTGGCGCTAGCCCCTCAGGTGACCCATATGGCTTTGCCGGTGCAGATCCTCCCTTGTATAGGCCTGATATCCCTGTAGATAAAGATCTAGTGACTTAGGAGGAGTTACATCAGGTGGATAGGATTGACGATGTAGACATCGATACCATTGACTTCTTCTGATGTATTCTCATTATCTCTTTTGATAAGCCTCTATTAGCTGCTGTGTAGCTTTGCCCCATTCTCGCTATATCTTTTGATAGGCCTCTGTTGAGATGTTGGGTAGCTTCGCCCCATTTCCCTGTATTTTAGCTGTACAGAGATGTATTAGATGATGATATACTTAGGAATGTATGTACAATTTTCCATTCCCTATATCATATTGCCATCTATTTTATCATGCATGTTATTATGTTATGCATATGTATGTATGTCTAGAGATATTCAGCATTGACCCCTGGATGGTCTTATGACACGGCCGTCTGAGATGTCTTCTTTGGCCGGTTTGTTAGTATTGATCATACCCCACCATTTTTGGTGGTATATGGTATGCGCTCATGGTATGATAGTATGTCACCACCAGATAGGGTGACTGTAGATCATTTGCTGTAACACACTATGACCTTGTTGATGCTTCAGGTTCCCACAGGATTTGTGGAGGGTATGCTAGAGCATTGGGTACCAGATAGACAGGTTTTCCCCTTCAGGACCCAGGAGTTGACTCCTACTTTGGAGGAGTATGCACGGTTGACGATGTTGCTGTTGGACAGACCTTGCGTTCACATGGCGATCAGAGACATGAGTAGGCAGTTCATGACTCTCACCGGATTGAGGCGTAGAGTGGTACCGGATGAGATTACATTTGGCCACGTGATATCCCATCATTTTCTATTTGACAAATTTTGCTCTGAACACAGTTATGCACGGCATTCCGGGGATTTCACCACACTGGAGGATCACTGGCGTTCAGCCAGAGTGGATGTACTACTGCTATGCGTATTGTCATATGTCTACATGCCATGGTTCATGGATGAGTTGAACATTGGCATCATTATGGTAGTGAGAGCTCTCAGGGAGGGTCACACCATCATACCGATGATTATGGCAGAGACTCTGAGGTCGGCCACATATTGCTGCACTTATCCCAAGATAAGTGTTCATAAAGGCGACTTCGATCATCTTTATGCGACGTGGTTTATGTAACACTTGGGACCGATTGGCACATTCAGACGGCATGGATATTGTTTCACCTATGATATAGCGATGTTGTACTCATTTCAGCCTGCGGAGTGTACAGATGCTGCATCTTGGTCAGCTTTCCTGGCAGGGATTGGAGATCCATTCGCTATATTGCCGTGTAGAGGGTTTAGCTCACCCTACAACTTTATTACTCGTGCTCCGGGCATGGATTATCTTCCTCTAGCTTGTTTTAGAGGGATGATCACCTACCACCCACTAGTCGTGATGTGTCAGTTTGACCAATTTTAGGATTTCCACCTATATGAGGGGGCAGTGATTCAGCACTTCGCTTCTCGCCACTTATCATCAGCGGACAGATCCAGGTTGTATGCCTGTTGGGATCAGTGAGAGCTAGCTAATATTTTTGTCAGTCATCCGGGTTATTTTGTAGAGTATTCAGCATGGATGGAGACAGAGACTGCATCAGCTATGGTAGTATCCACAGTACAGGATATTGATTCCGATGATGAGGAGCCTATGGAGGAGGCTCACATTCCCATCGATGGGGACTTGACTGCTGGGCTGCCAGCATTTGTGATGGATTCTCCCACCTTGAGTGCCACTGTTACTCATTATTCAACATAGTATTTAGAGCAGAGCTTACATCTGATGACCTATGAGAGAGATCAGGCTAGGGCCTTGATGTTGACCGCTCTTGATGGGAGAGATGCCACTCTATTAGAGAGGGATGAGGCTAGATCAGCCAGGGATGCATTGATTGTGGAGCGGGATGCCGCCCTATCTGCTAGAGATGTGGCCATTGCAAACAGTACTTCAGTTAGATCCCATACGACTGGCATCCTTGCTGATATGAGTGCATACATTGATGAGCATCATATCACCATGTAACTAGCCACTGATCTGCTAGCTCGTGTAGATACCATTAGACAGGAGCTTGCAGCTTTACCTCCATCTTCAGAGAGGGATGCTATGTTAGATCTGATAGTCCGCATACACACAGATCCGTAGATAGCTTTGTATTTTCCTTCATAGACAAGCTTAGCTATTTTGTCATGTACAACACAGATGTATATATCAAACAGTAGTATATATGGCAGAGAAATATATTTTGATTACTTCCCTTTTAGTTGTGCCTTGATACTTGCTTGATATTTGCCTGTTTCTTTAGGGCCTTGTGATCTTGATGCATTCTGAACTTATCCTTGATATGTGGACATTGAGCCATCGCAAGATCTCTCAGAACGGATCATTGATCTGTATGTATCCCTACCATCTTTGGTGTCTTGGGACTGGTTTCTGTATGGAAATGTGGAGAGGAGTGTGGCTTTTCTTCTTTGAGATTGACAGCACCACAGATGGTCGCCAGTACTTCTATTTGTGAGAAGCCTAGTTAATTCCATCTCTTATGGATTGGTATTGCTCTTTGAGGCACAACCGCAGCTTACATGGTCACTGAATCTCCTATTTGTGAGGTGAGGTTGGGTAATTCCATCCCCTTGGTCTGAAGCCGATGAAATGTGGTGGATTCAAAGTTGATCCCAGTACCGTGTGACAAATATTTTTGTTCTGGTAGGGGGTTAGACTGAACCATAAATGGCTGCCTACGTATTCCTATTGAAGAGGAGATCAAGTCTGCGTAGTTTGAACTTGGTGTAAGAGGTTCAACGCTGAATGTGAAAGGCAGATGGGTGTAGAAGCTTTATTGATGAATAAAGGTGTTTAAATATTTTTGTTGTTTTTGTTTTTTTAGAGGAAGGGCAAAAATGTTTTTTCTGTTTTTTTGTTTATTGCGACTGGGCCATATAGAATATGGTTGCCTACGTACTCCCGGGTATCAAGGAGATCAGGTCGATGTAGTTCGCCCCTCAGGACGAATCACAGCTAAAGAGAAGTGTGAATCCCATGTGCAGGCTATACTGCAGGGAGAAGAAAGTTTGATCCCATAATGGGGACAAACTGCAGGTGTGGAAAAAGTTTGATCCCGTCTTCAGGACAAACTACAAGCATAGAAAAGTTTAATCCCGTCTTCAGGATAAACTGCAAGCGTAGAAAAGTTTAATCCCGTCTCCAGGATAAACTGTAGATGTGAAAGGTTCAATCCTGTCTTCAGGATAATCGAAATTGTATGAACTGTTTGAAATGAGGTAAAACCAGGCTGCTGGTTGGAAGTGTATATTTCTCTGAGGGGCAGAAGAGTTTGTAAAAAAGGAGGGTTCAAAACCAAAGTGACTGGTGATTGGATGATGAATACCAGGATATTTGCTTGATGGTAACTTCAGACATAGTACCGTTTCACGGTGTCCGAGTTGATAAGCTGTGGAAATTCATCGCCATCTATTTCCTGTAATTTGAGAGCGCCTCCTGTCAATACCTCCTTGACAACAAACGGGCCTTCTCAGTTAGGAGCGAATTTTCCCTTAGATTGATCTTGGTTGTCAATGATCTTCTTTAAAACCAAGTCATGTTGTTTGAATTGCCGTAGCCGGACTTTTCTTTTGTAGGATCCGCAATCTTTTTGTTGATATAATCCACCATGGAAGATAGCCGCGGTTACGCCTTTAAATCTGTCGTAGACAATTGGTGATACCTGTCTTGTACCCATTGGTCATCATCCAACTGAGCATCCATCAACACTTTGAGGGATTCCATTTCCACCTCTATGGGGAGCATTGCTTCCATCCCATAGGCTAATGAATAGGGGGTTGCCACAGTAGAAGTACGGATTAATGTTTTGTAGGCTAATAAAATCAGAGGCAAGAGGTCAGGCCATCCTTTGTGATTGGCGGACATTTTCTGCATGATCTTCTTGATATTTTTATTAGCCGTTTCAACAGCACCATTCATCTTTGGACGGTAGATGACGGAGTTAAGGTGTTTGATGTGGAATTTACTGCATAACTCCTCCATCATTTTGTTGTTGAGGTTCTTAGCATTGTCTGACACAATGACCTTTGGTTGTCCATATCGACAGACTACATTATTTCTGATGAAAGCAATGATGACTTCTTTAGTAACCTTGGGGAAGGAGGCTACTTCTACCCATTTAGTGAAGTAGTCGATCATGGTGAATATGAATTGATATCCATTACTGGCTTTGGGCTCGATGGGCCCGATCACGTCCATTCCCCACATTGAGAAGGGCCATGGCGAACTCATATTGTGGAGTTCCCTTGGAGGGGCGTGGATGGCATTCCCATGAATTTGGCATTGATAGCACCTCTTGACGTGATCATCACAGTCAGCTTTGAGTGTAAGCCAATAATGCCCTGTTTTGAGAATTTTCTTGACAAGTAACAGGCCGCTCATGTGGGGGCCACATACTCCACCATGAATCTCATCCATGAGCCTCTGAGCTTGGTCTTTGTCCAGACATCTGAGGAGACCTAATCCTGCATCTCTTTTGTAGAGTGCATCTCTGCTCAGGTAAAATTTCATAGCAAGTCGATGGATCCACCTCTTCTCAGTTAGGCTCGCCTCAGCGGGTGTAGATCCATCTCGCAGATACTCCTTGATATGTTGATACCAAGGGTGGTGGATGAGAGGTAACTCATCCGATACTTCTCCAATATAGTTCCTATAAGCTGGGTCCTTTTGCAGGGAAAATGTGATACTTGGCATGTTTTCCTTGTCAGGTATAACAATCAAAGAGGCAAACGTTGATAGTGTGTGATGCCCCCAAAATAGGTATACATCACCCATCTTGAGTCGCCAAATACATGGTACAAAATTCAAATATAACTTAATTATACAACAGTCGTGTAAAATATAACAAAACATAATCTAAAGTTTTAATAAGAATATTGTCATCTAGACAATATCCACACTCAATGGAGTCCTCATTACATTTATTGTCACATTATTTAACAGAATAGTGAGGACTACTAATGCTATCATCTGGACCGTCACTCCGCTCCCCGACTAGTCCCTTGATTCGTTCTCATTTCACGAAGAGAACAAAGAAAAGAAAAGGTGAGCTCAACTAGCCCAATAAAAAATATTATGACTAAGATAATGCAGAATAAATTATCATTAGTCTTCAACAATGTTAAACTGATAAAATATAATAGACATTAAGTTTAACTGCAGTGGAATAAGCAATCCATTAGAAGAGTCAAGTAGAGCATGATATCTACTATCTTCTATGTTTTAAAATGTTTTCATCAATTTTATTCTTTGAGACTCAAATTAATAAATAAACCACATCATCGAATCATCCACACACTACTGGTAGAGGATATTCATTAAATCATCAATAGTCATGACTATACCGAATAATCCCTAGTCATAATCATACCAAAAATTGTCCATCAATGCACTACATGGCACTGAGGACTTTTACTGCATCATTTATAACATTAAAGGTCATGATTATACCGAATGAACCTTGGTCATAATCATACCAAGTTCGTCTATGCACGTAAGCCAAAGATGACTTTCATCACAATATAAGCATGAGGATGATGACAATGATATATGCATTAATCAAACGAAAACAAGGATAAATATTAAAGACTTTAAATTTATCCAAATATTATCAATCACTTAATAAACTCATAATCTAATATTATTAATATTATAACAATATTTTAATCACTTCTTAAACTTATAAACAATTTACTTCAATTGTTTACACTTTACCAAATAATGCATTTAATCATTCAAAAATGTCATACTCATAAGATTTCATCACCAATGATCAAATCCCTCATCAAAAATCTGCATATACCCTATATAGGATTCTCAAGCCATAAAATCCTATTTTCCAATTTTGTTACTTCATATAACATATTTAATTCATTTACTCATAACTAGTTCATTTTCATGAAAAATACCAAATTCGTCCCAAAAATATTTCTTTTCTGGGATTTAGCAGAATATAGTCCCATATTGAACATATATTTTTCTCAGAATTTTTAAAATTCATTTACTATTATTTCATATGGCCAAAACTGATTTAATATTTAGACATTTATCATAAATTGTACTTTTGTCCAAAAATTCAAAATTCTGAGGTATACTCTCATTATATACATGTACTCCCAATAAAAATTTCACCAATTTTGGAGTTAACCACAAAGAGTTAGAAGGGTTTACTTTTAAAATAGTCTTTTCCCATAAAATCCATAACTCTTAATCTATACATTCAAAAATCGCCATTTTTGGACAAAATCTAGAAAACTCATCAAATTATCATTTTAAATTTTTCCAGAAATTTTGAGGGTCAGAAAAATTATGAAACTGCCCCTGGCAGAAACCCTTTTGAATAAAAATACTATTCATATGAATATAAAGGATCATTCACCATGCATACGATAATCCACGTAGACAGGTTATTCCAACAGAATAATAAAGAATGGAATAACAGAAGAATTCACGATGCATGCGATAGACCGCACAGACAGGTTATTGTTAATAGAATAATAAAGAATGGAACCAGGTCATGCGTAAACCGCACAGACATGATATTCCAACAGAATAATAAAGAATGGAACTGTGTCAAATGCGTAAACCGCATGCAGACGTAATATTCCAACAAAATAATAAAGAATGGAACCGGTCATGCGTAAACCGCATGATGGGATATTCAACGTAATAATAAAGAATGGAATAACAACATAATTCACCAGGCATGCAATAGAATCGCGATGACAAAAGTTATTCCAATGTAATAATAAAGAATGAAATAACGTAAGAATTTCACCATGTATGCGGTATTACAGATGAGAGTTGTTATTCCAACATAATAATAAGGAATGGAATAACAATAACTCTCTTCATGAATACGAAAGAAATAATACCCCTTACCTTAGAAGAAACTGGATATTGGAATTGTGAGGTAGCAGACTTCTCTTATTCTTTTTCTCTATAATTTCTCTCTATAATAATTTCTCTAAAGCTTTAGTGAATTGGTGAGAAATAAAGGAAGAATGAGCTTCTATTTATAGGAAATTATAGTTTCGATAATGTCACGTTTTAGGGCTAGAAATATTACAGTATAATACCTTCCTCTTTTTCTTCATTTTTCATTTGGTCCTGCAAGTATTATCAAACTTTCACCACCTCCCCTAATAGTAAATAATGTGAATCAATTGTTCAATCATGTGAATCAATAGTTATAATCATGTGAAAATACAAATTACAGTATAGTACCTCTATATATACCTCTATTTTTGACTTAGTCATGCAAGTATTATCAATCTTGCACCAACTCCCCTAATAGTACAAGAATGTGATTCAATAGTACACACATGTGAACAAATAGTTATATTAGCATGTGAATTAGTAGCAATTAATTGCTCATTTATCCGATTAATTACCCGATTTATCAATATAACCCCCAGACATCAATTATCATCGGAATAGATGTCGATTTCCACTAACACTAATAATTCCAACACAATGGAACTATCAATTTCATCAATTTCATCTTTAATCAACACAAACTTATTCATCATTAATATTATAACTCACAATATTTAACAACCAGGTCGTTCCCAGGAAAGAGGGGACTTTCCGATAAGAATTTCTCCTTATTGGCGCTCAATTAGATGACCAAACCTCTCCTTGACAGAACTTCTAGACATTGTAAATATTGCAATTTAATAATATGAATAACTTTGTCATCTCAATTATTGATCTAATAATATATCATATTATGCAGATGATACTGTGACAATAATCGAATCAATAATATGTGAGATATGATGCAACAATTACTGTAGCAATAATTGAGTATAACTGAGTGACTTCTTACATAAGCATCAATAATCAATACCGTGTGCTACTATGCAACCACGCGTATTACTATACTTTTACTACCGGGAAGTTCAACAGTTTGAACAGTAACACTTTCGCCGTTATTTTTATAAAAAGATAATTCTGTCGTTTTCTTACTACGACAATACTTCCGTTGTGGGGTCCACCAATGATTGTGTCGTCGTACGGATATTCTCCGACAAAAAGAATATTATATAACAACTTGCATACTTTGCAAAATTTTTAAATATTACGCACAACTATAACATTATATCAAATCCACACCATAATATTCAAAAAAAATATATCGAGAAATTTAAATCTTTATTCATAAAATTTGGGGTCTCACAATCTTTATTCATAGAAGAAACTGGATATTGGAATAGTTAGGTAACAGACTTCTCTTCTTCTTTTTCTCTATAATTTCTCTCTATAATAATTGCTCTAAAGCTTTAGTGAATTGGTGAGAAATAAAGGAAGAATGAGCTTCTATTTATAGGAAAATATAGTTTTGATAATTGAACGTTTTGGGGCTCGAAATATGTACAATACCTTCAACTTTTCTTTCATTTTTAATTTAGTTTTGCAAGTATTATCAAACTTGCACCACCTCCCTTAATAGTAAATAATGTGAATCAATAGTTCAATCATGTGAATCAATAGTTATAATCATGTGAAAATATGAATTACAGTATAGTACCTCCATCTATACCTCCATTTTTAACTTAGTCATGTAAGTATTATCAATCTTGCACCAACACCCCTAATAGTACAAGAATGTGATTCAATAGTACACACATGTGAACAAATAGTTATATAAGCATGTGAATTAGTAGCAATTATTTGCTCATTTATCCGATTAAATACCCGATTTATCAATATAACCCCCAGACATCAATTATCATCAGAATAGATGTCGATTTCCACTAACACTAATAATTCTAACATAATGGAACTATCAATTTTATCTTTAATCAACACGAACTTATTCATCATTAATATTATAACTCATAATATTTAACAACCAGGTAGTTCCCAGGAAAGAGGGGACTTTCCGATAAGGATTTCTCCTTATTGGCGCGCAATTAGATGACCAAACCTCTCCTTAACAGAACTTCTAGACATTGTAAATATTGCAATTTAATAATATGAATAACTTTGTCATCTCAATTATTGATCTAATAATATATCATATTATGCAGATGATACTGTGACAATAATCGAATCAATAATATGAGAGATATGATGCAACAATTACTGTAGCAATAATTGAGTATAACTGAGTGACTTCTTACGTAAGCATCAATAATCAATACTGTGTGCTACTATGCAACCACGCATATTACTGTACTTTTACTACCGGGTAGTTCAACAGTTTTAACGGTAACACTTTCGCCGTAATTTTTATAAAAAGATAATTCTGTCGTTTTCTTACTACGACAATACTTTCATTATGGGTCCATCAATGATTGTGCCGTCGTACGGATATTCCCAGACAAAAAGAGTATTATATAACAACTTGCATACTTTGCAAAATTTTCAAATATTACCCACAACTATAACATTATATCAAATCCACAACATAATATTCAAAAAAATATTTTGAGAAATTTAAATCTTTATTCATAAAATTTGGGGTCTCACATAGTGCATCCGCAAAATCATTCCTATTACGAGGAATGCGTAAAAAGGAGATTTCTTCGAACTCCAAAGCCATCTGTAAAACTTGCCGATGGTAAGGCAGCAAATGTAATTCTTTGGTTTGATAGATTCCTATGGATTGTTTGATTACCAATTCGGAATCCCCAAAGACGATTAACTTACCGATGCCTATTGAATCTGCAAGTTTTAGCCCCATGATCTGACCTTTCATACTCACCGTTGTGTTGTTGGTGGCCGACAAACAATAATTTGACTGGACGGATATCGCCTCCCACATACCGGATATTAGAATTGCTTCAGCTCCAGAGCCTTCTGTGTAACAGCTCCATCAAAATACATTTTCCATGTGTGGCATGCATTGTACTGATGGTGTTGCTGAACTGTCATTACTCCTTTATCGGGGAAGTATGTTTTAAGGGTTTGTAATCCCCTACAGATGCGGTGGCCTGTTGATCCACAATTCCTTGACCTTTGACAGACTTTTGCGTCACGTAGACGATGTTAAATTGCTGTAGGATCAACTGCCATATGGACAATCGACAATTCAGTATGGGCTTACTGAACACATATTTGAGAGGATCCACGTGAGATATGAGATGGGTTGTGTGACCATGGAGGTAATGCTGTACCCTCATGGAATCCTATGCCAAAGCACAACAAGTCTTCTCAATCATAGTGTACTTGTGTTCACTGATGCTGAATCTTTTGCTGAGGTAATAGATATCTTGTTCTTGGCCTCTATTATCTTTTTGCCCCAGCATGCAGCCCATGTCATTGTCATTAATGGACAGGAACATGAATAGGGGAACATTATCCCTGTGTGGTACCAAAACAGGAGCGTTAACCAACTGCTCTTTAATGGCAAGGAAGGCTTTTTGACACTCATCGTTCCATTTCATGGAGGAGTTCTTCCTTAACAATTTGAAGATGGGCTCACAGGTTGCTGTGAGTTGAGAAATGAACCTGCTAATGAAGTTGATTCTTCCCAAAAATCCCCGTATTTCCTTCTCTGTCAGAGGAATGGGCATTTCCTTGATGGCCTGGATTTTGGTAGGATCCAGTTCAATCCTTTTGTGGCTGACTGGGAAACCTAGCAACTTGCCTGCCTTAACACTAAAGGCGCACTTGGCTGGATTCAACTTCAAGTTGTACTTACGCAACCTGTTAAATAACTTCCTGAGATGGTCTAAGTGGTCTTCCTCCTTTTGGGACTTGACAATGATGTCATCCACAAAGATCTCTATTTCTTTATGCATTAAATCATGGAAAAGAGCCATCATAGCTCGCTGGTAGGTTGCCCCGGAATTGATGAGGCCGAATGACAACCGTCTATAGCAAAAGGTTCCCCAAGGTGTGATAAAAGCAGTTTTCTCATGATGTTCCTCATCAACCATAATCTGATGGTACCCCGCAAAGCAATCCGCAAAGGAATACATGTCGTATTGAGCAGTATTGTCAATAAGAATGTGGATAAAGGGCACGAGAAAGCTATCTTTAAGGTAAGCTTTGTTCAGATCCCGGTAATCCACGCAAACTCGCACCTTTCCTCCGGGTTTAGGCATGGGAATAATGTTGGATATCCACTCCGGATATGTAGACACGATGATAATTCAAGTTTGAAATTGTTTCACAATTTCCTCTTTAACTTTTAAACTCCACTCAAGTTTCAATTGCCTGAGTTTCTGCCTAACTGGCTTGAATCTATCCTTAATGGGAAGGAGATGAAGAACAATGCCAGTGGACAAACCCACCATGTCTTCATGAGACCATGCAAACACTTCCTGGAATTGGGTTAATAGCACAACCATGTCATTCCGTTGGTTTGGGGTGAGGTCCGAACCAATTTGAATTAACTTAGGGTTTAAGGTTCCAAGATTGAAAGAAGTGGTTTGGTCAAGGTTGGGTTTAGGTTTGTCTGCGACCCATTCCTTAATCTCCTGAGGTGTCTCAATGTCCTCTTGTATTTCCACCAAGTCTGAGTCCAACTTTCCATCAAAGTTACAACCCTTGTGAAGAGAAGGCACATCATCAGCAAGTACACGTACATCTAAATTCAGAGTCCTGAAATCAAAAGATGCTTTCACTTAATATATGAAACTGTTTAATCATACACAAGTGTTAGCATGTACTGATAAAATAACTGCTAATACTGTATAGAAAAGTAAGCAATTAAAGTTATCTACAAGGCAGAGGGATTTTCTGGCCGTTTTACCCTCGTCGACCAATGCATGGAGTGCAGCTCCAATTGTCGAGGGCAAAGTCCTGATGGACTGCAGTGATGGAGGGGTTGTCATTGTCCTCCTTCTCCCAAATGATAACCATAACATCTGGGCAATCATCTTCTGGGGTATATCTGTTTGTATGTTCATCATGGACAATGATGCGTATGCGTGACATCATCAAGGCGATGTCATGTTTACGTTTCCTCTTCCTTTCTTCCACTTCAGGATCAGGAATCAGCACCTCTTTTGCTTTGAATGGTACTAGTTTGGGAAACAGCATAGCCATAACATGGGCTGGAACCTTTACTGGAGACTGTATCAGCTCATGTGGAGCAGATGGAAAAAATCGCCGTGTGGCGGAAGCTTGAGGAACCTGTTTATGCTTATGAGGATTCCTATGACTGGAACTGGCAGAATAGCCTAGTTCGGCTGTCCCAATTTGACTGGACATTTGAATAGGGTGCTTAATACCCTGCTAATTTTTACAAAGCCCTTGTCCATGCTGATGACCTAATGGCATCATTTCTTGAGTGGCCGACATAACCTCGGCAGAAATATTGGGTACGGGAAGTGGTACTCTAATAGGATGGTATTGTATGTTACCCACTACCAAGGTATGAAAACTGGATGGCTCAACTTCTGAATTGAAGCTGATGATTGGTAGATCTCTTTGCTCAGGACATTTCGGCTCAGCGTTAACAGTGATTAGACTGTTGTTGACAATGTATTTGAGCTGTTGATGTAATGTGGAGGGAACATCTCCAGTGTGATGCCCCCAAAATAGGTATACATCACCCATCTTGAGTCGCCAAATACATGGTACAAAATTCAAATACAACTTAATTATACAACAGCCGTGTAAAATACGACAAAACATAATCTAAGAGTTTTAATAAGAATATTATCATCTAGACAATATCCACACTCAATGGAGTCCTCATTATATTTATTGTCACACTATTTAACAGAATAGTGAGGACTACTAATGCTATCATCTGGACCGTCACTTCGTTCCTCGACTAGTCCCGGCTACGTTCTCATTTCCTGAAGAGAATAGTGAAAGAAAGGGTGAGATCAACTAACTTAGTAAGAAATATTATGACTAAGATAATGCAGAATAAATTATCATTAGTCTTCAACAATGTTAAACTGATAAAATACAATAGACATCAAGTTTAATCTGCGGTGAATAAGCAATCCATTAGAAGAGTCAAGTAGAGCATGATATCTACTATCTTCTATGATTTAAAATGTTTTCATCAATTTTTATCGCTGAGAATCAGCTTAATAAATAAACCACATCATCGAGTCATCCCTGCACTACGGGCCAATGATATTAATTAAATATCGAATAATCCCTGGTCATAATCATACCAAAAACTACCCATCAATGCACTACAGGCTACTGAGGACTTTTACCACATCATTTATAATATTACAGGTCATGATTATACCGAATAATCCCTGGTCATAATCATACCAAGTCCATCTATGCACGTAAGCCAAAGATGACTTTCATCACAATATAAGCATGAGGATGATGACAATGACATAATAATTAAATAAAACAAGTTCAAGAATTAATTTTAAAGATTTATAAGTTAATTTATCTTGAAATCAATTACGTCCAAATTGTCAACATGATACTGCTTTGTGGAGTAAAATTTAAGAATGCTCAGAAGAATATTTCCATGAAAAGATACTGAATGACTCGTAAATATCTAGGATATTCTACTAATTTCATGGAGTATACAAGCCAAAACTTTAACCAACTGAGTATAATAGAATATATGAAAGTACAAATGGATTTTTGCCTGCCATGTGGTAATCCACGTAGACAGATCATTTCCACAATTTAATAAGGAAAGAATACGAAGGATCATTCACCATGCATGTGATAATCCACATGAGGCAAAGTTATTCCAACGAATAATAATAAAGAATGGAACCAGGTCATGCGTAATCCGCACAGACAGGATATTCCAACAGAATAATAAAGAATGGAACCAAGTCTAGCGTAATCCGCACAGACAGGATATTCCAACATAATAATAAAGAATGAAATAACAAAGAATTCACCATGCATGCGATGGACAGCACAGACATGTTATTCCAATAGAATAATAAAGAATGGAATAACAAAGAATTCACCATGCATGCGCTAGACCGCACAGACAAGTTATTCCAACAGAATAATAAAGAATGGAATAACAAAGAATACACCATGCATGCGATAAACCGCACAGATAGGTTATTCTAACAGAATAATAAAGAATGGAACCAGGTCTAGCGTAATCAGCACAGACAAAATATTCTAACAGAATAATAAAGAATAGAATAATAGAAGAATTTCACCATGTATGCGGTTGCTTACAGCATGACAAGTTATTCAACATAATAATAAAGAATGGAATAACAACTCTTACGAGTATTGAAAGAAAATAATTCTCTTCATGAATACGAAAGAATAATACCCCTTACCTTAGAAAGAAACTGGATACTACTGGAGTAGAGAGGTAGCAGACTTCTCTTCTTCTTTCTCTCTATAATTTATCTCTATAATAATTGCTCTATAGCTTTGGTGAATTGGTGAGAAATGAAGGAAGAATGAGTTTCTATTTATAGGAAAATATAGTTTCGACAATTTCACGTTTTGGGGCTCGAAATATTACAGTACAATACCTTCAACTTTTCTTTCATTTTTAATTTAGTTTTGCAAGTATTATCAAACTTGCACCACCTCCCCTAATAGTAAATAGTGTGAATCAATAGTTCAATCATGTGAATCAATAGTTATAATCATGTGAAAATACGAATTACAGTATAGTACCTCCATCTATACCTCCATTTTTAACTTAGTCATGCAAGTATTATCAATCTTGCACCAACTCCCCTAATAGTACATGAATGTGATTCAATAGTACACACATGTGAACAAATAGTTATATAAGCATGTGAATTAGTAGCAATTAATTGCTCATTTATCCGATTAATTACCTGATTTATCAATATAACCCCCAGACATCAATTATCATCGGAATAGATGTCGATTTCCACTAACACTAATAATCCAACACAATGGAACTATCAAATTCATCTTTAATCAAACGAACTTATTCATCATTAATATTATAACTCACAATATTTAACAACCAGGTCGTTCCCAGGAAAGAGGGGGCTTTCCGATAAGGATTTCTATGACACCCCCAAAATAGGTCCAATCCATCCAACCTATTTTGAGTCGCCAAATACATGGTACAGAAAATAACTACAACTTTATTACTACAATTGTCATACAAATTACAACAACACATATACTGTGAGTTTTAATATCAACTGTGTCTCATGTCCCAACTATGGATAACACCTCACATTGATACATTACATAAATATACAGTCAATAATTGTTTTAAAAATTAAAATCTTTGGGAAGTGCTCAAGAAAACCTTCGTACATGGGAGGCCATGCGTCTAGGTTATGATAGATATCCTATGACTGGAGAATTATCCTTGGTTGATCCAATAGACCCAAAAGAAAAACAAGAAGATTACTATCATGTTCCTTCCAATGGTGAGTCTTCTCTTGACATATAACTATCTCCACCGTTTGCAATTGAACATTATGTTTCAACCAAACTCCAAGATCATATAGGTAGTGCTCATAGATATACTCAGCAAGTGGATGTGCACAACCATGTCTTATGATAACTTGTAGGTCATTAGATATCTTATATGATAGTGACAAAATACTCTTCCAAAGTTGGGTTCACCTCACCCTATTCGGTTCACCAAAATTAAATATCAAATGACGTATACAATACAACACACTTATCTAAAGTTCTTAATAAAATTATTTCCATACTATTTAGGGAGAACCTCAACAACTATAGACCATCGTTCTATTCCCCTGTTATCCCCGCTAGACCCAGCTACACTCTTATTACCTGAAAGGAATTGTGAAGCAAAAGTGTGAGCACAACTAGCTCAGTAAAGAATATCATGACTAAAGATAATTAAATTATCAATAGTCATCGTCAGTAATAAATCAGAGATTCAGAACATATGGTAGATGATAAAACTTTTCAACCATAATTGCAGCAGAACGAGCAATCCATTAGAAGAGTCAAATAGACCATAAAGTCTATTATCTTCTCCATGTTAAAAGTACACCAACAATGTTTTATCCCTGTAACATCAATCAACAGTTCCTGTCCACAATCCTGTGAATAACTCATAATCATAATTGTTATTCTAAATTCCCCTTCTCATCCAGAACAAAGATAATTTTCATCACATGTCTTAACCTGAAACATCAAAGATTATGGTTATACCAAATCACAGTTCCTATTCATAATCATACTAATAAGTTCATCTTTGCACTACGGGCCAAAGGTATTCATTAACAGTTCATCTTTGCATTACATGCCAAAGATATTCAGCAACAGGTCATCTTTGCACTACGGGCCAAAGATATTCAACAACAGGTCATCTTTGCACTACGGGCCAAAGATATTCATCAACAATTCATCTTTGTACTATAGGCCAAAGGTATTCAATAACATGTCATCTTTGCACTACGTGCCAAAGATATTAATATCTCAAAGAAATATATAATCATTTCAGAATTTATATAAACAATAATTATAACCATGTTGATCAATTCACCTTTGCACTTAAGCTAAAAATATTCAATTATAAATTCAATGGTCATGATCATACTAGTCAACAATTCATCTTTGCACTACTGGCCAAAGAGAACACATAGTCACGATCATACTAATAATCTACCCATCTTTACACTCAAGTCAAAGAGAAATATCATCTTTAGGGTTATAAGAATGTTATATATGATAATAAAAACAACATAATCAACATATAGATTTAATCTCAAGAGTAAGATTCAGAAATCAATGATTTCATAACACCTTAATCCAAATATTATAAATCACTTAATAATCTCATAATCTAATATTATTACTATTACCACAATATTTTAATCATTTTTTAAACTTATAAATAATTTATTTTAATTGTTTACACTTTATTAATTAATGCATTTAATCATCCTAAAATGCCAAACTCATAAGATTTCATCACCAATAACCAAAACCCTCATAAAAAATCTGCATATACCTCATATATGATTCTCAAGCCATAAAATCATATTTTCCAATTTTCTTACTTCACATAACATATTTAATTTATTTACTCATGACTAGACCAATTTCATGAAAAATACCAAATCAGTACAAACAAATTTTCTTTTCTGGAATTTAGCAGAATATGGTCCCATATTAAACATATATTTTTCTCAAAATTTTTAAAATTCATTTACTATTTTTCATATGACCAAAACAGCCGAATATTTAGACATTTATCATAAACTGTACTTTTATTCAAAAATTCTGAAATTTACAGATTATACTTATGTTATATACATGTACTCCCAATAAAAATTTTACCAATTTTGGAGTTAACCACAAGGAGTTATAAGGGTTTACTTTTAAAATAGTATTTTCCCATAAAATTCATAACTCCTAATCTATACATCCAAAAATCACCATTTTTGGACACAATCAAGAAAACTCATCAAATTATCATTTCAAATTTTTCCAGAATTTTTGAAGGTCGAAAAAATTACGAAACATGAAAAACATAATAACCCTTAAAATCTCTTACCTCAAAAGAGCAGTATTTCTGACTGGAATATCGGATGTAAAGCCGAAGGAAACTTGCATTGAATAACAACTCTCCAGGTATCTAAATACTCACAAAAATACGCTCGACAATATAGAGAGAAAGAAACTTATTTTTGGTGTGATTTTTAATTCTAACTTAAGCGCCTATTTATAGGAAAATGCTAGAACGCCATAGGAGACTAAATAATAAAATATTATTATAATCTTTTTTTTTCTCCCTACGCAAGCCACTTTGAAAAATCAACAGCCATCACAGTGGGGCCCACCCAAAAATCAGCCACCTTTCCCAACAACCAAAAGTGGGTCCCACTCAATTTTAATAAAAATCATTTTATTTTCTGAAACTTTAATAATTCATAGAAAATAGCCCGTTTATTAGAAAAATACGAATTTTATGTCCATTCCACACGAAATAGAATTCTCTACAACTTTGTAGCTTTAAGTTTTTCCAAATTTCAGCCAGAAAATATTCGAAATGCATAAACGGATTATTTTCAACACTCCTTAAAATTCATAACAAATCATACTTTAATTTTTAACGATTCAAAATTTGTGGATATATACTCAACTTATATATGTATAACATATCCAAAAATCACAACAATCCAACGGTCGGATTAAAATTATAACTCTCGCAATAGAGCTTTAAGAACACCGATTTGATCTTTTAATACCTCCAATACGACAAAATACTGATAAAACACCTCAACGTTAATTCCTTCATTTATAACCACAGAAATAAATCCATCATTTATATCCACATCAATAAATATTTCCTTATCATATAAATCAATAATTAATTATTCACAAATAATATTACAAAATCACAATAATGACAACCAGACAGTTCCCAGGAAAGAGAGAGCTTTCCAATAAGGATTTCTCCTTGCTGGCGTGCAATTAGGTGACCAAACCTCTCATTGACAGAACTTTCTAGACATTGCCAATAATGTTATCGAATAATGTTATGAATTATTGATATGATAATGGGAAATACTGTGCAGTGACAATTATTGAAACAACAATAATATAAAATATCAACGCAAAGAATTATTGAATCAATAAAAAATATTGAGCGAGAATTCTTTCGTAATAATTATTGAGTAGTGTCTTCTTACGTAAGAATCAATAATTCAAAAAATACTCGTGCAATACGATTGTGCTATCGTGCAACCACGCCATTCATCGTATTTTAACCACCGTATTCCAACAAATTAATTCAGAATAATTACGTACATTATTTATAAAAACTCAAACTTGTCGATTTTCTTCATCCGACGCTTATTCTCATTATGAGGCCCATAAATGGTCGCTACCACGTATGAATATTCCCCGACAACAAGAATATTCCACGACCAAACGAATATTCCCCGACAAAAATGAATATTTTATAACCACTTACTTATTTTGCAAAATTTTTATATATCACCCTTAACTTTAACTTTTTTTCAATTTAACCATTTACTAAATAATAATTATAAGAAAATTGAATACTTTTATTTCATAAAATTCGGGGTCTTACAATTTCTCCTTATTGGCGCACAATTAGATGACCAAACCTCTCCTTGACAGAACTTGTAGACATTGTACATATTGCAATTTAATAATATGAATAACTTTTTCGTCTCAATTATTGATTTAATAATATATCATATAATGCAGATGATACTGTGACAATAATCGAATCAATAATATGAGAGATATGACGCAACAATTACTGTAACAATAATTGAGTATAATTGAGTGACTTCTCGCGTAAGCATTAATAATTAATACCGTGTGCTACTATGCAACCACACGACATTCTTGTACTTTTTTACTAAAGGCGCTTCAATGCGGTTTAACGGTAAAACTTCCGCCATTATTTTTATAAAAAGATAATTATGTCGTTTTCTAACTACGACAATACTTCCGTTGTGGGGTCCACCAATAATTGTGTCGTCGTACAAATATTCCCTGTTAAAACGAATATTCCCCGACCAATCAAATATTATATAACCACTTGCTTACTTTGCAAAATTTGAAAATATTACGCACAACTATAACATTATATCAAATCCACACCATAATATTCAAAAATATATTTCAAGAAAATTATTCTTTATTCATAAAAGTTGGGGTCTTACATCCAGCCATGTATATCCATGATCTCACCAATAGCAGGTTGTATCCTGAGTCTATTCTGAGGACATTAAAAGATATATTGAATGTATTTGGACCAATTTCAATTGGCAGCTCAATCTTTCCGATGGAATTTCGTCGGGATCCATCAAAAGCCTTGATAACCGTATGACTGCTTTGGATCCGTTTGAGATTGACATTCATCTTTACCAAGGTGGCATAAGGACATATATTTAGAGACGAACCTCCATCTATCAAAACTCCAGCTAGCATATACCCGGAAGACAAAACTGTAATATGCAATGGCTTGCAATGACCGGTCCCTTTGGGCGGTATGTCGTCATCAGTGAAGGATATCACATTGTTGTTAAAAATGTGATCAACCATATGTTAAAAATTTTTCACATCCACTGATTTCGGTAAATAGGCTTCTTCCAAAACCTTCAATAAAATCTTCCGGTGATCCTCGGAAGAGAAAACCAAGTCCAGTATTGATATCTGTTGTGGAGCTTCTCTCAAGCTTAAAACCACCTTGGCTTCATTATGGCCCATAGTGCGGAGGAATTTTTCAATCTTCTCCATGGGAATCTTCTCCTTTGCTTTAATGGCGGACTTCATCACCCTCTGAGGAAGATACAGTGGATTTTCCTTCGACACCGTAGCAGTAGTATGAGACGTGGATCCTTCAGCTTCTCCATAATTCCATGGAACTTTGTTTAAGCTGACAACAGGATATTATGGTCTGAAAGATAAAGAAATTGGCTCTGGTGCGGCCACTTTCAAAGGATTGCCAGCTCCTTTGAGTTGAATTACTTGTATGGGAAATGCTTTGACAGTTTCATAATCCTCGTCGAAAATAACTGCTACTGATCCCTTCCATTTGGTAGGACATGTATTCCCATTCTCAATTTTCACAGTGTCATCGTTTGCCATCTGCGGGACACCGCTATTAATGAGATTTTGAATGAGATGGCGGAGTGCCCAGAATTCTTCTGTGCTGTGACCGCGAGAATGTGAATGATATTGACATACTCCCTCGGAGTTGAATCACCTTAAACGGGGATTGATTGGAGGCAGAAGGGAGGTAATTCTTCCTTTATTGATCAACATTTGAAATATTTCCTCCATAGATTGGCCCAAATAGGTGAATTCCCTCTGATTGGCAAAATTCCGACGGGCTTTAGCATTTGCTCTCTTTATAACCTTATCCTCCATAGCTTCGCTTTCTGAAGGTGATGGTGCAGCATTCATAACAAAAGGAAAGAGATAGGCATGCTCCTGTCTGATTAATTGGCATGTGACTTCATGCTAGTGGGTCACCAGTTCTGCCAATTGCTCAATTTGCTTGCAAAGAGCTTTCATCTTTCGTTTTATAGCAAATTGGAACTTTGCATAATCCCATCTTTGATGGTCTAGGATGATTCACCGCTAAAACTGGAACTCTGTCCAGTGCTCCAACTAATCATGTTGACCTCTTCTTCTTTGTGTTGAGGAAGAGGGTTGTCTTGCACATGAGGTCGATCTGGTTTGGTGACCACGATCTCACTGTTGTCTACTAAATCTTGGATTTTGTGTTTCAAGGCCCAACAATCTTGAGTATCATGTCCAGGTGCTCCGGCATGATAAGCACACTTCTGAGTAGCATTAAAACCCCTCCCATTAGGGTTGGCTGGTGGAAGAAGACGTGTAATTTTCTTCTGATCAGTCAGAAGAGCAATAATATTCTTGAGCGAGTCCCCTAAGGGTGTGAACGTTCGAGGGTGCTTTACTTTTCCACTTTTAGGCAGTGGAGGGTTTGAAGACTGTGCTTAGAAAGGGGAGTAGTTTCTCCTCTGTATAGGCATGTTCAGACTGCCTTTTTGTCCTTGTAGTATTAAGGAAACATCCTCCTCTTTCTTTTTATGGACCCTCCGGGGGTTGTTTCCATAAGATCCGGACTGGATGTGCTCAGCAACTGCTTTAAGAGAGGCTAGGTCTTGAATTTTTCCTGACTTCAATCCCATCTCAGCTATCTCTCTGTGCTTGATCATTTCACAGAATGGTTTGCCAATACCAGCTAAAACTCTCTCATAGAAAGGAGCTTCCTGTATATCTATGAAAGTCATGACCATTTCTGATTCTGTCATGGAAGGAATAACTTGAGCAGCAAGGCACCTCCACCTTTAAGCATACTCTCCGAAAGACTCATTAGACATTTCTTCTTGACCTTGGTAACTGGGTACCGGCCAGAGCCATCTGAGATTGAAAACTGTATTGAGTGAGGAAGGCGTGAGCTAGCTCTTCCCAGCTATGGATCTTTGAGTTGTGTAATCTGGTATACCATGAACGGGCTTCTCCAGTCGAGACTCTTCCGAACAAATTGCATTCGAGCTTTTCATTTTCCGCATAAGATCCAAGTTCTCTAATGAACACCTTAAAATGTGTATAAGGATCCCCTAATCCGTCATATTTTTCACAATCAGGGGTTTTAAATTTCTCTGGATAATGAATACCAGGGAATATGCAAAGGCCAACATATGAGACACTTCCATGTGTTCCAATCCCTTTGAGAACACGGATAGTTTCCTCCATTTGGAGGACCTTCTTCCTGATATCACCGGTGTCTAGATCTCCTTTGAGATGGGTGTAGTCAGGGTCTTTGTTGGTCGTATCCAACTGAGGTTATGGAATTGTTTTTTCCAACCCTTGAACTCCCCCTTGTGAAGAGGATTCTGTATGTGTAGGTATTTTTGTACCCTAAGTAGACTAATGCAGTTCTTTAAGTAGAACAACCAAATCTGTGATTTGTTTACTCAATCTGTCAAATTCTTCTCGAGAAACAGGATTAAACTGGTCAGAAGAAGACATGATTGGCTGTAGGCTCGTGGCCTTTTTGGATTTTGAGCAGGTAACAGGCCCAATTGCTTCCCTACAAAAGACTTATGTATTTTAGTTTTAGGGATAATGTAAATGTTATCATAATGCATCCATTTTAGGAATATTGTCCTGCAAAAACGGGTGTTAATTGATAACATGTCATGCACAAATATTCTTCATATTTTCCATTACATAAAGATGAGCATGAAATAAAAATTTCAAGTAAATGCTTTTACAAGTAATTGAAAATGGAAAGCATAAAGAGACTTTCCTCTGCATTTTGTTTATTAGAGGTTGACCTATCTTAGGGTTACTCTCACGGCTTTTTGGCATGAAGGTTCCCAGATCATCATAATCTACTTGACGGGAAGTTAATCCAATCTTTCAACTGGAGCGAATCTGGGTGGTGCCTTTCCTGAGCCTCATTGGAATTAGTCTTCCTACGAGTCTAGTAATCAAACACCGACAGGATAGCCTCCTGGTGGAGGAACCACACAACATACATTCACATATAACGTGTCTCACCGTTTATGCAAAATGATGACATGTGCGAAGCACTAATATCACATATAAATATTTTGAAGTGCAGTAATTAAAATGCATTCGTACACATTCATCATAAATATAAATGCAACATTCACACACAAGCATATAACAGTTTTGAAAAGCTTGTAATAACAGCTTAAGCCCTCTTACTGGAGTCCGTAGCAGAGTTGCCTCCTGTCGACGTCGGGATTTTTAGTTGTCCCTTTTCATTACCTGTTCTTTGGTGTTCTCATGTTAGGTGAGATTTGTTTGAAAAAACAAGTGAAAAAGGTCCAACATGTGTAATGTCGACTATTTGACTTTAAGAGTTGCCTGTTGGTGTTTTTAACTAGTTGCACCAATGTAACCGGAAAAGGTTTGCACATTGACCCAGTGATGTGACACTGCTAAACGGGTCTGTGAAACCAAGATTCATTTGGGTTTGGGGGCTTGATTATGCAGAGGGAAGGTGTTAGGCACCCCCTGACATCCGTGTTGCCACGGTGACCGCCACTTTTCAAGAAACTATTATATGAATGTGTGTGTGTGTGTGGATCAATGTGCAATTATTTGAAAGTAGTGCGAGGCCTCGTTCGCACCTATATACAAAGGGTTTGAATTTACAGAAAAATTCAGTTTTAAGTAAGATATAGCAATGAAGTTTTGTAAAAGAGGTTTTTCAAACCCTGTGCTCAATAGGAATTGAGACCTTTTCATACTTCCATTTTATTATTAAAATGTTCGACTTGTTTGCTTTTATTTTCGAGATGCAAGGCATCTTCGAGAAAATAATATACAGCAGTGCCGAACTCCTTATGGGCTTGATAGCCATCCAAGGAAATTCAGACACCATAAATAATGTATAAGTCGCTACAATGAAAATATCCATCACGAGGCTCGAATCTAGATTCAAGAGATCAATCTGTGATCACATGATTCCTAGGCTCACATTATACTGCAGTTTGTATGGAAAGCAGTAAGCAGTTATATATATAAAAGCTATAAAAATATATATACGAGACATTTATCAACCACCACGAAGCAAGTCCATGGGGATCTAAATGTAAATATATAAAAGTGGTAAATATATATATATATATATATATATATATATATATATATATATATATATATATATATATATATATATTTCCATCCACAACAACCTATTGTTGGGGAGCAACCCATTTAGCCACCGCACTACTACTACTAGAAGCTTTAGCAATTTTGAATTTTTTTTTTTTTTTTTTTTTTTTTTTTAATCCGGTACAGGTAGTAGCGGCTGGCCAAAATGGGTTGCTCCCCAACAACCGGTTGCTGTGGATGGAATCCCATATATATATGGACATGATCAACCACCACGAAGCGACTCCATGGGGGATCAGAAAAGTAAATAAAGCAGTAAATGCGATCAACCGCCACGAAGTAAACTCCAGGCGGGACTAAATATAAATAAAGCAGTACAAGGCCTCGAAGTAAACTCCAGGCCTGATAGAAATGTAAATATATATATAAGCAGTAAACGCACCGGATATAAAATCCAGGCTCATCGGATATGTCCGACAACGATTATATATATATATATATATATATATATAAGTAATAAATGCTCTGGATGTAGAATCCAGGCTCATCAGATATGTCTGACAACATATATATATATATATATATATATATAAGCAAGTAAACGCTCCAGATGTAAAATCCAGGCTCATCAGACAGAGTCTGACAACAATTTATATATATTAGTATATATATATAAAAGCAAGTAAACGCTTCAGACATAAGTCTAGGCTCAATCGAGGCATAACTCGATAATGTTAGTCTATATATAAATATATACATATATAAGTATATCTATATAGAAAGAGATGAAAACCACAGACCGAAGTCTGGGCATACGCACATAACACGACTCTCAATGTGTAGAATAGTGTGTGCAAAGATGAAGAGAAAGGCTTTATAGAGTATGAGAAGGCTTACAATGGGCTGCCAATGCAGACTTCTATGACTCTATATGGATAAACACTCAGCTCCCGCCGGTAAATGTATAGATATATGTGAGCTAACAGGTGTTTAAAAAGAGCAAGCACTCAATATGGGGTGTGTACAGAACAAATTTGACAGGGCTTTCTCGCCTTTTCTTTTTTCAAAATGGCTTCCCCAAGCCCTCTATTTATAGAGGGGGGAGCCGCAGGTGTACTTGTGGCAGCCATAGATGCACCTGCGGCTGCCCGGGGTTCCCCGGGTTCCGTAGGTCCCATTGTCTCGAAGTATGTGCACTCGTGCACTGTAATATTCGCTCGAACATGCAGAACTTCAATTCGAGCATCTGAACAAGGTATATAAGACCTTCTTCGGACTGCTTGTGTTGAGAGTTATGCAATGACATGGATTAGAGGTTGTACAAAGTCAGGAAGAGGGGACCATGCCCATGGTCTTTAAGCTTTAAATTCTATCCGGTGTGCTGCCACACATAATAGTCACTCGAGATTGGAACTCCTTGGTTCTTGTTGGACATTGTTGTATGTATGTATGTATGAAGTGTTGAGACGACGTGCAGGTGTTGAGGTAGCAAGATGACATGTGACTCCTCACCGGGGTTATCGCCGGTTTGAGTTGAAAGCAGACGTTGCTCAGGGTTACATCTGAGATTGGACTGCTGCAAGTGTTGAATACCGCAATGTCATCTGTGAGTGTGCCTGTCTTCCCGATGTTAGCTCCAGGTCTGAGGTATGAGTGCCTCGGTGGGAGGTCTGATTGAAGCTGATAGCATGCACTTGAAACAAGCATTTCCGGAGTTATCGCCGAAACTGCAATGACATTCCTTGGTGTTATCGCCAAGGATGAAACTTGGGGTTATCTCCGAGGTTGGAAATGATCCTTCCGGTGTGTGTTCCGGGGTTGGAAATGATGTTCCCGGTGTGTGTTCTGGGTTTTGAGACTGAACTTCTGGTAGTATCCGGAATGGATGTGAGCTGTCTTCCAAGGTTATCTCCGAAAGACGATTCTACCCTCCTGCAATGTCAGTAACAGGTGTGCAAAAAATTTCGAGTGTCAACATACATTTTGGACCTTTTCAAACTTTTTTTTTTAGACAAACTTAGCTAAAATGAGAAACCAAAAGACAAGCATAGAAAGGGACACAAATAAATCCTGACGTCGACAGGTGGCGACTTTGCTAGGGAATCTAGTAAGAGGGCTTAAGCCGCTATTTAAAACTTTTCAAAACAAAACTTTTTATCTGCTTACATATGAATATTGCCTTTACATTGAATGGATGAATACTAATGCTTTATTTACTGCACTTTAGTGCTTCGTACCATATCTGCCTGTGATATTAGTGCTTTGCACATGTCATCATTTCCATACGGTGAGACGCGATGTATGTGAATGCATGTTGTGTGATTCCTCTACCAGGAGGCTAACCTGTCGGTGTTTGATTACTGAACTCAAGGGAGACTAATCCCGCGAGGCTCAGGAAAGGCACCACCCAGATTCGCTTCAGTTGAAAGATCGAATTAACTTCCCATCTAGTAAATTGTGATGATCTAGGGACCTTCATGCCAAAAAGCCGCGAGAGTAGACTAAGATAGGTTTTCCTCTAATAAACCAAATGTGAAGGGAAGTCTCTTCATGCCTTTCCCTTTTCAATTACATGTAATTTCAATTCCATGTCAATCTCAATGTAATGGAAAATATAAAGGAGTATATAAATATGCATTCTTTTTTCATATCAAAACCTTTCATGCTATCTTGTCATCAAAACGACTGACATCCATTTTGCAGGAGAACATTAAAACACTCCTAAAAAAATGGACACATTGCATAGCATATATTATCTCCATGTTTTCCCAAACTAAACTACGTAGTCTTTTTGTAGGAAAACAATTGGTCCCGTTACCCGCTTAAAGTCCAAAAAGGCACTAAGACCACCATCAAACATGGCTACAAGTGCCCAGCCTGATCCTACTCCTATTTCCTGTGAGGAGTTCGATGGATTAAGGAATCAAATAATAGAGTTAGCTGTTCTACTAAAAGAACTAAATAAATCAACTCAGGGTCCACAAATACCCATCCAACCAGAATCCTCTACACAGGGAGGAATACAGGGTCCGAACGGAGAAGTCCCAACACCTGAGTCTCAGATTGAGAAGTCCAACAAAACCCCTAAAATCACCCATCTTAAAAAAGATCAAGACACTGGTGATATTTAGAAAAAGGTTCTACAAATGGAAGAGACCATTCGGTCCATCAAAGGGACTGAAACGTACGAGAGCGTTTCCTATCCAGACTTTTGCATCTTCCTCGGGGTTCATTATCCAGAAAAGTTCAAGGCTCTGGATTTCAAGAAATATGATGGACTGGGAGATCCTACACTCACTTAAAAGTGTTTATTGAAGAACTAGGATCCTATGCCAAGTGTCAACGTCGGGATTTTTATTGTCCCTTTTCTGTTCTTGTCTTTTGGTGTTCTTATGTTAGGTGAGATTTGTTTTAAAAAACAAGTTGTGAAAAGGTCCAACATATATATGTCGGTGATTGGACTGTAAGAGTCGCCAGTTGGTATTTTTAAATGGTTGCACCAACTCAACCGAGAAAAGGTTTTCACATTGATCACGTGATGTAACACTGCTAAACTGGTCTGTGAAACCGAGATTCATTAGGGTCCGAAGACTTGCTTATGAGGAGGGAAGGTGTTAGGCACCCCCCGACATCCATGTTACCACGGTGACCGCCACTTTTCAATTAAACTGTTAAATGAATGTGTGTCTGTGTGTGTGGGTCAATGTGCAGTTATTTGAAAGTAGTGTTATGCCTCGTTCACACCTATATACAAAGGGTTTGAATTTATTTAAAAATTCAGTTTTAACAAGATATAGCAGTGATGTTTTGTAAAAGAGGTTTTTCAAACCGTTATGCTCAATAGTAATTGAGGCCTTTGATACTTCCATTTTATTATGTGTTCGGCTTAATTGTTTTTATTTTCGAGATGCGAAGCATCTTCGAGAAAAATAATATACATAGTAGTGCCAAACTCCTTGTGGGCATGAGAGCCGTCTAAGGAAATTCAAACATCGAGAATAATGTACAAGCTGTTTACAGCCGAAAATGTCCATCACGGGAACTGAATCTAGATTCAAGGGACTGAATCTGTGATCACATGATTCCTAGGCTCACATGATGTAGCCGTTTATATGAAACCTGTAAGAAGTTATATATATAAAAGCTGTAAATATATATATACAGACTGTCAACCACCACGAAGCGAACTTCATGGGGGACTGGAAATGTAAATATATAAAAGCGATAAATATATATATAGGGACACGATCAACCACCACAAATGTGACGCCCCCAAAAAAGGTATACATCACCCATCTTAAGTCACCAAATACATGGTACAAAATTCAAATACAACTTAATAATACAACTGTTGTGTAAAATACGACAGAACATAAACTAAGAGTTTTAATAAGAATATTGTCATCTAGAAAATATCCACACTCACTGGAGTCCTCATTACATTTATTGTCACACTATTTAACAGAATAGTGAGGACTACTAATGCTATCATCTAGACCATCACTCCGTTCTCCGACTCGTCCCAGCTATATTCTCATTTCCTAAAGAGAACAGTGAAAGAAAGGGTGAGCTCAACTAGCCCAGTAAGAAATATTATGACTAAGATAATGCAGAATAAATTATCCTTAGCCTTCAACAGTATAACAACTGATAAAATATAATAGACAACAAGTTTCAGATCAACAACTGCAGCGGAATAAGCAATCCATTAGAAGAGTCAAGTAGAGCATAAAATCTACTATCTTCTATGATTTAAAAAGATTTTCATCAACTTTATTGCTGAGACTCAGCTTAATAAATAACCCAGATCATTCCTGCACCACGGCCAAGGATATTCATGTAATCATCAATGGTCATGATTATACCGAATAAACCATGGTCATAATCATACCAACAACTATCCATCAATGAACTCCAGGCCAATGAGGACTTTCACCACATCATTCGTCACATTACGGTCATGATTATACCGAATAATCCCTGGTCATAATCATACCAAGTCCATCTATGCATGTAAGCCAAAGACGACTTTAATCACAATATAAGCATGAGGATGATGACAATGACATAATAATTCAATAAAATAAGTTCAAGGATAAATTTTAAAGATTTATAATTTAATTTATCCAGAAATCAATAACGTCCAAATTGTCAACATGATACTGGTTTGTGGAGTAAAATTCAAGAATGCTCAGAAGAATATTTCCATGAAAAGATACTAGATGAAGCGCAAATATCCAGGATATTCTACTAATTTCATGGAGTATAAAAGCCAAAACTTTAACCAACTGAGTATAATAGAATATAAGAAACTGCAAATGGATTTTCGCCCACCATACGGTAATCCACGTAGACAGATCATTTCCATAATTTAATAAGGAATGAATACAAAGGATCATTCACCATGCATGCGGTAATCCACATAGACAGGTTATTCCAACAGAATAATATAGAATGGAATAACAGAAGAATTCATCATGCATGCGATAGACTGCACATACAGGTTATTCCCAACAGAATAATAATGAATGATTACGCACAGACCGGATATTGCAACAGAATAATAAAGAATGAAACCAGTCATGCGTAATCTGCGTAGACGAGATATTCCAACGAGAATAATAAAGAATGGAATAACAACGAAATTCACCGAGGCATACAATAGATCCGCCTACATGATAAAAGTTATTCCAAATGAATAATAAAGAATGGAATAATGGAAGAATTTCACCATGTATACGGTATTGGCATAGATAAAGTTATTCCAACATAATAATAAAGAATGGAATAACAACCCTTATGAGTATTGAAAGAAAATAACTCTCTTCATGAATACGAAAGAATAATACCCCTTACCTTAGAAGAAAATGGAATACTGGAATAGTGAGGTAGTAGACTTCTCTTATTCTTTCTCTCTATAAGTTCTCTCTATAGTAATTACACTATAGCTTTAGTGAATTAGTGAGAAATTAAGGAAGAATGATCTTCTATTTATAGGAAAATATAGTTTCGATAATTGCACGTTATGGGGCTCAAAATATTACAGTATAATACCTTCCTCTTTTTCTTCATTTTTAATTTAGTTTTGCAAGTATTATCAAACTTGTACCACCTCCTCTAATAGTAAATAATGTGAATTAATAGTTCAATCATGTGAATCAATAGTTATAATCATGTGAAAATACGAATTACAGTATAGTTCCTCCATCTATACCTCCATTATTAACTTAGTCATGCAAGTATTATCAATCTTGCACCACCTCCCCTAATAGTACAAGAATGTGAATCAATAGTACACACATGTGAACAAATAGTTATAATCATGTGAATTAATATCAATTAATTGCTCATTTATCCGGTTAATTACCCGATCGGTCAACAAACCTCCAGACATCAATTATTATCGAAATAAATGTTGATTTTCACTAACACTAATAATTCTAACACAATGGAACTATCCATTTCATCTTTAATCAACACGAACTTATTCATCATTAATATTATAATTCACAATATTTAACAACCAAGTCGTTCCCAGGAAAGAGGGGGCTTTTCGATAAGGATTTCTCCTTATTGGCGCGCAATTAGGTGACCAAACCTCTCCTTGACAGAACTTCTAGACATTGTCAATATTGCAAATAATAATATAAATAACTTTGCCGTCTCAATTATTGATTTAATAATATATATTATGCACATGATACTGTGACAATAATTGAATCAATAATATGAGAGATATGATGCAGCAATTACTGTAGCAATAATTAAGTTTAACTAAGTGACTTCTCACGTAAGGATTAATAATCAATACCGTGTGCTACTATGCAACCACGCCATTCATCGTATTTTACTACTACCGGTAGTTCAACAGTTTTAATGGTAACACTTTTGCCGTTATTTTTAGAAAAATATAATTTTGTCATTTTCTAACTACGACAATACTTCCGTTGTGGGGTCCACCAATGATTGTGTCGTCGTACGAATATTCCCTGATAAAACGAATATTACCCGACCAATTAAATATTTTATAACAACTTGCTTACTTTGAAAAATTTATAAATATTACCCATAACTTTAACATTATATCAAATCCACACCATAATATTCAAAAATATATTTCGAGAAAATTATTCTTTATTCATAAAAGTTGGGGTCTTACAACCTCCCCTTCTTATGAAATTTTGTCCTTGAAATTAGGGTACGTACCTGGTATATCAAATAGGTGAGGATACCTTGACTTCATCTCAGATTCTAACTCCCAGGTCATTTCTTCCACATCGTGGTTTCTCCACAAAACTTTGACTTGAGATATAACCTTGGAGTGTAGAATATGATCCTTCTTATCCAAGATTTTAACAGGTAACTCTTCATACATTAAATCTTCCTCTATCTCGTCTGGTTCTAATTCAATAATGTGGTTCGGGTCTATCACATATTTATGTAACATAGATATGTTATGAACACAAAACATACTTGGCGGTAAGGCGAGTCTATAGGCCACAGTTCCTACTCGATCGAGGATTAAAAATGGGCCAATGAATCGAGGATTGAGCTTTCCTCTCTTTCCAAATCTCGTAAGTCCTTTCCATGGAGCAACACGTAACAACACATGATCTCCAATATTGAATTCCACGTCCTTTTGATGAAGATCAACATAACTCTTTTGTCGATCTTGTGAGATTTTTATACTTTGTCGGATCGTTTGAATCTTTTTCGTAGTCATACGTACCAAATTCGGTCCCAACAACGTTGCTTCACCCACCTCATCCCAGCATACTGGAGAACGACGCTTTCTTCCATACAACGCCTCAAATGGAGCCATACCAATACTTGCTTGATAACTATTATTATAGGAAAACTCCACCAATGGTAAGAACTTGTCCCAACACCCCTTGAAGTCAAGGACACAGAGTCTTAATAAATATTCAAGAGTTTAAATAGTCCTTTCTGACTGTCCATCCATTTTAGGATGATATGCCGAACTAAATAGTAAATCCGTGCCCATAGCTTTTTGCAAACTAACCCAAAATCTTGAAGTGAATCTTGGGTCTCGATCAGAAACTATGGATACTGGCATACCATGCAATCTTACAATCTCGTTTATGTACATACTAGTAAGATGTTCAAGTATAAAAGTTTCTCGTATCGGTAAGAAATGAGCAGACTTGGTCAATCTATCAACAATGACCCAAATCGCATCTATGCCTTGAGAAACCTTGAAAGACCAGTAACGAAATCCATGGTAATGTGCTCCCACTTCCATTTTGGAATTTCAAGTGGTTGCAATAGACCTTTTGGCACTTGATACTCCGCCTTGACTCGTTGACAAGTTAGACACCTTGAGATAAACTCCGCTATCTCTCTCTTCATATTGCTCCACCAAAATGTATGTCGAAGATCACGATACATTTTGGTACTCCCAGGATGGATTGCAAATGGTGTGTTGTGCGCCTCCATCATGATTTTATACTTTAAGTCAGAATCGTTAGGAACAAAAAGTCTGGAGTTGACTCAAAGTATTCCTTCTTCATCGATTCTTGCTTCCGGAATAGCACCTTTTTGTACTTTCTTCCTCATACGTATCAGCTCCAGGTTTGTAGCTTGAGCAACTTTAACTTTATCAATTAAAGTCGATTCTACTCGTATATTCGCCATCATCATATGGGTTCCTGGTGTCTTTAACTCTATCTCCATCCTTTGTAAGTCATACAAAATGGGCCTTTGCATTGACAATATTGCACTCGTACCCGCATACGATCTTCTACTTAATGCGTCAGCTACCATGTTCGCTTTTCCAGGATGGTATTGGATGGTATGATCATAATCTTTCAATAGTTCAAGCCATCGTTGTTGTCGCATGTTGAGTTCCTTTTGAGTGAAGAAATATTTGAGGCTTTTATGATCCGTATAAATCTCCACCTTCTCTCCATACAAGTAATGCCTCCAAATCTTAAGCACAAAAATGACTGTTGCCAACTCTAGATCATGAGTAGAATAATTCCTCTCATATTCTTTGAGTTGTCGTGAGGCATAGGCAATGACTTTCCCATGTTGCATGAGAACACATCCTAACACTTTGCCCGAAGCATCACTGTAGATGACAAATCCCTCCGAACTAGATGGTATTGTCAGAACAGGTGCTGAAATGAGTCTTCTCTTGAGTTCTTGAAAAATCTTCTCACATTCCTTGCTCCAACCAAACTTTGTATCTTTTTGAGTTAGCTGAGTTAATGGAGTAGCGATTCAAGAAAATCCTTCTATGAATCTCCGATAATAACCAGCTAAGCCGAGAAAGCTACGTACTTTGGTCACTGACTTTGGTTGCTCCCAGCTTTGAATTGCTTCAATCTTCGCTGGGTCAACAGATATTCCATGATTTGATATCACGTGCCCAAGGAATGCAACTTCCTCAAGCCAGAACTCACATTTCTTCAACTTGGCATATACCTTATTTTCACGAAGCTTTTGGAGTATCAGCCTCAAGTGTTGCTCATGGTCTTCACGGGTTTTGGAGTATATGAGGATGTCATCAATAAAGACGACCACAAAGTGATCCAAATATTCCTTGAATACTCGGTTCATCATGTCCATGAAGGTAGTAGGAGCATTAGTCAATCCAAAAGACATGACTAGGAATTCATAATGCTCGTACCGAGTTCTAAATGTAGTCTTTGGAATGTCATCAGTTTTAATCTTCAACTGATGATATTCGAAACAAAGATCAATCTTTGAAAAGAATTTGGCTCCTTACAACTGGTCAAACAGGTCATCAATGCGAGGCAACGGGTACCTATTTTTGATGGTGACATGATTCAACTCCCGATAATCAATACAAAGTCGCATACTTCCATCTTTCTTCTTCACGAATAGAACATGAGCACCCCAAGGAGACGTACTAGGACGAATGAAACTGATGTCTAAAAATTCCTGTAGTTGGGTTTTTAACTCCTGAATTTCAATAGGAGCCATTCGATATGGGGATTTGGAAATGGGTTTTGTACCGGATTCAAGATCGATATAAAATTCAATTTCACTCTCTGAGGGTAGGCTAGGAATTTATTCAGGGAATACGTCAGGAAATTTTTTAACAATAGAAATATCATACAAATCTGACGTATTTTTATTTAAATCCGTGACATGGGCTAAGAAAGGTTAACATCTATTTTTCAATAAACGAATAGCTTTATGGCTTGATATGACAATGATTGATTTTAGTGGTTTGGTTGCTTGAATTCGCATAATAGGTTGGTTTGGAATATGAAAGCTAACAACCTTACGAAAATAATCAATTTTAGCGTGATGAGTTGTTAACCAATCAATCCCTAAAATCACATCAAATGAAAGTATTTTCAAAGAAATAAGATTGATGGGTAACGTGCGGTTACCGATTTGAATCAAACAAGACTTATAAATAGTGGATGTAATGAAGGTTTCTCCCAACGGAGTTTCAACAGATAAGTCAAAGTCTAATTTCTCCGGAGTTAAATTTAAACGTTGACCGCAAGTAGGAGAAATGAAAGAATGGGTAGAACCGGTATCAAATAAAGTATAAACTTCGCTAGAGTTTATGATTAGCTTACCCGTGATCACCTCGTTCGAATTCCTCACTTTTTGGGAGGTTACGACAAACTCTCTCCCTTGAACTACCAGGTTTGTCTTGTTTGGGACACCCTTTGATGCCTCCATCCCAGATGGACTTGACTTTGGTGCACGAAAAAATTGGGCTAGGTGACCTTCTTTTCCACAATTGTAACACGCTTTGGACTGCATCACGCAGTTTGGACTGATATGTCCCTCCCCTCCGCATTTGTAACAATCGATCGGCGGTCGTTCTCCTTCCTTAACAACAGGTGATTGTGCTGACGTCTTTCCATCATTGTTGAATCTCCTCTTCTTGAAATGTCCACTCTTATTGTCATGGCCATGATTACCACCGAAGTGATTACCATTTATGGCATGTTGATTCCCTCCACACTTGTTCATCCCACCAAAGTGATTACCATTTATGGCATGTTGATGTTGCATGAATTGCATAAAGCCTCTGAATATCCCATCGTTCATCATTTGATCGTTGTTTTTTACCAGAGGATTATTGTCTTCCTGTTGCACATTATCCTGGGTATTAATCAATGGTGACTCAACGGTCTCATTTGCTTCATTGCTTATCTCAACATTTTTGAATGCCATTTTCAAATACTGCCACAAAATAAGGGTTAATTAACATATCACATATTATCCCTATACTCTGACCGACCAATTAAATACCAAATAAACTTAGGTAGGTCATACTAGTAAAAGAATTCCCTGTCTCTCCCCTCCTAGTTCTTGTCTCACATCTCACCCAAGGATCATATCCTAAGCTTTGATACCAATCTGTGGCGCCCCCAAAATAGGTATACATCACCCATCTTGAGTCGCCAAATACATGGTACAAAATTCAAATACAACTTAATAATACAACCGTAGGTAAAAAATGATGTAAACATAAACTAAAAGTTTTAATAAGAATATTGTCATCTAGACAATATCCACACTCAATGGAGTCCGTAATACATTTATTGTCACACTATTTAATAGAATAGTGAGGACTACTAATGCTATCATCTGGACCGTCACTCCGTTCCCAAGCTAGTCCCATTTACGTTCTCATTTCCTGAAGAGAATAGTGAAAGAAAGGGTGAGCTCAACTAGCCCAGTAAGAAATATTATGACTAAGATAATGCGAATAAATTATCCTTAGCCTTCAACAATGATAACAACGGATAGAATATAATAGACAACAAGTTTTAGATCAACAACTGCAGCGGAATAAGCAATCCATTAGAAGAGTCAAGTAGAGCATAAAATCTACTATCTTCTATGATTTAAAAAGATTTTCATCATCTTTATTATGGAGACTCAGCTTAATAAATAAACCACATCATCCTTGCACCACGGCCAAGCATATTCATGTAATAATCAATGGTTATGATTATACCGAATAAACCCTAGTCATAATCATATCAACAACTGTCCATCAATGAACTACAGGCCAATGAGGACTTTCACCACATCATTCGTCACATTATGGTCATGATTATACCGAATAATCCCTGGTCATAATCATACCAAGTCCATCTATGCACGTAAGCCAAAGATGACTTTAATCACAATATAAGCATGAGGATGATAACAATGACATAATAATTCAATAAAATAAGTTCAAGGATAAATTTTAAAGATTTATAATTTAATTTATCCAGAAATCGATAATGTCCAAATTGTCAACATGATATTGGTTTGTGGAGTAAAATTCAAGAATGCTCAGAAGAATATTTCCATGAAAAGATACTGGATGAAGCACAAATATCCAGGATATTCTACTAATTTCTTGGAGTATAGAAGCCAAAATTTTAACCAACTGATTATAATAGAATATAAGAAACTACAAATGGATTTTTGCCCGCCATGCGGTAATCCACGTAGACAGATCATTTCCATAATTTAATAAGGAATGAATACAAAGGATCATTCACCATGCATGCGGTAATCCACATAGACAGGTTATTCCAATAGAATAATAAAGAATGGAATAATAGAAGAATTCACCATGCATGCGATAGACCGCACAGACAGGTTATTCCCAACAGAATAATAAAGAAAGTAACCAGGTCATGCGTAATCTGCACATACAGGATATTGCAACAGAATAATAAAGAATGAAACCAAGTCATGTGTAATCTGCATGGGAAGGATATTCCAACAGAATAATAAAGAATGGAATAACAACAGAATTCACCAGGCATGCGATAGACCGCATAGACATGTTATTCCAACAGAATAATAAAGAATGAAATAACAGAAGAATTTCACCATGTATGCGATTGCGATGTAGACATGTTATTCCAACATAATAATAAAGAATGGAATAACAACCCTTACGAGTATTAAAAGAAAATAACTCTCTTCATGAATATGAAAGAATAATACCCCTTACCTTAGAAGAAAACAGAATACTGGAATAACGAGGTAGTAAACTTCTCTTCTTCTTTCTCTCTATAATTTCTCTCTATAGTAATTGCTCTATAGCTTTAGTGGATTGGTGAGAAATGAAGGAAGAATGAGCTTCTATTTATAGGAAAATATAGTTTCGATAATTGAACGTTTTGGGGCTCAAAATATTACAGTATAATACCTTCCTCTTTTTCTTCATTTTTAATTTAGTCCTGCAAGTATTATCAAACTTGCACCACCTCCCCTAATAGTAAATAATGTGAATCAATAGTTCAATCATGTGAATCAATAGTTATAATCATGTGAAAATACAAATTACAGTATAGTACCTCTATATATACCTCTATTTTTAACTTAGTCATGCAAGTATTATCAATCTTGCACCAACTCCCCTAATAGTACAAGAATGTGATTCAATAGTACACATATGTGAACAAATAGTTATATAAGCAAGTGAATTAGTAGCAATTAATTGCTCATTTATCCGATTAATTACCCGATTTATCAATATAACCCCCAGACATCAATTATCATCGGAATAGATGTCGATTTCCACTAACACTAATAATTCCAACACAATGGAACTATCCATTTCATCTTTAATCAACACGAACTTATTCATCATTAATATTATAATTCACAATATTTAACAACCAGGTCGTTCCTAGGAAAGAGGGGGCTTTCCGATAAGGATTTCTCCTTATTGGCGTGCAATTAGGTGACCAAACCTCTCCTTGACAGAACTTCAAGACATTGTCAATATTACAAATAATAATATAAATAACTTTGCCGTCTCAATTATTTATTTAATAATATATATTATGCACATGATACCGTGACAATAATTGAATCAATAATATAAGAGATATGATGCAGCAATTACTATATCAATAATTGAGTATAACTGAGTGACTTCTCACGTAAGCATCGATAATCAATACCGTGTGCTACTATGCAACCACGTGTATTACTGTACTTTTACTACCGGGTAGTTCAACAGTTTTAATGGTAACACTTTCGCCGTTATTTTTATAAAAAAATAATTATGTCGTTTTCTAACTATGACAATACATCTGTTGTGGGGTCCACCAATGATTGTGCCATCATATGAATATTCCCTGATAAAATGAATATTCCCCAACCAATCAAATATTTTACAACAACTTGCTTACTTTGCAAAATTTATAAATATTACCTACAACTATAACATTATATCAAATCCACACCATAATATTCAAAAATATATTTCGTGAAAATTATTCTTTATTTATAAAAGTTGAGGCGTTCTTCTCCATCCTCCCCCGTTGTTGTCCTTGGGGTTATCTCAAGGCATTGTCTGTGCGTTGGTTTCACCAGACTCAGTCTCTCGATTTATTAGACTGTGAGGTGATGATGACGCCGATAGATTGGCGATTTATCACATGTATAAAGTTTGGAGAGGCACCAATGCCATGTACGGTGGATATTACCCCGACTACCATTAGATCCTTGCTAGGAGTCCCAGCTGAGGCGCTCAAGGGCAGGACAGTCCGTACAGGTCCTTTGAGCGTAGATGCTATGAGCGGGCTATTGAGTGAACCCATACCCGATGATGTGAGAGTCAGGGATCGTATTCTTCAGCGATTGTTTTTGATAATCATTAGGGGCTGCTTCATAGCAGATAACTCTTCCACGATATCATTCACTTTGGTAAGCGCCACACGAGATATGGACCGTATCAGAGAGTATGATTGGGTCTCCTACACCTTCACTTATTTCCTCAAGGGGCATGCGCATATGTTCGCAGGGCTTGACGGAGGCGTGGCTAGGATTTTACCCATTTCTGCTGGTGAGTATTTCTCTTGCAATTTCCCATGTACAGGTTAAGAGTGCTGACTAATAGCAGATGTTTACCTTTGTGTTGGCAGTTCTGTTCCTATGAGAGGATCTCATGACTGCGTCCTATGAGTGTGCTAGGTTTGGAGACCTATCAACGAGGACGGCGATGACATCACTCCATATTGACGGAGGTTCTTGTAGCTGAGGGTTTCACCCATTGTCGTCTACAGTTGGAGTTATTGACAGCTGATGCTATCATATGGACTCTCTATTCTGGGGAACACTTGCCCGTTGGGTTTGAGGATGTGTACCCGACTGGTGTCGAGTACGTGATATCCACCCGTAGGATTCCTCTCTTCACTGATGGAGGATGAGAGCTCTATTTAGAAGAGTGTGCTATTAGGAGCACCACAGGGGAAATCCGTGTACCGATCTTGCCTCCTGCCAGACGTTATTGGCTTGTTTTATAGTTTCCCATCATTGATATCCCATTGATGGGTGTTGATAGCTTTACACTGTCAAAGGGTCCTTATACTCAGGAGATATTCTATCATTGGTGGTCCCCTCGTACCATCGAAGCCCAGACCCGCGCCACTTAATTTATGGGGGATATGGTTCCTGGATCCGGAATGATGATAGATTGGATGGCCTGTGTCCGAGATCCGACTCATTTAACACAGATTAACAGTTTGACCCAGCAGTTGTACCTGGCACATTTCTTTATCTGACATTTGGGTAGAGATCCTTCAGAGACAGATACCTTTGATCCTTCTAGCTCAGGCGCTGGCCCCTCAGGTGACCCATATTGCTTTACCAGTGCAGATCCTCCATTGTACAGGCCTGACATCCCCATTGATGGAGATCTAATGACTCAGGAGGAGTTACATCAGACAGACAAGATTGATGATATAGACATTGACACCATTGTCGTCTTCTGATGTGTATTCTCGTTATATCTTTTAATAGGCCTCTATTAGATACTAGGTGGTTATGCCCCATTCTCGCTATATCTTTTGATAGGCCTCTGTTAGTTATTGGGTGTCTGTGCCTTATTTCCCTGTATTTTTAGCTGTACAGAGATGTATTAGATGATGATGTACTTAGGAATGTATATACTGTTATTCCCTACATCATATTGCCATCTATTATTGATCATGCATGTATTATATTATGCAAATATATGTATATCCAGAGATATTCAACATTGACCCCTAAATGGTCTTGTGATACGGCCCACACAGATGTCTTCCTCGACAGTCAGCCGCATTGATCACACCCCACCAGTGTTGGTAGCCTCCCATCTGAGGTTGTGGTATGATAGTATGTCACCTCCAGACAGGGTGACTGTAGATCAGTTATTACAACATTCTGTGACCCTCCTGATGTTTCAGGTTCCCGTAGGCTTTGTAGAGGATATACTGGAGCATTGGATACCGGAGAGGCAGGTTTTCTGGTTTGGTATCTAGGAGTTGACTCCCACCTTAGAGGAGTATGCACGGTTGACGACACTGCCATTAGATAGACCTTGCGTGCAGATGGCTATTGGTGACATGAGCCGGCTATTTATGACCCTCACCGGGCTGAGGCGTAGAGTAATACAGGATGAGATTACATCTAGCCATGTGATATCCCAACATTTTTTGATAGATAGATTTGGCTCAATAGACATTTATACACGATACTTCGGGGATTTTACCATGTCGGAGGATCAGTGGAGTCTAGCCAGAGTAGACTTATTGTTGATGTGTGTATTGTCATACGTGTACATGCCACGATATATGGATGAGTTGGACATTGACATCATTATGGCAGTGAGAGCTCTCAGGGAGGGTCATACCATTGTGCCGATGATTGTAGCAGAGACGTTAAGATCGACCACATATTGCAGTACCTACCCTGCAAGGGTATTCACGGGTAGCTCAGTTATGTTGTACATGTGGTTTATGTCACACCTGAGATCGATTGGCATTTTACGATGACATGGATATTATTTTACCCATGAGATAGCCATGTCTTACTCTTTTCAGCCATCGGAGTGTACAGACGCTATGTCTTGGTCGGTATTCTTGCCAGGGATCGTAGATTCATTTGACATCTTGCCATGTACAGGGCTCAATTCTCCCTATAGCTTCATTACTCATGCTCCTGGCATGGATTATCTCCTTTTAGCTGGTTTGATGGGCATGAAAACTTACCACCCATTGGCTGTGATATCGCAGTTCGACCAATTTCAGGACTTCAATCCTTTTGAGGGGGGGGGGGGATGAGCCAGCGTTTGGCTTCCCACCACTTGTCAGTAGAGGACAGATCCAGGTTGTATGCCTGGTGGGATCAGCGTGAGCTAGTTGAGTTTTCTGTTAGCCATCTGGGCTATTCGATAGAATATTCTGCATGGATGTAGACAGAGAGAGCATCGGCTGCAGTAGTATCCACAGTTTCGGGGATTGATTCTGATGATTGGGAGCCCATAGAGGACATTGATCTTCCCACTGAGGAGGAGCTATTCACTTGGTTGCCAGCAGCTCTTATAGATTCTCCCAGTACGAGTGCTACTGTGATCCAGCATTCATTATAATATTTAGAGCAGAGTCTTCATCTGATGGCCTTTGAGAGAGATCAGGCTAGGGCCTTGATGTTGACATCTCTTGATGGGAGAGATTCCACTCTATTGGAGAGAGAGTAGGCTGTAGCTCATAGAGACACCACTATTGCTGAGCGGGATGAGGCTAGATCATCCAGAGATACATTGATTATTGAGCGTGATGCTACCATATCTGTTCGAGATGTAGCCGTTATAGATAGTACTACAGTGAGATCCCTTACTACTGGCATGATTGCCGAGATGAGTACATATATTGATGAGCATCATGCCACCATACAGTTGACTATGGATTTGTTAGCTCGTGTAGATACCCTTGGGCAGGAGCTCATAGCGTTACCTTCTTCTTCAGAGAGAGATGCCATGTTGGACTTGATAGCTCGTATATCCACGGGGTTGTAGATAGGCTTGTATTTTCTTGAACAGACTAGCTTAGCCCTTTTATCATCTATAACACTTATTGTATATCAAACATCATTATATATGGCGGGGAAATATATTTTGATTCACTTCCCTTTTAGTTGTGCCTTGCTACTTGCTTGATATTTGCATGTTTCATCAAGGCTTGTGATCTGGATGTATTCTAAACTCCTCCTTGATGCATGGACATTGAGATGTCTCCAAATTTTTAGAATAAATCGTTGATCTGTGTCTATCCCTACCCTCTTTGGTGTCTTGGGACTGGTTTCTGTATGTAGATGTGGAGAAGAATGTGACTTTTCCTCTCTGAGGTTGACCACACAACAGATGGTCGCCAGTACTCCTTTATATAGTGGAGCCCAGTTAGTTCCATCTCTTGTGGATTGGTGGTTCTCTTTGAGGAATCAACCGCAGCTTAGATGGTCGTCGACTCTCCCATTTATGGGGAGATCAGGTAGTTCCATCCCTTTGGTCTGAAGCTGATGAAAATATAATGGATTAAAGTTTGATCCCAATACCGTGTGACAAGTCTTTATGTTTTGGTAGTGGATTAGACCGAACCATAAATGGCTGCCTACGTACTCCTATTGAAGAGGAGATCAGGTCTGCGTAGTTCAAACCTGGTGTAAAAGGTTCAACGCTGTATATAAAGGGGTAGAAAGGTGTAGAAATGTTTTTTTGATTTTTGTTTGTATAGAAGGGAGTAGAAATGTTTTTGTTGTTTTTATTATTTTTTTATTGCGACCGGGCCATATAAAATGGTTGCCTACATACTCCCATGTATCGGGGAGATCAGGTCGACGTAGTTCACCCCATGTTCAAGATGATTTGCAGCAGAAAAGAATTTGATCCCATGTTCAGGACAAACTGCGGGGGAAAAGTTTGATCCCATGTTCAGGAAAAACTGCAGGTATAAAAAGTCTTATCCGTAGTGGGACAAAACTATAGGTGTGAAAGGTTCAATCCCTAGTGGGATAACCTGAAAGGTTTGAAACGAAGTGGCGTAAAAGATCTGATGATCTGAAAACTAGGCTGCTGGTTTGAAGAGTGTGTTTCCCTGATGGGGCAAATGGATATGAAGAAAGGGTTGTATGTAAAAAGGGTTAGAAAACCTGAAATGACTGGTGATCTGGTGATCCAAAACCAGGATGTTTGCTTGATGGTAACCCTGACATATAGTACCATTTCACGGTTATCTCGAGTTGATGGTATGGAAATTTATGTCGCCATCCATTTCCTGTAATCTGAGAGCACCTCTTGTTAATACGTCTTTGACAATAAACGGGCCTTCTCAGTTTGGAGTGAATTTTCCCTTAGACTGATCTTGGTTTTCAATGATCTTCTTTAAAACAAGATCATATTGTTTAAATTGTCATAGCCAGACTTTTCTGTTATAGGATCTGACGATCCTCTATTGGTATAATTGACCATGGAAGATAGCATCACTTCACCTTTCATCTATTAGAGACAATTGGTGATAACTATCTTGTAACCATTGGTCTTCATCCAGCTGAGCGTCAATCAACACTCTGAGGGATTCCATTTCCACCTCTATGGGAAGTACTGCTTCCATCCTATAGGTTAATGAGTAGAGGGTTGCCCCCGTGGAAGTACACATTGAAGTTTTGTAGGATAATAGAGTTAGAGGCAAGAGGTCAGACCATCCTTTGTGATTGGTGGACATCTTTTGCATGATCTTCTTGATGTTCTTATTAGCCACTTCAATAGCACCATTCATCTTTGGACGGTAGATAACAGAGTTAAGGCGTTTGATGTGGAATTTACTGCACAACTCCTCCATCATTTTGTTGTTGAGGTTCTTAGCATTATCTAAAATAATTACCTCTAGTTATCCATATCGATAAATGACATTGTTTCTGATGAAAGCAATGATGACTTCTTTGGTAACCAGGGGGAAGGAGCTTGCTTCTACCCACTTGGTGAAGTAGTCAATTATGGTGAAAATAAACTGATGCCCATTACTGGCTTTGGGCTCGATGGGCCTAATCACGTCCATTCCCCACATTGAGAAGGGCCAAGGTGAACTCATGTTATGGAGCTCCCTCGGAGGGACGTGGATAGCATTTCCATGAATTTGGCATTGGTAGCATCTCTTGACGTGATCCTCACAGTCAGCCTTAAGCGAGAACCAGTAATGCCCTGTTCTGAGGATCTTTTTAACAAGTAGAGGACACATAGTCATGTGTGGGCCACATACTCCACCATGGATTTCATCCATGAGCTTCTGAGCTTGGCCCTTGTCCAGACATCTGAGGACACCTAGTCATGCATCTCTTTTGTAGAGTGCATCTCCGCTCAGGTAGAATTTCATAGCCAGTCGATGGATCCATCTTCTTTAAGTCGGGCTCGCCTCAACGGGTGTAGATCCATCTCGCAAGTATTCCTTAATGTACTGATACCAAGGGTGTTGGATGGGAGGTAGCTCATCCGATACTTCTCCAATATAATTCCCATAGGCTGGAGCCTTTTGTAGGGCAAATGTGATGCTTGACAAGTTTTTCTTGTCATGTATATTGATCAAGGAGGCCAAAGTTGCTAGCGCATTCGCAAAATCATTCCTATTCTGAGGAATATGGAAGAAGTTTATTTCTTCGAACTTCACAGCCATCTGTAAAACTTACCGATGGTAAGGCAGCAAATGTAGTTCTTTGGTGTGATAGATTCCAGTGGTTTTTCTGATTACCAATTCTGAATCTCTAAAGACAGTTAACCGCCTGATACCCATTGATTGGGCAAGTTTGAGTCCCATAATACAACCTTCATACTCAGCTGTGTTGTTGGTGCTGACAAACTGTAATTTGATGGTGACAAGATACTGCTCCCCCGTACCGAATACTAGAACTGCTCCAACTCCAGAACCTTCTATATTAACAACTCCATCAAAATACATTTTCCATAGTTGGTGTGTATCGCACTGATGGTGTTGTTGCACTATCATTACCCCTTCATCGGGGAAGTATGTTTCCAAGGGTTTGAAATCCCCTGAAGGTGCGACGGCCAGTTGATCCACAATTCCTTGACCTTTAATAAACTTTTGCGTTATATAGATGTCAAATTGTTGTAGGTTCAACTGCCATATGGACTGTGACGCCCCCAAATTTAGGTACTTGAAACCCAAACTCGGTGCTTCACGATACCATTTTTATGAGCGGAATAATACTAATAATAATAAAAATAATATAAATACCAAACTTAATTTACATATATATCAGAGTCTAATCCTAAGTACGTAACCTTTAATACATTCATTACATGATAATTAATAGATATCATTCGTATCTTAATAAAGTCAAACTATTACATAATATAACACCAACTTATTCAGCAACCTTTCCTTTTCCCTTTGTTCTTGACAGAGCCTTCAGGTTGTTCACATTTAGCTGAAAATATTTAAATTATGCAAGGACGAGCATTTGAGTGCCCAGCAAGTAATAGCAATCAATAACAGTTAGCTGAAGAAAGTAAATGTTTTCTTTGAATGACACTTCTACAACGAATCAACAGTTGTGAAGTAAGCTGAACCAATAATAATAAAATATCAATTCTATATCAAAATTTTGAAACTACGTACTGACTATAAATGGGGATCAGTCGATAGACTATGAACATTGTTTTATATTTTTGAAAAGGTTAAATAAAACTTCATCTGTAAACCGTTATAACTTACAGGCACGGGGGTGATCAGCCCGTTATGCCTTCTATTGATCAATACTACATGTTCGAATGATATTTTTGTCCAGCATATCCGCCTTAGGCGCATAAAAGTTTCCCAGATCCGGGATGTTCATACTAGTCTAGAATCTGAACCAAAATAATTCGGTTGGATATAATAAAATTCTATCTTGTTCAACAATATTTTTAAATCTGTGTCTAGCTGAATCAAATAGCTTAGACGGTTTTTAAGTCAATGTATACAATTGGAAACCAATAAGTATGTCAACACGTGATAAAATATAATGATTATCCAAGTGAGGACACTTGTATAACTATGCTTAGAAATTAACGAACATAATATATATCTTGATCAATAATAACAGAATTAAGGAACTTGTACAATAGATTATAATCTAATAACTTACTAATACAGAATCATTGCATAAGTATATATAAAGGTTAAGATATTTGAATAATGCAAAAGAATAGTTTCGATATCTACTTATGCATGTCCATTGCATAAAGTAAATGCAAAGATAGGATACTTGCCTGGTCTACTGCTTACACAACTTAGTTTTATCTTTTATATCAAGACCTATCATTAATAAGATCATTTGTTCGATTAGAACAACATATTATAACACATAGTACTGCTATTTGCAGTCAACACATAACCTAATCACATTATCACGTAAGTTTAACAGTCATTGGATTACAAATAAACACTTATCAATTCAACCTATCTAAGTCCAGATCAATTTTTAAAACATGTCGGTGTACCGACGACTTTATCGGGCAATTATCGGGTCTAAGACTCTATCCTGAAGTTCAATATCCAGTTAGATAACTTAAATATCAGTCATATTATTTTAAATGACTTATAATAATTTTTTAAACAATTATTATAATTTAACATGACTTTTCAAACACTGGAATCATTATCAAATGATTTAAATATTAAATAATTCTATTATCATTAATATTTAATTAATATTAAACTATTAATGAAATCATTGCCGAAAAATTAAAGTTATTTATAATAACTTAAAATATTTTTAAAGTACTAATATTACCCTTAAATGATTTTTAAAACAATTAAAATCATTTTTAAATAATTACCATTAATACTTAAATATTAATGCATTATTTATCAAAATATTAAAAGTCATTTATTATAACTTAAAATATTTTTAATTCATTTATATCCTTTTTAAATGATTTTAAATAAATAAAATCACATTTAAACTATTTATTTAATATAATTAACAAATAAATCTAATATCATTAACATTAATTTATGATGAAATTTACCTTTAAATATTAAAAGTTATATTTTATAACTTTAAAATATTTTTACACACTTTATTTTTATTTAAAATGATTTTTATAATATTAAAATCATTTTAATTAATTTATTTAAAATAATTATTAAATTAATCTAAATATCATTAATATTAAATAATTAATGAAATTTACTTTAAAATATTAAAAGTTATATTTTATAACTTAAAATATTTTTAAATACCTTATTATCATTTAATATGATTTTTAATATAGAAAAATCATTTTTAATTAATTTATTTAATGCATTTATTAAATAAATTAAATATCAATAATATTTAAATAAATACTAATATTTATGAAAAATATGCCAAATTATTAAAAATTAATTTTTATAACTTCAAATAATTTTTAAAATAAATTTTTGTAATTTTCAGAAATTAATTTCTATTTTTAAGTACTTTTTGGAAAATAAATTAAATAAATTAAAAAGTCTGTCGCTATAGCCTTTAGAGATAGAAACCGTCGCCTATTGTGTTCTTGAGAACCCCAGATCTTCAAAGTCAGTAACTAAGGGTACTACTTTGACCAAGTGCAATGATCAGATCGTGATGTGTCTGGGCATGATTTTGGTCAGATCTTGTATTACTAGTGTAATACTACATGATCTAGCAATTATCAGGTTCATATCATGTCTCAAATGCAAGATCTAAGCTCAAGAACAAGCTGTCAGAGCTGTTCTTCATTTTTTGGGTTACCCATAAATGAAGAACAATTCGACCGACTATATTTGGGCTTCCACTACTTGTTGTACTTGCATTGTTTTTGTGATCTAATGGGTCCAGTGTGTAGCCAGCATGTAAGTGAAGAGATCTATCACATAAAATACGTATAACAACAATAAAATCTCTAGATCCATGCCGGTCAAACCATGTCCGACGACATGTTCAAGCGTTTTCTAGGTTACCCAGAAAACAACTTTCATGATCGTCTGGCTTGGTTTGACCGTCCACTATGATCCACCTGTTTGATGTTTAGGCGATATAACAGCTTGAATCAATAGTTAATGTAACATACTACAACATGCATACAAGAACAAGAACAAAATCAACAAACATAACAAGATCTGTGGACATGAACTCACTGTCAGAGCCATCTGGGTAAGTTCTGGGTTACCCAGAAAGGCTTGGTTATGGTCGGTCAATCGACTTTGACCATCAATAACTTTCAACCTATGCCAGATCTAAACCTGATTCAAGTTCCAGATCCAATCTCTCATAGCATATAATGTAAGACCCCAACTTATTATAAATAAAATTGAATTTCTCTATTTATTATCTTGAAATAATAAGGTGATAATTTGATATAATACTTCGGTTATGGGTGAAGTGTGCAAATTTTGTAAAATAAGCAAGTGGTTATAAAATATTCATTTTTGTCGGGGAATATTCATTTGGTCGTGGAATATTCTTGTTGTCGAGGAATATTCGTACGGCGGAGTAGCTATTTGTGGGCCCTATAATGGGATAACTGTGCGATGAAGAAAACGACAAGTTTGAGTTTTTATAAATAATGTCGTAGTTGTTAGCGTTAACACTGTTAGAATATCCGGTGGTTAAAATACAGTATTACGCGTGGTTGCATAGTAGCACACGGTATTACACAGTATTTTTGAATTATTGATTCTTACGTAAGAAGGCACTACTCAATAATTGTTACAGTAATTACTGTTTAATATTTTATTTTATTGATTCAATAATTGCTACGTTGATATTTTATATTATTGTTGTTTCAATAATTATCACTGCACAGTATTTCCCATTATCAGATCAATAATTCATATTATTTGAATAATATTATTAGATAACATTATTGGAAATGTCTAGAAAGTTCTGTCAAGGAGAGATTTAGTCACCAAATTGCGCGCCACTAAGGAGAAATCTTTATCGGAAAACCCCCTATTTCCTAGGAACGGCTTGGTTGTCATTATTGTGATTCTGTAATATTATTTGTGAATAATTATTTATTGATTTATATGATAAGAAAATATTTATTTTATGTGGATATAAATTGTAAGACCCCAACTTATTATTAATGAAATTTAATTTTCTCTATTTATTATTTTAAAATAGTAAGGGTTGATTTGATTAATGTGGATAGTTAGGGGTAAAATACGCAAATACTTCAAAATAAGCAAGTGGTTATAAAATATTCATTGTTGTCGGGGAATATTCGTTTGGTCGTGGAATATTCGTACTGTCGGGAATATTCGTACGACGGCACAGCCATGTGTGGGCCCCATAACGGAAAGCGATTGGATGAAGAAAACGACAAATATAAGTGGTTTAAAAATAATTCAGGCGTTGTTATTCACAGAATTATCTTGTTAAAATACCCGTGGTTAAAACATAGTAGCACACCAGGTATTGCACCAATTATTGATTCTTACGTAAGAAGGCACTACTCAATAATGGTTACGAATAATTACTTGTTCAAAGATTTTATTGAGTTAATAATTGCTTTGCGTTGATATTTTATATTCTTTGTTGTTTCAATAATTGTCATTATACAAGATTTTTTTTCATTATCGAAGCAATAATTCATATTATCTGAATAATATTATTAGATAACATTATTGGCAATGTCTAGAAAGTTCGTCTAAGGAGAGGTTTGGTCACCTAATTGCGCCGCCAAGAAGAAGAAATTCTTATTGAAAGCCCCTCTTTCTAGAACTCGCTCGTTTGTCAATATTGTGATTCTGTAATATTATTTGTGAATAATTAATTATTGATTCATGTGTTGAGGAAAATATTGATTTTATGTGGATATAGATGGAGAAAATTTTAAATGTGACAATTGTTGAAAATTGAAATTTTATTTTTTTCTCGATAAAATAATTCATTTAAATATATTATTATATTTTAATAATATAATAATGGTGATATTTTTACAAATCGAATGTGGGATATATGAGTATACGAGGAGGAAGAGTATTTTTGTTGCAATAAATGTTTAAAACATGTTAAACATGTCGGTGGACCCCATTTATTGACTGAAATTTGATTATAGCCTGTAAAATCGCCCGTTTGTGGATTTCGGTCAATTTCTATTTGGATTTTGGAAAAACTTTCTTCTGCAAAGTTGTAGAGAATTGAATTTCCTATAAAAACTTGCAAGATTTGAATTTTTTGATGAAAGGGCTATTTATTATGAATTATTGAAGTTCCGAAGCTCTGAAATAATTGATTTTTGGAAGTTTAAAATATTTAAAATTAGAAAAACGTTTTTTTTCATTATGGTGTGTTACACATGTGGGTTGAATGAGCTGAATTCAGTTCTTGGAAGGTTGGCGTAGAAAATTTTATTATAAATAATAATATTATATTAAATTTTCTGCTTTGGTGTTCTAAGCATTTTCCTATAAATAGGGTGCTTAGGTTAGAATTGAAAATCACACCAGAAACTGAAGTTTTCTCTCTATATTATCGAGCGTATTCTTGTGAGTATTTTGAGTATACTTTGAGTATTGTTAGACGGTGCAAGTTCCCTTCAGCACTATACCCGGTATTCCAGCTAGAAGTACTAATCTTTCGAGGTAAGGGATGTTATTTTCTTCTCAAATGATATTATTTCTTCAATATCATTATCTTGGAAATATTGGTTGAAACTTTTTATCAAATTTGGAACTTTTCCATGTCGGGTTACTATTCATGAGTTACTATTCACGAGTTACTATTCATGAGTTACTATTCACGAGTTACTATTCACGAGTACTATTCATGAAGTACTATTCAAGAAGCGTGAAGATGTTTTTGGGAAATTTCTATCTTTTGGTGTCTGAGTTACTATTCACGATACTGGCACTATTCACGATACTGACTATTCAATCGAAAAATAAAATTTCTTCTTTTTGTTCAAAATATCTATTCGGATACTAGCTTTGATTGTATCCATGTTTTGATCATTCTTGAATTTTACACCACTATGATTATTTTTGAGGTATTTTTGAACATGGATAAAACAAAGTACGAATCCTTAATCCTTAATCCTTGTCATTTTTTGTTTCACCGGATTCGCTTTTTAAAAATATTTTCATCATCCTCGGTCTTAAATGATGATATTATTGAATATCTTTGGCCCAGAAAAAAAGATGAATGATTTCTGAAGAATATCTTTGGTCAGTAGTGCAAAGATGAACAGTGTTTAGATGAACATGACCAATCGATGAATATCTTTGGCTCAGAGTGCAAAGATGAATATTTGATTCCGATGTATATTGATTGATGTTACGGTGATAAAAGATAGACGATGAACTTTTAAATTCATACATAGAAGATAGTAGTTTGCATTCTCTACTTAACTCTTCTAATGAATTATTATTTCATTACGAATATTGATTTAAAATTTGTTGTCTATTGTATTCTATTAGATTTTTCCTCATTGAAGACTAACGGTAATTTGTTGTATATTATCTTAGTCATAATATTCTTTATCGGGCTAGTTGAGCTCACCCTTTTCCTTTTTGTTCTATTTTTCTTCTCGTGGAGGCGAGAATATAGCGAGTACAGCCTCTGGGTATGGAATGAAGGTTTTAGAAAGAATTGTTTAGTAGTCCTCACCATTTTGTAAAATAATGTATCAATAAATGTGATGAGGATTTATTTGAGTATAGATATTGTCTAGAAGATAATATTTGTATTCAAACTCACAGTTTTACTGTTGTAATAATAAAGTTGTAGTTGTTTCTGTACCATGTATTGACAACTCAGAATAGGTGATGTATACCTATTTTGGGGGCGTCACAGTTGGTATCAGAGCTTAAGGATATGATCTCTGGCGGAGATCGGGGAATAGAACTAGGAGGGGAGAGACGAGTAAATCCTTCGCTAGTGTGTCCTACCTAAGCTTATTTTTTTAGTTGGTCAGTATATAAGGATATTATGTGATATATTGATTTCCTTAATTAACCCTTATTTTATGACAGTATTTGAGAATGTCGACTGAGAATATTAACAATGGAAATGAGACCGTGGAGACGCCTGTACTCACCAATGAGGAGAACGTGCAACAGGCTGGCAATGTTCCTCCTATGAACAACACCACTGAGTAGATGATGAACGAGGGGATGTTTAGAAGCTTTTTGTAGTTTATGCAAAATCGCATTTAGGAGACTCGTGTTCAAAAATACAGGAGGAAATGATAGAAATTCACGGGTTGTCACAACAGCAAGCGCTTCAAAGAGTTGGGACCACGAGAATTTAAGGGAAAGCCGATCCGATCATGGCGCGAAACATGGGTCAAGCAAATTACCAAGATATTCGATGTCTTGGGATGCACGGAGGAAACGAAAGGTTCCATTCGCCACCTTTATGTTCCGTGGTGAGGCGTACTCATCGGTGGGAGTCTGTGAAGCGCACTCCATCCAAACCGCACTCAAAGATGTCTTGGGAGACGTTTGAGAACTATTTAATGACAAATACTTTCCTAAAAGTGTTCGTCATATGAAGGAAGTGGAGTTTATTAGACCAGAAGCGAGAACAACATGATGGTGTCTCAATGACGAGGCAAAGTTTGCAGAGTTATCCGTGTTTGCACCTCATTTGGTGGAGAATGAGGAACGTATGACGCGGATGTTTCTTAGAGGTTTGAAACCCGGATACGTCAATATCTCATTTCTCATAAATTTTCTCTCTATTCGGATGTTGTAAATGGGGCTCAATTATTAGAGCGAGATAACGAGTACTACTCAACGAGGACCACAACCAGGATCGTACTGTAGATAGCGATCAATGTAATAATGATAACCAAATGAGAAAGAAACAGAGACGGACAAAATGGTAACCACTCTGGTGGTAATCATGGCCATGAAAATAGAAGAAGCGAGTCGGAGGAGATTTTAAAAGAGGAGATTTAACAATGACCATGTGAAGACGACGGTCTTAAGAAGAATCGGTTCTAAGGGAAGAGAACGACCACCGGTCATATATTACAAATGCGAAAAGATGGACATATCACCAAACGCGCCTAACAGCTCAAGGTATGCTATAATTGTGGAAAGGAAGGACATATCGCTTCGAGATTGTACAAAGAGAAAAACCTAGTTCAATGGGGGACGGTGACTCAAAAGATCGTCCCGTAAAAGTCAAAGTCAACAATTCTCGGAAGAGCGTTTGTTGTGGTCGGTCATAATGCGAGGAACCCAAACGAGGTGATCACGGGTAAGCTATTTATAAATTCTTGCGAAGTTTATACCTTACTTGATACCTAAGTGCTACCCATTCATTTATCTCTCCCGCATGTGCTCAACGTTTAAACTTGACTCGGAGAAATTAGACTTTGACCTATCTCGTGGAAACTCCGTTAGGAGAAACTTTCATCACATCCACTTGCTTATAAATCTTGTTTGATTCAAGTTGGCACCATCACCTTACCCGTTGACCTTATCTCTTTAAAGATACTTGCTTTTGATGTGATTTTAGGGATTGATTGGTTAACTACTCATCATGCCAAAATTGATTGTTTTCGTAAGGTTGTTAGTTTTCATATTCCTAACCAACCTGTTGTATGCAATTCAAGCAACTAAACCATTAAAATCAATCACCGCTATATCTAATCATAAAGTTATTCGCTTATTGAAAAACGGATGTCAAGCTTTCTTAGCCCATGTTATGGATTTGAATAAAGACACGTCAAATTTGAATAATATTCTGTTGTTATTGACTTTCCGACGATTTCAAAGAACTTCCGGTCTACCCCGTAACGTGAAGTTGAATTCTTTATTGATCTTGAACTGGTACAAAGCCCATTTCTAAAACCCCATATCGAATGGCTCCTATTGAACTTCAGAGTTAAAGGTCCAACTACGAGAATTGTTGGACATCGGTTTCATTCGTCCTAGTACATCTCCTTGGGGTGCTCTGTTTTTATTTGTAAAGAAGAAAGACGGAGTATGCGACTTTGTATTGACTATCGGAATTGAACCATGTCACCATCAAGAATAGGTATCCTCTACCTCATATTGATGACTTGTTTGACCAAATACATTGCAAGGGGCACAATTCTTTTCAAAATCGATCTTCGCTCTAGATATCATCACCAAGATTAGAACCGAGGATATTCCAAAGATCGCCTTTAGAACTCTAAGACGAGCATTATGAATTCTTAGTCATGTCTTTCTGACCGACTAATGCTCCTCATGACTTTCATGGATATGATGAACCGAGTATTCAAGGAATATTTGGATCGGTTTGTTGTTGTCTTTATTGATGACATCCTTATATATTCCAAAAGTCGTGAAGATCATGAGCACCATTTGAAGTCGGTACTCCAAAGGCTTCGTGAAAACAAACTATATGCCAAATTGAAGAAATGCGAGTTCGGCTTGAGGAAGTAGCATTCCTTGGGCACGTGGTGTCGAAACATGGAGTATCTGTTGATCCTATGTGAAGATTGAAGCAATACAAAGTTGGGAGCAATCAAGTCGGTGGATCAAGTACGTAGCTTTTTGGGCTTAGTCCGGTTATTATCGGAGATGTGGAAGGGTTTTCTCGAATCGCTACTCCATTAACTTAGCTAACTTCGGAAGGATACAAAATTGCTTTGGAGCGAAGAATGCGAGAAGAGTTTCCAAGAGCTTAAGAGGAGACTTATTTCGCACTGTTCTAACAATACCATCTGGTTCTTGATGGATTTGTTATCTCACAATGATGCTTCGAGCAAAGGGTTAGGATGTGTTCTCATTCAACTCGGGAAAGTCATAGCCTATGCCTCACGACAACTTAAAAGAGTATGAGAGGAATTATCCTACTCATGATCTAGAGTTAGCGTGAATGCTTTGCGCTAAAAGATATGGAGGCACTATCTATATGGGGAGAAAGTGGAGATATATTCGCACCATAAAAGCCTTAATATTTCTTCACTCAAAAAGAACTCAACATCTTGGCAAATGACGTTGGCTCGAGCTATTGAAAGACTACGACCACACTATTCAATACCATCCCGAAAAGCGAACGTGGTAGTATGACGACGCGTTGAGTAGAAGATCATATGCAGAACGAAAGTGCGATGATGTCAAGTATACACATAGAGCCAACTTTAATAGAAAAAGTTAAGGTTGCTCATGCCACCAATCTTGAGCCGATGATGCGTATGAAAGAAGAAAGTACAAGAAGGAGCCATTCCTAGCGCGAGAATTGATGAAGAAGGAATACTTGAGTCCACTCTAGACTTTGTGTTCCTAACGACTCGATTTGAAGTACAAGATTATGATGGAGGCACACAATACACCATTTGCAATCCATCCTCGGAAGTACTAAAATGTATCGTGATCTTCGACATACATTTTGGTGGAACAATATGAAGAGAGAGATTGCAAAGTTTATCTCAATGTGTTTAACTTGTCAACGTGTAAAGGCGAGCATCTAGTACCTAAGGGTCCGTTGCAACCACTTGAGATTCCGAAATGGAAGTGGAAACACATTACCATGGATTTCGTTACGGGTCTTCCTACGGTTTCTCGGGCATCAATGCTATTTGGGTTATTGTTGATAGATTAACCAAGTCTCCGCTTTCATTTCTTGCCGACACGGAGACTTATTCACTTGAACGCCTTGCTAGTATGTACGTGAATGAGATTGTGAGGTTGCATGGCATGCTGTATCCATAGTTTCGATCGTGACCCAAGATTCACTTCAAGATTTTGGGTTAGCTTGCAAAAAGCTATGGGCACGGATTTACGATTGGGTTTGGCATACCATCCTCAAACCAGACGGACAATCGAAAAGGACTATTCAAACTCTTGAAGATTTATTAAGACTCGTGTCCTGAACTTCAAGGGCGGTTGGGATAAGTATTTACCATTGGTGGAATTCTCCTACAACAACAGCTTATCGTGCAAGTATAGGTGTAGCTCCATTTGAAGCATTATATGGACGAAAGTGTCGCTTCCAAGATGTTGGGACGAGGTGGGTGAAGCAACACCGTTGGGACCCGAGTTGGTACGTATGACTACGGAAAAGATCCAAATGATTCGACAACGATACAAACCAAGACAAGATCGACAAAAGAGTTATGCGGATCTTCATCGAAAAGGACGTGGAATTTAGTGTGGGGGATCATGTATTATTGCGAGTTGCTCCATGGAAGGGAGTTACAAGATTTGGGAAGAGAGGAAAGCTCAATCCAAAATTTATTGGTCCATTTCAAATTCTTGACCGAGTAGGAAATGTAGCCTATAGACTCGCGTTACCTCCGAGTATGTCTCGTGTTCATAATGTGTTTCATATATCATGCTTTCAGAATATGTGAAAGACCCGAACCACGTTATAGAGTTAGAACCGCATTTAGATAGCCAAGACTTAACGTATGAGGAGGTACTGTCAAGATTTTGGATAGGAAGGAGCATGTCCTACGCAAGAAAGGTCATACCACAAGTTAAAGTTTTGTGGAGGAATCATGCTATAGAGGAAATGACCGGGAATTGGAAACGGAAATGAAAGCGAGGTATCCTCACCTTTTCGAAACACCAGGTACGTACGTCAATTTTGAGGACGAAATTTCATAAGGAGGGGAGGTTGTAAGACCCCAACTTATAATTAATGAAATTTAATTTTCTCTATTTATTATTTTAAAATAGTAAGAGTTGATTTGATTAATGTGGATAGTTAGGGGTAAAATATGCAAATACTTCAAAATAAGCAAGTGGTTATAAAATATTCATTGTTGTTTGGGAATATTCGTTTGGTCGTGGAATATTCAGATGCTTCGGGAATATTCGTATGCGATGGCGCAAAACCATGTGTGGGCCCCATAACGTAAAGCGATTGGATGAAGAAAAACATAAATATAAGTGGTTTAAAAATAATTCACAGAGGTTGTTACCGCTAATCTTTGTTAAAATACCCGGTGGGTTAAAACACAAGAAGCACACCAGTATTCCACCAATTATTGATTCTTACGTAAGAAGGCACTACTCAATAATGGTTACGAATTAATTCAAAGATTTTATTGAGTTAATAATTGTCTGCGTTGATATTTTATATTGTTGTTGTTTCAATAATTGTCATTATACAAGATTTTTCATTATCGAAGCAATAATTCATATTATCCTAATAATATTATTAGATAACATTATTGGCAATGTCTAGAAAGTTACGCTCTAAGGAGAGGTTTGGTCACCTAATTGCTTGGCCAAGAAGAAGAAATTCTTATTGAAAGCCCCTCTTTCTAGAACCGCCTCAAGTTGTCAATATTGTGATTACGTAATATTATTTGTGAATAATTAATTATTAATTCATGTGATGAGGAAAATATTGATTTTATATGGATATAGATGGAGAAAAATTTAATGTGACAATTGTTGAAAATTGAAATTTTATTTTTTTCTCGATAAAATAATTCATTTAAATATATTATTATATTTTAATAATATAATAATGGTGATATTTTTACAACGAATGTGGGATATATGAGTATACGAGGAGGAAGAGTATTTTTGTTGCAATAAATGTTTAAAACATGTTAAACATGCTCATTGGACCCCATTTATTGACCGAATTTGATTATACACAGTAAAATCGCCTGCTTGTGGATTTCGGTCCAATTTCTATTTGGAATTTGGAAAACTTTCTTCAGTAAAGTTGTAGAGAATTGAATTTCCTATAAAAACTTGCGAGATTCAAATTTTCTGATGAAAGGGCTATTTATTATGAATTATTGAAGTTCCGAAGCTCCGAAATAATTGATTTTTGGAAGTTTAAAATATTTAAAATTAGAAAAACGTTTTTTTCATTATGGTGTGTTACACATGTGGGTTGAATGAGCTGAATTCAGTTCTTGGAAGGTTGGCATAGGAAATTTTATTATAAATAATAATATTATATTAAATTTTCTGCTTTGGTGTTCTAAGCATTTTCCTATAAATAGGGTGCTTAGGTTAGAATTGAAAATCACACCAGAAACTGAAGTTTTCTCTCTATATTATCGAAATTTATTCTTGTGAGTATTTTGAGTATACTTTGAGTATTGTTAGACGGTGCAAGTTCCCTTCAGCACTATACCCGGTATTCCAGCTAGAAGTACTAATCTTTCGAGGTAAGGGATGTTATTTTCTTCTCAAATGATATTATTTCTTCAATATCATTATGCTGAAATATTGGTTGAAACTTTTTATCAAATTTGGAACTTTTCCATGTCGGGGTTACTATTCATGAGTTACTATTCACGAGTTACTATTCATGAGTTACTATTCATGAGTTACTATTCATGAGTACTATTCATGAAGCGTGAAGATGTTTTTTGGGAAATTTCTATCTTTTGGTGTCGGAGTTACTATTCACGTATACGGCACTATTCACGTATACGGCACTATTCACCGAAAAATAAAATTTCTTCTTTTTGTCCAAAATATCTATTCTGGATACTAGCTTTGATTGTATCCATGTTTTGATCATTCTTGAATTTTACACCACTATGATTATTTTTGAGGTATTTTTGAACATGGATAAAACAAAGTACGAATCCTTAATCCTTAATCCTTGTCATTTTGTTTCACTGGATTCGTTTCTTTAAAAATATTTTTCATCATCCTCAGTCTTAAATGATGATATTATTGAATATCTTTGGCACAGAGTGCAAAGATGAATGATTTCTAAAGAATATCTTTGGTAGTAGTGCAAAGATGAACAGTGTTTAGATGAACATGACCAATCGATGAATATCTTTGGCCTATAGTGCAAAAGATGAATATTTGATTCCGGATGTATATTGATTGATGTTACAGGGATAAAAGATGATTTATGAACTTTTAAATTCAAACATAGAAGATAGTAGTTTGCATTCTCTACTTAACTCTTCTAATGAATTATTATTTTTGCTGCGAATATTGATTTAAAATTTGTTGTCTATCGTATTCTATTAGATTTTTCCCTGTTGTAGACTAACGGTAATTTTTTGTATATTATCTTAGTCATAATATTCTTTACTGGGCTAGTTGAGCTCACCCTTTTCCTTTTTGTTCCATTTTTCTTCTCAGGAGGCGAGAATATAGCGAGTACGAGTCGGGGTATGGAATGAAGGTTTTAGAAAGAATTGTTTAGTAGTCCTCACCATTTTTGTAAAATAATGTATCAATAAATGTGATGAGGATTTATTTGAGTATAGATATTGTCTGGAAGATAATATTTGTATTCAAACTCACAGTTTTACTGTTGTAATAATAAAGTTGTAGTTGTTTCTGTACCATGTATTGACAACTCAGAATAGGTGATGTATACCTATTTTGGGGGCGTCACATAAATGATGGATATATTTTATGTTGTTGTAAATGAAGGAATTAAAGCTGAGGTGTTTTATCAGTATTTTGTCGAAATAAAGAACAAAATATGGGATTTTCAGAAAAATTAGTTTGTTACTTGATTTTGTAAAATCCATAACTCTTTGTGTATAATGAGTTAGAAGATGAGCCATATATCAAAAGAAAGCCCTGGAAGTAATCTAACTGTAGAATTTGGAATCACGGAATAATTCATTGTGGATTTTTCGTGGTGACTGTTGGAAGGAAACTGGTTCAAAAGACTCATAATTTGAAATATCTGTGTTCTTGAGATATATTGCGCGAGTTATAATTTTTAATCCTACCGTTGGATCGCTATGATTTTTGGATATGTTATACATATATAAGTTGAGTATATGTCCACAAATTTTGAACCGATAAAAATTAACGTATGATTTGTTATGAATTTTAAGAGGTGACTGGTTCAGACATTGTTGAAGTTTCTGAATTTATAATTTTGGTCGAAAATTCTAGAATGAGTGGGCCCCACCTGTGGTTGGTGAAGAAATGTGCTGAAATTTTATTTCAAAAGTGGTGGGTGGGAATAGTAGCAGGTAAAGCCATCAGGTTGCAGGTCAAGTCTACTTTGGCGTTCTAACATTTTCCTATAAATAGAGTGCTAAGTTAGAATTGAAAATCACACCAGAAACAAGTTTTCTCTCTCTATATATTATCGAGCGTATTTTTGTGAGTATTTAGATACTTTGAGAGTTTCTATTCAGTGCAAGTTGCCCTCAGCATCATATCCGATATTCCATTCAGAAGTACTGTTCTTTTGAGGTAAGGGATGTTATTTTTTTTCATAATGATGTTATTCTTTCAATATCATTATACCGAAATATTGATATAGATTTTATTGTGGAATTTCTACCTTTTTGTGTCAGGGTTACTATTCACGTATACAACACTATTCACGTATACGGCACTATTCACCGAAAAATATTTTTTTTCCTTTTTGTCCAAGATGTCTTTTATGGTTACTATCTTTGATTGTATCCATGTTTTGATCTTTATTTTTGAATTCTACTTCACAATTGGTTATTATGGAGTATTATTGAATTTAGATAAACCGAATTACGAATCCCTAATATTTGTCCTTCTGTCTCACTGGATTCATTTTCTCTCAAATGTTTTTCATCATCCTCAGTCTTTAATGGTGATACTTGATGAATATCTTTGGCCTGTAGTGCAAAGATGAATGATTACCTGATGAATATCTTTGGCCCGTAGTGCAAAGATGAACAGGTGTTGAGATGAACATGACCAACTGGTGATAAAAATTAATATCTTTGGCCCGTAGTGGAAAGATGAATATTTGATGCAAGATGTATATTGATTGATGTTACAGGGATAAAATATTGATGATGGACTTTTAAATTCATAGATGATAGTAGATTTCATTCTCTACTTAACTCTTCTAATGAATTGTTGTTTCCGCTGCAGTTGTTGATCTAAAACTTGTTGTCTATTATATTCTATCAGATTTTTCCCTATTGAAGACTAAAGATAATTTTTTGTATATTATCTTAGTCATAATATTCTTTACTGGGCTAGTTGAGCTCACCCTTTTCCTTTTTGTTCCATTTTTCTTCTCAGGAAGCGAAAACATAGCGGGAAGTAGTCGGGGTGTGGAATGATGGTTCTAGATAGTTGTTTAGCAGTCCTCACTATTTTGTAAAACAGTGTGTTAATAATTGTAATGAGGACTTTATCTGGGTGTGGATATTGTCTAGAAGATAATATTTGTATTTAAACTCACAGTTATTGTGCTGTCTTATTTTGCACGACAATTGTATTAATAAAGTTGTAGTTATTTCTGTACCATGTATTTGGCGACTTAGAATAGGAGATGTATACCTATTTTGGGGGCGTCACAGTTGGTATCAGAGCTTAGGGATATGGTCTCTGGCGGAGATCGGGGAATAGAACTAGGAGGGGAGAGATGAGTAAATCCTTCGCTAGTGTGTCCTACCTAAACTTATTTGTTGGTCGGTCATAATATAGGGATATTATGTGATATGTTAATTTGTTTAATTAGCTCTTGTTTTGTGGCAGTATTTAAGAATGGCAGCTGAGAACGTTAACAATGGAGTGTATGAGACTATGGAAACACCTTTAGTCACCAATCAGGAGAACGTGCAACAAGAAGGCAATATTCCTCCTGTAAACAACACTAACGAGCAAACGATGAATGATGGGATGTTTAGAAACTTTTTGCAGTTCATGCAAACTCAGACGAGGGAGACTCGTGTACAAAATACGGGTGGAAATGATAGCAACACGTGGTTTGTAACAACCAAGCAGTTCAAGGAGTTGGGACCACCAGAATTCTTTGGAAAGCCGGATTCGATTAAGGAGGAAATGTGGGTCAAGCAAATTACCAGGATATTCGATGTCTTGGGATGTACAGAAGAACAAAAGGTTCCATTCGCCAGCTTCATGTTCCGTGGTGAGGCAGATTACTGGTGGGAATCTGTGAAGCGTACCCAGCCAACCGCACTCAACATGTCTTGGGAAAGATTTCAGAAACTGTTCAATAACTAGTACTTTCCTGAAAGTATTCGTCATATGAAGGAGGTAGAGTTTATTAGATTGGAACAAAACAACATGACGGTGTCCCAGTACGAGGCGAAGTTCGCGGAGTGTTCTAGGTTTGCACCTCATTTGGTGCAGAATGAGGAACGAACGACGCGAATGTTTCTGTGAGGTTTGAAACCCGAAATATGTCAATACCTTATCTCTCACAAATTTTCTCTGTATTCAGATGTTTTCAACAGGGCTCAATTATTAGAGCGAGATAATGAGTATGTTCAACCAAGGGACCACAACCAGGGTTATACCGGTGACAGCAGTCATCGGAGCGATGATGACCATCATGGAGGAAATTATCATGCCAGAAATGGTAACCACTTTGGTGGTAATCATGACCAAGATAATAGAAGGAATAATTCAAGTGGAAATTTCAAGAAGAGAAGATTTAACAATGACGAGAAGACGTCGGCAGCAGCACCAGCACCAGCAACAAATTCTAGGGGAGGAGAACGACCGCTAGTTATATTCTACAGATGTGGAGAAGAGGGACATATAAGTCCAAACTGTTCACAGCCTTCCAAGGTATGTTTTAGTTGTGGAAAAGACGGTCACATAGCTCGATTTTGTCCTGTAGCAAAATCAAGTCCAGCAGGGACAGTGGCACCAAAGGCGGATACGGACAAAACAAAGTCGGCGGTTTCTGGAAGAGCGTTTGTCGTGACTGCCCAAAATGCAAGGAACCCAAATGAAGGTATCACAGGTTAGTTAATTATAAATTCTTGCAAAGTCTATAACCCTTTAGATATCGGTTCTACCCATTCTTTTATTTCTCTTACTTGTGTTCAACGTTTAAACTTGACTCCGGAGAAATTAGACTTTGACTTATCTATGGAGACTCTGTGAGGAGAAACTTTTGTTACATCCACTGTTTATAAATCTTGTTTGATCCAAGTGGGCACAATCACATTACCTGTTGATCTTATCTCTTTAAAGATACTTGCATTTGACGTGATTTTAGGGATTGATTGGTAAACTACTCATCATGCCAAAATTGATTATTTTTGTAAGGTTGTTAGTTTTCATATTCCTAACCAACCTGCTATGCGAATTCAAGCAACCAATCCATTGAAGTCCAACACTTTCATATCAATCCATAAAGCCATTCGTTTATTAAAAAATGGATGTCAAGCTTTTTTAGCCCATTTCATGGATTTAAACAAAAATACGTCAGATTTGAATGATATTTCTGTTGTTAGTGAATTTCCTGACGTATTTCCTGAAGAATTTCCTAGCCTACCCCCAGAGCGTGATATTGAATTTTGTATCAACTTTGAACCCGATACAAAACCCATTTCTAAAATCTCATATCGAATGGCTCCTATTGAACTTCAGGAGTTAAAAACCCAAGTACAAGAGTTGGTACTAAAGCCTCTATCTGGTGACTTCCTTTGTGGAATGCACCAAAGCCAGACTCTCCGTAGGGGACGTCATATTCGTGCGGTGGTAAACTGATAGGAGTTATTGTGGTGTGCTATCCAAGATTGGGATATGAATCACAGTTGAGAGCAACCAAAGTCGGTGACCAAAGTACGTAGCTTTCTGGGCTTAGCTAGTTATTATTAGAGATTCGTGGAAGGATTTTCTCGAATCGTTACTTCTTTAACTTAGCTGACTCGGAAAGATACAAAATTCGTATGGAGCGAGGAATGCGAGAATATTTTCCAAGAGCTCAAGAGGCGACTCATTTTGGCACCTGTTTTGACCATACCATCCTGGAAAAGCGAATGTGGTAGCTGACGCATTGAGTAGAAGATCGTATGCGGGTACGAGTGCGATATTGTTAACACAAAGACCCATTTTGTATGACTTATAAAGGATGGAGATAGAGTTAAAGGCTCCAAGTAACCACATGATGATATCAAACATACGAGTAGAACCGACTTTAATCGATAAAGTTAAAGCTGCTCAAGCTACGGACACCGGAGCTGATGAATATAAAGAAGAAGGTGCAAGAAGGCGTTATTCTAGAAGTAAGAGTCGAGGAAGAGAAGAAAGCTCAAATCTTCGATTTATTTGAAATCCTCGATCGAGTAGAAATGTGGCCTATAGAATCACATTACCTCCAAGCATGTCTCGTGTTCATAATGTTTTTTATATATCTATGCTTCGTAAATATGTGGACGATCCAAACCACATTATTGCGTTAGAACCAGACGAGATAGCCAAAGATTTAACGTACGAGGAGGTACCTTTCAAGATATTGGATAGGAAAGAGCATGTCTTATAAACAAAGGTTATACCATAAGTCAAGGTTTTGTGGAGGAACCGTGCTATTGAAGAAATGACCTGGAAGTTGGAATCGGAAATGAAAGTGAGGTACCCTCACCTTTTCGAAACACCAGGTACGTACGTCAATTTTGAGGACGAAATTTCATAAGGAGGGGAGGTTGTAAGACCACAACTTATTATAAATAAAATTGATTTTCTCTATTTATTATCTTGAAATAATAAGGTGATAATTTGATATAATACTTCGGTTATGGGTGAAATGTGAAAAATTTTGCAAAATAAGCAAGTGGTTATAAAATATTCATTTTTGTCGGGGAATATTCGTTTGGTCGTGGAATATTCTTGTTGTCGGAGAATATTCGTATGACAGCGCAGTTATTTGTGGGCCGCATAACGGAATAACTGTGGGATGAAGAAAACGACAAGTTTGAGTTTTTAGAAATAACAGCATAGTTATTCTTTATTAACACTTATTATAATACCCGGTGGTTAAAATACGATGTCTGGCGTGGTTGCATGCAGAAGCATACCTGTATTACACAAAGATTTTGAATTATTGATTCTTACGTGAGAAGGCACTTTACTCACTAATTGTTACGAAGAATTACTGCTTAATATTTTATTTTATTGATTCAATAATTGCTACGTTGATATTTTATATTATTGTTGTTTCAATAATTGTCACTACACAGTATTTCCCATTATCATATCAATAATTCATATTATTTGAATAATATTATTAGATAGCATTATTGGCAATGTCTAGAAAGTTCTATCAAGGAGAGGTTTGGTCACCTAATTGCGCCAAAGAAGAGAGAAATCCTTATCTGAAAGCCCCTCTTTCCTCGAACATACTCGTTTTGTTATTATCATGATTTTGTAATATTATTTGTGAATAATTATTTATTGATTTATATGATAAAGAAATATTTATTTTATGTGGATATAAATGATGGATATATTTTATGTGGTTGTAAATGAATGAATTAAAGCTGAGGTGTTTTTTTCTGTATTTTGTCGAAATGAAGAACAAAATATGGGATTTTCAGAAAAATTAGTTTATTACTTGATTTTGTAAAATCCATAACTCTTTGTGTATAATGAGTTAGAAGATGAGACATATATCAAAAGAAAGCCCGGAAGTAAGCTAACCAGTAGAAACTAGAATCACCCAAAAAATTCATTGTGGATTTTTTTTGTGGTGATCATTGGAAGGAAATCGAGTACAAAGGACTCATAATCCAAAAAATCAGTGTTCTTGAGATATATTGCGTGAGTTATAATTTTTAATCCGACCGTTGGATCGTTGTGATTTTTGGATATGTTATACATATATAAGTTGAGTATATGACCACAAATTTTGAACCGTTAAAAATTAACGTATGATTTGTTATGAATTTTTAGAGGTGATTGGTTCAGAAATTGTTGAAGTTTCTGAATTTATAATTTTGGTGGAAAATTCTAAAATGAGTGGGCCCCACCTGTGGTTGGTGAAGAAATGTGCTAAAATTTTATTTCAAAAGTGGTGGGTGGGAATAGTTGCAGGTAAATCCATCAGGTTGCAGGTCAAGTCTGCTTTGGCGTTTTAACATTTTCCTATAAATAGAGTGCTAAGTTAGAATTGAAAATCACACCAGAAACAAGTTTTTTTTTTTCTCTCTCTCTCTCTCTCTCTCTATATATATATATATATATATATATATATATATATATATATTATCGAGCATATTTTTGTGAGTATTTAGATACTTTGAGAGTTTCTATTTAGTGCAAGTTGCCCTCAGCATCATATCCGATATTTCATTCAGAAGTACTGTTCTTTTGAGGTAACGAATGTTTTTTTTTCTCGTAATGATGTAATTCTTTCAATATCATTATACCGAAATATTGATATAGATTTTATTATGGAATTTCTACCTTTTTGTGTCGGGGTTACTATTCATGTATACGACATTATTCACGTATACGGCACTATTCACCGAAAAATAAAATTTTTTCTTTTTGTCCAAGATGTCTTTTATGGTTACTATCTTTGATTGTATCCATGTTTTGATCTTTATTTTTGAATTCTACTTCATGTTGGGTAAAATCTAATTACGCACAACACGCAAGTATATGTGGTCAACAAGTAATAAAGTGATAAGTTGAGTATCGTTCCCATAGAGAATTAGTTAACAAGAATTACCAAGTACTAACATATAACCAAATTAATCTTATTTAAACGAATGATTTAATAATTTAATTTAAAATTGTTAAATAAACTATTACTAACTATCCCTAGAATGAAACAAGATATTGAAGACTTAAGATTACAATTTCACTTATTGTTTCATTTAAGTCAACACACTTCCTGTTAAGCCAAGTTATCTATACTGGATTGTTAATCAAGAACACGAAAGTAAAATATGGCCATCTCTCAATGCACCATATTCATATCAAATCAAATCCACAGATGATAAAATCAAATTGAACACCCTAATTAACTAACCCACTATATCTCTATGTGAATTACAATTAAAAAGGGTTTAAGTACAAGTTCTTATTAGACTACATATGGCGTAAAGGCATATCTCTATCCTAAACACGAATCATGAATTCCATCTATGCAAAAATCACAAATACATGCTATCATAATCAGATCTAAATCTATACTTCATCTCTCGAGTTCCTATAGATTATCACGGTAATTGTTAGCTAGGTAATTAAGCAATTAAGTCCAACTCATAATAGACAATCCTCACAATAGAACATAATAACTGATAACGAAGCATATTAAAATAAACTACACAATAAGATCCATTGTAATCTCAAACAAAGAATTAGTTCATGATCATTGAATTAAAACTAAGAATCAACAATTGAATACACATTAAAAGACAAAGATAGAAGAAGATGAGAAGATAGAATCTATTGTCTGTAGATTTGATGCTCTCTCCTTGCTCCTACTTTGAATCTTCAATGGTCTCCAAGTTGCTTCAATCTCCAAAACTATTTAGAACTAGTGTTTTGATCTAATTTACTCTAATCTAATCTAATGGAATCGTATTTCTCCTCTAATCTCTCCTCTAATCTCAGTTATTCTCCTCCTTTTATAAGCCTTTTTATATGTCTTTAAGTCCTCTTGGAATTCCTTGAGTCAATTGGATCGAAACAATCCTTCCCGAACTCAAATTTGGCCAAAAAACGTCTTTTCTCGCTTACATTTTTCCTTTGGGGTTTAGGCTTGTATGAGGATCGCCCAAATGGCTATGATTCTGCTCGCACCGGTTGTTTGTTGGATAACCGATCACTAAACATGCGTAAGTATACGCGGTCTAACAAGTAATACAGTGATAAGTAGAGTGTCGTACCCACGAGGAACTATCACTAATATTTACCAAATACCGACTTTATATCGCTAAAGTCTTATTCGAACAGCAATAAATGAAAGATTGATTAATCTAAGCATAACTAATTATCAAAGCAAGTAAATGGATAACGAATGGTAATCTAAGGAATAACAAGCTAAGGTTACAACTTCACCCCACTAAGGCATTCTGTCGAACACCTGGCGTGCTATGCTTCATCAAACTAGCTACCCTTCTCTCTATGGTCTAAATGGTCACGACAATTTGTCGACCGAGAACACACAAGTTCTCATACACCTCTTTCGAGGTATGTACGAACATATCCTTTCCAGATCCACCCGATAGGGAATATAATAGAAAAGAACGCCCAAGCTAGATACAATCCTACATATGTTTATGCGAATTGATCAGAACAAGGATTTAAGCTTAAGCTCTCAATTAGGTCGCACGTGGTGCACAGATATATGTCTATTCTATGCATAACTCATGCAGTCGAAACCCACAATCACATGCCAATATACTCAGGTGTAAATCTACAATTCTTCTGTCGATATCATGTAAATTACCACATCGCTAATATCTTACTGAGAATCATTAAGCATAAATATATCGAACCAAATTATATGGTGCCAACCAAAGAGATAAAATAATTAATTTAATAACAAATGGTTCCGTTATAACGTTAGAGCAAATATTCGGTTCATAGCTATTGAATAAAATACAAGTAGCAATAAAGACAAAATTTATGGATTACAAAATCAGAGAAAATAAATAGATAAGAAGAAACTCTGTCGAAACCCTTCAATCTCTAAGCATTCTGCTCGAATCAAGCTCTCCAGTCCGTGTAGCTCATTGCTCTTGATTCTCCAAAGAAACCCAAACTTCTCCCTAATCTAGCTAATCTATATTTACAAACATTTATCAGAAGAAAGGAAGAGAAATTACTAAAGAGAAAATGTCCTAAACTAAACTACTGCAAAAACTAAGATCTAGGATGTCTGATAATGATATAGTATAGCCTCCCTCTGCTTTATATCCTTTCCCTCCTTTTGCTAGGTCAGAGATGGCCTTGATTGTCTGGGAACCGGAGGTGGCCATGCCAGCAATGAAGCTTTAGATGAAATGCAAAATTTCACTTTAAGTACCATGGACACGGAGCTCATGGCTGCAAAGCCGAGACAATAAAGGAATAGTGGTGCCGCGGCGTGATGATTACGTCAACAAATGACAAAGGAGCCGGCTGCAGTAGCAACGATGATGACGTCGGCGAGGATAATGGAGCCCGTATTGCGGCACTGAGACCAAAGCTTTGCTTTGGCATCATAACATGTGTATGTAAGATTTGACTTTGTTTTGACCTTCGTATGCTAGAAAACACCGCAAAGCTCTGCAATATATATGTTAAGCGCAATAACACTATAAATATATAAAAACTATATAAAAACAACGAATTCAGGCAAGTATTTAAGTCATAAAGTATCCGATTCGCGGGTATAAATTCCACTCATCAAATACCCCCAAACTTAAGTCTTTACTTGTCCTCGAGCAAACTATCTAATACACATTAACAAAAGTAAAACACACGCGAAAGACAAATAAAACTGTAATATAGCAACATGGCCTCAAAGCATAACGCTACTCCAAGAGAACATGGCAATCACAAACATGAATAAGGGTTCAATCAATTTCAAGCATAAGACTGTATTCGATCCATTCTATGTGTGTGTGTGGAGACCAACCGTCTTGACTAATCATAGCTTCCAAATAAGTTCGCATAGTCGATTTTTAATACAAATATGCACACTCCGCAACTTAAACATTCAACAAGCATTAAGAATAAGACACAAGTGCAGTAACGGATCAAAAGATTCTAGCATGAAGACTGTAAAACCTGACTCGAACAGTCTTTAATTACCTTAGGCTAATCAGAACTACCCATTAATAAGCTTTTGATCAGTGACTCCCAAACCAGATGGCTTTATGGCACTAGGTGTAGAACACCCATAAGAATCTAGTAACTCGAGTAGCAAAGGCCACGTAATCAACATAAGCCAAATTAGACTTTACGAGCACCGAAGATTATTAGGCGAGTGCATTTTATGCTCCATCTCAATATTGGTCCTGCATTTATGGGCGAGTGCGTTTTACGCTCGATCTCGACCCACCGCAAGACTTTCGATATTCAATCTTCAATAACAATTTATTTATTTTATTTATTTATTTATTTTATATCTAATCATGCACGAATCCAAGATCCACAACTGTAAAAACGTCTAAGCCTTTTATTACCTTGGAAAAAATGAAAATTTATAAGAGTGAACAAATGCTCAAAGCAATAAACACGCAAACTGAATTTTGAAAAAATTACTAGTTAACATAGTTGGTCGGTGCTTGCTAGAAGGACGGATCAATAACAGTCTAAACTTATCAATTGAAAAACCCCTAACTCATACATGCATGTCACGACTCTAAGAGATAGACCATAAAACTTGGTGCTTGTCATCAGCCATAATCAAAAAAATAATGATAACTATAACACCCTTGCTAAATAGCAGCTCAAAATAGGGTGAAAAAAGGCCATTCATATGGCACAAGCATCTAATCTGTATAATCCCCAAAAAGGTGGCTATAAACTACAATCATGCTAAAAATAATCAAAGTATAAATAAATAAAACCAAAAACAGTTCATGGCATCCATAATGATAAAAATTCAAACATAATCCCGCAGTTCAAAAGACTGCACCACAATACTGATAAATAAAACTATAATAAAGTACTAAAGTCTGGCTATCCTAACATGGAACTACGGAAATAAACAGATAAAAACCAAAAACACCCCCAAACTTGAGGTGAGCAATGCCCTCATTGCTAAACATAAAGCAATTTAATACAAGAGGGCTTCCTTGAAGATCGCTCACTCAGCAGCGGCATCGGCTTCATCCTCCTCAGCTGCGCCCTGATCAGCTTCGGCGGGCGGTGATGGTGGAGGGTATGGTGGGAAGACAAGAGGCTCTAGAAACTGGTATGGCATGAACTCAGTGCTCTCGCCACAATAGTCTGTGTAGATGCTCTGCATAGTGTTCACCACCACTGCATCTTTAGCTATCTATCTCCGCCTCGAGCCACAAATGCTATATGCCTCCATTGCTGTGTGCCTCAGGTATCTGCTTTACGATGCAACAGGGTGAGGGATGCCATGATGTCTCGCTAAAAGACCACGACTAGTCTGGGCTCGCCTCGGTGCTTGAGAAGGCTCTGGTCTGGTCAAGGAGGTGGCACTCTAGGCGGCCGTATCCTCGCCTCTGGCATGAGACTCACCTTGCGTCATTGCTTTCATAGTAGCGTTTGATAGTCAGGTGGTCAATGACTGTCATCGGTGGCGAAGCTATCTCTTCGGACCCCAACTGGATACCTTCCTGCTTGCATAATGTAGTGATCAATGATGGATGAGGAAGTCCAGCAGCAATGATACTTTTTATTGCCTTCCGAATGGAGTCATGAATGAGCACACCAATATCCACATGTAGGCCCGTTACAATGGCAAAAAGCAGGATCGCCCTATCCTTAGTCACGTCGCTCAAATGACAGGTGGGGATCATGTTAGCACAAATGAAGCCAAACCACGCCTTCCCGTAGCGACTGAGTGCCGAAGATGGGAAACTGGTCTTTTCTATCGTGTAATCATTTTTCTTCCACTCATTCCCGGGTTTGCAAAGCCGCCTAATGATATCATCAAGATCATAACTACGGAGTCCCGACAGCATGTAATCATTGCCCGCATAGTTGGGCATTCCGAACAAGGCATTGATGGCCTGACTACTGTACGCCACTTGCTTCCCCTGAACTTGAACAACAGCCGGACCTTCGGGATTTGCGTTTGCATAGAACTCCTGAACCACAGATACAACTCCTGAGATGGGTGGTTTTGTGAAGTTGATCCAATGCCGCTCCAATATCATGATGTTTTGCTCACCATCTTTCCTATCCAGCCTGAACCCTCGCTCTGAAATCAGATTTTGTGAGCCGAAGGATCTTTTGTACCTCTTCCAGGCCTCCTCATTGATAAATTTGGCTCTGTCCCAAGCCATGGGTGGTGGTGCGGCGGACGAAGAAGACCCTTCAACGCTCAGACATTGCCTTTTTGGAGCCATGCCAAATTTTAGTTGAGTTGATGGAAAAACAGTCTTGAACAACGCCAAACTTCCCCCAAACTTAGGCCAAGAAGACCTTAGCAATAGCCAAAATCAAACAGCCCCAAAACACTTAGATTCTTCTCTCAGGCAATTTGCCGAACACCTTGTGTTCGTTCCTCAAACCAAACTTGAACAGCCTTTGTTTGTGATTGCTCTAACCCCAATTTCTGTCAGTGGAAATCGCACCAATACACAGCAAGAAAAACCCCAAATCTAAACAGTGAATCGCACCAATAGTTTCTGATTTGACAGTAATCACAAAAATTTACCTTGAATTGAGAAACCCTAGTGTGAGAACTATGTGGGCTCGCAATCTGACAGGCACTTGTTGATAGCTCTTGGATTGGATTAGTGCTTTGTATGTGTTAAGGGCTTTTGGTCGCTAGAAGATCGATTGGCAAGGGCTTTGATGGCTGTGAGGTAATGATACCGAGAGTTGAGTGCTGAGAGTGCCAAGATATGTCGAGGGACTAGGGACAATACAGAGAGGCATGGTGTAACTGCTGCTAAAAACTGCACTTAAAATTCAAAAACTCGCTACTCACGCCGCGGCGCGAGGAATCCTTCCTTGGTTGGCGCCAAGTACGACTTAGCAAAGAGCTAGGTCTCGCTTGTGTATGGCATGCAAGTACATACCGCCCTTTGTTGTTATTTAGTATTTGCGGCGAGTTGGTAGTGGGCTAAGTATGCTCATGGGCGCATGAGAGATCTGATTCATAAGTTGGCGCCATGCAAGACACGAGATACAATTTCGAAGTTTTTCTCATTATATCTCGCACATGCCAAGACAAGAACAAAAACTACACTAAAAAGGCAAAAAATACATTATTAAGAACACAATACACACTATTATAATATGCAGTACATTATACTAAACATGCTGCCCGTAAATGTTAGACACAAAACATTAATGCACAATCTGGCAGCCATATTAACACTAAAACGAACAGTTACACGGTAAACTAAAACATAAGTAAAGAAAATAGATAAAATTTTATACCGAGATGGGGATGCCTCCCCACCAAGGGCTTGTTTTAAAGTCGTCGGCTTGACTATATTGATGTCGTTCAATCCGACTCATAAGCAAAAATGACCTTTGCATGCCGCCTATTCTTCAATTCCTTTAAAGTATTAGCCGACATTGAAGATTGGCCATTCTTCTGCCCGTCATCCATCCAGTCATCCTTCAGCACAAAGAATCGCTCGCCACTAGAATTATCCAATAATTCGTCTGTTTCATTAAATTGAAAGCGTTCTTCATGCTCCATTGGCCCTCCAAGGTTTTCACAGTCGGGAGCGTGGTTTCTGACTGTAGATTGGCAATGACTATACAACCATTGTTTCTCCGTTTGTCTGTAACTTCAGACTCCACTGATTGGTTAGTTTTCACTATGAAATCTCCCTCAACAGTTGTGCGAGACTCATCACATTTTCCTTGCGTATCCACCGTGCAATACTCTATTACTTCGTCGTCGAGATCAATTAAGACCGGAAGATTTTCTTGCGGTGGATTTGTGATGGCATTGACGAGTTGCCCCAATTGATTCTCAAGGTTATGCAATGCGGCTTCTTGGCTTGCCATCCGAATCTCATTTCTTTCGATAAAGATGGTGAGAAGCACTTCAAGTCGGTTCTCTTCTTCACGTGTTGAGGACTCAGAAAAGTTCTCGTTCGACTGAGATGTCCACTAATAGTGCGGCAAAGACTGATATTCAAGTTGAGAGGCATGATTCGGATCATGATATTGCTCTTGACTGTAGTCCCAAGAGTTTGGATAACCCTGACAGTTTGGATGATAGGAGATCAGTTCAAAGTCAGCTCGTTCCTGACAGTAGGCATTATGAGTGGACTGACACTCAGATTGTCAGAAAACCTCAAGGCATTGGCAAGTTGAACTTGCAATTTCTCGAGTCTTTCTTCCGAGCTTGGTGGCATCGTCCACTTATAAGGCCATTGATAAGATTGATCGTCCATAATCTGTAAAACTTAAAAAAAAGAAAGGAAGATCAAACAAATAAAAGAAATATATATACAACACGGATCCTGTCCGTACTCCCGGACAGGTCCAAAATCCGGACCCTTAATTTTTTTTTTTTTTGTAGAACAACTAAAATAAAAAATAAAAAATTATGGAACTGAAATTTTTCCATAATATAATGTTTTGTGCGTGTTTTGGATACCTATACCAAAAAATGTATGTACAGTCTGTACAGACATGTTTTGATATATGTATCCAAATTACACCCAAAACACTGTATTATGTAAAAATTCAAGTTCCATAAAATTTTTTTTTTTAGTTGTACAAAAAAAAAAAAAAAAAGGTCCTGACGCTACTAAAATGTTGACGTCCTGGATCGGAACCGGACTCTCTCTCTCTCTATATATATATATATATATATATATATATATATATATATAAGTTCAAAGTAAGACTACATTGATTGAAATCAATATTGGACAATATTTGAATAACTGGTCCCCGGCAATGGCACCAAAAACTTGTTGGTTGGATAACCGATCACTAAACACGCGCAAGTATACGCGGTCTAACAAGTAATACAGTGATTAGTAGAGTGTCGTACCCACGAGGAACTATCACTAATATTTACCAAATACCGACTTTATATCGCTAAAGTCTTATTCGAACAACAATAAATGAAAGATTGATTAATCTAAGCATAACTAATTATCAAAGCAAGTAAATGGATAACGAATGGTAATCTAAGGAATAACAAGCTAAGGTTACAACTTCACCCCACTCAGGCATTATGTCGAACACCTGGCGTGCTATGCTTCATCAAACTAGCTACCCTTCTCTCTATGGTCTAAATGGTCACGACAATTTGTCGACCGAGAACACACAAGTGCTTATACACTTCTGTCGAGGTATGTACAAACATATCCTTTCCAGATCCACCCGATAGGGAATAGAACAGAAAAGAACGCCCAAGCTAGATAAAATCCTACATATGTCTATGCGAATTAATCAGAATAAGGATTTAAGCTTAAGCTCTCAATTAGGTCGCACGTGGTGCACAGATATATGTCTATTCTATGCGCAACTCATGCAGTCGAAACCCACAATCACATGCCAATATACTAAGGTGTAAATCTACAATTCTTCTGTCGATATCATGTAAATTACCAAAATCATCGCTACTGTCTTAGCGAGAATCATTAAGCGTAAATATATCAAACCAAATCTTATGGTGCCAACCAAAGAGATAAGACAGTCAATTTAAATAACAAATGGTTCCATTATAACCTTAGAGCAAATATTCAGTTCATAGCTATTGAATAAAATACAAGTAGCAATAAAGACAATATTTATGGATTACAAAATCAAAGAATATAAATAGATAAGAAGAAACTCTGTCGAAGCCCTTCAATCTCTAAGCATTCTGCTCGAATCAAGCTCTCCAGTCCATGTAGCTCATTGCTCTTGATGCTCCAAAGAAACCCAAACTTCTCCCTAATGTAGCTAATCTATATTTACAAACATTTATCAGAAGAAAGGAAGAGAAATGACTAAAGAGAAAATGTCCTAAACTAAACTACTGCAAAAACTAAGATCTAGGATGTCTGATAATGATATAGGGTAGCCTCCCTCTGCTTTATATCCTTTCCCTCCTTTTGCTAGGTCAAAGATGGCGCCGCGGCGCGGGCCACCAAGCTTTAGATGGCGATGCAGCACCACTTTAGTACCATGGACACGGAGCTCGCGCTGCAGCGCGAGCCCATAAAGGAATAGTGGCGCCTAGGCGCGATGATGACGTCAGTAGGGACAAAGGAACCGACGCTGCGGCGCGAGACCAAAGCTTTGCTTTGGCGCCGCGGCGCGGGTATGTAGGATTTGACTGTTTTGCCCCCTGTATGTTACAAAACACCTGTAAAGCTCTGCAATATATATGTTAAGCGCAATAACACTATAAATGTATAAAAACTATATAAAAACAACGAATTCAGGCAAGTATTTAAGTCATAAAGTATCCGATTCGCAGGTATAAATTCCACTCATAACTGGTATGCCGGGGGGCATTTTGTGAAGGAAAAGCCCGCCCCGGCGGGGGTCCATTTTCTGTCACCGCGTCCTCTGGTAAAACGGCCATAACTTTTGATCCGGGAGGAGTTACGGGGCTTGTCACCTATCAAATCGAAGATATCGACGAGCTCTACAACTTTCATGCTTTGAGGATTGAGAAATTCTGGCCGGAGGAAGGTTGAAATTGGGCTGGAAGTTACTTCTATGAAAATGGCTAACCAAAACAACGAAGTTCGACGTCCTTTGGTACAAAGATCATAACTCTTGCATCCGAACTCCGATTAGAATGATTCAAGATGTTCCGAAAAGCTACGAAGATGCTCTACAATATAAGCTAAGTTCCAAGCCAAAAACATGAAATGAACATGAAGGCCCTAATGATGTCCGGATTGTTTTTCTTTGCTTTATCCTACAAATTCTTTGCGATTTCCTTGCTCTTCCTTACCAATAGTCGCTCACACTGCTCCCAAACATATAACCTACAAAATGAACACAAAACAAGTAAAAACGAACATGAACACAAGAAAATAGCAATAATTAAGCATGAAATGGACACCGATTCGTGTATATGAAATCCACTTATCACTTCACAATTGGTTATTATGGAGTATTATTGAATTTAGATAAACTAAAATATGAATCCCTAATATTTATCCTTCTGTCTCACTGGATTCATTTTCTCTAAAATATTTTTCATCATCCTCAGTCCTTAATGGTGATACTTGATGAATATCTTTGGCCTGTAGTAGTGCAAAGATGAATGATTACCTGATGAATATCTTTGGCCCGTAGTGCAAAGATGAACAGGTGTTGAGATGAACATAACCAACCGGTGATACAAATGAATATCTTTGGCCCATAGTGCAAAGAAGGATATTTGATGCAAGATGTATATTGATTGATGTTACAAGGATAAAATATTGATGATGGACTTTTAAATTAATAGATGATAGTAGATTTCATTCTCTACTTAACTCTTCTAATGAATTGTTGTTTCCGCTGCAGTTGTTGATCTAAAACTTGTTGTCTATTATATTCTATCAGATTTTTCCCTACTGAAGACAAAGGATAATTTGTTGTATATTATCTTAGTCAAATATTCTTTACTGGGCTAGTTAAGCTCACCCTTTTTTTTTGTTCCATTTTTCTTCTCAGGAAGTGAGAACATAGCGGGAAGTAGTCGGGGTGTGGAATGATGGTTCTAGACAGTTGTTTAGCAGTCCTCGCTATTTTGTAAAATAGTTTGTCAATAATTGTAATTAGGACTTTATCTGGGTGTGGATATTGTCTAGAAGATAATATTTGTATTTAAACTCACAGTTATTGTGTTGTCGTATTTTGCACGATAATTGTATTAATAAAGTTGTAGTTATTTCTATACCATGTATTTGGCAACTCAGAATGGGTGATGTATACCTATTTTGGGGGTATCGCATACAACAACTACAAACTTTAAAAATAAAAAAATCATTAATAATCACTGAGATATGAGATCTGACATTCGTTGTCAGACAACAAAAAAAATATTTTCCAGATTTTGAAAAACATCAAATCCGAGCCTATAGATGTTATGGATCTAACATCTATCAACCCAAATCATCAATATACACTATAAACAACATGTTTTAACACAAAAATCTAACATCTAACAAAGGATCAAGGATCAAATTTTAGGTTTTGGTTTTATACCTTTATGAACAAACTTTTGATTCTTGGCTACTGATATGTTAATGGAGGTAGTGGGGCTTTGTTTTGTGACTGAAATGCCTTATAATTTTGTGGGTTTGTGGGAGAGAGAGGTGGGTTGAGTGTTTGAGCAATAATGAGCTAAGTTAATAACACTACAAGAAATCACACATTTTATGAAGAAAATTTTTTGCCACGCACAAAATGTACTCACAATTTGTTAATTAATAATTACAAAATTCATAATCGCCACTAAATCTTTTACTTTTGTGACGACATTTAATTTTGTTACTATTAATCATTTATATCGTCACTAATTTACACATTTGATGACGATTAACAAAATTTCGTCACAATTTATTTTGGAGGTAGAATTTCCTACCAAAATTTTGGAGGGAAACCTTTTAGTGGCATGTTTGTAATAATTAATGACAGGATTTATTGTCACACAATATTTCTTTCGATGACAACATAATAGTTTGTCATTAATTATTTGTAAATTTTAGTGACAATGTGATTTCGTCACTAATGTTCACATTTAGTCACACAAAATACAAATTCGTCACAATTTTATTTGGAGGCAAAATTTTTCTGAAAACTTTTGGAGGGAACTTTTTTAAAGACGGAAAAAATAATAATTTATGACAATTTGTATTGTCATAAATACCAATTTTGTATGACGAGATAGTAGTTCGTCACTAATTAGATGAGTGGATAAGTGTCAAAAATGTTTCGTCATAAATTCTTATATTTAGTGACAAAGTACGTAATATAGTCACAATATTATTTGGAGGCAAAAAATTTTAACGAAATTTTGGAGGAAAATTTTGTAAACACTACAAAAAAATGGTGATTTTGCAACAAATGGTTTTCATTGCTAAATTTGCGAAATTTTGTTGCCAAAGGTCATTTGCAACGATTTTTCGGTCGTTGGACCATTCATTGCGCAATGAGCGTTGCTAATTGTCTAGCAACAAATTTTTTTTCATTGCAAAAAGTGAGATATTTCGCAACAAAAGTTTGTTTTCATGTAAAATCATATATCATTTAGCAACAAAATATTTTGTAGCAAAAATGACTTATAACTCAACTTAAATTTTAACTTTAAGTTATTTTAAAATAAGCGAATTACAAAATTTAACTAAACTTTTTTAACTGATACAATATTCTCATTTTAGTTTTTAAATTGAAATTCGATATTCGATTATAATTGAATACTCATCCCTAATAATAAGAAGTATATGTCGGATAATTGACACAAAATTCTTCTTAAAGTATATATTTTATTCAAATAAGATGATTAAGTGAATTTCTAAATATTAAATATTATAAGTGTATATTTTATTCAAAATACCAACTCTTATTTGATATGTGCTGGCCGATTATTTAGTAACACTGAATTAGAACAAGAAAATACATATATATAACTTATTAACATTTGGAGAGGGTGTATAACTCTTAAGGTAATCTCCGAAGGTTTGACACAATAAATTCTAAAGGAGCTGGATTATTGGGAATAGAGCACTGATAACTGAGGTATTGTGCCATTAGCCTGGTGACATTTCTAATACCTTCAAGTGTAAAGCTTATTTTTCTCTCCCTAGTCTTCTTGTTTGTGCTGTACTTACCTATGAACTCAATGCATGAGCAGAAGTTGCCCATGCTAGATAATATGCTTTCAAGTTTTCTCTATAACACGCACTCGAGCAATGTAATTTTTTTTTGAACTTTTTATATGAACATGAATTTGATTTTATTGGTTCATTTATTTTATTTTATTGTTCAAAGTTAACTTTTTGATGAATTTGAGCTTAAGCTCATTAGTTGCTTGATTGCATATGACTAATATTTTTATTGTACCATATTTATAGGACTAAAAAGATATGATAACTTTTTTAGTAATGTTATAGCTATAGTTATAGAAAATTCACAATATATTATTTAAATATTTCTTTCTTTATATACTTTTCTGTTTTAATTTTATAACCATTTCACTAATTTATGTCTATATGTTTTGATGAATTTGCAGATAGAGTTTTTTCTGGAAGGTCAATAACCACAAGGTTGGAGGTTTTAATTAGGCATTTTCTTAGGATATAGATGTGAGAATTTCAGCTTTTTGGATTATATAATTTGGTTTTGTGGTACTTAGATTATTTAAGCAACTGTTCATTTTAATTGCCTAGTTAGGTATTTTGTTGAATTAGTGAATCTACTATATTTTTTTTATAAGATAATTACTTTTTATTTTAAATGTTTGTTGTCTTTTGTCTCTTATATTATATACAATTATACATTTTATTTAAAAAGATCACTAAATGTATTATTTTTTTTTATTGAAAAGTGTTAATATAACAATACATTTAGAATGTCAAACAACTTAATATGACCACCACATCATCACAATTTATAATTATTTATTGAAAAATAAATTTGTTCAATGAAAATTAAAATTTAATGACGAATAATATTATCTCGTTAGAATTAATATTATTGTCATTATATATATTCATTTAGTTATGGCAATTGATTTTGTCACTAATATTAACTATTTGGCGACAAGTTATGTCGTCACTATTATATATTCATTTAGTGACGACCTTTAAATTTGTCACTATTAATAGCTCTTTCTGTGACATGTTGTATCATTATCATAAGTATTCAATTAGTGATAGTGGAAAATGTGTCATAAAAAGTAACTCTTTGGTGACAAACTATATCGTCGCTATTATACATTCATTTAGTCACAACAACCAATTGTGTCACTATTAATAACTCTTTTCTATGACAAGATGTATCATCAACATAAGTATTCAATTAGTGACATTGAAAATGTGTCACAGAAAGTAACTCTTTGGTGACAAATTATTTTGTAATATTATTTAAAATATGAAATGACAACGACATAATTGTCATGTTAAATATATTATTAGGTGACGAATTGTTCTGTTGTCATTTATTTTCTTATTTTTGGTGACGATAAATGTAAGACCCCGAATTTTATGAAATGACAGTATTCAATTTACTTATAATTATTATTTTATTTCGTAAATGGTTAAATTGATAAAAGGTTAAAGTAAGGGTGATATGTGAAAATTTTTGCAAAGTGTGCAAGTTGTTATAACATATTCGTTTGGTCGGAGAATATTCTTTTTATCGGGGAATATCCGTACGACGGCACAATCATTGGTGGACCCCACAACAGAAGTATTGTCGTAGTAAGAAAACGATATAATTATCTTTTTATAAAAATAACGACGAAAGTGTTACCGTTAAAATTGTTAACCTACTCGGTAGTAAAAGTACAGTAATACGCGTGGTTGCATAGTAGCACATAGTATTGATTATTGATGCTTACATAAGAAGTCACTCAGTTATACTCAATTATTGCTACAATAATTGCTGCAACATATCTCTCATATTATTGATTCAATTATGGTCACAATATCATCTGCAGAATATGATATATTATTAAATCAATAATTGAGACTACAAAGTTATTCATATTATTAATTACAATATTGACAATTTCTAGAAGTTCTGTCAAGGAGAGGTTAGATAATCTAATTGCACGCCAATAGGGAGAAATCCTTATTGAAAAGCCCCCTCTTTCCTAGGAACGACCTGGTTGTTGAATATTGTGAGTTATAATATTAATGATGAATAAGTTCGTGTTGATTAAAGATGAAATTGATAGTTCCATTGTGTTGGAATTATTAGTGTTAGTGAAAATCGATATTTATTTCAATAATAATTGATGTTTGGAGGTTATATTGACTAATCGGGTAATTAACCAGATAAATGAGCAATTAATTGCTATTGATTCACATGATTATAACTATTTATTCACATGTGTGTACTATTGATTCACATTCATTTACTATTAGGGGAGTTGGTGCAAGATTGATAATACTTCCATGACTAAGTTAAAAATGGAGGTATAGATGGAGGTACTATACTGTAATTCATATTTTCACATGTCTAGAACTATTGATTCACATGATTTACTATTGATTCACATGATTTACTATAGATCCAGGGTTTTAATCCCAGCTCTAACCTCCTTTCCTTCCTAGCCTCCGTATCAACTTGATGCGGAGCGAACCTAGCCAACTCATTAAACTTTTCGGCATACTCCGCAACTGTCATGTTCTCCTACTTTAATTCCAGAAACTTCACCTCCATCCTAGCCTGCATACTAGACGAGAAATAGTTCTTGAAAAACAAAGTCTTAAACCTAGCCCAAGTAACTACACCTTCTCATGCCCTCGCCTGATTTGCTTCCCACCAAAAATTAGCCTCCCCTTTCATCATAAAGGTGGCAAAAGCTATCTTTTGCCCCTCAGCTACCCTAGCTATCACAAATGCTTTTTCAATTTCCTTAACCCAAGTTTGGGCTTCTACTGGTCGGTTAGTACCTCTAAATTACAAGCGGTCCCACAAACTTTTAAAATCTTTGAAGTTGGCCAAGCGATTATCTGGCTGATTTTCCGCGACTGGGATTCCCTACTGCATAACCTGAGCTACCATGATTGCAAAGTGCTACATCAGGTTTGGTTGTTGTCCCCCAACATTGTTGACAGATTTTTCTGCTCTTTGATTTCGAGTTTGACGTCTTGGCGTCATGATCTGATTAAATAAGACCATAAATTATTCTTTACATTCTAACCCTTATTATATAAGTTTCACGTATCAAACTTATTTCATTAATCAAACATTGATTTATATTCATTAATTCAAAGTACTTTACATAACATAGCACATACTGCAATCCCTTTATGACCACAAAAGTCGGGACTTACAGCTTTGACTTATACAAAAATTAAGAATATTACATTATACACACATATTATTAAACATACATAATCAACTACTAATCCTAATTATTTCCTACACCTTTTCCTAATTCTGGACAACCTTTAGCCCGATGACCTTCCAACCCACAAATAAAACATGCACCTTGCTTCGAATTGGGACAATGAGGAGAGAAATGTCCCTCATATCCGCAATTGTAGCAAACATTTTCCCCTTTCCTGCATACGCCTTCATGTTTCTTGTTACAGTTTGTACATTTTTCTATTCGGTTAAGGTTCCCTTGGTTGTTATCAGGATTTCCTAAGTCAAAGTCTTTCATCTTTCTTTTCCCCTTCTTGCTCGGAGCTGCATACGCTTTGTTGCTTTTATCTCCCATTTGATCAATTTAAATTTTAAGATTATCTTATTCTTCCATTGTTTCTATTAATGCTTTCTGCAATTGACTATTTAATAGCTTTCTATTTCCCACAGCTTTTCCAGAGAAGAAACCTTGTTCCTCAAATTCTGTACTTCCGTTGATGCTTGATTAGCTCCAACTTCGGTGTCCGAATCACTATGTTTTAGTTCCACCATTTTCGGATCTGGTACTATGTTTTCCACAATAACCACCTCATCGAGGTTGCTTTCAACTTGAGCCTCTATTTCAGCTATTGGCTTTGATATTGGCTCTTTCTTTACTATATGAGGGTATTCTAATCCTTTTCCATCTGATATCTACACACATAAATTATCCTGATTAGCATATAATATATACACACAACAAATAATAGTTTTATATAAGTTATCTTTTATTTTGTTTGACGATGAATTTATTCAATTCATCTCTTTTTAAACTCTATATGAGTTATTGGTATTTTTAACGTTTCCCTCTATCCTAAGGTTATAGCCTAAGGTCTATCCCACCTAAGGTGTCTAACCCTAAAGCTTCGATACCAACCTGTGACGCCCCCAAATTTAGGTACTTGAAACCCAAACTCGGTGCTTCACGATACCATTTCTATGAGCGGAATAATACTAATAATAATAAAAATAATATAAATACCAAACTTAATTTACATATATATATCAGAGTCTAATCCCAAGTATGTAACCTTTAATACATTCATTACATGATAATTAATAGATATCATTCTTATCTTAATAAAGTCAAACTATTACATAATATAACACCAACTTATTCAACAACCTTTCCTTTCCCTTTGTTCTTGACAGAGCCTTCTGGTTCTTCACATTTAGCTGAAAACATTTAAATTAAGTAAGGATGAGCATTTGAGTGCCCAACTAGTAATAGCAGTCAATAACAGTTAGCTGAAGAAAGTAAATATTTTCTTTGAATGACACTTCTACAACGAATCAACAGTTGTGAAGTAAGTTGAACCAATAATAATAAAATATCAATTCTATATCAAAATTTTGAAACTACGTACTGACTATAAATCGATCAGTCGACAGACTATGAACATTGTTTTTTATTTTTTAAAAGGTTAAACAGAACTTCATCTGTAAATCGTCATAACTTACAGGCACGGGGGTGATCAACCTGTTATGCCCTGTATTGATCAATACTACATGTTGGAATGATGTTTTCGTCCAGCATATCTGCCTTAGGCACATAAAAGCTTCCCAAAATCGGGATGTTCATACTAGACTAGAATCGGAACCAAAATGATTCGGTTGGATACAATAAAGTTCTATCTTGTTCAAGAATATTTTTAAATCTGTGTCTATCTGAATCAAATAGCTTAGACAGTTTTTAAGTTAATGAATACATACTGGAAACAAATAAGTATGTATCAACACATGATAAAATATAATGATTATCCAAGTGAGAACACTTGTATAACCATTCTTAGACATTAACGAACATAATATATATCTTGATCTATAATAACAGAATTAAGGAACTTGTACAACAGATTATAATCTAATAACTTACTTATACAGAATCATTGCATAAGTATATATAAAGATTCGGGACACTTTTTGTGTCAGAGTACTATTCACGAGTTACTATTCATGAGTTACTATTCATAAGTTACTATTCACCCGAACAATATATTTCTTTTCGGTCCAAATTATTTTTGGGTACAATATTATTCCATGAGGAGATGTGCTAATTTTTCAGACCGTTGGTTGAATTTATAATAGTAAATCAATATGGATCATTTGGTTTAAAGTTTTAATAGTAAATCAATATGGATCATTTGGTTTAAAGTTTTAATAGTGAATCAAGTATGGACCGTTTGCTTTAAGTTTTAATATGGACCGTCTGTTTAAAAGTAAATCAATCTGACCGTTCATGAATTAGTTACTATTCAATCCATTCTCCTATAAATAGAAGCTCATTCCTTCATTATTTCTTACGAATTCACCGAAAACTCTAGAGAGAGAAATTATAGAGAAAAGAAGAAGAGTATTCTCGCTACTTCACTACTTCTTGATATCCAGCTTTTTTTTTACTAGAGGGGTGTTATTTCTTTTGTATTCATGAAGAGAACTTCATTATTCCATTCTTTATTATTACATTGAATAACTTTGATATCTGTGAACTACCCCTATACTTGGTGAAATTCTTCATTATTCCATTATTTTATTATTACGTGGAATAACCTATATACGCTGAGCTACCCTATACTTGGTGAAATTCTTACATTATTCCGTTATTTATTATTCTGTTGAATAACTTTGATATCGCTGAGCTACCCTATATTTGGTGAAATTCTTCCATTATTCCAGTCTTTATTATTCTATTGAATATCACATGCATGCGTTTTTACTACCGGACTGGTTCCGTCTTTATTATTCTGTTGAATAACTTTGTTTGTCGCAATACCGCATACTTGGTGAAATTCTTCATTATTCCATTCCTTATTATTATGTTAGAATAACTTTGTTTATGCAAGTCGCATACATGGTGAAATTCTTCTATTATTTCGTTCTTTATTATTCGCGCCGGAATATCCTCAGAGGTGCGTATTACGCTCGACACAGTTCTATTAATTATTATTCATTGGAATAACACATCTGCATTCGGTATCATCGCATGCATGGTGATTTCATTTGTTATTCCATTCTTTATTATTCTCATTGGAATATCACATCGGTGCAATTTACACTTTGACACGTTCCATTATTTATTATTCCGTTCTTTATTATTCTGTTGGAATATCCTGTCTATGCATTTACGTCGGACCTAGTTCCATTATTTATTATTCTATTGGGAATAATCTATCTGTGCAGTCTATCGCACGCATGGTGAATCCTTCTGTTATTCCATTCTATACTATTCTGTTGGAATAACCTATCTATGTGGATTACCACATGCATGGTGAATGATCCTTTGTATCAATTCCTTATTAAATTGTGGAAATGATTTGTATACGTGGATTACCGCATGGCGGGTGAAAATCCATTTACAGTTTCATATATTCTATTATACTCAGTTGATTAAAGCTTTGGCTTCTATACTCCATGAAATTAGTGGAATATCCTTGATATTTGTGTTTCATCCAGTATCTTTTCATGGAAATATTCTTCTGAGCATTCTTGAATTTTACTCTACAAAGAAGTATCATGTTGACAATTTGGACGTTATTAGTTCCTGGATAAACTAATTCTTGAACTTGTTTTATTGAATTCTTATATCATTGTCATCATCCTCATGTTTATATTTTTGAAAGTCATATGTGGCCTGTAGTGCATAAATGGACTTGGTATGATTATGACCAGGGATTATTCGGATAATCATGGTAAATGTTACAAATGATGTGGTAAAAGTCCTCATTGGCCCGTAGTGCATTGATGGACAGTTGTTGGCATGATCATGACCATTGATGAATACACGAATATCCTTGGACCGTAGTGCATGGATAATTTGTGGTCGTGACCCTAATGAATATCCTTGGCCGTAATGCAGGGATGATGTGGATTATTTATTAAGCTGAGTCTCAACAATAAAAGTGATGAAAAAACGTTTTAAATCATAAAAGATAGTAGATTTTATTCTCTACTTGACACTTTTAATGGATTGCTTATTCCGCTGCAGTTAAACTTGTTGTCTATTGTATTTTATCAGTTTAACATTGTTGAAGGCTAATGATAATTTATCCTGCATTATCTTAGTCATAATATTTCTTCTTGGGCTAGTTGAGCTCACCTTTCTTTCAACGCTCTTCTCTTGAGAAATGAGAACGTAGCAGGGACTAGTCGGGGAATGGAGTGATGGTCCAGATGATAGCATTAGTAGTCCTCACTATTCTATGAAATAGTGTGATAATAATTGTAATGAGGACTTATTCTGAGAGTGGATATTGTCTAGAAGATAATATTTGTATTAAAACTCACAGCATATGTTTTGTCGTATTTTACACGACTGTTGTATAATTAGTTTGTATTTGTATTCAGTACCATGTATCTGGTGGCGACTCAAGATGGGTGATGTATACCTATTTTGGGGGCGTCACAGCATGCATGGTGAATGATCCTTCGTATTCATTCCTTATTAAATTGTGAAAATGATCTGTTTACGTGGATTATCGCATGGCGGGCGAAAATCCATTTTGTAGTTTCATATATTCTATTATACTCAGTGGGTTAAAGTTTTGGCTTCTATACTCCATGAAATTAGTAGAATATTCTGGATATTTGCGCTTCATCCAGTATCTTTTCATGGAAATATTCTTCTGAGCATTCTTGAATTTTACTCCACAAAGCAGTATCATGGTGACAATTTGGACATAATTGATTTTAGGATAAATTAACTTATAAATCTTTAAAATTTATTTTTGAACTTATTTTATTGAATTATTATGTCATTGTCATCATCCTCATGCTTATATTGTGATGAAAGTCATCTTTGGCTTACGTGCATAGATGGACTGGGTATGATTATGTCCAGGGATCATTCGGTATAATCATACCTGTAATGTTATAAATGATGTGGTAAAATTCATCAGTGGCCTGTATTGCATTGATGGACAGTTTTTGGTATGATTATGACCAGGGATTATTCGGTATAGTCATGACCATTGATGATTTAATGAATATCCTTGGCCTGTAGTGCAGGGATGACTCGATGATGTGGTTTATTTATTAAGCTGAGTCTCAGCGATAAAAATTGATGAAAACATTTTAAATCATATAAGATAGTAGATATTATGTTCTACTTGACTCTTCTAATGGATTGCTTTTTCCGTTGCTGTTAAACTTGATGTCTATTGTATTTTATCAGTTTAACATTGTTGAAGGCTAATGATAATTTATCCTGCATTATCTTAGTCATAATATTTCTTACTGGGCTAGTTGAGCTCACCCTTTTGCTTTCATTGTTCTCTTCAGGAAATGAGAACGTAGCCGGAACTAGTCGGGGAACGGAGTGATGGTCCGAGATGGTGTTATAGTAGTCCTCACTATTCTATAAAATAGTATAACAATAAAGGTAATGAGGACTCTATTTAAGAGTGGATATTGTCTTGAAGGCAATATTCCTGTTTAAACTCTCAGCTATGTTTTGTCGTATATTACATGACGTTTGTATAATTAAGTTTGTATTTGTATTATGTACCATATATTTGGCGACTCAAGATGGGTGATGTATACCTATTTTGGGGGCGTCACAGGTTATTCCAATAGAATAATAAAGAATGGAATAACAACCCTTACGAGTATTGAAAGAAATAACTCTCTTCATGAATATGAAAGAAATAATACCCCTTACCTTTGTAGGAGATTGGATACTGTGATAGTGTAGTAACAAAATACTCTTCTTCTTTCTCTCTTATTCTCTCTATACTTTCTCTCACTATAGCTTGAATGAATTGGTGAAAAATAATGAAGAAATGAGCTTCTATTTATAGGCTTGGCAGAGTAAGGGTAAAATAGTCTTTTTACCATAATTTATGACATCATCGCTTACATCATCGATCATATGACATCATTGCTTACCTCATCGTTCTGATGACATCATTGCTTAGCTCATCGTTCCGATGACATCATTGCTTACATCATCAGAATTCAAATTCAATTTGTTCTCTTCCACCCTTTTTACTTTTATACCATGAATTTACTATAATAATGCTACCATTCAAATTAAAAATCATACTATTATATAATCACATAGTACTACTATAATGTAATATTATAATAATATATTTGAATAAATTATTTTATCAAAAAAGATAAAATACCAACTTTCAACAAATGTCACATGCTAAACATTCATCCGTTTAAATCCATATTAAATAAATATTTCCTTATCATATATATCAATAATTTATTATTCACAAATAATATTACAGAACTACAATATTGACAACCAGATCGTTCCCAAGAAAGAGGGGGGTTTTCGATAAGGATTTCTCCCTATTGGCGCGCAATTAGGTGACCAAACCCCTTTCCTCGACAGAACTTTCTAGACATTGTCAATAATGCTATCTAATAATATTATTCAAACAATATGAATTATTGATTTGATAATTTGAAATATTGTGCAATGACAATTATTGAATCAATAATATAAAATATCAACGTAGCAATTATTGAATCAATAAAATAAAATATTGAACAGTAACTACTGTAACAATAATTTAGTATAACTGAGTGACTTCTCACGTAAGCATCAATAATCAATACCGTGTGCTACTATGCAACCACGCGTATTACTGTACTTTTATTACCGGGTATTTCAACAGTTAACGGTAAAACTTTCGCCGTTAATTTTATAAAAAAATAATTTTGTCGTTTTCTAACTCCGACAATAATTCTGTTGTGGGGTCCACCAATGATTGTGTCGTCGTACGAATATTCCCCGACAAAAAGAATATTTCCTGACCAAACGAATATTTTATAACAACTTGCTTTACTTATGCAAAATTTTCAAATATCACCCTTAGTTTTAATTCTTTTATCAATTTAACCATTTACTAAATAAACTAATAATTATAAGAAAATTAAATACTTTCATTTCATAAAATTTGGGGTCTTACAACAAGTTATTCATATTATTATTTACATTATTGACAATGTCTAGAAAGTTCTGTCGAGAAAGGGGTTTGGTCACCTAATTGTGCGCCAATAGGGAGAAATCCTTATCGGAATACCCCATCTTGGGAATGATCTGGTTGTTAATATTGCAAGTTATATTATTGATAAATAATTGTTGTTTAAAAATATGTTTTGCGAAGCCAAGTGAATTGAGACAAATAGAGGGGATTTTTATGAAGTATTTGTTGTAAATTTTGCTTATTATATGGACCCCCATTGACCCATTTTTTAAAATAGGTGGGAGAAAGTTATCTCAGTTTTATATATATATATATATATATATATATATATATATTTATATATATGTCAGGAATAAGCATGTGAATGATATTCCTATTTATATATGATTTGATTATGATATATATATGAATGAATATGCAAGTATGCTTGCATTAAGAAAAGCTGTAAAGTCCTTTGATAGATAATAGAAACATATGTACAAGGACTTAGAATGAATTGATCAAATGTGTTAGGTTGATCCTACATAAGCAAACAACTTTGTGAAGTCCTTAAAAAGAAATAATGTACAAAGACTATAAATACAGAAAGATCAAGCTTGTTAGGTTGATCTTATGATGTAATAGATAGGCTTGTCTGATCGTCGAGCACTGCACCATGAATCGTAGTCTGCTAGGGGAGTCAAGGAAAACTCGAGAGCTATCGAGGCAGAATCGTAGTCTACAAGAAAGTAGATCTTGGAGTTCGTAGACTGCCAGGAGAGACGAGGAAGGATTGTAGTGTGTCGAGAAGAACTTCCTCAAGGCCGTAGTCTGTTGAGGAAGTCATGTTCAGAATCGTAGAGACAACCTGCCTACGAGCCGACCGAGCATCTGCCGAAGCCAAGTTAAGAATCATAGACTACACTCAGAGTCGTAGAGTCTACTGATGTCGAAGCCAAGTCAAGAATCGTAGACTACATTCAGAGTCGTAGAGTCTACTGATCGTATCAGAGGCAGAGATTGTAGTCGAGCAAGATCAGACGAAGACAACAAGCACAACGACAGAAATCGTAGAGTGTCAAGATCTGATCTTAGAGTCGTAGTGTCTGCACAGCCGAAGCTGAATCGTAGAGTGTAGAACTGAGACTTCATCAGATGTGCTCACAACGCCAAGGCAGAATCATAGAGCAAACACGATTCCCAACAATTGAGCACTCCCAGAATATCCAAAGGAATGAAGCCTCTGGTTGGTACTGCAAAGATACATCCCATCTAAAGGAAACAAGAGAGCAATCTACGAATGGCATGTAAGATAACAGAAGACCTAAGCACCAACTCAATCAACATCCAGATTGAGTTATGAAGCCATTCGAGATGAAGTCTTCCACAAGTTGATCAGAAGAAGACTTCAGTAACTGACTTAGGAGAGTCAGCAAGTGCAGTAGCTGTCAAGTAAATAGAAGACGACGATCTTAAAAGCAACCAAGATCGTAGTGTTTGCCAATCAAAGAAGGAACTGATGGAGTGTACACAAAGATACTGGTTAGCCTCTAAAGAACAAGGCTAAAGTGATTAAGCATTGGGTCAGTCCATTGATGATAAGTAAATGAGAGATCACAAGGAAAAAGCAAGCTGGACACGCCATAAATATAAAGTGTCTTGCTATTTAGAAGGGGCCAGAACAAAGAGTCAAGCCATCAGTATCTGAGATCAGTCGAAGCAAACAGAAGTGTTGAAGCACTGTACAAGAAAAGGAAGAGGTGTTCTACATTAAAGATCCAATCAACACTCTTCAAGATCGTAGTGTTGTCTCTACCTGTCAACTAGACACTACGATCAAGTCCAAGAAGATATGCATCAGAATCGTAGAGTTCGGTCGTCTAAAGGATGAAGCATTGACAACGGTTCAATCTGAAGATTGATGGTCAAACAGAGCTTATTGAGAGCATCGATGCAAAAGGACAACCTCTGATTGAGAAATCAGAAGGAGAAAATAAAGTTGACTTCCTGCCTGAGACATCAAAGTGACATCTCGGCGACAGGTAGGTGAAATCAGAGATCGCAAAGATCTCGAAAGTCAGAAAAAGGGATGTCATGTCACATCTGCAGTCTACACCAAATAACTCGAGATCTGCGAAGTAATTCAAAAAGATTTTAACGGCTACTTTCCAACGGGAAGATTGGGAAGGAGTATAAATCAACAGAGCTTCAAAGATCAAGAGATGCTGATTTTTCCAAGGTTGCAGAATCGTTGAGTTATTGGAATGCTATTGTTGACTCTATAAGTTCCACCAGAGAATAACATAACAAGTCTCAGTGATAGTGAGACTACATAGGTGGAAGTGAAGCAGCTCTAAAGAAAGACTTAAAACAGACTAGAGCTTCACTCAACAAAAATGAGAATGCCACTGAAGATGGTAGCTAAGCTGAGAGCCGAGAAGGACAAGAAGATAGCATTCAGAAAAGTGGTAGAGTACAAAGAAGATCAAGAAAGCCACTCTACAGATCATCATGAACCAAAGGCTAAAAAAGAATAGATGCAGAATCATGTATGCAAAGCATTCAAGAAGGGTTCAGGAATTGCTAAGTGCCAGACGAAGTCTACCAAAAGCTCAGAGACTTAGCAAATCCAGATGGTGATGGTGCACAGCTGACATCAGATGAAGATAAGCAGAAAAGAGTAAAGATCAGCTGCACCAAAGAAGATGTAGTCCAGACTTCAAGCAGAATGCCAAGAGGACTATGCTAAGCTGCTAAGTACATAAGATGGTCAAGCTTAAAGATATCTTATCAGCTCAGCACCAACAACAATCACAAATACAACAACAAGAAGCTAGGGCCTGAGGGGTCCTTGTCCGAAGGGACTAAATAAAGTTCCAAGCTTGCTGGACTTGAAGAGTTCCTAGGAAACTAGAGGAGTTCCAAGGCTGCTGGCCTTGAAGAGTTCTTAGTGAACTGAAGTACCAAGGCTTCTGGCCTTGACAGAATCTTAGTGATTTAGGGTGTTGCCCTTCCTTAGTGGAAATCCTGCTAGTTGAAAGCAGAAGAGTGGATTAGGAGCTTGAGTTTCTGAACCACTTAAAATCTCTTATGTCTTTTACATTCTGTCATTTACATTATGTCCTTAACTGCTATAACTGTTATATATGTATTAACTGCTCACCATTTAACTAATTCTAAGAACAATGTATGTATGATTATGAATATATCAATGAAGGGGATATTTTACTTATTCCACTGTGCTTGAAAAGATTCTTATGTTTGTCATATGCTAATTCATTAGCATAACAAAATAAACAGGAAAAGTGTTTGAAATTTCAAGGATCTATTCAACCCCCCCTTCTAGATCTATTGTGTGCCTACTGGGAACTAACAATTGGTATCAAAGCAGGTTCTCAAGCTATATTCAAAATCTAATCACTTTGAGTTTGATCCCAGGCACAAACATTGTTCTAAACTTAGTTTAGTTGTAAGTTACTTGTAAATATAGATGAGCTCACAAGTTGTAAATATTTTGTATAGGTAAATGTGTATATACACCTGAAGCTGCTCAGATTGGTCCATGTTCTTAAATGTTGTAGCAGCAAGACCAATCCGTGTCCACAATCAATCATGCAGTTTGAATAGCTGATATGGGAGCTCAAGAGGCATCAACAACAAATAGTCAAGCATCCACCAAACTGAAAGATGAAAAGGCCACATGTGCTAAGAAGTACTCATTATGAGAAGAAAGAAGAATCTTTCAAATCTATATTTGGCCAACCAACAGCTGGATGTGAACCTTGAGGACTCAAGGTTGTCAAAGAACTAAAGATGTCAAGATTCTCTGAGCCTAAATCTTCAAGACTATGACTGATTGATCAAAGGACAAATGGAGCAACAAGCTGTCAGAAGTAAAAGAAAAAGTATGCACATCAATGCCTAACCTCAGTATATCAAGATAAATGACTGTCAAGAAATTGATAATGTAAAGGTATGGTTCATCATCAGAATAAATGTGTACATCATATTGCATCACGTTATGCACTATAACTGCATTCTATCAAGAGGCCATACTCTACCTAAAAAGGAGAAGAGAGAAAGTACACTGAAGTTGGAAACTCAAATGCTAACAAACTTTCTCTCCATCCAAGTTTTAGGTTGAAGATAACATCTTGAAAGAAGTTTGAAATAGGTCATAAGCTTACCAAGGTTTAATTAATTTTAAGTGGGGAAATCCTTGCTGATGGGTTAGTATGTTTGTACAAACCTATGTTCTAAGTTTTTGATAACACATAGAGTATGATCAGTTCTATAAGAGTATCTTAAAGAGTCGTAGAAATTGATCACCTCCATGAATCAACCAGATACAAATAAGTGTTAGAGTTGATTCTCACTCTGTGAACATTTAAACTCTCTGAACATAACCAAGAAAATGATGAAACCATCAAAGAAAAAGTATGTCTTATTAAATTGGTTAATCTTACACACACTCATCATCATGCATCCTAAAAATGTCATATCTAAATTGGATACATGCATGAATATGATTATTGGTGATCAATATGATGAAATTTTAAGTATATGAGGAACAAGGATTTTGAAAACTGACCTAGCAGGACCCATTTAACCATGGGTATCAAAAATAGAAATTTAACTAACCTGTAGGTACCTGGTCTATCTGGCCACACTAAGGAATGCTGAAGCAAAGGACCTCAGTCAAAAAAGATTCAACCAGCAGAAGGCTTAAGACTGCTAAGAAATGATTCTGATAAAATTCCTATATGTTAAAGTCTGCCCTTGAAGACCTGCTGAGCCAATCTAAATGAAGCTCGCATGGCTGCTAATCCTTATATGGAAGCAGGCCACTCAACCAAAGATGGAAAGGGTTTTATATGCTCAATCATGCAAAGCATGTCATAAGAAAAGAATCCTCATGGAAGCTCACCTTAGAGGATCATCGAGTATCAAACATGAGGAACTCATTACGGGAGGAAAACTCTAAGTACAAGCTGTCAAAGAAGATTACGTTCGTAGTGCTGTCAAAGGATCATAGAATGATTAACCCTGAAGATACTCATTTCTACGACACAAGAAGATTTGATAACTTCAGCTAGTATGAGATATGTATGGCTGTCTTCTGCTACACATGAAGAAGAAGAACTTATGTCTCTCTGAGAAGATAATATCAACTATGGGGGAGCAGTGATATGCTAATAGAACAACAACTTTAAAACATTAGAGATATACTATGAAGTAATGTACCAGTTACAGAGTCCCAAAACTTTGTGACTGATGAACCAAATGAAGATCCATAGTAAGTAGGAACGTCTCAAAACGTACTGCTGATAACCAGTCAACCACCCAACTCAAAATCGTGAAGAGCCTACGATCAAACATCTAATCGTAGTGTAAGAGCAGAAGGAAACCACGATTACAACCAATGCAATTGTCTAAAGGTGGTAGAGGATCTCCCCAGCAGAAAAGGTCAAATGAGATAGCAGTGCAAATAACTTCTAAAAGTTTTTCATTTGGAAAGCACCTCGGGGACAAACTTGACCTGTGATAACCCGGGATTTCGAATAATCCAAATTTTACGAATAAATTATTTATTTATTTATTTAATATTGACTGTTAATATTGTACTATGTATATGTGATACGAGTCTCGAGAATTAGTCAATTTGTGTATTGACTGAGAAATTAGAGTAGAGTTGTGCTTAAAGTCGCATACTCCAAACTTTCTTCTTCACGAATAGAACAGGAGCATCCCAAGGAGAAGTACTAGGACGAATAAAGCCAATGTCTAACAATTCCTGCAGTTGGGTCTTTAACTCCTGAAGTTTAATAGGAGCCATTCGATATGGGGCTTTGGAAATGGATTTTGTATCGGGTTCAAGGTCGATATAAAATTCAATTTCACGCTCTAGGGGTAGGCCAAGAAGTTCTTCAGGGAATACGTCAGGAAATTTATTAACAATAGAAATATCATTCAAAACTGTCGTATTTTTGTTTAGATCCGTGACATGAGCTAAGAAAGCTTGACATCCGTTTTTCAATAAACGAAAAGCTTTATGGCTTGAGATGACAGTGATTGATTTTAATGGTTTGGTTGCTTGAATTCGCATAATAGGTTGGTTAGGAATATGAAAGCTAACAACCTTACGAAAATAATCAATTTTTGCATGATGAGTAGTTAACCAATCAATCCCTAGAATCACATCAAATGCAAGTATTTTCAAAGAAATAAGATCGACAGGTAATGTGCGGGTGCCGATTTGAACTAAACAAGACTTATAAATAGTGGATGTAAGGAAGGTTTCTCCCTACGAGTTTCAAGAGATAAATCAAAGTCTAATTTCTCTGAAGTCAAATTTAAACGTTGAGCGCAAGTAGGAGAAATAAAGGAATGGGTAGAACCAGTATCAAATAAGGTATAAACTTTGCTAGAGTTTATGATAAGCTTACCCGTGATGACCTCGTTCAGGTTCCTTGCTTTCTGGGAGGTCACAACAAATGCCCTCCCTTGAACTACCGGCTTTGACTTCTCTAGAACGGCCTTTAGTGCCTCCGTCCCAGCTGAACTTGCCTTCCTTGAACGACAAAATCGAGCTAGGTGACCTTCTCTTCCATAATTGTAACATGTTTTGGACTGCTACACACAGTTTGGACTGATATGTCCCTCCCCTCCGCATTTGAAGCATATGATAGGTGGTCGTTCTCCTTCCTTAACAACGGGTGCTGATGCTGACATCTTTCCATCATTGTTGAATCTCCTCTTCTTGAAATGTCCATTCTTATTGTTTTGGCCATGATTACCACTGAAGTGGTTACCATTTTTGGCATGTTGATTCCCTCCACGCTTATTGTCACCGCTTCGATGACTGCTCTCACTGGTATTATCATTTTGTCGGGTGCTATCTTTTGGTTGGGTTGACTCATTATCGCGCTCCAATAACTGAGCCCTATTAACAACATCTGAATACAAACACAGTTTATGAGAGATAAGATATTGACGTATCTCTGGTTTAAAACCTCTTAAAAACATTCGCGTCATTCTCTCCTCATTATCAACCAAATGGGATGCAAACCGGGACAGCTCGGCAAACTTGGCTTCGTACTGCGATACGGTCATGTTGCTTTGCTACAGATTGATGAACTCTACCTCTTTCATGTGACGAATACTTTCGGGAAAGTACTTGTCGTTGAACAATTCTTGGAACTTCTCCCAAGTCATCTTCAGTCGGTTGAGTACACTTTATAGATTCCCACCAGTAATCTGCCTCTGCTCGCAACATGAAGGTGGCAAAGGGAACCTTTTGCTCCTCGGAGCATCCAAAGACATCAAATATCTTGCAGATCTGCTTTATCTACGTTTTCGCCTTAAGTGGTTTTGGCTCTCCAAAAAACTTTGGTGGTCCCAGTTTCTTGAACTACTTCTAAGAGTTGCCAGTGTTTCCACCTGTATTTTGGACAGGAGCCACTCTTGCCTGACGTTGCATGAATTGCATAAAGCCTCTGAACATTCCATCGTTCATCATTTGATCAGTGTTGTTGTTTGCATGAGGATTGTCGCCTTCTTGCTGCACATTATCCTGATTATTGATTTGTGGAGACTCAACGGTCTCCTGTGCTCCATTGATATTCTCAACATTCTTGGATGTCATTTCAAATACTGCCACAAAACAAGGGTTAATTAACATATCACATATTATCCCCATACTCTGACCGACCAATTAAATATCAAATAAACTTAGGTAGGTTATACTAGCGAAGGAATTCCCCGTCTCTCCCCTCCTAGTTCTAGTCTCAAATCTCAGTCAGGGATCATATCCCTAAGCTTTGATACCAACTATGACTCCCCAAAAATAGGTATACATCACCTATTCTGAGTTGCCAAAAACATGGTACAGAATACAAATACAATCTTAAATATACAACATGAGCTGTGAGTTTTAATACAAATATTGTCTTCTAGACAGTATTCAAACTCAAAATAAGTCCTCAATACATTTATTAACACACTATTTCATAGAATAGTGAGGACTACTAATGCTATCATCTGGACCGTCACTCCGTTCCCCGACTAGTCCCTGCTACGTTCTCATTTCCTGAAGAGAACAATGAAAGTAAAAGGGTGAGCTCAACTAGCCCAGTAAGAAATATTATGATTAAGATAATGCAGAATAAATTATCGTTAGCCTTCAACAGTGTTAAACTGATACAATATAACAAACATCAAGTTTAAGTGCAGCGGAATAAGCAATCCATTAAAAGAGTCAAGTAGAGAATACAATCTACTATCTTCTATGATTTAAAAGGTTTTTCATCACTTTTATTGCTGAGACTTAGATTAATAAATAAACTACATCATCCCTGCACTATGGCCAAGGATATTCATTAGTATCACAACCACAAATTATCCATACACTACGGGCCAAGGATATTCGTGTATTAATCAATGGTCATGATCATGCCAACGGTCCATCAATGCACTACGGGCCAATGAGGACTTTTACCACATCATTTATAACATTACGGTAATGATTATACCGAATAATCCCTGGTCATAATCATACCAAGTCCATCTATGCACTACAGGCCACAGATGACTTTCAACATAATATAAACATGAGAATGATGACAATGATATAATAATTCAATAAAACAAGTTCAAGAATTAATTTATCTAGGAACCAATAACATCCAAATTGTCAACATGATACTGCTTTGTGGAGTAAAATTCAAGAATGCTCAGAAGAATATTTTCATGAAAAGATACTGGATGAAACGCAAATATCAAAGATATTCCACTAATTTCATGGAGTATAAAAGCCAAAACTTTAACCAACTGAGTATAATAAAGAATGGAATAACAAAAGAAATCACCAGGCATACGATAGACCGCACAGACAGGTTATTCCAACAGAATAATAAATAACGGAACCAGGTCATGCGTAGAACGCACGCACGTGATATTCTAGCGAATAATAAATAACGGAACCAGTCATGCGCGTACGCATGCATGTGATATTCCAACGAAATAATAAATAATGGAACCAGTCATGCGTAAACGCATTGCATGTGATGTTCCAACAAAATAATAAAGAATGGAATAACAGAAGAATTTCACCATGTATGCGGTACTTCGCATAGACAGGTTATTCCAAGATAATAATAAAAAATGGAATAATAGAAGAATTTCACCAAGTATAGGGTAGTCCGCGTATACAGGTTATTCCAACAGAATAATAAAGAATGGAATAACAGAAGTTCTCTTCATGAATACAAAAGAAATAATACCCCTTACCTTAGAAGAAACTGGATATAGGAGTAGTGAATTAGCAGAATACTTTTCTTCTTTCTTTTTATAGTTTCTCTCTCTAGAGTTTCAGTGAATTCGTAAGAAATAATGAAGGAATGAGCTTCTATTTATAGGAGAATGGACTGAATAGTAACTAATTCATGAACGGTCCAGATTGATTTACTTTTAAACGGATGGTCCATATTAAATTACTATGCAATATTAATAAAATATAATATATATTATATATATAACACTTGAATTCACGGGGGATGAATCCCGTGATTACCCACCCCACCACTAAATATATTATATATATATATATATATACTGAATAATTTTCCATCGATTATTTTGAAAAATGGGCAAATGGGGTCCATAAAATAAGCAAAACTTCATAAAAATCACCTTAATAATTTTAACAACATTTATCACCTTTATTATAATTCACAATATTAATCGACCAGGTCGTTCCCAGGAAAGATGGGGCTTTCCAATAAGGATTTCTCCCTATTGACGCGCAATTTGGTGACCAAACCTCTCATTGCAAATAATAATATTAATAACTTTGTTATCTCAATTATTGATTTAATAATATATAAAATATCAACAATAATTGAATCAAATAACGTGAGATACTATGCAATAATTACTGTAGTAATAATTGAACAAAATTGAGTGACTTCTCACGTAAGCATCAATAATCAATACAATGTGCTACTATGCAACCACGCGTATTACTGTACTTTTAACACCGGGTGTTTCAACAGTTAACGGTAAAGCTTCCGCCGTTATTTTCATAAAAAGATATTTTTATCGTTTTCTCAATCTGACAATAATTTCGTTGTGGGGTCCACCAATGATTGTGCCATCGTACGAATATTCACTGTTAAAACGAATATTCCCCGACCAATCGAATATATTATAACAACTTGCGTACTTTGCAAAATTTATAAATATTACCCACAACTATAACATTATTTCAAATTCGCACCTTAATATTTAAAAATGATATTTATAGAAAATTCATCTTTATTCATAAAAGTTGGGGTCTTACAATATTTGTAGCCTGTTGTTTGTACTCTAGATCCATGGCCTTAGAACTCTTAAACAATCAACAGATAGATCATAGCAAGTGGTCAAAATAGGCCACTCGCACTGATTTTACATTTCTGGAATTTCCAGAAAAGGGTATGAACAAGCTTTCTGACAGCCTTTGACCGGCTCATAAATTATGATTCTGTTGTTGTTAAACCGATATGTTGCTTTGTGAATGTTCTATGACATAAGGACTGAAAGTAGTATGCACACAAGCCAATCATGTTTGATGATAAAGCATATACTTTGTAACAATCTTATTCATTTATTAATAAAAGGTATTAATTTATTAAAGGCTTTTAATTATCTACATGATGCTGTTTTATAATATGTGATAAACCCATAGTTTTAAGCAATGCTTTTAGAATAATGATGATGATCATTCTAATGAGATCTAAATTCTTAGAAAGCTTAAAACTAAAATAGTTCCCAATCATTGGATTACTAAATTGGGGATTAGTAAATCCGGATAGATTGGTACATACGTTGCTTGCTTTCATTGGATGAGGATGATTGATCTCTATGATCATTTATGGAGACACTAAAGCAAGTATGTAGGTGCTTATTAGAGAATAAGTTCAATTTGAGCGTGGCTCGCTAAGGAATACCTAATGGAGTTTTATTTGCTGTCAATAGGAATTCTCAGTAGTGATAGTAGTACAAGTAATCCTTGGACTTGAGATCATCATAGTATCTTGTGTATGATGAGTTATACTTTGACTTATTCTTTAAGACCCTTAGGGTATATCAAAGGGTATGCTTGGGTATAATAAGTTGTATACGGGAGATAATGTATGATCAATAAAGAATCTACCACTTCTAATAAAAGAAGAGAAATGTCCTATGTGATTCGATAAATGACAACCCAAAGAGTCCTTGGCCAAAAGCGAGAATGAAATTAGAAAGGAGTTTCTAATTTGCATTATTTGAGTTGTGCATTTAAGGATCGAAATACATATAATTAAATAAAATAAGACTTGACAGTAATTCCATGCTTATATTTAATTGGGACATTTTATGGTGGAAGGATTGAATTGTACGGTAACTATTTACTCAAAGGTTCTTTAATGATTAATGTTGAAATCTATATTATCCGGAAAGTCGTTGATCGCTAGGAGGCTTATCCCTATTGTAGAATAAATATTATTTATTTAAATAAATTAATTGTTTAATTTATTTATTTAAATAAGATTAGAATTGTTCTAATTGATTTATTCACAACCTAGGTTTAATATGGAGAACCTAAAGGGTCACACCATAAAAGGAAGAATAATTATTTAAGAAGTTAATGGCATAATCGTAATAATATGTTAAGTATATTTAATTTAATCTATGGTGATAGAATAAATTAAATAGCTTAATATTATTATTTAATATTTTAGAAATATTAAATATAAATTAATAAGAGGAGTCTTATTAATATTATTACAATTATTATTATTTTAATTTTTAAAAGAGTTTAGGAATTAATTTAATATAAGTACTCTCATTTATTCCTAATTGGATTAGGAAGGAAAATTAGTTAAATGAGTTTAATTAATTATCCCTAATAAGATTAGGGAGCTTAATTAATTAAAAAAATTTAATTAATTAAATAAAACCCAATTCCTTAATTGTTAAGGTGGGTTGCCCACATCTATAAATAAGAGGAGTCTTATTATGGGTGATAGAGGTTGTTGACTTTTACAACGATATAATTCCAATTTGTTGGAGAGTACCCTTTTCTATAGAGATAGAAAACTAGGGTTTGAGCCAAATACCCCTTCTTCTTGAATTCCTATTCTTTCTTGGTGGATCACCTCTAGAGGCCAAACACATGGGTGGCTAACGTTGATCAAAGGAAGGAACAAAACCCCGGTAGATTCAAGTTGAACGCGAAAGGATTTGGAGGTGAACTTGTACCTGAGGAAGCTCGATCTTCAAGGGTATGATTTTATTCTTTATCTTTTCGTTTAATTAATAATTATGCATAAAGGGTGATCCGGGTATGGTTTGTAAATTTTTTTAAACTCTGATTTTACACGCTTCCGCTAATATTTGCAATTTGATTGCGTTCTTGAATATTACAAACCTAACAGTGGCATCAGAGCCAAACCTTTATGCGAATTATTAATTGTTTTAATTTAATATCTATACTGATATGTGTTTAGAACAATTTAATTGGGCATAATTTTATTAAAAAAAAAAAAAAAAAAAAAGGTGCCGAAATTTTTTTTTTTCGCAAGGCCATGTAAATCCGGTCATTATTTTTTTTTGTAAGCTTGGCATGGGATTTTTATGGCACGTGATATCATGAACGTGGAATCAAATTAAGAATATATATATATATATATATATATTATTGTAACCTTGGCCAAGGATTCGTATATATTCAAATAACGTGTCATGGTGTATTTTTTTTTTTTAATCATACTGCCATGCTAAACAATTTCAAGGCCACTAATACTTAGCAGGTCATGCGAACTAATAAAAAAAAAAAAAAAAAAAGATTTCGTGGCACATGAATTACAAGCAAAACACGGAAATCAAGGAAGCCATGTTAACGAAATATATATATATATATATATATATATATACGGTTATTATATATATATATATAATAGTTATATATATATTATACTTAATAATTTTAGAATTAAAATAAAGTTTATTTTAATTTTAAAATAAAAGGTTCATTTTAATCTTAAAATAAAAAGTTTGTTGTAAGACCCCGAAATTTTTTTAAATAAAAAGGAATTTCCTTTATTTATTATTTTGAAATAGTAAGGGTTGATTTGATTAATGTGGATAGTTAAGGGTTAAATACGCAAATATTTCAAAATAAACAAGTGGTTATAAAATATTCATTTTTGTCGGGGAATATTCGTTTGGTCGTGGAATATTCGTCTCGCTTCAGGAATATTCGCATTTACCAGTAGCAGACCCATGTGTGTGGGCCCCATAACTGAAAAGCGATTGGATGAAGAAAAACGACAAATATAAGTTGGTTAAAAATAACTACGTAGTTGTTACCAAGTAAGAAGATCGTTGAATACCCGGTGGTTAAAATACGATGTACGCTGTGGTTGCACAAAGAGCAGACACGGTATTGCACAGTATTGTTGAATTATTGATCCTTACGTAAGAAGGCACTACTCAATAATTTTCACAGTAGTTACTGTTCAATATTTTATTTTATTGATTCAATAATTGCTGCGTTGATATTTTATATTATTGTTGTTCAATAATTGTCACTGCACATTATCTCCATTATCAGATCAATAATTCATATTATTTGAATAATATTATTAGATAGCATTATTGGCAATGTCTAGAAAGTTCTGTCAAGGAGAGGTTTGGTCACCTAATTGCGCGCCAGTAAGGAGAAATCCTTATCGGAAAGCCCCCTCTTTCCTGAGAACGGCCTGATTGTCATAATTGTGATTCTGTAATATTATTTGTGAATAATTAATTATTGATTCATATGATAAAGAAATATTTATTTTATGTGGATATAAATGATGGATTTATTTATGTGGTTATAAATGAAGAAATTATTGTTGAGGTGTTTTATCAAGATTTTATCGATTGAGGTATTAAAATTAAATCAGGGTTTTTGAGATATATTATGGGGTTATAATTTTTAATCCGACCGTTGGATTGTGGTAATTTTTGGGTATGTTATACATACATAAGTTGAGTATATGTCCACAAATTTTGAACCGTTAAAAATGCACGAATGATTTGTTATGAATTTTAAGAGGTGTCTGATTCGGAAATTAGGGTTATAATTGATTTTGGTGGAAAATTCTAGAATTGAGTGGGCCCCACTTGTGGTTGGTGAAGAAATGTGCTGAATTTTATTTCAAATGTGGTGGGTGGCAATAGTAGCGGTGTAAAGCCATCGTAGTAGGTGTCAAGTCCGCCTTTGCCGGGCTAACATTTTCCTATAAATAGAGGGCTAAGTTAGAATTGAAAATCACACCGTAAACAAAGTTTTCTCTCTTCTCTCTATATTATTGAGCGTTTTTGTGAGTATTTAGATACTTTGAGAGTTCTTTGTCAAGATAAGTTTCATTCAAAGATCACTTCCAATCTTTCCTTCCGGCATCGATTCTTTGAGGTAAGGGATGTTATTTTCTTCTCAAATGATATTATTTCTTCAATATCATTATCTTTGAAATATTGGTTGGAACTTTTTATCAAATTTGGAACTTTTTCATGTCTGGGTTACTATTCATGAGTTACTATTCACGAGTTACTATTCATGAGTTACTATTCACGAGTTACTATTCACGAGTACTATTCATGTATGAAGCGTGAAAATGTTTTTTTGGAATTTCTATCTTTTGGTGTCTTGAGTTACTATTCACGATACTGCACTATTCACGATACTAAGACTATTCACGATACTATTCATCAAAAAAATAAAATTTCTTCTTTTCGTCCAAAATATATATTCTCGATACTAGCTTTGATTGTATCCATGTTTTGATCATTCTTGAATTTTACACCACTATGATTATTTTGAGGTATTTTTGAACATGGATAAAACAAAGTACTAATCCTTAATCCTTAATCCTTGTCATTTTGTTTCAATCGGATTCGTTTCTTTAAAAATATTTTCATCATCCTCGCCTTAAATGATGATATTATTGAATATCTTTGGCCCCAGTGCAAAGATGAATGATTTCTGAAGAATATCTTTGGCTCAGTAGTGCAAAGATGAACAGTGTTTAAATGAACATGACCAATCGATGAATATCTTTGGCCCAGTAGTGCAAAGATGAGCAGTGTTTAAATGAACATGACCGATCGATGATGAATATCTTTGGCTCAGTAGTGCAAAGATGAACAGTGTTTAAATGAACATGACCGATCGATGAATATCTTTGGCCTTTAGTGCAAAGATGAGCAGTGTTGAGATGAACATGGAATTGATGAATATCTTTGGCCTGTAGTGCAAAGATGAATATTTGATTTGAGATGAATATTGATTGATGTTACAGGGATAAAATATTGATGATGGACTGTTAAATTCATAGATTATAGTAGATTTCATTCTCTACGTAACTCTTCTATGAATTATTATTTCGCTGCGAATATTGATCTAAAACTTGTTGTCTATTGTATTCTATTAAATTTTTCCTCGTGAAGACTAACGATAATTTGTTGTATATTATCTTAGTCATAATATTCTTTACTTGAGCTAGTTAGCTCACCACCCTTTTCCTTTTTGTTCCATTCTTCTCGTGAGGCGAGAATATAAATGAGTACGCAGTCTGGGTATGGAATGAAGGTTTTAGAAAGGATTGTTTAGTAGTCCTCACCATTTTGTAAAATAATGTATCAATAAATGTGATGAGGATTTATTTGAGTATAAATATTGTCTAGAAGATAATATTTGTATTTAAACTCACGCTTTCTTGTTGTAATAATAAAGTTGTAGTTGTTTACATGCATATGTATTGACAACTCGTAATGGGTGATGTATACCTATTTTGGGGCGCCACGGTTGGTATCGTAGCTTAGGATATGATCTCTGGCGAGATCGGGAAATAGAACTAGGAGGAGAGAGACGAGTAAATCCTTCGCTAGTGTGTCCTACCTAAGCTTATTTGTTAGTTGGTCAAGATATAGGGATATTATGTGATATATTGATTTCCTTAATTAACCCTTGTTTTATGACAAGATTTGAGAATGTCGATCGAGAATATTAACAAGGGAGTAAATGAGACCGTGGAGATGCCTCAGACTTACCAACGAGGAGAACGTGCAACAGTCGGCAATGTTCCTCCCGTGAACAACACCAATCGAAAGCGTGATGATGAACGAGGGATGTTTAGAAGCTTTTTGCAGTTCATGCAAAATCGATTTAGAGGAGACCCGTGTTCAAAATACGAGGAGGAAATGATAGCAATTCACGGGTTGTCACAAATGCAAGCAGCTTCAAAGAGTTGGGACCACCGAATTTAAGGGAAAGCCGATCCGATCATGGCGGAAACATGGGTCAAACAAATTACCAAGATATTCGATGTCTTGGGATGCACGGAGAACAGAGGTTCCATTCGCCACCTTTATGTTCCGTGGCGAGGCAGACTCATCGGTGGGAGTCTCAGGAAGCGCACTCCATCCAAATTGCACTTTTCAAAGATGTCTTGGGAGACGTTTCAGAGACTATTTAATGACAAATACTTTCCCGAAAGTGTTCGCTATATGAAGGAAGTGGAGTTCATCGATTAGAGCAAAACAACATGACGGTGTCTCAAAGACGAGGCAAAGTTTGCGAGTTATCCAGTTTGCACCTCATTTGGTGGAGAATGAGGAACGATGACGCGGATGTTTCTTAGAGGTTTGAAACCCGGCATACGCCAAGATCTCATTTCTCATAAACTTTCTCTTATTCGAGATGTTGTAAATGTGGCTCAATTATTAGAGCGAGATAACGAGTACGGTCCAACCGAGGACCATAACCGAGGATCGTACTGTAGATAGCAATCAATGTATAATGATAACTCATGGAGAAAGAAACAGATTTTACAGAAATGGTAACCACTCGGTGGTAATCATGGTCATGAAAAAAGAAGAAGCGAGTCGAGGAGATTTTAAAAGAGGAGATTTAATAACGACTATGTGAAGACGACAATGCCGCAAAAGAATCGGTTCTAAGGGAGGAGAACGACCACCCATCATATGCTACAAATGCGAAAAGAGGGACATATCGGTCCAAACCGCCACAACAGTTCAAGGTATGCTATAGTTGTGGAAAGGAAGGACATATCGCCGAGATTGTACGCAGAAGCGAAACCTAGTTCAATGAGGATTCGCGACTCAAAAGATCGTCCCGTAAAAGTCAAAGTCAACGATTCCGGAAGAGCGCTTTGTTGTGATCGGGTCATAATGCGAGGAACCCAAACGAGGTGATCACGGTAAGCTATTTATAAATTCTTGCGAAGTTTATACCTTACTTGATACCGGTGCTACCCATTCATTTATCTCTCCTGCATGTGCTCAACGCTTAAACTTGACTCGAGAAATTAGACTTTGACCTATCTGTGGAAACTCAGTTAGAGAAACTTTCATCACATCCACTCGCTTATAAATCTTGTTTGATTCAAGTTGGCACCATCACCTTACCGTTGACCTTATCTCTTTAAAGATACTTGCTTTTGATGTGATTTTAGGGATTGATTGGTTAACTACTCATCATGCCAAAATTGATTGTTTTCGTAAGGTTGTTAGTTTTCATATTCCTAACCAACCCGTTGTATTTAATTCAAGCAACTAAACCATTAAAATCAATCACTATCATATCTAATCATAAAGCTATTCGCTTATTGAAAAACGGATGTCAAGCTTTCTTAGCCCATGTTATGGATTTGAATAAAGACACGCCAAATTTGAATAATATTCCCGTTGTTATTGACTTTCCGACGATTTCAAGAACTTCCTGGCCTACCCCCGTAACGTGAAGTTGAATTCTTTATTGATCTTGAACTCGGTACAAAGCCCATTTCTAAAACCCCATATCGAATGGCTCCTATTGAACTTCAGAGTTAAAGGTCCAACTACGAGAATTGTTGGACATTGGTTTCATTCGGCCCCAAGTACATCTCCTTGGGGTGCTCCTGCTTTTATTTGTAAAAAAGAAAGACGGGAGTATGCGACTTTGTATTGACTATCTGGAATTGAACCATGTCACCATCAAGAATAGGTATCCTCTACCTCGTATTGATGACTTGTTTGACCAAATTGCAAGGGGCACAATTCTTTTCAAAAATCGATCTTCGCTTCGGATATCATCACCAAAGATTAGAATCGAGGATATTCCAAAGACCGCCTTAACTCCTTCAGATGGGCATTATGAATTCTTAGTCATGTCTTTCTTCGGACTAACTAATGCTCCTGCTGCTTTCATGGATATGATGAACCGAGTATTCAAGGAATATTTGGATCGCTTTGTTGTTGTCTTTATTGATGACATCCTTATATATTCCAAAAGTCGTGAAGATCATGAGCACCATTTGAAGTCGGTACTCCAAAGGCTTCGTGAAAACCAACTATATGCCAAATTGAAGAAATGCGAGTTCGGCTTGAGGAAGTAGCCTTTCTTGGGCATGTGGTGTCAAAACATGGAGTATCTCATTGATCCGTGAAGATTGAAGCAATACAAAGTTGGGAGCAACCAAAGCCTCGGTGGATCAAGTACGTAGCTTTTTGGGCTTAATGGGTTATTATCGGAGATTCGTGGAAGGGTTTTCTCGAATCGCTACTCCATTAACTCACTAACTAACTTTCGGAAGGATACAAAATTCGCTTGGAATGAAGAATGCGAGAAAAGTTTCCAAGAGCTTAAGAGGAGACTTATTTCTAAGACTGTTTCTAACAATACCATCCGGTTCGGATGGATTTGTTATCTACAAATGATGCTTGAGCAAAGGGTTAGGATGTGTTCTCATGCAACGTGGGAAAGTCATAGCCTATGCCTCGCGACAACTTAAAGAGTATGAGAGGAATTATCCTACTCATGATCTAGAGTTAGCGGCAATCGCTTTTTGTTAAAAGATATGGAGGCACTATCTATATGGGGAGAAAGTGGAGATATATTCGCATCATAAAAGCCTTAAATATTTCTTCACTCAAAAAGAACTCAACACGCGGCAATGACGCTTGGCTCGAGCTATTGAAAGACTACGACCACACTATTCAATACCATCCCGGTAAAGTTAACGTGGTAGTGACGCATTGAGTAGAAGATCATATGCGGAACGAAAAGTGCGATGATGTCAAGTATACGACAGAGCCAACTTTAATAGAAAAAGTTAAGGTTGCTCAAGCCACCGAATCGGAGCTATGCGTATGAAGAAGAAAGTACAAGAAGGAGCTATTCCTAAGCGAGAATTGATGAAGAAGGAATACTTGAGTCCACTCTAGACTTTGTGTTCCTAACGACTGATTTGAAGTACAAGATTATGATGGAGGCACACAATACACCATTTGCAATCCATCCTGAAGTACTAAAATGTATCGTGATCTTCGACATACATTTTGGTGGAATAATATGAAGAGAGAGATTGCAAAGTTTATCTCGATGTGTTTAACTTGCTTAACGTGTAAAGGCGAGCATCTAGTACCTAAGGGTCCGCTTGCAACCACTTGAGATTCCTAATGGAAGTGGGAACACATTACCATGGATTTCGTTACGGGTCTTCCTACGGGTTTCTCAAGGCATCAATGCTATTTGGGTTATTGTTGATAGATTAACCAAGTCTCGCTTCATTTCTTGCCGATACGGAGACTTATTCCTTGAACGCCTTGCTAGTATGTGACGTAAATGAGATCGTGAGGTTGCATGGCATGCCTGTATCCATAGTTTCGGATCGTGACCCAAGATTCACTTCAAGATTTTGGGTTAGCTTGCAAAAAAGCTATGGGCACGGATTTGCGATTTAGTTCGCATACCATCCCCAAACCAGACGGACAATCGAGAGAGGACTATTCAAACTCTTGAAGATTTATTAAGACTCGTGTCCTAGATTTCAAGGGCGGTTGGGATAAGTATTTACCATTGGTGGAATTCTCCTACAACAACAAAGCTTATCGTGCAAGTATAGGTGTGGCTCCATTCAAGCATTATATGGACGAAAATGTCGCTCTCCAATATGTTGGGATGAGGTGGGTGAAGCAACATTGTTGGGACCCGAAAGTTAAGACGTATGATTATCACCGAAAAGATCCAAATAATTCGACAACGATACAAACGCACAAAGATCGACAAAAGAGTTATGCGGATCTTCATCGAAAGGACGTGGAATTTAATGTAGGGGATCATGTATTGTTGCGAGTTGCTCCATGGAAGGGAGTTACAAGATTTGGGAAGAGAGGAAAGCTCAATCCACGATTTATTGGTCCATTTCAAATTCTTGACCGAGTAGGAAATGTAGCCTATAGACTTGCGTTACCTCCGAGTATGTCTCGTGTTCATAATGTGTTTCACATATCCGTACTTCAGAAATATGTGAAAGACCCGAACCACGTTATTGAGTTAGAACCGGACGAGATAGCCGAAGACTTAACGTATGAGGAGGTACCTATCAAGATCTTGGATAGGAAGGAGCATGTCCTACGCGCAAAGGTCATACCACAAGTTAAAGTTTTGTGGAGGAATCATGCTATAGAGGAAATGACCTGGGAATTGGAAACGGAAATGAAAGCGAGGTATCCTCACCTTTTCAAACACTGTGTACGTCGCCAATTTCGAGGACGAAATTTCATAAGGAGGGGAGGTTGTAAGACCCCGAAATTTTTTTAAATAAAAAGGAATTTCCTTTATTTATTATTTTGAAATAGTAAGGGTTGATTTGATTAATGTGGATAGTTAAGGGTTAAATACGCAAATATTTCAAAATAAACAAGTGGTTATAAAATATTCATTTTGTCGGGGAATATTCGTTTGGTCGTGGAATATTCGTACTGTCGGGGAATATTCGTACGACGGCGCAGCCATGTGTGGGCCCCATAACGGAAAGCGATTGGATGAAGAAAACGACAAATATAAGTTGGTTAAAAATAACGGCGTAGTTGTTACCGTTAAGACTGTTGGAATACCCGGTGGTTAAAATACAAAGATGTCTGGCGTGGTTGCACAAGAAGATACCAGATTGCATGCATGTTGTTGAATTATTGATCCTTACGTGAAGGCCTTACTCAATAATTTTCACAAAGAGTCTTCGCTCAATATTTTATTTTATTGATTCAATAATTGTCTGCGCGATATTTTATATTATTGTTGTTCAATAATTGTCAACGCACATTATCTCCATTATCGGATCAATAATTCATATTATTTGAATAATATTATTAGATAGCATTATTGGCAATGTCTAGAAAGTTCACAAGAGAGAGGTTTGGTCACCTAATTGCGCGCCCAAGAAGGAGAAATCCTTATCTGAAAGCCCCTTTCCTGAGGAACTACTGGTTGTCATAATTGTGATTCTCGTAATATTATTTGTGAATAATTAATTATTGATTCATATGATAAAGAAATATTTATTTTATGTGGATATAAATGATGGATTTATTTATGTGGTTATAAATGAAGAAATTATTGTTGAGGTGTTTTATCAATATTTTATCGAGTTGGAGGTATTAAAAATTAAATCGTGGGTTTTGAGATATATTATGGGGTTATAATTTTTAATCCGACCGCTGGATTGTGGTAATTTTTGGGTATGTTATACATACATAAGTTGAGTATATGTCCACAAATTTTGAACCGTTAAAAATGCACGAATGATTTGTTATGAATTTTAAGAGGTGTCCGATTCGGAAATAGGGTTATAATTGATTTTGGTGGAAAATTCTAGAATTGAGTGGGCCCCACTTGTGGTTGGTGAAGAAATGTGCTGAATTTTATTTCAAATGTGGTGGGTGGCAATAGTAGCGGTAAAGCCATCGTGCAGCAGTCAAGTCCCTTGCTTAGGCTAACATTTTCCTATAAATAGAGGGCTAAGTTAGAATTGAAAATCACACCGTAAACAAAGTTTTCTCTCTTCTCTCTATATTATTGAGCGTATTTTGTGAGTATTTAGATACTTTGAGAGTTCTTTGTTAAGATAAGTTTTCATTCAAAGATCACTTCCGCCTTTCCTTCCGGTCTTCGATTCTTTGAGGTAAGGGATGTTATTTTCTTCTCAAATGATATTATTTCTTCAATATCATTATCTTTGAAATATTGGTTGGAACTTTTTATCAAATTTGGAACTTTTTCATGTCGGGTTACTATTCATGAGTTACTATTCACGAGTTACTATTCATGAGTTACTATTCACGAGTTACTATTCACGAGTACTATTCATGAAGCGTGAAAATGTTTTTTTTTGGAATTTCTATCTTTTGGTGTCTGAGTTACTACACTATTCACGATACTGATACTATTCACGATATTCACGTATACTGCACTATTCATCGAAAAATAAAATTTCTTCTTTTCATCCAAAATATATATTCTGGATACTAGCTTTGATTGTATCCATGTTTTGATCATTCTTGAATTTTACACCACTATGATTATTTTGAGGTATTTTTGAACATGGATAAAACAAAGTACGAATCCTTAATCCTTAATCCTTGTCATTTTGTTTCACCGATTCGTTTCTTTAAAAATATTTTTCATCATCCTCGCCTTAAATGATGATATTATTGAATATCTTTGGCTGTAGTGCAAAGATGAATGATTTCTGAAGAATATCTTTGGCACAGTAGTGCAAAGATGAACAGTGTTTAAATGAACATGACCACGACCAACTGATGAATATCTTTGGCTGTAGTTTGAAATGAATATGAATGAATGCGATGATGAATATCTTTTCGCACACGTAGTGCAAAGATGAACAGTGTTTAAATGAACATGACCGATGATGAATATCTTTGGCTGTAGTGCAAAGATGAGCAGTGTTTAAATGAACATGATGATGATGAATATCTTTGGCCTTTAGTGCAAAGATGAGCAGTGTTGAGATGAACATGACCGATTGATGAATATCTTTGGCTCAGAGTGCAAAGATGAATATTTGATTTGAGATGAATATTGATTGATGTTACAGGATAAAATATTGATGATGGACCGTTAAATTCATAGATTATAGTAGATTTCATTCTCTACGTAACTCTTCTATGAATTATTATTTCATTTCTAAATATTGATCGAAACTTGTTGTCTATCAGTATTCTTAAATTTTTTTCCCGTTGAAGACTAACGATAATTTGTTGTATATTATCTTAGTCATAATATTCTTTATCGAGCTAGTTAAGCTCACCCTTTTCCTTTTTGTTCCATTCTTCTCGTGGAGGCGAGAATATAGCGAAAGTACGCAGCCTGGGTATGGAATGAAGGTTTTAGAAAGGATTGTTTAGTAGTCCTCACCATTTTGTAAAATAATGTATCAATAAATGTGATGAGGATTTATTTGAGTATAAATATTGTCTAGAAGATAATATTTGTATTTAAACTCACAGTTTTACTGTTGTAATAATAAAGTTGTAGTTGTTTCTGTACCATGTATTGACAACTCAGAATGGGTGATGTATACCTATTTTGGGGGCGTCACATTTATTTTAATTTTAAAATTAAATTTCATGCTAACTAATTAGAGTTGGAATTGGATTTCAAGATAACTAATTAGAGTTGAAATTGGATTCTATTTTTCCTTAAATAAAGGAGTTTATTTTGATATGAAATTAGATTTCATATTATTCTAAATAAAAAGGTTTATTTGTGAATAGGAAAAAGAATCAGTCTTTCCTTAAATAAAGAAGTTTATTTAGATATGAAATAAGATTTCATATTATTCAAAATAAAGGAGTTTATTTGTGAATAGGAAAGAAAATCCGTGTTTCCTTTAATAAAAGATTTTTTTTTACATGGAATTGGATTCCATAATTAATTAAAATAAAAGAGTTTACTTTAATTAAAGATTTTTTATACATGGAATTGGATTCCATAATTAATTAAAATAAAGGAGTTTATTTTGATTAAAGATTTTGATTAAAATAAAATAGTTTATTTTATTCAAAATTGGATAAATTAAAATAAAATAGTTTTATTTTGATTTAAATTTGGATTAAAATAAAGGAGTTTATTTTAATTCAAAATTAGATTTTATACTAACTAAATTTGCCCATTAAATGATATCAATATATATATTGAATGTTTATTATTCATGAGATGAATGTTATTTATTGATGCATATGGTGATGTGTATGATAATAAATGGGATTGATTATGGACTATTGACCAATATGATTGGATTTTATTTTAGTTGGATGCATGAATGTATGGGTTTTATTAAATGGGGTCTCACAGACCTCGCCTTCTCTAATTTTTCTCGAATGTAAATTCTATCTCCTCCTATGTACTTCCCCTTTGCTCACGATCAAGGTTTCTATTTATTTTAAATAGTTTTGTAATAGGAATAGTTAGAATTAATTTTTGAAGAATTAGAGATCAAGGAGCAAGGAGCTTGAAGACCCGTTTGTAATGGAGCCCGGTTTAAATGTAATAGTTATATTTAAATATTATTTCTTGCACCCTAGGGTTTGACCTTTTGGCTCACTTGGTGGCTCTAGTGAACCAAACTAGAATAAAAAGTCAATAATCAATCCGAGTAGAATATAGTATTCTATATGTGCATGCTTATACTATATATATATATATATATATTATGCAAACATGCTTCAGCATGTTCATTAATATACGCGTATTTTATATATATATATATATATGTGTACGCTTAAACAAGATGAGACAAATTAATAACAAACCCCTCAATTTTTATATTAAGTCCTAAGCGTTCAAAGATATTTGGAATATCGAACGTTAGCCTTCTAGCATGATAAAATTAATAGAGTATTAAATATTTAATATGAGTTTGTTGTGTCACCACAAGGCAAGTATTAAGTATTTAAGATGTTAATTTATCACATTTGATGCTTATAAAGAAAATTGAACAATATTGTTTTGTTGTGTCACCACAAGGATGATATTTTTCTTTTTGAATATATGGAGTGCTAGGTTCGGACTTAACTTGGATAATTTTGATTCTGGATGTGCCACCACTTGATCAAAATAATCTAAGAGGCAAAAGAAAAGGAGTTGCATAGTTGATGTAATTGACAAAAGTTGTCTACCTATTTATTTATATATAGTTTGTTGTGTCACCACAAGGCTATATACATTTGAAATGGGATCCTTATTCTCACTAGCAAATCTTTAATTAGATTTTGCCGAACTATATAAGTGAGGGTAATATAGTTTGAAGAAAATAGTGGGAGATACCAATTTAAAACAAGACCTAAATTATTTTGGTAATTAATAAAAGAATGTATGTTAAAATGTTGTTAATTACAAATTCATTTACTGAAATTTTACAATGTCTAAAATTACTATCATCTGCGAAACATATTTGATGTTAATTAACGGCATCAATTACATGGATTGGTTAAGGAATTTGAGAATAGTTCTCATAAATTTGAAAAGCTATCTTATATCCTTATACGCCTATCCCTCGCAATGGTTGCGCATAATGCCTCTGAGGAAGAGATTGCTACTTTTAGAAAGTGGCAAGATGATGTCAATTGGCTCAATGCATCATGCTCGCATCCATGAGTAACGAGCTTCGCGTCGAGATGAAACTATGGATGCTCCTACCATATTCCTGCACATCAAGTAGTTGATGGTGAGGAAAGTAGGACTGATAGATATCAGATATCTAAGGAGCTCTTCCGATCTAGAATGGCCAATGGTACTACAGTACAGACACATGTCCTAATGATAATCAATTTGATTGATCAATTAGGACAACGGGTTTTATCATGGATGGAGAGTTGAGCCAAGATTTGATCTTGCACTCACTCCCGGACTCCTTTCACAATTGTTGTGAATTTTTCATATGAACAAGCTAGATATCAGCCTCGCTGATTTGTTTAACATATTGAAAAATGTTGAGAGTCACTTTCCAACCAAGAAAGATCAAGTCTTACTGGTAGGGGCCAAAGGATCTTCTGAAAAGAAGAACGATTCAAAGAAGTTATATAGAAAGGCATAAACAAAGGATAATAAGAACAAAACTGATACGGATAACAAAGGAGTTTGCTTCCACCGCAATAAGCTTTGACAATCGGAAAGAAAGCTGTGAGAAGCGTCTTGCGAGGCTAACCAAAGAAGCTTAGTGAAGTTTCTTTATAAATACAAATTTGTTCATGATTTAAAATAAATTTTTCTTTAAGTCAAGGTTCTACTTGGGTATTGGATACCGACTTTGGTTATCATAAATATAGATTTATGAAAGGACCAAGCAGAAGTAGAAAGTTAAACAAAGATAAGAAATCCTATGTGTGGAAAATGAAGCAAAGGTTGCTGCATATTAGCCATAGAAACTTATAGTTTAGCAATGCCTACGGGTAAATCTATTAAGTCAATAAGTTGTTATTGTATTCCAGTTCTTGTTAAAGAAACATTATTTTCATTTTATTGTTGGACAATAAAATTTTTGGTATTATATTTAAGATCAATTGTTGTTCTATTTATAATAATAATGTTTTGTATAGAACTGAAATATTACTTAATAGATTTTGTATACTGACTTACGTGAAAAATTATTTTGTAAATTGAACAAACTAGTATAAGAAAAAGAGATGATCATTCAAAGAGTTGAATGTATGTATTTGTTGTAATACAAGTGTGAATTATTTGAAAGGTTCAAAGAATTCAGAAACAAATTAGCAAAAAATATTACGATTCTTTGATTAGATCGAGGAATAAATACTTGTGCAATAAGTTTCTGGATCATCTCAAATGGTTTTCTCATAATGGACACATCCCGATCTGCAATAATTGATTGATGTATCTGAATGAAAAATCATACCTTGTTGGACATGGTGCGGTCCATAATGATTTTACCGACATTTCAAAGATCCCTCTAGGTCATGTCCTAGAAATGGCTACATATCTACTTTAAAAGGTAACCTCAAAATCCATTTGAAGACTCCATAAAAGTTATGGATGGGGAGGATTCCTAATCTTAAGTATGTTAAGATAAGGGTTGTCCAACTTATGTGAAAAAGTTTCAAAGGATAAGCTTGGGACAAGATTTGACAAGTACAATTTGTGGGACATCCTAAAGTAAGTTTAGGGTAAATGTTCTATAATCCTACTTAGCAAAAGGTGTTTATTATAAAACGCGCCTTCTAAGATAAATGTGTTTATTATTGAAGGGGCTAGTGGGAGGATAATAGATCTTGAAAAGTTCAAGAACCACAAAACACTATAAGTCAAATAAGAGGAACCTATAGATAGACTGTTGTACCACAATAGATATCGTAAATCTGAATAGTCTCAAAGATACCTAGAAGGTATGGATTCATCATAGATGATGATGATGAGGTACACATCATTGAAGATGATGATCCAGTTACATACGATGAGGTAAGTGTTATAACACTCGGAGAAATGGATTGAAGCAAGTTTCTCAAATATGGAACATTCGTTTTGATGAGGCAATCAAAAGAGTTTGATTTTATCAAAAAATAAGAATGAACCTAGTGTGTACAAAGGATTCGATGGGAGCATCGTGACATTCCTAGTACTATATGTTGATATACTACGGATAAGGAATGACATACTAATGCTACAATCAGTAATGATAAAGTTGTCTAAACATTCCTCCATGAATGGTTTGGGAAGAGTATCTTAATTGGGGATAAAATCTATATAGATAGATTCAAGAGGATGCTCGACTTAACCCAAGGAACGTATATTCATTTGATGCTAAAGTCGTTTAGCATGGCAAACTCCAAGAGATGTCTCATGTCGATGAGCTATGGAGTGTATATCTCTTAATAGTCCCCACAGACTCCTAAAAGAGAGATCGCATGAGTGACAATCATGTATGCAATGAAATATACGAGACCTGATGTTGATCAGTCATATTATGGAGAAGTTCACTATGAGTCAGTGAAAAACATCTTAAAGTGCTTAACCAAGACTACTAAGGATGTGATCATATTCATGGTGGGTCTAAATTAAAACTAGAGGGCTTAACAGACTCAAGTTTTTCGAGACGGCACTACCAGATGACGAAAAATCCACTTTAAGGTAAAGGGTTACTTTGAACAATTAGTGCGATTGAATTGAAAGGTTCCAAACAAAGAAAGAATTGCTTTGGTTTAGTGATAAAGACAAAGTATATAGCTATAAATGAAGTCGCAAGTTGATTGTTTGGATTAAAAGTTCATTACGTAACTAGGAATAGTTCCTAAGTTTCATCTTGGATCTAAACATGTGTTGTGGCACTTTCATTTGATTATTAGAATCATTGAAAGATGGGAAATCACTATAGAGATAGTGGACTCTCAAGAACAACATTACATATCCATTAACTAAAGCTTATTCAACAAAGGGATAATCGCCACTTAGAGAAGAAGAGTATAAGATACCATGCTTGACGATTGGCTTTAGTGCAAGTGGGAGATTGAAAGTAGTATGCACACAAGCCAATCATGTTTGATGATAAAGCATATACTTTGTAACAATCTTATTCATTTATTAATAAAAGGTATTAATTTATTAAAGGCTTTTAATTATCTACATGATGCTATTTTTATAATATGTGATAAACCCATAGTTTTAAGCAATGCTTTTAGAATAATGATGATGATCATTCTAATGAGATCTAAATTCTTAGAAAGCTTAAAACTAAAATAGTTCCCAATCATTGGATTACTAAATTGGGGATTAGTAAATCCGGGATAGATTGGTACATACGTTGCTTGCTTTCATTGGATGAGGATGATTGATCTCATGATCATTTGCGTGGAGACACTAAAGCAAGTATGTAGGTGCTTATTAGAGAATAAGTTCACCGAACGTGGCTCGCTAAGGAATACCTAATGGAGTTTTATTTGCTGTCAATAGGAATTCTGTAGTGATAGTAGTACAAGTAATCCTTGGACTTGAGATCATCATAGTATCTTGTGTATGATGAGTTATACTTTGACTTATTCCTTAAGACCCTTAGGGTATATCAAAGGGTATGCTTGGGTATAATAAGTTGTACATGGAGATAATGTATGATCAATAAAGAATCTACCACTTCTAATAAAAGAAGAGAAATGTCCTATGTGATTCGATAAATGACAACCCAAAGAGTCCTTGGCAAAGCGTAAATGAAATTAGAAAGGAGTTTCTAATTTGCATTATTTGAGTTGTGCATTTAAGGATCGAAATACATATAATTAAATAAAATAAGACTTGACGATAATTCCATGTCTTATATTTAATTGGGACATTTTATGGTGGAAGGATTGAATTGTCTGTAACTATTTACTCAAAGGTTCTTTAATGATTAATGTTGAAATCTATATTATCCGGAAAGTCGTTGATCGCTAGGGGAGGCTTATCCCTATTGTAGAATAAATATTATTTATTTAAATAAATTAATTATTTAATTTATTTATTTAAATAAGATTAGAATTGTTCTAATTGATTTATTCACAACCTATTTAATATGGAGAACCTAAAGGGTCACACCATAAAAGGAAGAATAATTATTTAAGAAGTTAATGGCATAATCGTAATAATATGTTAAGTATATTTAATTTAATCTATGGTGATAGAATAAATTAAATAGCTTAATATTTATTATTTAATATTTTAGAAATATTAAATATAAATTAATAAGAGGAGTCTTATTAATATTATTACAATTATTATTATTTTAATTTTTAAAAGAGTTTAGGAATTAATTTAATATAAGTACTCTCATTTATTCCTAATTGGATTAGGAAGGAAAATTAGTTAAAGGAGTTTAATTAATTATCCCTAATAAGATTAGGGAGCTTAATTAATTAAATTTAATTAATTAAATAAAATCCCAATTCCTTAATTGTTAAGGTGGGTTGCCCACATCTATAAATAAGAGGAGTCTTATTATGGGTGATAGAGGTTGTTGACTTTTACAACGACATAATTCCAATTTGTTGGAGAGTACCCTTTTATATGAGATAGAAAACTAGGGTTTGAGCCAAATACCCTTCTTCTTGAATTCCTATTCTTTCTTGGTGGATCACCTCTGAGGCCCAAACACATGGGTGGCTAACGTTGATCAAAGGAAGGAACAAAACCCTTAGATTCAAGTTGAACGCGAAAGGATTTGGAGGTGAACTTGTACACGAGGAAGCTCGATCTTCAAGGGTATGATTTTATTCTTTATCTTTTCGTTTAATTAATAATTATGCATAAAGGGTGATCCGGGTATATGGTTTGTAAATTTTTTTAAACTCTGATTTTACACGCTTCCGCTAATATTTGCAATTTGATTGCGTTCTTGAATATTACAAACCTAACAAGGACTTCATATAGGAACCATTATATTACATGAATCATGACTGGAACTTATAGAAAATTAATCTTGAAAGTGTCCACTCGAACTGCTGGGTTTCTGGGAAAACCAAGAAACCGTCTGACAAGAACTTTCAAAGCTCAGATCTTGCATCTGAGTTGTTGTTGGACCAAGATGTTGGTTGTTAATGGTAGTATTACATACCTACTACAGAATTGATGCATAAACAAGTCTAGAACATGATTGATTTGGGAATTAGGGCCGGTCAAACATGACCCCTTAATCACTGAGCTGTCAGTGTTCTTGAGGCTCAGGAACACCAACAACGACACTTAGTGTCGCTAAAGGGCTATATCGACGGTTTTAAATATTTTAATTTTCTAATTTTTTGGAAATTAATTAAAAATAGAAATTAAATTATAAAAATTAACAAAAATGGTTTTAAAAATTATTTTAAATTATGAAAAATAATTTTTGACTATTTGGAATATTTTTCATTAATATTTATAATTATTTGGATATTAATAATATTTAATTTATTTAATTAGTGTATTAAATAAATTCGAGAAAAATGATTTAATATTATGAAAAATTATTTTAAATAAGAATAAAGTGTTTAAAAATATTTTGAGTTATTAAATGTAACTTTTAATATTTTTAGAGAATTTTCATTAATAATTTAATATTAATGATATTAAATTTATTTAATTATTATATTAAATAAATGATTTAAAATGATTTTAATATTTTAAAAATCATTTTAAATGAGAATAAAGTGTTAGAAAATATTTTGAATTATAAAATATAATTTTCAATATTTTTTGGAGAATTCTCATTAATAAATTAATATTAATGATATTAGATTTATTTAATTATTATATTAAATAAATGAATTAAAAATGATTTTATTGATTTAAAAATGATTTAAAAATGAGAAAAAATGATTTAAAATTAATTTAAGTTATAATTAATGACTTGTAATAATTGTATGATAATTTCATTAATATTTAAATATTAATGGTGATGATTTAAAAATAATTTTAATTATTTTAAAAATCATTTAAGTAGAATATTGATGATTTAAAAATATTTTAAGTTATTAATAGTAAGTTTAATATTTTGACAAGTATGTTATTAATATTTTTATATTATTAAATATTAATAATGATAAGATTATTTGATAATTAAATCATTTAAAAATAATTTCAGTGTTTGAAAAATGATTATAAATTATAATAATGGTTTATAAATTATTAAAAGCTTCTGAAAAATATTATAAATGATATATGACTTATCTAATGTAATATTGAAGCTTTGAAAATGAATTTAATTGACAATAACTGTGTTAATTGTCGGATAGGGTGACCAGAACACCGAGATGAGACCAAAGTCCAACCAGATCAAATTAGTTAGAATTGATAAGTGTTTATATAGGTTATGAACAATGATGTGACTATGTGGTAATGTGTGTGACGCTCCCAAAACAGGTATACATCACCCATCTTGAGACGCTAAATACATGGTACAAAAATCAAATACAAACTTCTTTAATACAACTTTCGTGTAATATATGACAAAACATTGCTGAGAGTTTAAACAAGAATATTGCCTTCTAGACAATATCCATTCTCAATGGAGTCCTCATTACAATTATTATCACACTATTTCACAGAATAGTGAGGACTACTACAACCACTTATCCTGGACCATCACTCCATTCCCCGACTCGTCCCAGCTATATTCTCATTTCCTGAAGAGAACAATGAAAGAAAAGAGTTAGCTCAACTAGCCCAGTAAGAAATATTATGACTAAGATAATGTAGAATAAATTATCCTTAGCCTTCAACAGTATAACAACTGATAGAATATAATAGACTACAAGTTTTAGATCAACAACTACAGCAGAACAAGCAATCCATTAGAAGAGTCAAGTAGAGCATGATATCTACTATCTTCTATGATTCAAAAAGTTTTTCATCAAATTTATCGCTGAGACTCAGCTTACTAAATAAACCACATCATCGAATCATCCTTGCACTACGGGCCAAGGATATTCATGTAATCACCAATGGTCATGATTATACCGAATAATCCCTGGTCATAATCATACCAACAACTGTCCATCAATGCACTACGGGCCAATGAGGACTTTTACCACATCATTTATAACATTACGAGTCATGATTATACCGAATGATCCCTGGTCATAATCATACAAATCAACAGTCCATCTATGAACGTAAGCCAAAGATGACTTTCATCACAATATAAGCATGAGGATGATGACAATGATATAAGCATTAATCAAACGAAATAGTAACCAGGTGAATAGTAACTCGTGAATAGTACTCCGGCATGAAAAGTACCCCGAATACCCGAGTGAATAATATTAGAGTGAATATTAACCAGGTGAATAGTAACTCATGAATAGTACTCCGGCACAAAAAGTACTCCAAACCATCGCATTTGGCGTAGCGGTTAAGGATTGATTGGGGCGAGTCGTAAACCCGGACGTCGTCAGTTCGATCCCCGCTAGCAACAAATGTAGGCCATAAATGGTCGTGGTGGCCACGGTACCCCTGGCGCAAGTCGGGTAGCAAACCGCTCTGGTATCGGGCTGGGGGGATTAGTCGGGTTGCGATCCGGAAACCCCACATTATCAAAAAAAAAAAAAAAGTACTCCGAATACCCGAGTGAATAATACTAGAGGGAATAGTAATCGGGTAAATAGTAACTCGTGAATAGTACTCTGACACAAAAAGTACCCCGAATACCCGAGTGAATAATACCAGAGTGAATAGTAACTGGGTGAATAGTAACTCGTGAAAAAAATACGAAAGAAAATGATATTCCATGACGAGTACAAAAGAAATGATATCTTAGACGAGTATAATAGAATATACGAAACTGCAAATGGATTTTCACCCGCCATGCGGTAATCCACGTAGACAGATTATTTCCATAATTTAAAAAAGAATGAATACGAAGGATCATTCACCATGCATGCGGTAATCCACATAGATAGGTTATTCCAACAGAATAATAAAGAATGGAATAACAGAAGAATTCACCATGCATGCGGTAGGTAGTCTGCGTAGACAGGATATTCCAACAGAATAATAAAGAATGGAATAACAACATAATTCACCAGGCATGCGATAGACTTCATAGACAGGTTATTCCAACAGAATAATAAAGAATGGAACCAGGTCATGCGTAATCCGCACATATAGGATATTCCAACAGAATAATAAAGAACGGAACAGGTCATGCATAATCCGCACAGACTAGATATTCCAACAGATAATAAAGAATGGAATAACAACAGAATTCTCCAGGCATGCGATAGACCGCACAGACAGGTTATTCCAACATAATAATAAATAATGGAATAACAGAAGAATTTTACCATGTATGCGGTACTTCGCATAGATAGGCTATTCTAACATAATAATAAAGAATGGAATAACAACCCTTATGATTATTGAAAGAAAATAACTCTCTTCATGAATACGAAAGAATAATACCCCTTACCTTAGAAGAAAATTGGATACTGGAATAGTGAGGTAACAGACTTCTTTTCTAATTTCTCTATATAATTTCTCTCTATAATAATTGCTTTTGCGAGGCTTAGTGAATTGGTGAGAAATGAAGGAAGAATGAGCTTCTATTTATAGGAAAATGTAGTTTCAATAATTGCACATTTTAGGGCTCAAAATATTATAGTATAATACCTTCCTCTTTTTCTTCATTTTTAATTTAGTCCTGCAAGTATTATCAAACTTGCACCACCTCCCCTAATAGTAAATTATGTGAATCAATAGTAAAATCATGTGACTCAATAGTTCTAAACATGTGAAAAAAATTAATTATAGTATAGTACCTTCAACTATACCTCCATTTCTAATTTAGTCATGCAAGTATTATCAATCTTGCACCAACTCCCCTAATAGTACATGAATGTGATTCAATAGTACAAACATGTGAATAAATAGTTATATAAGCATGTGAATTAGTAGCAATTAATTGCTCATTTATCCGATTAATTACCCAATTTATCAATATAACCCCCGGACATCAATTATCATCGGAATAGATGTCAATTTCCACTATAACTAATAATTCCAACACAATGGAACTATCAATTTCATCTTTAATCAACACGAACTTATTCATCATTAATATTATAACTCACAATATTTAACAACCAGGTCGTTCCCAGGAAAGATTGGGCTTTCCGATAAGGATTTCTCCTTATTGGCGCGCAATTAGATGACCAAACCTCTCCTTGACAGAACTTCTAGACATTGTAAATATTGCAATTTAATAATATGAATAACTTTGTCGTCTCAATTATTGATTTAATAATATAACATATTATGTAGATGATACTGTGACAATAATTGAATCAATAATATGAGAGATATGATGCAGCAATTACTGTAGTAATAATTGAGTATAACTGAGAGACTTCTCACGTAAGCATCAATAACCAATACCGTGTGCTACTATACAATCACGCGTATTACTGTACTTTTACTACCGGGTAGTTCAATAGTTTTAACGGTAACACTTCCGCTGTTATTTTTATAAAAAGATAATTTTGCCATTTTCTTATTACGACAATACTTCCATTGTGGGGTCCACCAATGATTGCGTCGTCGTACGAATATTCCCTGTTAAAACGAATATTCCCCGACCAATCGAATATTATATAACCACTTGCTTACTTTGCAAAATTTATAAATATTACCCACAACTATAACATTATATTATATCCACACCATAATATTCAAAAATATATTTCGAGAGAAATTAATCTTTATTCATAAAAGTTGGGGTCTTACAACCTCCCCTTCTTATGAAATTTCGTCTTCAAAATTAGGGTAAGTACCTGGTATGATGAGGATACCTTGACTTTATTTCAGATTCTAACTCTTGAGGTATAACCTTTGAGTGTTGAATACAATCCTTCTTATCCAAGATTTTAACACGTATCTCCTCACACGTTAAATCTTATGCTATATCGCCTAGTTCTAATTTAATAATGTGGTTCAGGTCGTCCACATATTTATGTAACATCGATACAAGAAAAATGTTTATGAACACGCGACATACTTGGCGTTAAAACGAGTCTATAGGTCATAGTTCCTACTCAATCAAGGATTTCAAATTGGCCAATAAAATCGAGGGTTGAGATTTCCTCCCTTCATCGATTTTTGCTTCTAGAATAACGCCCTCTTGAACCTTCTTCTTCACATTCATTAGCTCTGAGTATGTAGCTTGCACGGCTTTAACTTTATCGATTAAAGTCGATTCTACTCGTATATTTGATATCACCACATGGGTCCTTAGAGTCTTTAACTCTATCTTCATCATTTGTAAGTTATACGAAATGGGTTTTTGTGTTAACAACATCGCACTCGTAAACGCAAACGATCTTCTACTCAACGCGTCAGCTACCACGTTCTCTCTTCCATAATGATATTGAATGGTATGATCGTAATCTTCAACAGCTCGAGCCAATGTCTTTGGCGCATTATACGTTCGTTTTGGTTGAAAAAATATTTAAGGGTTTTAGAAATGGGTTTTGTACTGGGGTCAATACAAAATTTGATTTTACGCTCTAGGGGTAAGCTAAGAAGTCTTCAGGAATACGTCAGGAAATTTATTAACAATAGAAATATCATTCAAAACTGTGACCCTCATCCAAGACTTTGGATAACACGTCACATTGATATCTATCAACTTGCCACTGTTATTCATGACCTCGCCTACAGAAAGTCTGGCTTCGGTGCATTCCACACAAGGAAGTCACCAGCGAAAGGCTCAGGGCTCTTTACCTATGGCTTAATATAACAGTGATTGACTTTAGTGGTTTGGTTGCTTGAATTCGTATAACAGGTTTGTTAGGAATATGAAAGCTAACAAACTTACGAAAATAATAAATTTTAGCATGATGAGTAGTTAACCAATCTATTCCTAAAATTACATCATGGGCAAGTATTTTCAAAGAGATAAGATCGACAGGTAACGTGAAAGTGTCGATTTGAATCAACAAGATTTATAAACAGTGGAGGTAACGAAGGTTTCTACTAACGAAGTTTCAATCGATAAGTCAAAGTCTAACTTCTCTGGGTCAAATTTAAACATTGAGCGCAAGTAAGAGAGATAAAAGAATGGGTAAAATCGGTATCTAATAAGGTATAGACTTCACAATAATTTATAATTAACTAACCCGTGATAACTTCGTCCGGGTTACTCGCTTTTTGAGAAGTCACGAAAAATGCTCTTCCTGAAACCACCGACTTTGTTTTGTCCGTATCCGCCTTTGGTGCCACCGTCCCAGCTGAACTTGACTTTGATGCACGACAAAATTGGGCTAGGTGACCTTCTTTTCCACAATTGTAACATGCTTTGGACTACATCACGCAGTTTGGACTGATATGTCCCTCCCCTCTGCATTTGAAGCATACAATTGGTGGTCGTTCTCCTTCCTTGAAAATGGGTGTTGGTGCTGCTGTCTTTCCATCGTTGTTGAACCTTCTCTTCTTGAAATTTCCACTCCTATTATCTTGGCCATGATTACCACCAAAGTGGTTACCATTCTTGGCATGATAATTTCCCCCACGATGGTTATCATTGTTCCGATGGCCGTTGTCACCGGTACGATTATTATCGTGTTGTTGCTTGTTACCTTTTGGTTGTGCTGACTCATTATTGCGCTCCAATAACTGAGCCCTATTCATAACATCTGAATATAAACAAAGTTTGTGAGAAATGAGGTATTGACGTATATCGGGTTTCAAACCTCTTAGAAACATTCACGTCATTCGCTCCTCATTATCGACCAAATGGGATGCAATCCGGGACAACTCGGCAAACTTAGCTTCGTATTGTGACACTGTCATATTGTTTTGCTCCAGCTTGATGAACTCTACCTCCTTCATGTGACGAATACTTTCGAGAAAGTACTTGTTATTGAACAGTTCTTGGAACTTCTCCCAAGACATCTTGAGTGCGTCAGGCTGGGTACGTTTTATAGATTCCCACCAGTAATCTGCCTCTTCACTCAACATAAAGGTGGCAAAGGGAACCTTTTGCTCCTCGGAGCATCCCAAGACATTAAATATCTTGGTGATCTGCTATAACCACGTCTCCGCCTTAAGTGGTTCTGGCTTTCCCAAAAACTTCGGTGGTCCCAGCTCCTTGAACTGCTTAGCGGTGACTGACCGTGGGTTACCATTATTTCCACCTATAATTTGAACATGAGTCTCTCTTACCTGATGTTGCATGAATTGGATAAAGCCTCTGAACATCCCATCGTTCATCATTTGATCGGTGCTGTTATTTACCTGAGGATTATTGTCTTCCTGTTGTACATTATCCTGGGTATTGATTGTTGGTGACTCAACGGTCTCATGTGCTTCATTGCTGATCTCAACATTTTCAGATGCCATTTTCAAACACTGTCACTAAACAAGGGTTTATTGATATGTCACATATTATCCCTATACTCTAACCGACCAATTAAATACCAAATAAACTTAGGTAGGTCATACTAGCGAAGGAATTCCTCGTCTCTCCCCTCCTAGTTCTTGTCTCACATCTCAGCCAGGGTTCATATCCCTAAGCTTTGATAACAACTGTGACACCCCAAAACAGGTATACATCACCCTTCTTGAGTCGCCAAATACATGTTGCAGAAATCAAATACAAACTTCTTTAATACAACTGTCGTGTAATATACGACAAAACATAGCTGAGAGTTTAAACAAGAATATTGCCTTCTAGACAATATCCATTCTCAATGGAGTCCTCATTACAATTATTATCACACTATTTCACAGAATAGTGAGGACTACTACAACCACTTATCCTGGACCATCACTCCATTCCCCGACTCGTCCCAACTATATTCTCATTTCCTGAATAGAACAATGAAAGAAAAGGGTGAGCTCAACTATCCCAGTAAGAAATATTATGACTAAGATAATGCAGAATAAATTATCCTTAGCCTTCAACAGTATAACAACTCATAGAATATAATAGACAACAAGTTTTAGATCAACAACTACAGCAGAACAAGCAATCCATTAGAAGAGTCAAGTAGAGCATGATATCTACTATCTTCTATGATTTAAAAAATTTTTCATTAAATTTATCACTGAGACTCAGCTTAATAAATAAACCACATCATCGAATCATCCTTGCACTACGGGCCAAGGATATTCATGTAATCACCAATGGTCATGATTATACCGAATAATCCATGGTCATAATCATACCAACAACTGTCCATCAATGCACTACGGGCCAATGAGGACTTTTACCACATCATTTATAACATTACAGGTCATGATTATACCGAATGATCCTTGGTTATAATCATACAAATCAACAGTCCATCTATGCACGTCAGCCAAATATGACTTTCATCACAATATAAGCATGAGGATGATGACAATGATATAAGCATTAATCAAACGAAATCAAGGATAAATATTAAAGACTTTAAATTTATTCAGAGTTTAAAAATATCCAAATTGTCAACATGATACTGCTTTGTGGAGTAAAATTCAAGAATAATATTCATGTACCAAAAATAATTTGGACAGGAAAGAAATATATATTTTCGGGTGAATAGTACCCCGTGAATAGTACTTCGGGAATAGTACCTCGTGAATAGTACCCCGGCATGAAAAGTGTCCCAAATACCCGAGTGAATAATACTAGAGTGAATAGTAACCGGGTGAATAGTAACTCGTGAATAGTACTCCGGCACAAAAAGTACCCCAAATACCCGAGTGAATAATATTAGAGTGAATAGTAACCGGGTGAATAGTAACTCGTGAATAGTACTCCGGTATGAAAAGTACCCGGAATACCCGAGTGAATAATACCAGAGTGAATAGTAATTGGGTGAATAGTAATCCGTGAATAGTAACTTGTAAAAAATACCAAAGAAAATGATATTCCATGACGAGTATAAAAGAAATGATATCTCAGACGAGTATAATAGAACATACAAAACTGCAAATGGACTTTCACCCGCCATGCGGTAATCTACGTAGACATATCATTTCCATAATTTAATAAAGAATGAATACGAAGGATCATTCACCATGCATGCGATAATCCACATAGACAAGTTATTCCAACAGAATAATAAAGAATGGAATAACAGAAGAATTCACTATGCATGCGGTAGTCCACGTAGACAGGTTATTCCAACAGAATAATAAAGAATGGAATAACAGCAGAATTCACCAGGAATGCGATAGAATCAAGATGCATGCAGTTATTCCAATGTAATAATAAAGAATGGAACTAGATCATGCATAATCCGCACAGATAGGATATTCCAATAGAATAATAAAGAATGGAACCAGGTCATGCGTAATCCGCACAGATAGGATATTCCAATAGAATAATAAAGAATGGAATAACAACAGAATTCACCAGGCATGCGATAGATCAAGACAAAAGCAAAGTTATTCAAATGTAATAATAAAGAATGGAATAACAGAAGAATTTTACCATGTATACGGTACTTCGCATAGGCAGGTTATTCCAACATAATAATAAAGAATGGAATAACAACCCTTATGAGTATTGAAAAAAAATAACTCTCTTCATGAATACGAAAGAATAATACCCCTTACCTTAGAAGAAAACTGGATACTGGAATAGTGAGGTAATAGACTTCTCTTCTTATTTCTCTCTATAATTTCTCTTTATAATAATTGCTCTTGTGAGACTTAGTGAATTGGTGATAACTGAAGGAAGAATGAACTTCTATTTATAGAAAAATATAGTTTCAATAATTGCACATTTTGGGGCTTGAAATATTATAGTATAATACCTTCCTCTTTTTCTTCATTTTTAATTTAGTCCTGTAAGTATTATCAAACTTGCACCGCCTCCCCTAAAAGTAAATCATGTGAATCAATAGTAAAATCATGTGACTCAATAGTTCTAAACATGTAAAAAAATTAATTATAGTATATTACCTTTAACTATACCTCCATTTCTAATTTAGTCATGTAAGTATTATCAATCTTGCACCAACTCCCCTAATAGTACATGAATGTGATTCAATAGTACACACATGTGAACAAATAGTTATATAAGCATGTGAATTAGTAGCAATTAATTGCTCATTTATCCGATTAATTACCCGATTTATCAATATAACCCCCAGACATCAATTATCATCGGAATAGATGTCGATTTCCACTAACACTAATAATCCCAACACAATGGAACTATCAATTTCATCTTTAATCAACACGAACTTATTCATCATTAATATTATAACTCACAATATTTAACAACCAGGACGTTTCCAGGAAAGAGGGGGCTTTCTGATTAGGATTTCTCCTTATTGGCGCGCAATTAGATGACCAAAACTCTCCTTAACAGAACTTCTAGACATTGTAAATATTGTAATTTAATAATATGAATAACTTTGTCGTCTCAATTATTGATTTAATAATATAACATATTATGTAGATGATACTGTGACAATAATTGAATAAATAATATGGGAGATATGATGCAGCAATTATTGTAGCAATAATTGAGTATAACTGAGTGACTTCTCACGTAAGCATTAATAACCAATACCGTGTGCTACTATGCAACCACGCGTATTACTGTACTTTTATTTCCGGGTAGTTCAACAGTTTTAACGGTAACACTTTCGCCGTTATTTTTATAAAAAGATAATTCTGGCGTTTTTTTATTACGACAATACTTTTGTTGTGGGGTCCACCAATGATTGTGCCGTCGTACGAATATTCCCTGTTAAAACGAATATTCCCCGACCAATCGAATATTATATAACGACTTGCTTACTTTGCAAAATTTGTAAATATTATCCACAAGTTTAATATTATATTATATCAACACCATAATATTCAAAAATATATTTCGAGAGAAATTAATCTTTATTCATAAAAATTGGGGTCTTACAATGTGTCTAGGAGAAGATTGACTGTGAATTACAGTGTTATGTGTTATGAATTATTGTGCTAATTGTGAGACCCATATTGTGATTATAGGTCTTTCAAACGCAGATAAGTATTTTGTGTAGCTGTAATCAGCGGAGAAGGCAAGTTTCCTTAACTTAACCTTGAGTTAATACTTTTTAAATAATATAGTGGTTAATTATTGTTAATTATACCACGTCCAAGAATTTATTGTTTATTATTCGCAGTTAGTGCATATTTAATAATTCAAATTGAATTACTGATTCTAAAATATACCCGGAGAATAACTAGTGTTGGATATATACATCCGTAGAAGTTAATATTGATAGTACAGATAATTCCTGTTTATTGTCGAATTATGTTGAGAAATGTCATAGCTAATTATTCTGGCTAGACGAACATTTTCTAGAATTTGATAGAAGGGATAAGAGAATTCAATTGTTATTGACAGATCGATGCCAATTATTTCGGCTAGATCGAGAAGTAAATAGAAATTGAAATCATAGTATTTCATTGTTAAATCAAATCTTGATTCTGAGACTGAGAAGAACAACCTTTTATTATAAAAGGGGTAGAATTTTTGGTCGTATATTCAGCCATTGCGCGCATTCTAAATATTATGCATAATATTGGGTATAATAAAGCTGACCACTTGTTATACTTGCAGAGGGGTATGATTTAATCTTTATGGTTATCTGATACACCTGCGTATATACAAAGTAAATCTTTGATAGATACCCGAGAAGAGAAGTTCTAGATCCTTTGTGATCACTCAGCATAAATCTGGAAAACATTCCACTTTGTTATTGCGTAAGAATTGATTCTTGATTATTCATTTGAATATCGTAAAAACTTTGAAAGTGTTGTACTCTTTCATTATCAGATTATTGTGTTGCATAGAATGGGAAAAGATTTGTTAATTATTAAAGCTTTATTCAACTATTTCAAAGTTTCCCGAACTTTGGTTTCATTCTATCAAAATAGATAATCTGTTGTTCTGATTCTTATACATTCTTTGTATGTCTTAACTTGCGGGGCAAATTTGTTGCTCACCCTTGCTAAATAAAACTTTTCAGTTAGGGACGAAGTGGCAGGAGGTGCTGTGAAGGATAAAGGAAAGGGCATAGTTATAAATTAATTATGAATAACATTATTATTATGTTGTATTTGTGAACCCTTTTTGTATATCTAAAGGGTTGTTTGTAATGTTAAGGTTAGAGAACCTGGGACTAATGTATTAACTTTATAAGTTAATGTGGTGTAATATTCTATTCATCAATGAATGGGTAGTTAAATGCTTATTATATTGTGGATCGTGAACACCAAACTCGGGGGTCAGGTAACCCGAATTTGGGGGTGTCACAGGTTGCTATCAAAGCTGTAGGTTATAAACCTTAAGTGGGGTAGGGAAAACCCTAGGATTATAACCATAAGTGAGATAGAGAATACTCATTTAGAGTACTAAGTGAGGGATTGCCGAAGCACATTGATAGTGAGATATGTGGACACATAATGTGAAAAGTTCGTATTAAAGAAGTATTAATCAAGTTATTTAAACTGATTGTAGGATGTCGGGAGAAGATGAATGAGTACAAAAGTGCTAGCGGTTGTTGCACCAGTGCTAGTAGCCGAGGTGCCAGCGCAAAGCGAGTCAGTGGAAGAAGTGGGAAAAGATAAACCTATGATCAATCTGGGGAGTGATCATGATGATAATCCCGAGATATATCTGAGTGGTGACGAGGAGGCGGAGTCTGAAGAAGCTAAGGTGGAGAAAAAGAATAAGATTAATCTTGGAGAATAAGATAAAGAATTTACAGAAGTCCAAGAACTCCGGAGTAGAGTGTTTCTCTTGGAGGAGTTATGGAAGACGGAACAAGAGTTACGCGAGATGATCAAGAACGGAACGAGTTGAAGACACAGGTGGGAAGGATGAAGACTGAAGGTGGTGGATCGTCTGAAGGAATAATCAAGCAGCAGAAAGACAAGAATAAGAGAAAGAGAGACAACGACAATGATAATTCTGAAAATTCAAACCCAAAGAAGAAACAAGTCTGTAGCAAGTGTGGGAAGACTAACGTGGGAGAATGCATGATGTGGAAGTACGTGTGCTTCAATTGTAAGCAGGAAGGACATATTTCCCTATATTGTCCAAAACCGAATATGAGGAAGTGTTTTTCACGTAAGAAAATGGGTCACTGATTAAGTGTCCCAATAAGAAGAAGACTGGTGAAGGGAGTGGACGGTAGATAGCTTAAGTTAAGCGATAATATCTTTTGATAGCGTGCGATATTAACGGTTGTAATATCGAGAACGATATTTGAACATATGTAAATATATATGTTTGAATGAATAAAATCTTTATTTTCTATATGAATATATAAGATTAAGATTAATTTGTAAGTTCTTAAAACTCATACTTATGGTAAGTTCATGACTCATAATTATATGAGATGTTTCTAAACCCCTCAGTGAATGGACGCCAATTGTGATGCCCCCAAAATAGGTATATTTGACGCCCCAAAAACAGGTATACATCACCCATCTTGAGTCGCCAGATACATGGTACATAAATTCAAATACAACTTAATTATACAACAGTTGTGTAAAATACGACAAAACATAGTTGAGAGTTTAAACAAGAATATTTTCATCTAGACAATATCCACACTCAATGGTGTCCTCATTACAATTATTATCACATTATTCCGTAGAATAGTGAGGAATACTAAAGCCATTTATCCTGGACCATCACTCCATTCCCCGACTCGTCCCAGCTATATTCTCATTTCTTGAAGAGAACAATGAAAGCAAAAGGGTGAGCTCAACTAGCCCAGTAAGAAATATTATGATTAAGATAATGCAGGATAAATTATCATTAGCCTTCAACAATGTTAAACTGATAAAATACAATAGACATCAAGTTTAATTGCAGCGGAATAAGCAATCCATTAGAAGAGTCAAGTAGAGCATGATATCTACTATCTTCTATAATTTAAAATGTTTTCATCAATTTTTATCGCTGAGACTCAGCTAAATAAATAAACCACGTCATCGAATCATCCTTTCACTACGGGCCAAGGATATTCATTAAATCATAAATGGTCATGACTATACCGAATAATCCCTGCTCATAATCATACCAAGTCCATCTCTGCACGTAAGCCAAAGATATACAACTATCCATCAATACACTACATGCCATTGAGGACTTTTACCACATCGTTTATAACATTACAGGTCATGATTACACTGAATGATCCCTGGTCATAATCATACCAAGTCCATCTCTGCACGTAAGCCAAAGATATACAACTATAAAACCAATAATCAACAGTCCATCTTTGCACGTAAGCCAAAGATATACAATTCAATAATCAACAGTCCATCTTTGCACGTAAGCCAAAGATAACTTTCATCACCATATAAGTATGAGGATGATGACAATGGTATAAGCATTAATCAAATGAAAAAAAGGATAAATATTAAAGACTTTAAATTTATCCAGATATTATCAACCACTTAATAAACTTATAATCTAATATTTTTAATATTATAACAATATTTTAATCACTTCTTAAACTTATAAACAATTTATTTCAATTGTTTACACTTTACCAAATAATGCATTTAATCATTCAAAAATGCCATACTCATAAGATTTCATCACCAATGATCAAATTCCTCATCAAAAATCTGCATATACCCTATATAGGATTCCCAAGCCATAAAATCATATTTTCTAATTTTGTTACTTCACATAACATATTTAATTCATTTACTCATAACTAGTTCATTTTCATGAAAAATACCAAATCAGTCCCAAAAATATTTCTTTTCTGGGATTTAGCAGAATATAGTCCCATATTGAACATATATTTTTCTCGGAATTTTTAAAATTCATTTACTATTTTTCATATGGCCAAAACTGCCGAATATTTAGACATTTATCATAAATTATATTTTTGTCCAAAAATTCTGAAATTTACAGGGTATACTCTGTTATATATATGTACTCCCAATAAAAATTTCACCAATTTTGGAGTTAACCACAAAGAGTTATAAGGGTTTACTTTTAAAATAGTCTTTTCCCATAAAATCCATAACTCTTAATCTATACATCCAAAAATTGCCATTTTTGGACACAATCTAGAAAACTCATCAAATTATCATTTCAAATTTTTCCAGAATTTTTGAGGGTCAAAAAAATTACAAAACTACCCCTGGCAGAAATCCCTTTTGAATGAAAATACTATTCATATGAATACAAATGATCATTCACCATGCATGCGGTAATCCACATAGACAGGTTATTCCAACAGAATAATAAAAAATAGAATAACAGAAGAATTCACCATGCATGCGATAGACCACACAGACAGGTTATTCTCAATATAATAATAAAGAATGAAACCAGGTCATGCGTAAACCGCACATACAGGATATTCCAACAGAATAATAAAGAATGGAACCAGGTCATGCGTAAACCACACAAACAGGATATTCCAATAGAATAATAAAGAATAGAATAACAAAGAATTCACCATGCATGCGATAAACCGCACAGACAGGTTATTCCAACAGAATAATAAAGAATGGAACCAGGTCTAGCGTAATCCACATAGACAGGATATTCCAACAGAATAATAAAAAATGGAATAACAGAAGAATTTCACCATGTATACGGTAGTCCGCGTATACAGGTTATTCCAACAGAATAATAAGGAATGGAATAACAATAGCTCTCTTCATGAATACGAAAGAAATAATACCCCTTACCTTAGAATAAAACTGGATACTGGAATAGAGAGGTATCAGACTTTTTTTCGTCTTTCTCTCTATAATAATTTCTCTATAGCTTTAGTGAATTGGTGAGAAATGAAGGAAGAATGAGCTTCTATTTATAGGAAAATATAGTTTCAATAATTGCATATTTTGGGGCTCAAAATATTACAGTCTAATACCTTCCCCTTTTTCTTCCTTTTTAATTTAGTCCTGCAAGTATTATCAAACTTACACCATCTCCCCTAATAGTAAATCATGTGAATCAATAGTAAATCATGTGACTCAATAGTATTAATCACGTGAAAATATAAATTACAGTATAGTACCTTCAACTATACCTCCATTTTTAACTTAGTCATGCAAGTATTATCAATCTTGCACCAATTCCCCTAATAGTACAAGAATGTGATTCAATAGTACACACATGTGAACAAATAGTTATATAAGTATGTGAATTAGTAGCAATTAATTGCTCATTTATCCGATTAATTACCCGATTTATCAATATAACCCCTAGACATCAATTATCATTGGAATAGATGTCGATTTCCACTAACACTAATAATCCCAACACAATGGAACTATCAAATTCATCTTTAATCAACACGAACTTATTCATCATTAATATTATAACTCACAATATTTAACAACCAGGTTGTTCCCAGGAAAGAGGGGACTTTCTGATAATGATTTCTCCTTATTGGCACGTAATTAGATGACCAAACCTCTCCTTGATAGAACTTCTAGACATTGTAAATATTGCAACTTAATAATATGAATAACTTTGTCGTCTAAATTATTGATTTAATAATATATCATATTATGTTGATGATACCGTGACAATAATCGAATCAATAATATGAGAGATATGATGCAGCAATTACTGTAGCAATAATTGAGTATAACTGAGTGACTTCTCACGTAAGCATCAATAATCCATACCGTGTGCTACTATACAACCACGCGTATAACTGTACTTTTACTACCGAGTAGTTCAAAAGTTTTAACGGTAAAACTTTCGTCTTTATTTTCATAAAAATATTTATGTCATTTTCTCATTTCGACAATAATTCCATTGTGGGGTCCACCAATGATTGTGCCGTCGTACGGATATTCCCCGACAAAAAGAATATTCCTCGACCAATCGAATATTATATAACCACTTGTATACTTTTCAAAATTTCTAAATATTACCCACAACTATAACATTATCTCAAATTCACACAATAATTTTGAAAAAAATATTTCGAAAAAATTAAATCTTTATTCATAAAATTTGGGGTCTTACAATCTCCCCTCCATATAAAATTTCGCCCTCAAAATTTACGTACGTACTTGGTATGCCGAAGAGGTGAGGATACCTTGACTTCATTTCAGATTCTAACTCTTGAGGTATAACCTTTGAGTGTTGAATACGATCCTTCTTATCTAAGATTTTAGCACGTATTTCCTCATACGTTAAATCTTCTACTATCTCGTCTAGTTCTAATTTAATAACGTGGTTCGGGTCATCCACATATTTACGTAACATCAATAAGTGAAAAATGCAACATACTTGGCGATAAAACGAGTCTATAGGCCACAGTTCCTACTCGATCGAGGATTTCAAATGGGCCAATTAAATCGAGGGTTGAGATAACGCCTTCTTAAACCTTCTTCTTCACATTCATCAGATTCGGGTGTGAAGCTTGAGCGGCTTTAACTTTATCGATTAAAGTCGATTCTAATTGTATATTCGTTATCTTCACGTGGGTCCCTAGAGTCTTTAACTCTATCTTCATCATTTGTAAGTTATACGAAATGGGTTTTTGTGTTAACAACATCGCACTCGTAAACGCATACGATCTTGTACTCAACTCGTCAGCTACCACATTCGCTCTTCCATGATGATATTGAATGGTATGATTGTAATCTTCAACAGCTCGAGCCAACATCTTTGGCACATTATACGATCATTTTAGGTAAAGAAATATTTGAGGGTTTTAGAAATGGGTTTTGTACTGGGGTAAATACAAAATTCAATTTCACGCTCTAGGGGTAAGCTAAGAAGTTCTTTGAGAATACGTCAGAAAATTTATTAACGATAGAAATATCATTTAAAAACTGTGACTCTCATCCAAGACTTGGATAACACATGAAGTGAAGGTTTCTACTAACGGAGTTTCAACCAATAAGTCAAAGTCTAACTTCTCTGGGGTCAAATTTAAACATTGAACGCAAGCAAGAAAGATAAAATAATGGGTAGAATCGGTATCTAATAAGGCATAGACTTCGCAAGAATTTATAATTAACTAACCCGTGCTAACTTCGTTCGGGTTACTCGTTTTTTGAGAAGTCATGAAAAATGCTCTTCTTGAAACCACCGACTTTGTTTTGTCTGTATCTGCCTTTGGTGCCACCGTCCCCAGCTGGACTTGACTTTGGTGCACGACAAAATCGGGCTAGGTGACCTTTTTTTCCACAATTGTAACATGCTTTGGACTGCATCACGCAGTTAGGACTGATATGTCCCTCCCCTCCGCATATGTAACATACGATCGACGCTCGTTCTCCTTCCTTAACAACAGGTGCTGGTGCTAACATCTTTCCATCATTGTTGAATCTCCTCTTATTAAAATTTCCACTCCTATTATCTTGGCCATGATTACCACCGAAGTGGTTACCATTCTTGGCATGATAATTTCCCCCACGACGGTTATCATTGTTCCGATGGCCATTGCCACCTATTATCGTTACCTTTTGGTTGGGCTGGTTCATTATCGCGCTCCAATAATTGAGCCCTATTCACTACATCTGAATACAAACACAATTTGTGAGAAATGAGGTACTGACGTATATCGAGTTTCAAACCTCTTAGAAACATTCGCATCATTTGCTCCTCATTATCGACCAAATGAGATGCAAACCGGGATAACTCCGCAAATTTTGCCTCGTATTGCGACACGGTCATATTGTTTTGCTCCAACTTGATAAACTCCACCTCCTTCATGTGACGAATACTTTAGGGAAAGTACTTGTCGTTGAACAGCTCTTGGAACTTCTCCCAAGACATCTTGAGTCGCGTCGAGGTGGTATGCGTTTCTGATTCCCACCATGTCGCCTCTTCATGCAACATAAAGGTGGCGAAGGGGACCTTTTGCTTCTCTGAGCATCCCAAGACATCAAATATCTTGGTGATTTGCTTTAACCACATCTCCGCCTTAAGTGGTTTTGGCTTTCCCAAAAACTCTGGTGGTCCCAGCTCCTTGAACTGCTTAGTGGTGACCGGCCGTGGGTTGCCATTATTTCCACCTATATTTTGAACAGGAGTCTCTCTCGCCTGATTTTGCATAAATTGCATAAAGCCTCTGAACATCCCATCGTTCACCATTTCATCGGTGTTATTGTTTACATGAGGATTATTGTCTTCTTGTTGCGCATTACCCTGGGTATTAATCGTTGGTGACTCAACGGTCTCATGTGCTTCATTGCTTATCTCAACATTTTCGGATGCCATTTTCAAATACTGCCACAAAACAAGGGTTAATTAATATATCACATATTATCCCTATACTCTGACCGACTAATTAAATACCAAATAACATAGGTAGGTCATACTAGTGAAGGAATTCCCCGTCTCTCCCCTCCTAGTTCTTATCTCACATCTCAGCCAGGGATCATATCCCTAAGCTTTGATACCAACTGTGACGCCCCCAAAACAGGTATACATCACCCATCTTGAGTCTCCAGATACATGGTACATAAATTCAAATAAAACTTAATTATACAACAGTCGTGTAAAATACGACAAAACATAGATGAGAGTTTAAACAAGAATATTGTCATCTAGACAATATCCACACTCAATGGTGTCCTCATTACAATTATTATCACATTATTCCGTAGAATAGTGAGGACTACTAAAGCCATTTATCCTGGACCATCACTCCATTCCCCGACTCGTCCCAGCTATATTCTCATTTCCTGAATAGAACAATGAAAGCAAAAGGGTGAGCTCAACTAGCCCAGTAAGAAATATTATGACTAAGATAATGCAGGATAAATTATCATTAGCCTTCAACAATGTTAAACTGATAAAATACAATAGACATCAAGTTTAACTGCAGTGGAATAAGCAATCCATTAGAAGAGTCGAGTAGAGCATAATATCTAGTATCTTCTATAATTTAAAATATTTTCATCAATTTTTATCGCTGAGACTCAGCTAAATAAATAAACCACGTCATCGAATCATCCCTGCACTACGGGCCAAGGATATTCATTAAATCGTCAATGGTCATGACTATACCGAATAATTCCTGGTCATAATCATACCAAAAACTGTCCATCAATGCACTACAGGCCATTGAGGACTTTTACCACATCATTTATAACATTACAAGTCATGATTACACCGAATGATCTCTGATCATAATCATACCAAGTACATCTCTGCACGTAAGTCAAAGATATACAACTATAAAACCAATAATCAACAGTCCATCTTTGCACGTAAGCCAAAGATATACAATTCAATAATCAACACTCTATCTTTGCACGTAAGCCAAAGATAACTTTCATCACCATATAAGCATGAGGATGATGACAATGATATAAGCATTAATCAAACGAAAAAAAGGATAAATATTAAAGACTTTAAATTTATCCAAATATTATCAACCACTTAATAAACTCATAATCTAATATTATTAATATTATAACAATATTTTAATCACTTCTTAAACTTATAAACAATTTATTTCAATTGTTTACACTTTACCAAATAATGCATTTAATCATTCAAAAATACCATACTCATAAGATTTCATCACCAATGATCAAATCCCTCATCAAAAATCTGCATATACCCTATATAGGATTCTCAAGCCATAAAATCCTATTTTCCAATTTTGTTACTTCACATAACATATTTAATTCATTTACTCATAACTAGTTCATTTTCATGAAAAATACCAAATCAGTCCCAAAAAATTTCTTTTCTGGGATTTAGCAGAATATAGTTCCATATTGAACATATATTTTTCTCAGAATTTTTAAAATTCATTTACTATTTTTCATATGGCCAAAACTGCAGAATATTTAGACATTTATCATAAATTATACTTTTGTCCAAAAATTCCAAAATTTACAGGGTATACTCCTATTATATATATGTACTCCCAATAAAAATTTCACCAATTTTGGAGTTAACCACAAAGAGTTATAAGGGTTTACTTTTAAAATAGTCTTTTCCCATAAAATCCATAACTCTTAATCTATACATCCAAAAAATCGCCATTTTTGCACACAATCTAGAAAACTCATCAAATTATCATTTCAAATTTTTCCAGAATTTTTGAGGGTTAGAAAAATTATGAAACTGCCCTTGGCAGAAACCCCTTTTGAATGAAAATACTATTCATATGAATACAAAGGATCATTCACCATGCATGCGGTAATCCATATAGAAAGGTTATTCCAACAAAATAATAAAGAATGGAATAACAGAAGAATTCACCATGCATGCGATAGACAGTACAGACAGGTTATTCTCAACAGAATAATAAAGAATGGAACCAGTCATGCGCAAAATCGCGCATGCAGACAGATATTCCAATGTAATAATAAAGAATAGAACCAGGTCATCCGTAAACCGCACAGACAGGATATTCCAACAGAATAATAAAGAATGGAATAACAAAGAATTCACCATGCATGCGATAGACCGCACAGACAGGTTATTCCAATAGAATAATAAAGAATGGAACCAGGTCTAGTGTAATCCGCACAGACAGGATATTCCAACAGAATAATAAAGAATGGAATAACAGAAGAATTTCACCATTTATACTAGAGTGATCACGTATCTGAGTTATTCCAACAGAATAATAAGAAATGGAATAACAATAGCTCTCTTCATGAATATGAAAGAAATAATACCCCTTACCTTAGAATTAAACTGGATACTGGAATAGAGAGGTAGCAGACTTCTCTTATTCTTTCTCTCTATAATTTCTCTCTATAATAATTTCTCTATAGCTTTAGTGAATTGGTGAGAAATGAAGGAAGAATGAGCTTCTATTTATAGGAAAATATAGTTTCAATAATTGCACATTTTGGGGCTCAAAATATTACAGTATAATACCTTCCCCTTTTTTTTCCTTTTTAATTTAGTCCTGCAAGTATTATCAAACTTGCACCACCTCCCCTAATAGTAAATCATGTGAATCAATAGTAAATCATGTGACTCAATAGTTCTAATCATGTGAAAATATGAATTACAGTATAGTACCTTCAACTATACCTCTATTTTTAACTTAGTCATCCATTTTGAGTCACAAAATACATGGTACAGAGAACAACTACAACTTTATTATTACAATTGTCGTACAAAATACGACAACACATGTTGTGAGTTTAAATACAAATATTGTATTCTAGACAATATCCACACCCAAATAAAGTCCTTATTACAATTATTCATGCACTATTATACAAAATAGTGAGGACTACTAAAACAACTATCTTGAATCATCATTCCATATCCCGACTAGTCCCTGCTAAATTCTCACCTCCTGAGAAGAAAAATGGAACAAAAAGGAAAACGGTGAGCTCAACTAGCCCAGTAAAGAATATTATGACTAAGATAATATACAACAAATTATCATTAGTCTTCAACAGGGAAAAATCTGATTGAATATAATAGACAACAAGTTTTAGATCAACAAATGCAGCAGAAACAACAATCCATTAGAAGAGTCAAGTAGAGAATGAGTTCTACTATTTTCTAAGATTTAAAAGTCCATCATCAATATTTTATCCCTGTAACAATAATCAATATACATCTTTAATCAAATATTCATCTTCGCACTACATGCCAAAGATATCCATTGGTATCACCAGTCGGTCATGTTCATCTCAACACCTGTTCATCTTTGCACTACGGGCCAAAGATATTCATCAGTTAATCATTCATCTTTGCACTACAGGTCAAAGATATTCAGTAATATCTTCATTTAAGACTGAGGATGATGAAAAATATTTTAAAGAAAACGAATCCAATGAGACAAAAGGACAAATATTAGGGATTGGTATAACAGTTTATCCAAGTGCAATAATACTCCATAATAACCAATTGTGAAATAGAATTCAAAAATAAAGATCAAAACATGGATACAATCAAAGATAGTAACCATAATAGACATCTTGGACAAAAAGGAAAAATTTTATTTTTTGGTGAATAGTGTCGTATTCGTGAATAGTGCCTTATACGTGAATAGTGTCGTATACGTGAATAGTAACCCCAACACAAAAAGGTAGAAATTCCACAATAAAATCCATACCAATATTTCAGTATAAAGATATTGAAAGAATAACATCATTACAAAAAAATAACATCACTTACCTCAAAATGATAGTACTTCTGTTCGGAATATCGGATATAAAGCCGAAGGGAACTTGCACTGAATAATAACTCTCAAAGTATCTAAATACTCACAAAAATACACTCGACAATATAGAGAGAAAGAAAACTTATTTCTGGTGTGATTTTTAATTCTAACCTAAGCGACTATTTATAGGAAAATGCTAGAACGCCATAGGAGACTATATAATAAATTAATAATATTTATTTTCTTCCATTCCACGCACACTTTGTTGAAAACTCTAGCATGCCAAATCTGAAAAATAATAGCAGCCCACATGTTTATAAAAACAAAAGTGGGTCCCACCCATAAATTTAATAAAAATATTTTAATTTTTGAAACTTCAATAATTCATAGAAAATAGTTCGTTTATCAGAAAAATATGAATTTTATGTCCATTCCACACGAAATCGAATTCTCTACAACTTTGTAAATTTAAGTTTTTCCAAATTCCAAACAGAAAATATCCGAAACCCACAAACAGATGATTTTCAACACTTCTTAAAATTCATAACAAATCATGCCTTAGTTTTTAACGGTTCAAAATTTGTGGATATATACTCAACTTATGTATGTATAACATACCCAAAAATCACAACGATCCAACGGTCGGATTAAAATTATAACTTACTCAATAGAGCTTTAAGAACACCGATTTGATCTTTTAATACCTCTTATCCGACAAAATACTGATAAAACACCTCAACATTAATTCCTTCATTTATAACCACATAAATAAATCCATCATTTATATCCACATCAAATAAATATTTCCTTATCATATAAATCAATAATTAATTATTCACAAATAATATTACAGAATCACAATAATGACAACCAGCCTATTCCCAGGAAAGAGGGGGCTTTCCGATAAGGATTTCTCCTTACTGGCGCGCACTTAGGTGACCAAACCTCTCCTTGACAGAATTTTCTAGACATTTCCAATAATGATATCTAATAATATTATTCAAATAATATGAATTATTGATCTGATAATGGAAAATACTGTGCAGTGACAATTATTGAAACAACAATAATATAAAATATTAACGTAGCAATTATTGAATCAATAAAATAAAATATTGAACAGTAACTACTGTAACAATTATTGAGTAGTGCCTTCTTACGTAAGGATCAATAATTCAAAATACTGTGCAATATCGTATTTCTTGTAACGACCACACGACATCGTATTTTTAACCACCAGGTATTCCAACCGTGTTAATGGTAACAATTACATCGTTATTTATAAAAACTCATACTTTGTCATTTTCCTTCATCCAACCGTTTTCCGTTATGGGGCCCACAAATGGTTGCGCTGTCGTACGAATATTCCCCGATAACAAGAATATTCCACGACCAAATGAATATTCCCCGACAGAAATGAATATTTTATAACCACTTGCTTATTTTGTAAAATTTGCAAATTTCACCCATAACCAAAATATTATATCAAATTAACATCTTATTAATTTAGAATAATGAATAGAGGTAAATTCAATTTTATTTATAATAAGTTGGGGTCTTACAACCTCCCCTCCTTATAAAATTTCATCCTCAAAATTGACGTACGTACCTAGTGTTTCAAAAAGGTGAGGGTACCTCGCTTTTTTTTTTTCAATACCAACTCCCAGGTCATTTCCTCAATATCATGGTTCCTCCATAAAACTTTAACTTGTGGTATAATCTTGGTGCGTAGGACATGCTCTTTCCTATCCAAGATCTTAACAGGTACCTCCTCGTATGCTAAATCTTTGGCTATCTCGTTTGGTTCTAACTCAATAATGTGGTTCGGGTCTTTCACATATTTATGAAGCATAGATATGTGAAAAACATTATAAACACGAGATATGTTTTGAGGTAACGCGAGTCTATATGCCACATTTCCTACTCGGTCAAGAATCTGAAATGGACCAATAAATTATGGATTGAGCTTTTCTCTCTTCCCGAATCTTGTAACTCCCTTCCATGGAGCAACACGTAACAATACATGATCCACAATATTAAATTCCACGTCCTTTCGATGAAGACCAGCATAATTCTTTTGTCGATCCTGTGAGGTTTGAATACATTGTCGAATTATTTGGATCTTTTTTGTAGTCATGCGTACCAATTCCGGTCCCAACAAATTTGCTTCACCCACCTCGTCCCAGCATACTGGAGAATGACACTTTCGTCCATACAACGCCTCAAATGGAGCCATGCCTATACTTGTTTGATAACTGTTGTTGTAGGAGAATTCTACCAATGGTAAATACTTATCCCAACTCCCTTTGAAGTCTAGGACACAGAGTCTTAATAGATCTTCAAGAGTTTGAATAGTCCTCTCTGATTGTCCATCCATTTGAGGATGGTATGCCGAACTGAATCGTAAATTCGTACCCATAGCTTTCTGCAAGCTAACCCAAAATCATGAAGTGAATCTTGGATCACGATCTAAAACTATGGATACTAGCATGCCATGCAATCTCACAATCTCATTCACGTATATACGAGCAAGACGTTTAAGGGAATAAGTTTCTCGTATAGGTAAGAAATGAGCAGACTTGGTTAATCTTTCAACAATAACCCAAATCGCATCTATGCCTTGAGAAACCTTGAGAAGACCTATAACGAATTCCATGCTAATGTGTTCCCACTTCCATTTCAGAATATCAAATGGTTGCAATGGACCCTTTGGCACTTGATGCTCCGCCTTTACACGTTGACAAGTTAAACATCTCGAGATAAACTTCGCGATCTCTCTCTTCATATTGTTCCACCAAAATGTATGTCGAAGATCATGATACATTTTGGTACTCCTAGGATGGATTGCAAATGGGGTATTGTGTGCCTCCATCATGATTCTATGCTTCAAGTCAGAATCGTTAGGAACACAAAGTCTAGAGTTAACTCGAAGTATTCCTTCTTCATCGATTCTTGCTTCCGGAATAGCACCTTCTTGCACTTTCTTCTTCATACGCATCAGCCCCAGGTCTCGTAGCTTGAACGCAGCTTTAACTTTGTCGATTAAAGTCGATTCTACTCGTATATTTGCCATCATCATGTGGGTCCCTGGAGTCTTTAATTCTATCTTCATCCTTTGCAAGTCATACAAAATGGGCCTTTGCGTTGACAATATCGCACTCGTACCCACATATGATCTTCTACTGAATGCGTTAGCTACTACGTTCGCTTTTCTAGGATGGTATTGAATAGTATGGTCGTAATCTTTCAACAGCTCGAGCCAACGTCGTTGCCGCATGTTGAGTTCCTTTTGGGTGAAGAAATATTTGAGGCTTTTATGATCCGTATAAATCTTCACTTTCTCCCCATACAGGTAGTGTCTCCAGATTTTTAACGCTGAACGATCACGCTAACTCCAGATTATGAGTAGGATAATTCCTCTCATATTCTTTGAGTTGTCGCGAGGCATAGGCTATGACTTTTCCATGTTGCATGAGAACACATCCTAACCCTTTGCCTGAAGCATCATTGTAGATAACAAATCCATCCAAACCAGATGGTATTATTGTCAGAACAGGTGCCGAAATGAGTCTCCTCTTGAGCTCTTGGAAACTCTTCTTGCATTCCTCTCCATATGAATTTTATATCTTTCCGAGTCAGCTGAGTTAACGGATTAGCGATTCGAGAAAATCCTTCAACGAATCTTCGATAATAACCAGCTTAGCCCAGAAAGCTACGTACTTTGTCACCAACTTCTGCTGCTCCCAACTTTGGATTGCTTTAATCTTTGTCGGGTCAACAGATACTCCATGTTTTGACACCACGTGCCCAAGGAATGCTACTTCCTTAAGCTAGAATTCACATTTCTTCAGCTTGGCATATAGCTTGTTGTCACGAAGCCTTTGAAGTACCAGCTTTAAATGGTGCTCATAATCTTCACGGCTTTTGGAATAGATGAGGATGTCAACAATAAAGACTACAACGAATTGATCCAAATATTCCTTGAATACTCGGTTCATCATATCCATGAAAGCAGCATGAGCATTAGTCAATCCAAAAGACATGATTAAGAATTCATAATGCCCGTACCGAGTTCTGAAGGCAGTCTTTGGAATATCCTCAGTTTTAATCTTCAGCTGATGATATCTAGAACAAAGATTGATTTTTGAAAAGAATTGTGCTCCTTGCAACTGGTCAAACAGGTCATCAATGCGAGGTAGCGGATACCTATTCTTGATGGTGACATGGTTCAATTCTCGGTAGTCAATACAAAGTCGCAAACTCCCGTCTTTCTTCTTTACGAATAAAATAGGAGCACCCCAAGGAGACGTACTAGGACGAATGAAATTGATGTCTAATAACTCCTGCAATTGGACCTTTAACTCCTGAAGTTCAATAGGAGCCATTCGATATGGGGTTTTAGAAGTGGGTTTTATACCCGATTCAAGGTCAATAAAGAATTCAACTTCACGTACTGGGGGTAGACCAGGAAGTTCTTCAGGAAATACGTCAGGAAATTCACTAACAACAGAAATTTTATTCAAATTTGACGTGTCTTTATTCAAATCCATAACATGGGCTAAGAAAGCTTGACATCCGTTTTTCAATAAACGAATAGCTTTATGGTTGGATATGACAGTGATTGATTTTAGTTGTTTAGTTGCTTAAATTCGCATAACAGGTTGGTTAGGAATATGAAAACTAACAACCTTACGAAAGCAATCAATTTTAGCATGATGAGTGGTCAACCAATCAATCCCTAAAATCACATCAAAAGCAATTATCTTTAAAGAAATAAGATCAACAGGTAATGTGATGGTGCCAACTTGGATCAAATAAGATTTATAAACAGTGGATGTAATGAAAGTTTCTCCTAACGGAGTCTCCACAGATAGCTCAAAGTCTAATTTCTCCGGAGTCAAGTTTAAACGTTGAGAACAAGTAGGAGAGATAAATGAATGGGTAGAACCGGTATCTAGTAAGGTATAAACTTCACAAGAATTTATGACTAGCTTACCCGTGATCACCTCGTTCGGGTTCCTCACATTTTGGACAGTCACGACAAACGCTCTTCCAGGAACCGTTGACTTTGACTTTTCTGGGACAGCCTTTTAAGTCACCATCCCCACTGAACATGGTTTCGCTATAGTATAATCTCGAGCAATATGTCCTTCCTTTCCATAATTATAACATACCTTGAACTGTTGTGGGCAGTTTGGGCTGATATGTCCCTCTTTCCAGCATTTATAGCATATGACCGGTGGTCGTTCTCCTCCCTTAGAAACAGTTGCTGCTGGTGCTGACATCTTTACATTGTCGTTGTTGTACCTTCTCTTTTTAAAATCCCCTACCGAATCGCTTCTTCTATTATCATGGCCATGATTACCACCAGAGTGATTATCGTTTTTGTCTGTATTCCTTCCTCCCCGCTGGTTATCATTGCTCCGATGACTGCTGTCACTGGTCTGACCCTGAATGTTGTCCCTCGATTGAACGTACTCATTATCTTGCTCTAATAATTGAGCCATATTGACAACATCTGAATACAGAGAAAATTTATGAGAAATGAGATATTGACTTATATCGGGTTTCAGACCTCTCAGAAACATCCGCGTCATACGTTCCTCATTCTCCACCAAATGAGGTGCAAACCTAGATAACTCTGGGACACCGTCATGTTATTTTGTTCCAGTCTAATAAACTCCACTTTCTTCATACGATGAATACTTTCAGGAAAGTACTTGTCATTAAACAGTTTCTGAAATGTCTCCCAAGACATGCTGAGTGTAGCTGGATGGGTACGTTTCACAGATTCCCACCAGTAATCTGCCTCATTACGGAACATAAAAGTGGCGAATGGAATCTTCTGTTCCTCCGTGCATCCCAAGACATCGAATATCTTGGTAATTTGCTTGACCCACGTCTCCGCCTTAATCGGATCTGGCTTTCCCCAGAATTCTGGTGGTCCCAACTCTTTGAACTGCTTGGCTGTGACAAACCGCGCATTGCTATCATTTCCACCCGTATTCTGCACACAAGTCTCCCTCGTCTGATTTTGCATTAATTACAAAAAGCTCCTAAACATTCCATCATTCATCCTTTGCTCGGTAATGTTGTTTACAGGAGGAATATTGCCTTCCTGTGGCACGTTCTCCTGGTTTGTGACTAAAGGTTGATCCACAGTCTCATACACTCCATTGTTAACGTTCTCAGCAGCCATTCTTAAATACTGCCATAAAACAAGGGTTAATTAAACAAATTAACATATCACATAATGTAAGACCCCAACTTATTATAAATAAAATTGAATTTTCTCTATTCATTATTCTAAATTCATAAGGTGTTAATTTGATATAATACTTTGGTTATGGGTGAAATGTGAAAATTTTGCAAAATAAGTAAGTGGTTATAAAGTATTCATTGTTGTCGGGGAATATTCGTTTGGTCGTGGAATATTCTTGTTGTCGGGGAATATTCGTACGACAGCGCAGCCATTTGCGGGCCCCATAACGGAAAATAGTTGGATGAAGGAAAATGACAAAGTATGAGTTTTTATAAATAATGGCGTAATTGTTACCGTTAACACTGTTGGAATACATGGTGGTTAAAATACGATGTCTGGCGTGGTTCCATAGTAGCACACCAGTATTGCACGATATTGTTGAATTATTGATTAAATGCGTAAGAAGGCACTACTCAATAATTATTACAATGAATTCTTGCTTAATATTTTATTTTATTGATTCAATAATTGTTGCGTTGATATTTTATAATATTGTTGTTTCAATAATTGTCATTTGCACAAAGATATTTTCCATTATCAGATCAATAATTCATATTATTTGAATAATATTATTAGATAGCATTATTGGCAATGTCTAGAGAGTTCTGTCAAGGAGAGGTTTGGTCACCTAATTGCGCGCCAGTAAGGAGAAATCCTTATCGAAAAGCCCCCTCTTTCCTGTGAACGGTCTGGTTGTCATAATTATGATTCTATAATATTATTTATGAATAATTAATTATTGATTTATATGATAAGGAAATATTTATTTGATGTGGATATAAATGATGGATTTATTTATTTATGTGGTTATAAATGAAGGAATTAATGCTGAGGTATTTTATCAGTATTTTGTCGGAGTGGAGGTATTAAAAATCACCCGTTTGTGAATTTTGGATATTTTCTGTTTGGAATTTGGAAAAACTCAAATCTACAAAGTTTTAGAGAATTCGATTTCGTGTGGAATGGACATAAAATTCGTATTTTTTCTGATAAACGGGCTATTTTCTATGAATTACTGAAGTTTCGGAAAATAAAATAATTTTTATTAAATTATGGGTGGGACCCACTTGTGTTATAAACATGTGGGCTGCTGAGATTTTTCAAGAATGGCATGCTTGGCTTTTTCAAATGGTGGGTGGCGTAGAAAATTAAAAAGAAATAATATTATTTTATTATTTTAGTCTCCTATGGCGTTCTAGCATTTTCCTATAAATAGACGCTTAGGTTAGAATTGAAAATCACACCAGAAACAAGTTTTCTTTCTTACTAGATTATCGAGCGTATTTTTGTTAGTATTTTGAGACTTTGAGAGTTGCTGTTCAGTACAAGTTTCCTTCGACTTTATATCTGATATTCCGATCAGAAGTACCGTTATTTTGAGGTAAGGGATGCTATTTTATTTTCGTAATGATGTTCTTCTTTCAATATCATTATACCAAAATATGGGTATGGATTTTATTGTGGAATTTCTACCTTTTTGTGTCGGGGTTACTATTCACGTATACGACACTATTTACGAATACGACACTATTCACCAAAGATCTTTATTTTTGAATTCTGCTTCACAATTGGTTATTATGAAGTATTATTGATCTTGGATAAACTGTTATATGAATTCCTAATATTTGTCCTTCTGTCTCACTAGATTCGTTTTCTTTAAAATATTTTTCATCATCCTCAGTCTTAAATGATGATATTATTGAATATCTTTGGCCTGTAGTGCAAAGATGAATGATTAACTGATGAATATCTTTGGCTCGTAGTGCAAAGATGAACAGGTGTTGAGATGAACATGACCAACTGGTGATACAAATGAGTATCTTTGGCCTGTAGTACAAAGATGAATATTTGATTTAAGATGTATATTGATTGTTGTTACAGGGATAAAATATTGATGATAAACTTTTAAATCTTAGAAGATAGTAGAACTCATTCTCTACTTGACTCTTCTAATTGATTGCTGTTTCCGCTGCAGAATATTGATATAAAACTTGTTGTCTATTATATTCTATCAGATTTTTCCTTGTTGAGGACTAATGATAATTTGTTGTATATTATCTTAGTCATAATATCCTTTATTGGGCTAGTTGAGCTCACCCTTTTCCTTTTTGTTCCATTTTTCTTCTCAGGAGGTGAAAACATAGCAGGATCTAGTCGGGGTATGGAGTGATGGTTCTGGAAAGATGTTTTAGCAGTCGTCACTATTTCTGTAAAATAGTGTATGAATAATTGTTATGAGGACTTATTTGAGTGTTGATATTGTCTAGAAGACAATATTTGTATTTAAACTCACAGTATGTGTTGTCGTATTTTACATGACATTTGTATTATTGAAGTTGTAGTTTGCTTTCTGTACCATGTATTTGGCGACTCAGAATGGGTGTTGTATACCTATTTTGGGGGCATCACAGTTGGTATCAAAGCTTAGGGATACGGTCTCTGGCGGAGATCGGGGAATATAACTAGGAGGGGAGAGATGAGTAAATCCTTCGATAGTATGTCCTCTCTAAGCTTATTTGTTGGTCGGTCATAATATAGGGATATTATGTGATATGTTAATTTGTTTAATTAACCCTTGTTTTATGACAGTATTTAAGAATGGCTGCTGAGAACGTTAACCATTAGTGTATGAGACTGTGGAACAACCTTTAGTCACAAACCAGGAGAACGTGCAACAGGAAGGCAATATTCCTCATATAAACAACACTACCGAGCAAACGATGAATGATGGAATGTTTAGGAGCTTTTTGCAGTTCATGCAAAATCAGACGAGGGAGACTCGTGTACAAAATATGGGTGGAAATGATGGCAACGCGCGGTTTGTCACGACCAAGCAGTTCAAGGAGTTGGGACCACCAGATTTCTGAGGAAAGCCCGATCCGATTAAGGCGGAAACATAATATCCCTATATTATGACCGACCATCAAATAAATTTAGGTAGGACACACTAGCGAAGGATTTACTCGTCTCTCCCCTCCTAGTTCTAGTCTCACATCTCAGCCAGGGATCATATTCCAAAGCTTTGATACCAACTGTGACGCCCCTAAAATAGGTATATATCACCCATTTTGAGTCGCCAAATACATGGTACAGAGAACAACTACAACTTTATTATTACAATTGTCGTACAAAATACGACAACACATGCTGTGAGTTTAAATACAAATATTGTCTTTTAGACAATATCCACACCCAAATAAAGTCCTCATTACAATTATTGATGCAATATTTTACAAAATAGTGAGGACTACTAAAACAGCTATCTTGAATCATTATTCCATACCCCGCTGAAAAGAAAAATGGAACAAAAAGGAAAAGGGTGAGCTCAACTAGCCCAGTAAAGAATATTATGACTAAGATAATATACAACAAATTATCATTAGTCTTCAACAGGGAAAAATCTGATTGAATATAATAGACAACAAGTTTTAGATCAACAAATGCAGCGGAAACAACAATCCATTAGTAAAATATTGAACAGTAACTACTGTAACAATTATTGAGTAGTGCCTTCTTACGTAAGGATCAATAATTCAAAATATTGTGCAATACCGCGTGCTACTTTGCAACTACGCGTATTACTATATTTTAACCACCAGGTATTCCAACAGTGTTAACGGTAACAATTACGCCGTTATTTATAAAAACCCATACTTTGTCGTTTTCCTTCATCCAACCATTTTCCATTATGGGGCCCACAAATGGCTGCGCCGTCGTACGAATATTCCCCGACAACACGAATATTCCACGACCAAACGAATATTCCCGGCAGAAATGAATATTTTATAATCACTTGTTAATTTTGTAAAATTTGCACATTTCACCCATAACCAAAACATTATATCAAATTAACACCTTATTAACTTAGAATAATGAATAGAGGAAAATTCAATTTTATTTATAATAAGTTGGGGTCTTACACCATGGTCTGACTAGGACAAGTTCATACACTCATATAATTGTGGCAAGTTCTTGAACCCCTAGGTGTGGTAAGTTTGATGAACTGGGAATAGTTATGTGTGAATGGAGAATTATAACTTTTGTTTAAAGTCAGAGAATTACAACTTTTGTTTAAAGTTGTGGTGTTAATTTCGATATTATTTAAAAAGGAATAGTGCTATATATGTGTTAAGTGCTAAATGTATTGTGTGTTATTTGAATAAATATGCGATTATATGAGAAATTTTTAATTCTTATTATGTTATTAATAAGAATCTGTGTAGAGAAGGAGAATTAATGTAAGATTTTTATCAGATAATGCCGTCAAGGAAGGGAGATCTAAAGAGAAATATGGAAGAACAATTTTTGAATCTGAAGCAGGAAAATATGACGGTGACAGAATATTTTATCAAGTTCAATGAGTTAGCAAAATTTGTTCCACATCGAGTGGACACCGAGGAGCTTAAAGCACGATATTTTAGGAATGGATTGAAATCGTTGGTACTCGAGAAGTTAGATGTGCTGCGAATTAATTCATTTTCAACTTTATTGGAAAAAGCCATTATCGCTGAGGGAGAAATGGAAGCTGTGTTAAAGAATAGTCAAGAATAAAGAAAGGAGGCTGAAGGAAATAATATGATAGGTGCTAATGGAGGCAGGGATCTTAATAAACGTAAGAGGGATGGTGATGTTAATTCAGGAAATAATCCAAAAGAGAGTAGGAGGAAGGGTACGCCGTGTGTAGTTTGCGGGAAGCGTCATCAAGGAGGTTGTTTAAAAAAAAAGGAGTCTGTTTCAACTGTGGCCATGAGGGACACATGTCTCCCGAGTGTCCCATTCCGAAGAGGGTACAAGGTTGTTTTGCGTGTGTATCAACCGATCATCTGGTCCGGAATTGTCCGAAGAGAAATGCGGGGAAGGGAAATGCCAACAAGGGACCCGATAACAGTACCTTAGCGATTCGAGGACCTGCACAACCAAGAAGACCAACAACATTCACTTTTAGCATGACAGTTCCAAATGCCGCAGCTGCCCATAAAAAGGCGACATGTAACGAATTCGGTTAAAATTTAAATTACGCGAGAAATACGAGTTAGATATTGCTGTGATTTGTTTTCTTTTATACGATCCAAGTCACAGGTTAGAATTTGAGACACAAATTATATTGTGTTGTTAAGAATGAATTGATGATACAACTTTAAAAGATTGTAGAGAAAAAGAAAGTTGTGATTCCGAGGACGGAATCCTTTTAAGGAGGGGTGAATGTGATAACCCGGGATTTCGAATAATCCAAATTTTACGAATAAATATTTTTATTTATTTATTTAATATTGACTGTTAATATTGTACTGTGTATCTGTGATACGAGTCTCGAGAATTGGTCAATTTGTGTATTGACTGAGAAATTAGAGTAGAGTTGTGCTTAACAACTTTAGAAACCCTAACACTAATTTCTGGATAGGGATTGGATAGAAAATATAATTAAAATAATTATAGTGATAAGTACGTGTTTGTACCGTATAGAGATTTTGATCAAATGATTGATCGGATAAGGTTTAAAATTTATAAACCCTAATAAGAGATTAGAAACCCTAATCTCATGATTAGAAATCCTAACGTACAGTTAGAAACCCTAATCGTAAGTCGAGGTAACCCTAATTCTAAATTCAGGATTCCTAAACCCTAAATTAGGAAACCCAAATCCTAATTGGTAAGCTTAATGTGTTTATTAAACGTTGATTTAATTAGGAAACCCTAATTATAATTTAGAAATTTTAAAATTTCTAATTAAAACCTTAATTAGAAATTTTAGAAACTAAAGTTATAAAACCTAAGGATTGGAACCATAGGGTTAAACCCGGGATTTCGAATAATCCAAATTTTACGAATAAATATTTTTATTTATTTATTTATTTAATATTGACTGTTAATATTGTATTGTGTATCTGTGATACGAGTCTCGAGAATTGGTCAATTTGTGTATTGACTGAGAAATTAGAGTAGAGTTGTGCTTAACAGCTTTAGAAACCCTAACACTAATTTCTGGATAGGGATTGGATAGAAAATATAATTAAAATAATTATAGTGATAAGTACGTGTTTGTACTGTATAGAGATTTTGATCAAATGATTGATCGGATAAGGTTTAAAATTTATAAACCCTAATAAGAGATTAGAAACCCTAATCTCATGATTAGAAATCCTAACGTACAGTTAGAAACCCTAATCGTAAGTCGGGGAAACCCTAATTCTAAATTCAGGATTCCTAAACCCTAAATTAGGAAACCTAAATCCTAATTGGTAAGCTTAATGTGTTTATTAAACGTTGATTTAATTAGGAAACCCTAATTATAATTTAGAAATTTTAAAATTTCTAATTAAAACCCTAATTAGAAATTTTAGAAACTAAAGTTATAAAACCTAAGGATTGGAACCATAGGGTTAAACCCTAAGGGTTTGGACAATTACCTATAAGCCATTAAAATTACAAGAACAATAACCAAAATGCCCTTTATGGATTTTTTATTAGGTTACTTGTAAAATTTGATAAACCTTTAGTTGGTGACCAACTAAAGGCAGCCATTTGACTATTGTCTCAACCATAAACTGATCCAACATTGACACCTAGTCATTATAGGTACATTGTATCTAATTATAAGAGATAAAGAGAGAGAATGTCCATAAACTTAGTCATTTTTCTATCTTACTCTCCACCAACCCATTATCTCTCCTAACCTCCGAATTTTCTAAGTAAATCAGTCACTAGATAGCTTCCTAGAACACCAAGAACAGCTAATGAGATCTAAGATCAAAGCTTTGCATTAGAAAGGTATAAACCCTAGCTAGCCCTTTGATCTTGTATGCTTATAAAATTTTTTGTTTAAGTGTTTAATCAGGTGTTATATGATGTTTTTAGATGATCTATTTTGATCCATCATGGATCCATAACATCAAAATGCTTTAAAAAGATGATTTTTCAAAACTGTTCTCGAGCTATAAAGGTGGTCTGACAACCAAATGCCAGAAGCCACAGATCATTCTTTGTTAATGATCTTTGGTGTTTTATGTTTTTAAGTTGTAGTATGCCATGAGTACTTTATTCTGGAACAGGAATCTCAGTCGTTGAACGTCTAGATTTTAAGTTATAATCTATCAAAGTCGGTTGACCGACCATGACTGAGTACAATCTGGGTAACCCAGAAATGCTAAACCAGCGTTTGACAACATTTCTAAGCTTCTTGATCTGTCATGTTATAAGTGTTATGATGTTGTTGTGGTAACATATTTGTAGCCTGTTGTTTTTACTCTAGATCCATGGCCTTAGAACTCTTAAACAATCAACAGATAGATCATAACAAGTGGTCAAAGTAGGCCACTCGCACTGATTTTACATTTCTGGAATTTCCAGAAAAGGGTATGAACAAGCTTTCTAACAGCCTTTGACCGGCTCATAAATTATGATTCTGTTGTTGTTAAATCGATATGTTGCTTTGTGAATGTTCTATGACATAAGGACTTCATATATGAACCATTATATTACATGAATCATGACTGGAACTTATAGAAAATTAATCTTGAAAGTGTCCACTCGGACTGCTAGGTTTCTGGGAAAACCCAGAAACCGTCTGACAAGAACTTTCAAAGCTCAGATCTTGCATCTGAGTTGTTCTTGGACCAAGATGTTGGTTGTTAATGGTAGTATTACATACCTACTACAGAATTGATGCATAAACAATTCCAGAACATGATTGATTTGGGAACTAGGGCCGGTCAAATATGACCCCTTAATCACTGAGCTGTCAGTGTTCTTGAGGCTCAAGAGCACCAACAACGACGTTTAGTGTCGCTAAAGGGCTATATCGACGGTTTTAAATATTTTTATTTTCTGATTTTCTAGAATTATTTAAAAATAAAAAATAAATTATAAAAATTACCAAATATGGTAAAAATTATTTTAAATTATGAAAAATAATTTTTGACTATTTGGAATATTTTTCATTAATATTTATAATTATTTAGATATTAATGATATTTAATTTATTTAATTAGTGTATTAAATAAATTAGAGAAAAATGATTTAATATTATAAAAAATTATTTTAAATAAGAATAAAGTGTTTAAAAATATTTTGAGTTATTAAAAGTAACTTTTAATATTTTTAGTGAATTTTCATTAATAATTTAATATTAATGATATTAGATTTATTTAATTATTATATTAAATAAATGAGTTAAAAATGATTTAAATATTTTAAATGAGAATAAAGTGTTAGAAAATGTTTTAAATTATAAAATATAATTTTCAATATTTTTGGAGAATTCTCATTAATAAATTAATATTAATGATATTAGATGTATTTAATTATTATATTAAATAAATGAATTAAAAATGATTTTATTGATTTAAAAATCATTTAAAAATAATTTAAGTTATAATTAATGACTTATAATAATTGGATGATAATTTCATTAATATTTAAATATTAATGGTGATGATTTAAAAATAATTTTAATTATTTTAAAAAACATTTAAGTAGAATATTGATGATTTAAAAATATTTTAAGTTATTAATAATAACTTTAATATTTTGACAAGTATGTTATTAATATTTTTATATTATTAAATATTAATGATGATAAGATTATTTGATAATTAAATCATTTAAAAAGGATTTTAGTGTTTAAAAAATGATTAAAAATTATAATAATGGTTTATAAATTATTAAAAGCTTCCGAAAAATATTATAAATGATATATGACTTATCTAATGTAATATTGAAGCTTTGAAAATTAATTTAATTGACAATAACTGTGTTAATTGTCGGATAGGGTGACCAGAACACCGAGATGAGATCGAAGTCCAACCAGATCAAATTAGTTAGAATTGATAAGTGTTTATATAGGTTATGAACACTGATGTGACTATGTGGTAATGTGTCTAGGAGAAGATTGACTGTGAATTACAGTGTTATGTGTTATGAATTATTGTGCTAATTGTGAGACCAATATTGTGATTATAGGTCTTTTAAACGCAGATAAGTATTTTGTGTAGCTGTAATCAGTGGAGAAGGCAGGTTTTCTTAACTCAACCTTGAGTTAATACTTTTTAAATAATATAGTGGTTAATTATTGTTAATTATACCACGTCCAAGAATTTATTGTTGATTATTCGCAGTTAGTGTATGTTTAATAATTCAAATTGAATTGCTGATTCTGAAATATACTCGGAGAATAACTAGTGTTGGATATATACATCCGTAGAAGTTAATATTGACAATACAGATAATTCTTGTTTATTATCGAATTATGTTGAGAAATGTCTTAGCTAATTATTCTGGCTAGATGAACATTTGTTAGAATTTGATAGAAGCGAGAAGAGAATTCAATTGTTATTGACAGATCGATGCCAATTATTTCGGCTAGTTCGAGAAGTAAATAGAAATTGAAATCATAGTATTTCATTATTAAATCAAATCTTGATTCTGAGACTGAGAAGAACAACCTTTTATTATAAAAGGGGTAGGATTTTTGGTCGTATATTCGGCCATTGCGCGCATTCTAAATATTATGCATAATATAGGGTATAATAAAGCTGATCACTTGTTATACTTGCAGAGGGGTATGATTTAATCTTTATGGTTATCTGATATACCTGCGTATATATCAAAGTAAATCTTTAATAGATACCCGAGAAGAGAAGTTCTAGATCCTTTGTGATCACTCAGCATAAATCTGGAAAACATTCCACTTTGTTATTGCGTAAGAATTGATTCTTGATTATTCATTTGAATATCGTAGAAACTTTGAAAGCGTTGTACTCTTTCATTATCAGATTATTGTGTTGCATAGAATGTGAAAAGACTTGTTAATTATTAAAGCTTTGTTCAGCTATTTCAAAGTTCCCCGAACTTTGGTTTCATTATATCAAAATAGATAATCTGTTGTTCTGATTATTATACATTCTTTGTATGTCTTAACTTGCGGGGCAAATTTGTTGCTCACCCTTGCTAAATAAAACTTTTCAGCTAGGGATGAAGTGGCAAGAGGTGTTGTGAAGGATAAGGGAAAGGGCATAGTTATAAATTAATTATGAATAACATTATTATTATGTTGTATTTGTGAACTCTTTTTGTATTTCTAAAGGGTATGTTTGTAATGTTAAGGTTAGAGAACCTGAGACTAATGTATTAACTTTATAAGTTAATGTGGTGTAATATTCTATTCATCAATGAATGGGAAGTTAGATGCTTATTATATTGTGGATCGTGAACACCAAACATGGGGGTCAGGTAACCCGGATTTAGGGGTGTCACATGACCCTTAGCTCACTCTAAGAGGTTGGCCCTTCCTGAGCTACCTTAACCCAGAAGGAATGCTTAGTAAAGTTCATCTCAAGGACCAAGACTGTTAACGATCGTAGAGTAGAGATTAAAGAAAACTCAATGATCATGGAGCAACCTCAGCGATTGTAGAAGCAAACTCGATGATCGCAGTCTTCCCATAGGATACGCTAGTTGTAAGGAATAAGCATGTGAATGATATTCCTATTTACATATGATTTAATTATGATATATATGAATGAATATGCAAGTATGCTTGCATTAAAAAAAGATGTAAAGTCCTCTGATAGAGTATAGAAATATATGTACAAGGACTTAGAATGAATTGATCAAATGTGTTAGGTTGATCCTACATAAGCAGAACAACTTTGTAAAGTCCTTAAAAAGAAATGATGTATAAGGACTATAAACATAGAAAGATCAAACATGTTAGGTTGATCTTATGATGTAATAGATAGGCTTGTCTGATCGTCGAGCACTGCACCAGAAATTGTAGTCTGCCAGGAGAGTCAAGGATAACTCGAGAGCTATCAAGGCAGAATCGCAATCTGCAAGATAGTAGATCTCGGAGTTCGTAGACTTCCAGGAGAGACAAGGAAGGATCGTAGTGTGTTGAGTAAAGCTTCCTCGGAGCCGTAGACAGCTGAGGAAGTCATGTTTAGAATCGTAGAGACAGCTTGCATACGAGCCAACCGAGCATCTGCCAAAGTCAAGTCAAGAATCGTAGACTACACTCGGAGTCGTAGAGTCTACTAACGGCCAAGTCAAGGATCGTAGACTACACTCAAAATCGTAGAGTCTACTGATCGTATCAAAGGCAGAAATCGTAGTCGAGCAAGATCAGATGAAGACAACAAGAGAAATTGTAGTGTCAAGATCTGATCTCGGAGTCGTAGTGTCTGCATAGCCGAAGCTGAATCGTAGAGTGCAGAACTAAGACATCAACAGATGTGCTCACAAAGCCAAAGAAGAATCGTAGAGCAAACACGATTCTCAACAATTGAGCACTCCCAGAATATCCAAAGGAATGAAGCCTCTAGTTGGTACTGTAAGGATATATCTCACCTAAAGGAAGCCAGAGAGCACTCAACGAATGGCATGCAAGCTATTAGAAGATCTAATCATCAACTTAATCAGTATCCAGATTGAGTTGTGAAGCCATTCATGATAAAGTCTTCCACAAGATGATCATAAGAAGACTGCAGTAGCTGACTAAGAAAAATCAGCTTGTGCAGTAGCTGTCAAGTAGAAAGATGACAATGATCTTGGAAGTAACCAGGATCGTAGTGTTTTCCAAACGAAGAAGGAACTAATGGAGTATATACAAAGATACTGGTCTACCTTTGAAGATCAAGGCTAAAGTGATTAAGCATTGGGTCAGTCCATTGATGATAAGTGAACGGGAGATCACAAGGAGAAAGTGAGCTGGACACGCCACAAATCTGAAGTATCTTGTTATTCAGAAGGGGCCAGAGCAAGGAGTGAAGCCATTAGTATCTGAGAATAGTTAAGGCAAACAGAAGTGTTGAAGCACTGCACGAAAGAAGGAAGAGTTTTTTTCACTAGAGATTAAGTGAACACTCTTCAAGATCGTAGTGTTGACTCTACATGTCATTAAGCATCAGTTAATAAGACACTACGATCAGGTCCGAGAAGAAGTGCATTAGAATCGTTGAGTTTGAACAACTGAGGATTGAAGCATTGGCAACGGTTCAATCTGAAGGTTAACATTCAGACAAAAGCTTATTGAGAGTATCGATGCAAGGACAACCTCTGATCAAGAAATCAGAAGGGAGAAATAAAGTCGACGACCTACCCGAGACATCAAAGTAACATATCTGACGGGGTAGGTGAAACTGTAGACTGCAGTGTCAGAAAGTTAGAAAAAGATGTCATGTCACATTTACAGTCTGCACCAAATAACTCGAGATCTACGAAGCAATTTGAATAGCTTTTAACGGCCACTTTCCAACGGGAAGATTGGGAAGCAGTATATATAAACAGAGCTTCAAAGATCAAGAGGTGCTGATAATTGTTATGTTGCAAAAATCGTTGAGTTGGTGAAAGCTATTGTTGACTCTACGAGTTCCACCAAAGATCAAAAGCTAAAACTGAACAAGTGCAGAATCATGTCTACAAAACATTCAAGAAGGGTTCAGGGATTGCTAAGTACCAGACGAAGTCTACCAAAAGCACAGAAACATAGCCAATCCAAATGGTGATGGTGCACAGCTGATACCAGACGAAGATGAGCAGAAAATAATAAAGATCAGCTGCACCAAAGAAGATGTGGTCCAGACATGAAGCAGAAAGCAAAGAGGACCACACCAAGCTGCTAAGAACAAAGGATGTTCTGAGCTTAATGACATCTTAGCAGCTCTACACCACCAACAACAACAACTAAAACAAAAAGTTAGAGACAACAATGATGCATTGAGACTAGTATGTGGATTGACTGATGACCAAATCTCATGGGTCATAAATATATGAGATATTAAGTCAATGCGTACATGTTAGAGAATGATGTACTGGACAGACCCACCATGAGAATTCTACGTGGAACATTATGTAAAGTGTCATTAGCGATTCTCATAGTGACAATGATGTAATGGTCCTCCGACCTGAAATCACTATATTACTACACGGGAATTTATGTACTTTGATATCATCAAATATCACCTTTAATAGGGTGGACTATAAAGATGATTATTGGGTACATCATGAATCGTGTGAGGAATATGAGTGATCTAGATGGAATTTAACCTTCCTATATATTAGGGATGATATCCATAGGCTTCTTGATTGAGTAGGACTATGAAATGCATGGCCATGCTAAAATAGTGATTTGTTTCATATAGTCTACTCATTGATCAAGAAAACTCAGATTAAATTATGAAGAGTATGACACATTCCATGACTCGAGTTTAATCTAGGATATTAAGGTTAAAAGGATTAAATTACATTGAAACATTGGTCATGAAAAGGTTGCATCGAATCATCGATCTTATTATTACTTGGGTAGCAATGATGCATTACTAGATGCTGCTCACTGTTTATAATTTTATAATATGATTTTAAAATTATTGCCAACGTAATAATAACCTCTAGGGTCACACACATAGAACGTAATTTAAAAGGGAATAAATTTAAATTTTAAGGATTTAAATATATTAATATGATTAATAGTATTTAAATCACGAATTTAAATTAAAAGGAAAAATTGTATATATGTATATTAATTAAGTAAGACTTAATTAAGTTATATATATATATAAATTCAGATTTTATGAAATTAGGTTTTGATTAATTCCTTTTAACTACTATATATAGGATATATAGCAGTTACTTAGGGTTAGATCATATCTTAAAAAACCCTAGCCGCTCTTAGAGAGAGACTAGAGAGAAAACCTTTTGAAAATTACATTTCCTTTGGTGTGGCTAGTACAATGAAGTCCCTTTTGCAGCAAAATCGTTCGACGGCTTGCGGCGACGCTCGTGTGGATATCTTGAGAGCGCGGTTCTGATTGGATTGCGTAAAGGATTCAAAGCCATTTCAGAACCCTTTTATAATCGGTATAATATCTAAACCACTGGATTAATTTCTGTTTCGCATGGATCCTGTTTTGGGTTTCAGAATTGCCTTGATTATTTTCTATTTTCACTGCGTTTCTGTGTCGAAACCCTACAGTGGTATCAAAGCTACTTACGAAACGATTAATTCAGATTATGTGTTTTATTGTTTTCTATATATATGATATGTGATGTTACAATTTTACCGATCTAAATTGATTATATTGTTTTCGATATATATATGATATATGATCATACAATTTTATCAAACAGAAATTGAATATATAATATTCTGTATGTAAGCGTATTCTGGTATTATGAATATCAATGATAGATATGCATGTATATGATGTTTTGTTAATTGTATCTTATATGGCGTAATAATAGTATACAACTTATGTTCTAATTGGATTAGAAGTATGAAGATTCGGTTTAATATGATTAATTGAAACTGGACATATATGATATGTACCGGGTGTATTGTTATTATGATTGTTTTGGTGGATTAAATATATGATTTTGAAATTGTTTCAGAGATTCGTATGGAAAAATTCTGCAATACAGATAGTCGGACCACCGCCAGGGGGGAGACCCCCCCTTGGACCCCCCCATCGTAGCGCACGATGGTCGTGACCCCAATATGTTATATATAGTTTTTCTTTAATTATATATAAATTGTTATGTGCTTATTGTGATATGCATGGTGCACATTTATGGCCTTTTGACCCATAGGTTAGTGGTTTTTGGTTTTGAAATACGGCTTGCATGTCGTGTCTTTCTATAAATTCTGATGTAACATTCTCTTCTCATCAAAATCCCCTCAAATGTAACTCGAGGTTTCTTTATGTCATGTAATATTATGTAATCGATGAAGATGTCGAGATGGAGAACATGATGGAAAGATGATGATGGAGAGGAGACACATGTATGAGGAAGATCCAAGGGAGTTACTATTTTGAGATCTTTTACCACCTTAGATTTACCTTCAATATTTCATTAGCATGAAAAGATTGATATTGGATTGGGCCATAACTGTGACACATTTAATTTTGCACTTTATTTATGCTTGTATGCGATATGATATGATAAATAATGTGCATGCTTAATAAGATTAAAAATTGGTGAGATCTAAATTTATTTATAAAATCCCTCATTAAATTATTAAGTCTAAATCAGATGCCTTCCAATGAATAACACTCATCAAGACCTTGATCAATAGATGTAGGTTTGCCAAAGCAAAGTACCCTATTTATCTAGGTAAGATGCGATAGGATAATTGTGATATCTAAACTGTTAAAATCATTGGGTCTGACTTAACTAAGTTATCTCAATAGGATTGTGGACTTAGAGGCATAGAGTTTTGTAGGTACCATTAGATGGACTAGAAACAAATGTTGATACCAAACTATCCAAGAGTTATATATGATATAATTGACAAAAGGGTTGTCTATCTAAATAATTATGTTTTAAGAGATTAGCCAAAGCTAACTTAAGTCATAATGAAATATGGATCTTGGCTCACTAGAAAGATTTAATAAAAATGCTTTCCAAATTAATGGTGAGGGCTATTAATTTGAATAAAATAGTGGGAGATATATTTTGAATGTACTATTATCAAATTACATAATATCAACTCTGCAATTTGACTTATTATTTTGGCACTTATAAATTGTAGATAGCAATGGCAAACAACAACAACACAAGTAGTCTTTCACTACGATCAGTCCTTGAGAAGGACAAGCTAAGTGGAATTAATTTCCTTGACTGGCACAGGAACTTGAGGATTGTCCTCAAACAAGAGCGCAAGCTATATGTCCTTGATGGAACCATTCTCGCAAAGACTAAATATCCATCGCACCACGCATGAGCATAATGCTTACAAGAAGCATCAAGATGATGCTCTGGACGTGAGTTGTCTCATGCTAGCAACCATGAACACTGAGCTTCAGAAGCAACATGACTTGATGGATGCTTATGAGATGATCTAGCATCTCAAGAAATTGTTCGAAGGGCATGCTCGATAGGAGAGGTATGATACAAGCAAGGCGTTGTATCACTGCAAGATGGGTGAACGTGATCCAGTTGGTCCACATGTGCTAAAAATGATTGGGTATATTGAGTACCTTGGTAGGTTGGGTTTTCCTATCACTCCGGAAGCCCAAACTGATCTTGTTTTGCAATCCTTGAATAGTAGCTACTCTCCATTTGTTATGAATTATCTTATGAATGAAATTGAGAAACCCCTTACTAAGTTGTTGAGCATGTTAAGAACTGCTAAGAATAACATAAAAAAGGCAGGACCCGCTCCCATAATGATGGTGCAAAAGGGGAATGCTAAGGGAAAATGGAAAGGCAAGAAAAAGATAGGATCTAATTCTGGTACCAAACCTAATTCCAAAACCAAACAGGCTTTAAAACCTAAAGGTGGGGTGGCTAAAGAAGGTGATTGTCACTTTTGTGGAAAACCTGGACACTGGAAGAGAAATTGTCATGCTTATTTGCAGAAGTGAACAAAAAGAAAGGAAGTGTGACTTTTGATTCAGGTATATATGTTATAGAAGTCAATTTGTCTACTTCTACATCATGGGTTATTGGATACTGGATGTGGTTCTCACATTTGTGTTAATGTGCAGGAACTTCGAAGGAGTAGGACTTTGGCAAAAGGAGAGGTTGACCTACGAGTTGGGAATGGAGCAAAAGTTGCTGCACTGGCTGTAGGAACTTATCATTTACCTTTGCCCACTGGGCTAGTATTAGAATTAGAGGATTGTTATTATGTGCATGCTATAAGCAAAAACATTATTTCTGTTTCTTGTTTGGACAAGAAAGGTTTTTCATTTATAATTAAGAACAATCGTTATTCGTTTTACTTAAATGATATTTGCTATGGTGTTGCACAATTATTTAACGGTCTTTATATTCTTGATTTAGAAATGCCTATCTATAACATAAATACAAAACGATTTAAATCAAATGATTCAAATCCGACATATCTCTGGCACTGTCGTTTGGGCCATATAAATGAGAAACACATATCAAAACTCCATAAAGATGGATTTTTGGATTCATTTGATTTTGAATATGAAAAATGCGAATCTTGTTTATTAGTCAAGATAACTAAAGCCCCTTTCACTGGACACAGTGAACGGGCTAGCGATATATTGGGACTTATACATAGTGATGTATGTGGGCCCATGAGTTCATTAGCAAGAGGTAGGTTTTATTACTTCATTACATTTACTAACGACTTTAGTAGATATGGATATGTGTATCTTATGAGACACAAATCTGAATCCTTTGAAAAGTTCAAGAAATTCAAGAATGAAGTTCAAAACCAATTTGGCAAAAGCATAAAAGCCCTTCGATCCGATCGAGGAGGTGAATACTTAAGCCAAGACTTTGATGACCTTCTAAAGGAGTGTGGTATTATATCATAGCTCACTCCACCTGGAACACCACAATGGAATGGTGTATCTGAGAGGAGAAATCCCACCTTATTAGACATGGTACGATCAATGATGAGTCATGCAGATCTTCCAATAAGCTTCTGGGGTCATGCCCTAGAGACAACTGCATTCACACTTAACCGTGTTCCTACAAAGACGGTTCAGAAGACACCATATGAGATGTGGGCTGTGAAACGTCCTAGTATGTCATTCATGAAGATTTGGGGTTGCGAGGCATTTGTAAAACATCTGGATTCTGACAAGCTCGGACCCAAATTTGACAAATGTGTTTTTGTGGGATACCCAAAAGAAACAAAAGGGTATTATTTCTACAAACCTTCTGAGAATAAAGTGTTTGTTGCTCGAACTGGTATTTTTCTAGAAAGAGAATTTGTCTCTAAAGGAAACAGTGGGAGGAAAGTAGAACTCGAAGAAATTCGAGAACCACAAAATATCAATGAACCTGAGTTGAAACGTGAGCAGGAACCACAAGAAATTATGGAAAGTGAACCTGCTCAAATTACACAGGGAATTCGTAGACCTGGTAGGACACGCCAAGAGCTCGAGAGATATTATTATGGATATCTTGTGACTCAAAATGGCGATGTGATGCTCATAGATCAGGATGAGCTTGCTTCCTACCAAGAAGCTATGAATGGACCAGATTCTGAGAGATGGCTTAAAGCCATGAGATCTGAAATGGACTCCATGTATACTAACCAAGTATGGACTTTGGTTGATCCACCCGAAGGGGTAAAACCAATCGGGTGCAAGTGGGTTTTCAAGAAGAAAACCGACATGGATGGTAATGTACAAACCTACAAAGGCCGACTGGTAGCAAAATGTTACAAGCAAGTTCAAGGTGTTGACTATGATGAAACCTTCTCTCCAGTGGCAATGGTTAAATCCATCAGGATCTTACTTGCTATTGCAGCTTTTTATGATTACGAAATCTGGCAGATGGATGTCAAAACTGCTTTCCTTAACGGAAATTTCCTTGAGGATGTGTACATGACACAACCTGAGGGTTTTGTCAATCCAAAGGATGTTAGAAAGGTATGTAAGCTGTAGCGATCCATTTATGGATTGAAGCAAGCATCTCAGAGTTGGAATATTCGATTTGGTGAAGCAGTCAAAGAGTTTGGTTTTATTAAAAATGAAGATGAACCTTGTGTATATAAAGAAGGTTAGTGGGAGTCACATTGTATTCCTGATATTATATGTTGACGACATATTAATTATTGGGAATGACATTCCTTCATTACAGGCTGTAAAAACGTGGTAAAAAAATGTTTCTCCATGAAAGACTTAGGCGATACAACCTACATTTTAGGTACCAGGATCTATCGAGATAGATCGAGAAAAATGTTCGGCCTAAGTCAGAGTACATATATTGATAAAGTGCTGAAACGGTTCAGCATGCAAGAGGCAAAAAGAGGACACTTACCCATGACTCATGGTGTAAAGATCTCTAAGGCCCAATGTCCTAAATCACAAGATGATGAGGAGCGTATGAGAAAGATCCCTTATGCTTCGGCAATTGGATCTATCATGTATCCAATGATATGTATGTCCGGATGTCTCGTATGCTTTGAGCATGGCGAGCAGATACCAGTCAAATCTAGGTGAAGGTCACTGGACAACAGTCAAGAATATCCTCAAGTACCTAAAGAGGACTAAGGATTCATTCTTGGTATATGGAGGTGAAGACGAACTGGCAGTAAAGGGTTACACAGATGCTAGTTTCCAGACTGACAATGATGACTATAAGTCTCAGTCAGGTTTTGTGTTTTACCTTAATGGTGGTGCTTTAGAATCGGAAGAGTTCAAGCAAGAGACAAAGAGTCGATTCTACAACAGAGGCTGAGTATATTGTTGCTTCTAGTGCAGCCAAGGAGGCTGTATGGATTAAAAAGTTCATCACTGAACTTGGTGTTGTTCCAACCATTGCTGATCTAGTTGCTCTATACTGTGATAATAATGGAGCCATTGCATAGGCTAAGGAACCCAGATCTCACCAACGATCCAAGCATATACTTAGGCGGTACCATCTCATCTGTGAAATCATTGATAGAGGAGATGTACATATAGGAAGAGTGCCAACAGATGATAATGTTGAAGATCCACTGACCAAGGCTTGTCACAGTAGAAGCACGAAGGTCACACTAGTTCCATGGGTTTTAGATACACGAGTGATTAGCTCTAGTGCAAGTGGGAGACTATTAGAGTTTATGCCCTAGAGGCCGATTATTTGATATAATTGCTTAACATTTTGATATTATATTTGAATGAATAAATGAATGATTTTATTATGATTTTATTTACTGCGTTATATATAAATGTTAACATAATAAAATTCCTTAGAATAGTGATACAAATTATATAGTTTCAAGTATGTGACTTGAACATGAGATTATATAATTTCAATTAGTATCATTGTTCTTAAATGTCCCTAGTCGAGTATCATTGTTGATGGGACAACAATGATGCATTGAGACTAGTATGTGGATTGACTGATGACCAAATCTCATGGGTCATAAATATATGAGATATTAAGTCAATGCATAGGTACATGTTAGAGAATGATGTACTGGACATACCCACCATGAGAATTCTACGTGGAACATTATGCAAAGTGTCATTAGTGATTCTTATAGTGACAATGATGTAATGGTCCTCCGACCTGAAATCACTATATTACTACACGGGAATTTATGTACTTTGATATCATCAAATGTCACCTTTAATAGGGTGGACTATAAAGATGATTATTGGGTACATCATGAATCGTGTGAGGAATATGAGTGATCTAGATGAAATTTAACCTTCCTATATATTAGGGATGATATCCATAGGCCGCTTGATTGAGTAGGACTATGAAATGCATGGCCATGCTCAAATAGTGATTTGTTTCATATAGTTTACTCATTGATCAAGAAAACTTAGATTAAATTATGAAGAGTATGACACATTCCATGACTCGAGTTTAATCTAGGATATTAAGGTTAAAAGGATTAAATTACATTGAAACATTGGTCACGAAAAGGTTACATCGAATCATCGATCTTATTATTACTTGGGTAGCAGTGATGCATTGCTAGATGTCATTTCAACGCTTTATAATTTTATAATATGATTTTAAAATTATTGCCAACGTAATAATAACCTATAGGGTCACACACGTAACGTAATTTAAAAGGGAATAAATTTAAATTTTAAGGATTTAAATATATTAATATGATTAAGAGTATTTAAATCACGAATTTAAATTAAAAGGAAAAATTGTATATATGTATATTAATTAAGTAAGACTTAATTAAGTTATATATATATAAATTCGGATTTTATGAAATTAGGTTTTGATTAATTCCTTTTAACTACTATATATAGGATATATAGCAGCTACTTAGGGTTAGATCATATCTTAAAAAACCCCAGCCGCTCTTAGAGAGAGACTAGAGAGAAAACCTTTTGAAAATTGTATTCCTTTGGTGGCTAGTACTGGAAGTCCCTTTATTGCAGAATCGTTCGACGGTTCGTGCGACGTTCGTGTGGATACCGTAGAGGCGCGATTCTGATTGGATGCGTAAAGGATTCGAGGCCGTTTCAGAACTCTTTCATAATCGGTATAATATCTAAACCACTAAATTAATTTCTGTTTCGCATGGATCCTGTTTTGGGTTTCAGAATTGCCTTGATTATTTTCTATTTTCACTGCGTTTCTGTGTCGAAACCCTACAATATACACCTGGAGCTGCTCAGATTGGTCCATGTTCTTGATTGCCATATCAACAAGACCAATCCTTGCTTGAGGTCAATCTTGTTGTCTGGAGACCAGGCTAGAAAGCTCAAGAGATATCAATAGAAAAGAATCAAACATTCACCAGCCTAAAAAGATGAAAAGGCCATACATGCTAAGTAATGCTTATCCAGAGAAGAAAGAAGAACTTCTCAAACATGTGTCTGGCCAACCTAAAGCTGTATGTAAACCTTGTGAACTCAAGGATGTCAAAGAACTAAAGATGCTGATATTCTCTTAGTTTACATCTTCAAGACCACGACTGATTGATTGAAGGTCAACTGGAGCAACTAGCTATCAGGAGAAATTAAGAAACTATGCACATCAATGTCTAAACTCAGTATATCTAAGATAAATGACTGTTATGAAACTGATAGCAAAAAGGTACGATTCCTTACTAATATAAATATGTTCATCATACTTGTACCTCCCTTATGAACTATAACAGTATTCCTTCAAGGAATCATAATCTACCTAAAAAGGTGAAGAGATAAAGTACACTAATGGTGAAAACTCAAATGTCTATAAACTTTCTCTCCATCCAAGTTTTAGGTTGAAGATAACAACTTGAAAGAAACCTGAAGTGGGTTTTAAGAGAATCACAGGTCGAATGAATGTGAAGTAATCTTTGCTGATGGGTTAATGTGTATGTACACCCTATTATCTAGGTGTTTAATAACATACAAAGTATGATTAACTCTACAAGAGAATCTTGGAGATTCATAGAAATTGATTACCTCCATGAATCAACCAGATACTAATAAATCGTAGAGTTGATTCTCACTCTGTGAACATTTAAACCCTACGAACATAACCTAACAAATGATGAAACCATCAAATAAAAAGAGTGTTTTGTTAAAATGACAGATTTCACACAGTCATCACCATGCATCTCAAAATGTATTAGCTAAATAAATTATATGCATGAATACGACTGATGGTGATCAATATGATGATTATCCGAATATATGAGGAACATGGGTTTAGAAAACTAACCTAGCAGGACCCATTTAATCATGGGTACCAAAAATTAGAAATGTATAACCTGCAGGTACTTGGTCTATCTAACCACACTAAGGAATGCTAAAGCAAAAGACTTCAGTCAAGAAGATTCAACCAGCAGAATGCTTAGGACTGTTTAGAAATAATTTTGGCCAAAATTCTTACATGTCAAAGTCTGTCCTTGAAGACCTGCAGAGCTAATCTAAATGAAGCTCAAGTGGCTGCTAACCCTTATATGAAAGCAGGCCACTCAACTAAAGATGAAAAAGGTCTTAGACGCTCAAGCATACAAAAATTGTCCTCAAGGAAGCCCACATCAGAGGACCATCGAGCATCAAACATGAGGAACTTATTACGAGAGCAAAACTTCACGTGCACAAGCTGACAAGGAAGACTACGTTCGTAGTGCTGTCAAAGGAACGAAGAATTATCAACTCTGAAGATTTAATGACTTCAGCCATAAGGAGATATGCAGGGATGCTTCCCAATATACATGAAGGAAAAGAATCACACCTCACTGAAAAGACAACATCAACCATGGGGAGCGGTGGATCATTAAGGAACAACATCATCGAAATATTCTATGAAGCAATGTACCAACCCATGTAGTCCCAAAACTTTGTGGCTGATGAACCAAATGAAGATCCATAGTCAGTAGTAACGTCTCAAAATGTACTACTGATAACCTATCAGCCACCCAACCCAAAATCGTGGAGTGCCTACAATCAAACATCTGATCGTAGTATAACAGCAGGAGGACACCACGATTACAGCAAATACAAATTGTCTAAAGTTGATAGAGAACCTCCCCACAAGAAAAGGTCAAATGAGATATTAGTGAAAATTACTCCTAAAGTACTTCATCTGGAAAGCGCCTTAGCTCACTCTAAGAGGTTGGCCATTCCTGAGCTACCTTAACCCAGAAGGATTGCTTAGTCAAGTTCATCTCAAGGACCAAGACAGTCAATGATCGCAGAGTAGAGTTTGAGACAACTCAACTATCGTGATGTAACCTCAACGATCGTAGTGCAACCTTAGCAATCGTAGAAACAGACTCAACGATCGCAGTCTTACAAGAGGCTACACTTAACTCACGAGGAGCTAGAAGAATAGGACAATTACCCAACCATTCAAATTGTGAGGAGATAAGTTCGAATGCTGGTTGGAAAGATGTCTTGCTAAAGAGAAGTACCCAAGGCTTCATGAAGCAAATCTGTGACTTAATCATGAAAATTCAAAATGAGAGGAATTGCCAAAACCATCCACTGCAACATCTCTCAAAAGTTGATCGTTGAGTTAACTAAGGAAAATGTAGAGTCCATAGCTGTCTTATCATGCTACTCTACGAACCCAAGAAGTCAACGATCAATCCACGTCAATCAAACGTCTACTCTTCTAAAAGAGACATCTAACTGAAAAGTTAATGGGGAGTTATAGCTCGTTACTGGGCATCGTGTAACCAATAGCTAGTTGACACGTCATAGCGTATGCAGTGTAAGAAGAAATTGCCATAAAGACAAATTCAAAATCTGCAAACAGTTACCAGAACCCATTGAACCTCTCTCCCTCCCTTTTTCAAACCCTGGAATCCTCTTCGAAGCCAAACCAATCAAACTTCCAGAGCCCAAATCACATTTAGATAAATCTCTCCGAACCACATACCATATACCTTGAACTCCTCAAATGGCAGAATGGAAAGTTATAACGGGTATTCAACTCGGCTTTACAAAGTTTGAAGAATCAGAGACAAAGTTCAAGGGCATTGTAGACACTTGAAATTTTCTGCACTCCTATTACTAACATTACAGGAGGGTAGATTTGTCTTTTGGAGATAACCCTGAAAGATAGCTTACATCCATTCCGGATACTACCGAAAGTTCAGTTCCAACCCGAAACACAAACCGAGAACATCATCTCAACCCGGAACACACACCGGGAATGTCATTTCCAATCTCGGAGATAACCCCGAGGTTTGCAAGATCAAAAGACCAACAACAACACCGGAGAGGACAGTTCTATCTCGGCGATAACACCGCGACGCTCAGTTCCAGCCCCAGAGACAACACTGGGAGTAGCAACCCCATCCTTGGTGATAGCCTCAAGGGATGCCATTGCAGTTCCAGCGATAACCCCGAAAATGCTTATTTCAAACACATGCAATCAGCTTTAACACCAGACATCCTGTCGAGGCACACACACCTTAGACCCAGAGTTAACAACGGGCATACAGGAATACCCACAGATGACAGTGAGACATGCAAACAAGCAGCAGTCCAATTTCGAATGTAACCCTGAGCAATGTCTGCTTTCTGCTTAAACCGGCGATAACCCCGGTGAGGAGTCACCATGTCATCTTACTGTTTCAACAAGATGATATCGCGGTATACCAACAAGTAGTCCAATCTCAGCTGTAACCTTGAGCAACGTCTACTTTCAACTCAAACCGACAATAACCCCGGTGAGGAGTCAAACGTCATCTTATTCCTTTGACAATGGCACGTCGTCTCAACACTTCATACATACATCCCACAATGTCCCACAAGAACCGAGGATTGACAATCCCGAGTGACTATTACGTGTGACAGTACTTTGGATAGAATTTGAAGCTTGAAGACCATGGGCATAGACCCCTCTTCCTGACTTCGTACAACCTCTAATCCATGTCATTGCGTAACTCTCGACACAAGCGGTTCGAAGAAGGTCAGATATACCTCGTTCGGATGCTCAGATTGAAGTTCTGCAAGTTCAAGCAGACATTACAGTGCATGAGTGCACGTACTATGAGACGACGAGACCCGCAAGGCTTGGATGCATCACGACCAGCCGCAGGTGTACCTGCAGCCTTCCATCTATATATACAAGCCTTGGGGTCAGCCATTTGAGAAGAGGAGAGAGGGAAAAAGTTGAGGAAGCCCTGTCCATTTTACTCTGCATACACATCTTTTGAGTGTTTCCTCACTTTTAAACACTTGTTAGCTCACATATAACTATCTTTTATCCGGCGGGAGCTGAGTGTTTATCCATTTAAAGTCATAGAAGTCTACTTTGGCAGCCCACTGTAAGCCTTCTTACATTATATAAAGCCTTCTTCTCATATAGCACACACTGTTATACACATTGAGAGTCGTGTTGTGTGCATTTTCCCGAACTTCGGTCCGTGGTTTTCATTTCCGTCTGTATATATATACCTATATATATGTATATATTTCATATATGGACTAACATTATCGAGTTATGCCTCGATTGAGCCTGAACTTGATGCGAGCGTTTAATTGCTTTTATATATATATATATATATATATATATATATATATATATATACTTATATATATAAGTGTTGTCAGACATATCTGATGAGCCTGAATTTACATCCGGTGCGTTTACTCACTTATATATATATATACATATATATAATTGGGGCAAAGGTGCAAAAAAACCCCTGATGTTTACACGGATGTCCCACTTCCACCCTAAACTAATTTTTTTTTTTTTCAAAAAGTACCCTTAACGTTATATTTTTGGGTCGCATCACTTTGGCGTTATGCAATTTTTTTTAAAAGCGGAACTTTTTTTTAAAAGCTTTTTTAAAAAAATAAATTTTTTAAAAACGACTTTTTAAAAAAAAAAATTTTTAAAATAGATTTTTTAAAAAATAGACTTTTTAAAAGCGATTTTTTAAAAAAAAAACAGAATTTTTAAAAATGCTTCTTTTTAAAAAAACATTTTTTAAAAACATTTTTAAAAAAAATAGAATTTTTTAAAAAAGCGAAACTTTTTAAAAGCAATTTTTTAAAAATAGATTTTTTTTAAAAAATAGATTTTTTTAAAATGACTTTTTTAAAAAAAACAGAATTTTTAAAAATAGAATTTAAAAAAAAAAACAGAACTTTTTAAAAGCAGTTTTTTAAAAAAATAATTTTTTAAAAACAACTTTTTTAAAAAACAAAATTTTAAAAACAAATTTTTTAAAAACAAATTTTTTAAAAAAACAGAACTTTTTTAAATCAGTTTTTTTAAAAAAATAGAATTTTTAAAAACAGATTTTTTAAAAAATAGACTTTTTAAAAGCGATTTTTTAAAAAAAACAGAATTTTTAAAACAGCTTCTTTTTAAAAAACATTATTTTTAAAAAAATAGAATTTTTTGAAAAAAAGCGAACTTTTTAAAAGCAATTTTTAAAAAAAATAGATTTTTTAAAAAAGCTTTTTTTAAAAAAAAAATTTAAAAAAAACAGAACTTTTTAAAAACAGTTCTTTTAAAAAAAACAGTATTTTTAAAATAGATTTTCTTTTAAAAAAGAATTTTTAAAAATAGAATTTTTTTAAACAAACTTTTTAAAAAACAGAACTTTTTAAAAGAAGATTTTTTTTAAAAAAGCAAATTTTAAAAAAACATATTTTTTTTTAAAAAGGTAATTTTTAAAAAACAGTTTTTTTTTTTAAAAAAGAATTTTAGTATAATAGAATTTTTAAAAAACAGACTTTTTAAAAAAAAAGAAATTTTAAAAAAAAACAGATTTTAGTATTTTTTAAATTTATTTTTTAGTATTTTTGTATTTTTTTTAAAATGTATTTGATGTAAATATATTATGTTTTGAATTTTAGTATTTTGATTAAATGATGTAAATATGTTATGCTTTTTTTATTTTGAATTTTAGTATTTTTTGTTTTGATTAAATGATATATATTGTTTTATTTAAAAATTTTATTATATTTAAGCATGCCATGTCATCAAATTTTAACTTGCTTATCTTTTCTTAACTGGCGAGTGTAACGACCCAAAAATGTTAATGTTAAGGGTACTTTTGGAAAAAAAATTAGTTTAGGGTGGAAGTGGGATATCCGTGTAAACATTAGGGGTTTTTTTGCACCTTTGCCCATATATAATTGCTGTCGAACATATCCGATGAGCCCGGATTCACATCCAAAGGTTTCTTTATATATATATATATATATATATATATATATATATATATATATATATATATATATATATATATATATCTCTCTCGAACTGAGTTCACTTCGTTGGCCTTTTACATTTTTATTTACATTCCGTCCTACACCTGAGTTTACTTATGTGGCGATTGATCGCTTTTACGACTTTCTTTACATTTTGTCCCTTTGGAGTTTACTTCATATGCGGTTGATCATGTTCATATATATATATATATATATATATATATATATATATATATATATATATATATTTATCGCTTTTATATATTTACATTTTCGATCCCCATGGAGTTGCTTCGTGGTGGTTGATCATGTATAGATATATATATATTTACTGACTTATATATATATATATATATATATATATATATATATATATATATATATATATATATATATATAACTTTATCGCTTTCCATACAAATTGCAGATTATGTGAGCTTTAGGAATCATGTGATCACGGTGTTCAAGATATCTTGAATCTAGATTCTGTTCCCATGATGGATATTTTCCGGGCAGGTATGGCAGTAACATACATTATTTTACAAAGGTTCTGAATTTCCTTGGATGGTCATTACGCCCATGAGGAGTTCTACGATCATTCAGATATTATTTTTCTCGAGAATGCTTCGCATCTCGAAAATAAAAGCAAATAAGCCGAACATTTAATAATAAAATAGAAGTATTAAAAGGTCTCAATTCCTATTGAGCACAGGGTTTGAAAAACCTCTTTTACAAAACTTCATTGCTAAATCTTGGTTAAAACTGAATTTTTCTATAAAATTCAAACCTTGTGTATATAGGTGCGAACGAGGCCTCGCACTACTTTCAAATAATTGCACATTGATCCACACACACACACACACACACATTTCATATAATAACTTCTTTGAAGAGTGGCGGTCACCGTGGTAACATGGATGTCTGGGGGTGCCTAACACCTTCCCTTCGCATAATCAAGCCCCCGGACCCAAAATGAATCTCGGTTTCACAGACCCGTCTAGCAGTGCCGAATCACTAGGTCAATGTGCAAACCTTTTTCGGTTGCGTTGGTGCAACCAGTTAAATACACCAACTGGCGACTCTTAAAGTCAAATCGTCGACATTATACATGTCAGACCTTTTTCACTTGTTTTTTCAAAAAAATCTCACATTAATATGAGAACACCAAAGAACAAGTAACGAAAAGGGACACTCAAAAATCCCGACGTCGACAGGTGGCGACTCTGCTGGGGACTCTAGTAAGTGGGCTTAAGCAGCTATTACAAGCTTTTCAAAATTATTATATACTTGTGTGTGAATGTTGCATTTACATTTATGATGAATGTGTACGAATGCATATTAATTAGTGCTTCGCACATGTCATCATTTTGCATAAACGGTGAGACACGTTGTATGTGAATGTATGTTGTGTGGTCCCTCCACCAGGAGGCTATCCTGTCGGTGTTTGATTATTGGACTTATGGGAAGAATGATTCCCCGGGGCTCAGGAAAGGCACCACTCAGATTTGCTCCAATTGAAAGACCGGATTAACTTCCCGTCGAGTAGATTTCGATGATCTGGGAACCTTTATGCCGAAAAGCCGCGATTGTAACCCTAAAATAGGTCAGCCTCTGATAAACCAAACGCGGAGGAAAGTCTCTTCATTCTTTCCATTTTCAATTACTTATAAAAGCATTTACTTGTACTTTATTCCATGTTCATCCATATGTAATGGAAAAAATGAAGAATATATGTGCATGCATGACATGTTATCAATTAACAATCGATTTTGCAGAACAAAATTCCTAAACGGACATGTTATGATAGCATTTGCATTACCCTAAGACTAAACTAAGTAAGTCTTTTGTAGGGAAGCAATTGGGCCTGTTACCCGCTCAAAATAAAAAAAAATTCATGAGAGCTATAACCAATCATGTCTTCTTGACCCGGTCTAATCTTTGTTTCCCGAGAAGAATTTGATGGATTGAGTAAAAAATCCACAGACTTAGTCATTTGTTCTACTTGAAAGAATTGCACCATCTACTCTCGAGTGCGAAGATACCTACACATACGTAATCCTCTACATAAGGAGGAGTTCAAGGTGCGGAAAAATAATTCCGAACTTGATTGATACAACCAACAAAGACCCTGAAAACACCCATCTCAAAGGAGATCCAGACACCGATGATATCAGGAAGAAGGTCCTTCAAATGGAGGAAACTATTCGTGTTCTCAAAGGGATTGGAACACATGACAGTGTTTCATATACAGAGCTTTGCATATTTCGTGGTGTTCATTATCCAGAGAAATTCAAGACCCCTGATTTTGAGAAATATGACGGATGAGGGGATCCCTATACACATTTAAAAGTGTTCATTGGAGAGCTTGGGTCTTTCGCAGAAAATGAAAAGCTCCGAATGCAGCTGTTTCAGAAAAGTCTGACTGGAGAAGCCCGTTCGTGGTATACTTGATTAGACAACTCTAAGATCCATAGCTGGGAAGAGCTGGCTCACGCCTTCCTCACTCAATACAATTTTCAATCTCAGATGGCTCATGACCGGTACCAAATTACCAAGGTCAAGAAATAGTCTAATGAGCCATTTAGAGAGTACGCTCAAAGGTGGAGGCGCCTTGTTGCTCAAGTTATTCCTTCCATGACAGAATCAGAAATGGTCATGACTTTCATAGATGTACAGGAAGCTCTTTTCTATGAAAGAGTTTTAGCTGGTATTGGCAAACCATTCTCTGAAATGATCAAGCACGGAGAAATGGCTGAAATGGGATTGAAGTACGGTAAAATTCAAGACCTAGCCGCTCTTAAAGATGTTGTTGAGCACATCCAGTTCGGATCTTATGGAAACAACCCCCGGAGGGTCCATAAGAAGAAAGAGGAGGATGTTTCCTTGATACTATAAGGACAAAAAGGCAATCCAAGCATGCCTATGCAGAGGAGAAACTACTCCCCTTTTCCAGCACAATCTTCAAACCCTCCATTGCCTAAAAGTGGAGAAGTAAAGCGACCTCTGATGTTCACACCCTTAGGGGATTCGCTCGAGAATATTCTTGCTCTTCTGACTGCTCAGAAGAAAATTACACATCTTCTTCCACCAGCCAACCCTAATGGGAGGGGTTTTAATGTTACTCGGAAGTGTGCTTATCATGTCGGGGCACCCGAACATGATACTCAAGATTGTTGGGCCTTGAAACATAAGATTCAGGATCTGATAGAAAACGGTGAGTTCGTGGTCACCAAACAAGATCTACCTCATGTGCAAGACAACCCTCTTCCTTAACACAAAAAAGAAGAGGTCAACATGATCAGTTGGAGCACTGTACAAGGTTCCAATTCTAACGGCGAATCATCCCAACCCATCAAAGACGGTGTTGACAAATGGGATTATGCAAAGTTCCAGCTTACCATGGAATGAAAGATGAGAACTCTTTGTAAACAAATTAAGCAATTGGCAGAACTGGTGACCCACCATCATCAAGTCACACGCCAATTAATTAGGCAGGAGCATGCCTATCTCCTTCCATTTGTTATGAATGCTCCATCAACACCTTCAGAAAGCGAAGCTATGGAGGATAAGGTTGCAAAGCGAGAAAGTGCTAAAGCCTGTTAGGATTTTACCAATCAAAGGGAATTCACATATTTGGGCCAATCCATGGAGGAGATACTTCAAATGTTGATGAATGAAGGAAGAATTACATTCCTTCTCCCTCCAATCAATCCCCGATCAGGACGGTTCAATCCTGACGAAATATGTCAATATAATTCACATTCTCGCGGTCACAGCACAGAAGAATGCTGGGCACTCCTCCATCTCATTCAGAATATTATTGATAGCGGTGTCCTGCAAATAGCAAATGATTACACTGTGCAACTTAAGGGTGGGAGTGCATGTCCTACCAAATGGAAGGGATCAGTAGCAGTTATATCCGAAGTGGATGATGAGACAATCAAAGTATTTCCCATACAACCAATTCAACTCAAAGGAGCTGACAATCCTTTGAAAGTGGCCCCACCTGAGCCAATTCCTTTACTCTTCAGACCACAACATCCTGTTGTCAGCTTACACAAAGTTCCATGGAATTATAGAGAAGCTGAAAGGTCCACGTCTCATACTACTGCTATAGTGTTGAAGGAAAATCCACTGTACCTTCCTCAACGGGTTATCAAACCTGCTTGCGAAGCAAAGGGGAAGTTGCCCATGGAGAAGATTGAAAAATTCCTCCGTACTATGGGCCACAATAAAGCCAAAGTGGTTTTAAGCTTGCGAGAAGCTCCACACTAGATTTCGATACTGGATTTGGTTTTCTCTTCTGAAGATCATCGGAAGATCTTGTTGAAGGTTTTAGAAGAAGCCTACTTGCCAAAATTAGTGGATGTAGAAAAATTTCAACATTTGGTTGATCACATTTTCAACAACAATGTGATATCCTTCACTGATGACGACATACCTCCCGAAGGGACCGGTCATTGTAAGCCATTGCACATTGCAGCTTTGTCTTCTGGGTACATGCTAGCAGGAGTATTGATAGGTAGAGGCTCATCTCTAAATATCCGTCCTTATGCCACCTTGGTGAAGATGAATATCAATCTCAAGCGGATCCAAAGCAGCCATACGATTATTAAAGCTTTTGATGGATCCCAACAAAATGCCGTCGAAAAGATTGAATTGCCAATTGAGATTGGTCCAAATACATTCAATGTATCATTCCACGTCCTCAAGATAGACTCAGGATACAACCTGCTATTGGGGAGACCATGGATACACATGGTTGGAGTCGTTCCCTCCACACTACATCAACAGCTCAAATACATTATCAACAACAGTCTAGTCACTATCAACGCTGAGCCAGATTGTCCTGAACAAGGAACTCTACCAATTATCAGCTTCAATTCAGAAGTTGAATCGGCCAGTTTCCATACTCTGGAAGTGAGTAACACGCAATACGATGCTATTGGAGCGCCACTTCCCGTACCCAAGATTTCTGCCGAGGTTATGTCGGCCACTCAAGAATTGATGTTATTGGGTCATCAACTTGGACAAAGGCTTAGTAAAGATGAGCAGGGTATTAAGCACCCTGTCCAAATGTCCAGTCAAATCGGAATAGTCGGACTAGGCTATTCTGCCAGTTCCAATCATAGGAATCCTCACAAGCACAAGAAGGTTCCTCAAGCTTTCGCCGCACGGCGATTTTCTATACCTTTACCTCATGAGTTAATGCAATCTCCAGTAAAGGTGCCAGCCCATGTTATGGCTATGCTGTTTCCTAAATCAGTGCCAATCAAAGCAAAAGAGGTGCTAATTCCTGATTCCAAAGCGGAAGGAAAGGAACAGAAACATAAACATGACCTTGCCTTGATGATGGCAGGCATCCGCGTCATTGTTCATGATGAACATACAAACAGATACACCCCAGACGATGATTGCCCATATGTCATGGTTATCATTCGGGAGAAGGAAGACAATGACGATCCTTCCATCACTGCAGTCCATCAGGACTTTTCCCTCGACAATTGGAGCAGCACTCCATGCATTGGTCGACGAGGGTAAAATGGGCGTAAAAAAACCCTCTCGCCTCAGTAGATAACTTTAATTGCTTGCTTTCCTTTACAATCTTAGCAGCTATTTTTATCAAGTACATGCTAACACTTTTGTCTGATCGAACAGTTGCATATATTAAGTGAAAGCATCTTTTGTTTCAGGACTCTGAATTTAGATGTGCCTGTACTTGCTGATGAGGTGCCTTCTCTCCACAAGGTCTGTAACTTTGATGCAAAGTTGGACTCAGACTTGATGGACATCCAAGAGGACATTGAGACACCTTAAGAGATTAAGGAATGGGTCACAGACAAACCCAAACCCAATCTTGATCAAACCACTTCTTTCAATCTTGGAACCTTAGACAACCCTAAGCTTATCCAAATTGGTTCAGACCTTACCACAAATCAACGGAATGACATGGTTGCACTGTTAACCCAATTCCAAGATGTGTTTGCATGGTCTCATGAAGACATGGTGGGTTTGTCCACTGACATTGTTCTTCATCACCTTCCCATTAAAGAAGGATTCAAGCCAGTCAGGCAAAAGCTCAGGCGATTGAAACCTGAGTGGAGTTTAAAGGTTAAAGAAGAAATTGTGAAGCAATTTCAAGATGGCATCATCATGGTGTCTACATATCCGGAGTGGATATCCAACATTGTTCCCGTGCCTAAACCAGGGGGAAAGGTGCAAGTCTGTGTGGATTATTTGGATTTAAATAAAGCTTGCCTTAAAGATAGCTTTCCTGTACCCTTTATCCACATTCTTATTGACAATACTGCTCAATACGGCATGTACTCCTTTGCTGATTGCTTTGCGGTGTACCATCAGATTATGGTTGCTGAGGAAGATCGTGAGAAAACTATTTTCATCACGCCTTGGGGAACCTTTTGCTACAGACGGTTGTTGTGACGCCCCTAAAATAGGTATACATCACCCATCTTGAGTCGCCAAATAAATGGTACAGAATACAAATATAATCTTAAATATACAACAAGAGCTGTGAGTTTTAATACAAATATTGTCTTCTAGACAATATCCACTCTTAGAATAAGTCCTCATTACAATTATTATCACACTATTTTATTGAATAGTGAGGACTACTAATGCTATCATCTGGACCATCACTCCGTTCCCTGACTAGTCCCTGCTACGTTCTCATTTCCTGAAGAGAATAGTGAAAGAAAGGGTGAGCTCAACTAGCCCAGTAAGAAATAATATGACTAAGATAATGCAGGATAAATTATCATTAGCCTTCAACAATGTTAAACTGATAAAATACAATAGACATCAAGTTTAACTGCAGCGGAATAAGCAATCCATTAAAAGAGTCAAGTAGAGAATAAAATCTACTATCTTTTATGATTTAAAACGTTTTTTCATCATTTTTATTCTTTGAGACTCGACAATAAATAATCCACATCATCCCCCTTTTACGACCAAGGATATTCATTAGTATCACGACCACAAATTATCCATGCACTATGGGCCAAGGATATTCGTGTATTCACCAATGGTCATGATCATGCCAACAACTGTCCATCAATGCACTACGGGCCAATGAGGACTTTTACCACATCATTTGTAACATTACGGTCATGATTATACCGAATAATCCCTGGTCATAATCATACCAAGTCCATCTATGCACTACAGGCCACAGATGACTTTCAAAAATATAAACATGAGGATGATGACAATGATATAAGTATTCAATAAAACAAGTTCAAGAATTAGTTTATCCAGGAACTAATAACGTCCAAATTATCAACATGATACTTCTTTATAGAGTAAAATTCAAGAATGCTCAGAAGAATATTTCCATGAAAAGATACTGGATGAAGTGCAAATATCAAGGATATTCCACTAATTTCATGAAGTATAGAAGTCAAAACTTTAACCAACTGAGTATAATAAAGAATGAAATAACAAAAGAAATCATCAGGCATGTGATAGATCGCACATGCAGGTTATTCCAACAGAATAGTAAATACGAGAACCGTGTCCCATGTAAAACACACGTGATGTGGATATTCCAATGAATAATAAAGATGGAACCAGTCCCACAAAACACACATCTGAGGATATTCCAATGTAATAATAAAGATTTTAACCAGTCCCACAGAAACGCATGATGTGGATATTCCAATGTAATAATAAAGATTGGAATAATGTAAGAATTTCACCAAGTATAGGGTAGCTCACGATATCTGAGTTATTCAATGAATAATAAATAATGGAATAACAGAAGAATTTCACCAAGTATAGGGTAGACCGCGTATACTGGTTATTCCAATAGAATAATAAATAATGGAATAACAGGAGTTCTATTCATGAATACAAAAGAAATAATACCCCTTACCTTATAAAGAAGAAACTGGATATAGAAGTAGTGAAGTAGCAGAATACTCTTCTTCTTTCGCTCTATAATTTCTCTCTCTAGAGTTTCAGTGAATTCGTAAGAAATAATGAAGGAATGAGCTTCTATTTATAGGAGAATGGATTGAATAGTAACTAATTCATGAACGGTCCATATTAATTTACTTTTAAACGGACGGTCCATATTAAAACTTAAAGCAACAGTCCATACTGATTCACTATTAAAACTTTAAACCAGTGATCCATATTGATTTACTATTAAAACTTTAAACCAGTGATCCATATTGATTTCCTATTATAAATTCAACCAACGGTCTGAAAAATTAGCACATCTCCTCATGGAATAATATTGTACCCAAAAATAATTTGGATCGAAAAGAAATATATTGTTCGGGTGAATAGTAACTCGTGAATAGTAACTCATGAATAGTAACTCATGAATAGTAATTTGTGAATAGTAATACGTGAATAGTAACTTGTGAATAGTACTACGACACAAAAAATATCCCGAATACCCGATTGAACAATATAACCTCCAGACATCAATTATCATCGGAATAAATGTCGATTTCTATTAACACAAATAATCCCAACACAATGAAACTATCAAATTCATCTTTAATCAACACGAACTTATTCATCATTAATATTATAACTCACAATATTTAACAACCAGGTTGTTCCCAAAAAAGAGGGGGCTTTCCAATAAGGATTTCTCCCTATTGGCGCGTAATTAGGTGACCAAACCTCTCCTTGACAGAACTTCTTGACATTGTAAATATTGCAATTTAATAATATGAATAACTTTGTCGTCTCAATTATTGATTTAATAATATAACATATAATGCAGATGATACTGTGACAATAATCGAATCAATAATATGAGAGATATGATGCAGCAATTACTGTTGCAATAATTGAGTATAACTGAGTGATTTCTCACGTAAGCATCAATAATCAATACCGTGTGCTACTATGCAACCACGCGTATTACTGTATTTTTACTACCGAGTAGTTCAACAGTATTAACGGTAAAACTTCCGCCGTTATTTTCATAAAAATATTTTTGTCGTTTTCTCAATCCGACAATAATTCTATTGTGGGGTCCACCAATGATTGCGCCGTTGTACGAATATTCCCCGACCAATCGAATATAATACAACAACTTGCATACTTTGCAAAATTTATAAATACTACCCACAATTATAACATTATCTCAAATCCACACCATAATATTCAAAAAAATATTTCGAGAAAATTAAATCTTTATTCGTAAAATTTGGGATTTTATAGTTGTCATTCGGCCTCATCCACTCTGGGGCAACCTATCAGCGAGTTATGATGGCTTTTTTCCACGATCTAATGCACAAGGAGATAGAGATCTATGTGGATGACATTATTGTCAAATCCCGGAAGGAGGAGGACCACTTAGACCATCTCACAAAACTTTTCAACAGGTTGTGTAAGTATAACTTGAAGTTGAATCCCGCCAAGTGCGCCTTTGGTATTAAGTCAGGCAAGTTGCTAGGTTTCCTAGTCAGCCACAAAGGGATTGAACTGGATCCTACCAAAATCCAGGCCATCAAAGAAATGTCCATTCCTCAGACAGAGAAGGAAATACGGAGATTTTTGGGAAGGATCAATTTCATTAGCAGATTCATTTCTAAACTCACAGCAACCTGTGAGCCTATCTTCAAGCTGTTAAGGAAGAACTCCTCCATGAAATGGAACGATGAGTGTCAGAAAGCCTTCCTTACCATTAAAGAAAAATTGATTAACGCTCCTATTTTGGTACCTCCCAGGGATGATGTTCCCCTGTTCATGTACCTGTCCATAAATGACAATGCTATGGGCTGTATGCTGGGGGAAAAAGACAATAGAGGCCAAGAACAAGCTATCTATTACCTCAACAAAAGATTCAGCATCAGTGAACACAAGTACACTCTGATTGAGAAGACTTGTTGTGCTTTAGCATGGGCTTCCATGAGGTTACATCATTACCTCCATGATCACACAACCCATCTCATATCCCGAATGGATCCTCTCAAGTATGTGTTTGGCAAGCCCATACTGAATCTTCGACTGTCCAGATGGCAGTTGATCTTACAGCAATTTGACATCGTCTACGTGATGCAAAAGTCTGTCAAAGGTCAAGGAATTGCGGATCAACTAGCCGCCGCACCTGCAGAGGATTACAAGCCCTTAGAAACATACTTTCCCGACGAAGGGGTAATGACAATTCAGATACAACATCAGTACAATACATGCTGTACATGGAGAATGTATTTTGATGGAGCTGTTAATTCAGAAGGCTCCGGAGCTGGAGCAGTTCTAATATCTGCAATGGGGGAGCAGTATCCCGTCACCGTCAAATTGCAGTTTGTCAGCACCAACAACACAGCTGAGTATGAAGGCTGTATCGTGGGGCTAAAACTTGCCCGTTCAATGGGCATCAGGTGGTTAACTGTCTTTGGGGATTCCGAATTGGTAATCAAACAATCCACATGAATCTATCAAACCAAAGAATTGCATTTGCTGCCTTACCATCGGCAAGTTTTACAGATGACTTTGGAGTTCGAAGAAATCTCCTTTCTACACATTCCTCGTAATAGGAATGATTTTGCAGATGCATTAGCAACGTTGGCTTCCTTGGTTTACATACCGGACAAGGAAAACATGCCAAACATCACGTTTTCTCTACAAACAGCCCTAGTCTATGGGAATTACGTTGGAGAAGTATCGGATGAGCTACCTCCCATCCACAATCCTTGGTATCAGCACATCAAGGAGTATCTACGAGATGGATCTACACCCGCTAAGGCGAACCTAACTGAGAAGAGGCGGATTCATCGACTTGCTATGAAATTCTACCTGAGCGGAGATGCACTCTACAAAAGAGATGCATGATTAGGTCTCCTCAGATGTCTGGATAAAGACCAAGCTCAGAGACTCATGGATGAGATCCATGGTAGAGTATGCGGCCTCACATGAGCGGACCCCTACTTGTTAAGAAAATTCTCAGAACAAGGCATTATTGGCTTACACTCAAAGCTGACTGTGATGATCATGTCAAGAGGTGCCATCAATGCCAGATTCATGGGAATGCTATCCATGCCCATCCAAGGGAACTCTACAATATGAGTTCGCATGGCCCTTCTCAATGTGGGGAATAGACGTGATCGGGCCCATCGAGCCCAAAGCCAGTAATGGACATCGATTTATATTCACCATGATCGACTACTTCACCAAATGGGTAGAAGCAGCTTACTTCCCCAGGGTTACTAAAGAAGTTATCATTGCTTTCATTAGAAACAATGTCATCTGTCGTTATGGACAACCAGAGGTCATTGTGTCAGACAATGCTAAGAACCTCAACAACAAAATGATGGAGGAGTTATGCAGAAAATTCCACATCAAACATCTCAACTCAGTCATCTACCATCCAAAGATGAATGGTGCTGTTGAAGCGGCTAATAAAAACATCAAAAAGATTATGCAGAAAATGTCCGCCAATCACAAAGGATGGCCTGACCTCTTGCCTCTGACTTTATTAGCCTACAGAACTTCCATGCATACTTCCACTGGGGCAAACCCCTACTCATTAGTCTATGGGATGGAAGCAGTGCTCCCCATAGAATCGTAGTATTGATGGATGCTCAGTTGGATGAAGACCAATGGGTACAAGACATGTATCACCAATTGTCTCTGATAGACGAAAGGCGATCCGCGACTATCTTCCATGGTCAGTTATATCAGCAAAGGATCGTACGATCCTACAACAGAAAAGTCTAACAACGGCAATTCAAACAACATGACTTGGTTTTGAAAAAGATCATTGACCACCAAGATCAGTCTAAGGGAAAATTCGCTCCTAACTGGGAAGGCCCATTTGTTGTCAAGGAAGTATTGACAGGAGGTGCTCTCAGATTGCAGGAAATTGATGGCGATGAATTTCCACAGCTTATCAACTTGGACACTGTGAAACGGTACTATGTCTGAAGTTACCATCAAACAAATATCCTGGTTTTGATCATCAAATCACCAGTCATTCCGGTTTTGAACCCTTTCACCCTTTTACATACTCTTATGCCCCTCAAGGAAACATACACTTCAAGCCAGCAGCCTGGTTTTACTTCAATTCAAACCTTCCATACAATTTCGGTTATCTTGAAGACGGGATTGAACCTTTCTCAATTTCAATTATCCTAAAGATGGGATTGAACCTTTCTCAATTTCGGTTATCCTGAAGACGGGATTGAACCTTTGACACCTGCAGTTTATCCTGAAGATGAGATTAAACTTTTTCACACCTACAGTTTATCCTGAAGACAGGATCAAACTTTTTCCATACTTGTAGTTTATCCCCATTATGGGATTAAACTTTCTTCTCCCCGTAGTATAGCCTGCACATGGGATTCAAGTTTCTCTTCAGCTGCGATTTGTTTTGAGGGGCGAACTACGTCGACCTGATCTCCCACACTCCCGGGGGTACATAGGCAACCATATTCTATATGGCCCGGTCGCAACAACAAAAACATTTATGCCCTTTCTTCACAAAAACAACAAAAACAACAAAAATACTTCTACACCCATCCGCCTTCCGTATTCAGCGTTGAACCTCCTACAATAGGTTCAAACTACGCAGACTTGATCTCCTCTTCAATAGGAGTACGTAGGCAGCCATTCATGGTGTAGTCTAACCCCTACCAGAACAACATATTTGTCACACGGTATTGGGATCTACCTTCAATTTGCCCTATTTCATCGGTTTCAGATCAAAGGGATGGAATTACCCAACTTCTTTTCACAAATAGAAGATTCGGTGACCATCTAAGCTGCGATCGTGCCTCAAAGAGCAATACCAACCCATAAGAGATGGAATTAACTAGGCTTCTCACAAATAGAAGTACTGGCGATCATCTGTGGTGCGGTCAATCTCAGAGAGGAAGAAACAACCATCCTCTCCACTTTTCCATACAGATACCAGTCCCAAGACACCAAAGATGGTAGGGATTTACAGAAATCAATGATCCGTTCTAAGAGATCTTGCGACGTCTCAATGTCCATCTATCAAGGATAAGTTCAGAATGTATTAAGATCACAAGGCCCTAGAGAAACAGGCAAACATCAAGCAAGTATCAAGGTATAACTAAAAGGGAAGTGAATCAAAATATATTTCCCTACCATATATAATACTGTTTGATATATACATCTGTGCTGTACATGACAAAATGGCTAAGCTAGTCTGTGCAGGAAAATACAAAGCTATCTACAGAGCTGTGAGTATGCGGACTATCAGATCTATCATAGCATCACTCTCTGACGACGGAGGAAACACTGCAAGCTCCTGCCCAAGGGTATCTACACGAGCTAGCAGATCAGAGGCTAACTTCATGGTGGCATAGTGCTCATCAATGTAAGCACTCATGTCGGTAAGACTGACAGTCATCTGAGATCTAATGGAAGCGCTATCTGCAATGGCCACATCCCTAGCAGATAAGGTGGCATCCCGCTCCCCGATCAATGCATCTCTGGTTGATCTAGCCTCATCCCTCTCTAACAGAGCGGTATAGAGCATCAAGAGTTGTCAACATCGCGGCCCTAGCTTGATCTCTATCATAGGTCATCAGATGTAAGCTATGCTCCAAATGCTGTGCCGAATACTGAGTATTAGTGGCACTAGGGGTGGGAGAATCCATCACAAATGCTGGCAGCCTAGCAGTCAAATCATCGGTGGGAATAACAGCCTCCTCCATAGGCTCCTCATCGTCGGAATCAGTCCCCTGCACTGTGGATACTGCCGCAGCCAATGTAGTCTCTGTCTCCATCCATGCGGAATACTCTGTAGAACAACTTGGATGACTGATAGAAAACTTAGCCAGCTCTCGCTGATCCCAACAGGCATACAACCTGGATCTGTCCTCCGCTGATAAACGGTGAGAAGCGAAGCGCTGACCCACTGCCCCCTCATATGGATGAAAATCTTGAAACTGGTCAAACTAACACATCACGGCTAATGGGTGGTAAGTGATCATGCCCCTCAATCCAGCCAGAGGGAGGTAATCCATGCCCAGAGCATGAGTAATGAAGCTGTAGGGTGAGCTAAGCCCTGAACACGGTAATGTGGCAAACGGGTCCCTAATCCCTGGCAGGAAAGCTGACCACGATGCAGCATCTGTACACTCTGTAGGCTGAAAGGAGTATGACATGGCTATCTCCTGGGTGAAACAAAACCCCTGCCGTCTAAATGTGCCAATCGGTCTCAAGTGTGACATAAACCACACATACAGCTTGACTGAGCTACCTGTAAACACTCCTGCCGGATAAGTGCATCAGTATGTATTTGACCTCAAAGTCTCTGCGATGATCATCGGTACAATGGTACGATCCTCCCTGAGAGCTCTCACTACCATAATGACGCCGATATCCAGCTCATCCATGTACCGCTGCGTGAAGATGTATAACAATATGTATAAAAGCAGTACATCCACTCTGGCTGAATGCCAATGATCCTCTAGCGTGGTGAAATCCCCAGAATGCCGTGCATAGCTATCCTCAGAGCCAAACCTATCAAACTGGAAACACTGGGATATCACGTGGCCGGATGTAATCTCGTCCTGGACCACTCTACGTCTTAATCCGGTGAGGGTCATGAACTGTCTACTCATGTCTCCAATAGCCATATGCACGCAAGGTTTATCCCATGGCAGCATCATCAACTGTGTATATTCCAAAGTAGGAGTCAACTCCTGGGTCCCAAATCGGAATACCTGTCTGTCCGATACCTAGTGCTCTAGCATGCCCTCTACAAATCCTGGAGGAACTTGAAACATCAACAGGGTTATAGTTTGCTGCAGCAAATCATCTACGATCACCATGTCTGATGGTGATATACTATCATACCATGAATGCATACCATCTACCACCACAAATGGTGGTGTATGATCAATACGGCTAACTGTCGAAGAAGACATCTATACGGGTCATGTCATAAGACCATCCAGGGGTCAATGCTGAATATCTCTGGACATACATACATATGCATAACATAATAACATGCATGATACAATAGATGGCAATATGATATAGGGAATGGAAAACTGTACATACATTCCTAAGTATATCTTCATCTAATACATCTCTGTACAGCTAAAATACAAGGAAATGGGGGCGAAGCTACCCAACATACAACAGAGGCCTATCAAAAGATATAGCGAGAATGGGGCAAAGCTACCCAGCAGCTAACAGAGGCCTATCAAAAGAGATAGCGAGAAATACATCAAAAAAAGTCAAGAGTATCGATATCTACATCATCAATTCGGTCCACCTGATGTAGATCCTCCTGAGTCACTGGATCTCTATCTACAGGGATGTCAGGCTGATACAAGGGAGGATCTGCGCTGGCAAAACCATATGGGTCACCTGAGGGACCAGCGCCAGAGCTGGAAGGATCAAAAGTATCTACCTCTGCAGGATCTCTGCCCAAATGCCGAATGAAAAGATGTGACTAGTCCAGCTGCCGAGTCAATCTATCAATCTGTGTCACATGAGTCGGATCTTTGACACAGGCTAGCTAATCCGTCATCATCACAGATCTTGAAACCATATCCCCTATAAACTGTGGCGCGGGTCTGAGCTCCAATCGTCACGAGGATCCACCAATCTTTGGAACATCTCCTGAGAACAGGGGACCTCTGACAATGTAAAATCGTTAATCCCCATCAATGGGATTTCAATGACGGGTGTCTGCGAAACAGGCCAATAACGCCTGGCAGGAGGCAAGATCGGCATACGGATCTCTCCTGTAGTGCTCCTAATAACACGCTCTCCTAAATAGAGCTCCCATCCTCCATCTGTGAAGAGAGGAATCCTGCGGTGGAAATGACATACTCTGCTCCAGTCGGGTACCCATCCTCAAATCCAACTCCCAAATGCTCTCCAGAGTAGGGAATCCATGTGATGACATCGGCTATCAATAGCTCTAGCTGTAGGCGACAATGAGTGAAACCCTCAGCAACAGGGACCTCCGCCAGTATGGAATGATGCCATCTCTGTCCTCGTGGGTAGGTGTCTAAACCTAACATGCTCACAAGACGCAAACAAGGAAGCCTCTCATAGGCCCAAAACTGCCAACACAAAGGCAAACATCTGCTGTCAGTCAACACTCGTAACCTATACATGGGAAAAGACAAGAGAAACACTCACCAGCAGAAATGGGTAGAATCCTAACCATGCCTCGGTCAAGCCCTGCGATCGCATGCGCATTCCCTTGAGGAAGTAGGCAAAGGTGTAGGAACCCCAATCATACCCAGTCCACGTGTCAAGTGGCACTGATCAAAGCGAAGGACACCGTAGAAGAGTTATCTGCTATGAAGCAGCCCCTAATGATCATCAGGAACAATCACCAGAGAATGCGATCCCTGACTCTCACATCATCGGGTATGGGCTCACTCAACAACCCGCTCATAGCATCCACGCTCAAAGGACCCGTATGAACAGTCCTTCCCTTGAGCGCCTCCGCCAGAACTTCCAACAAGGATCTGACGGCAGTAGGGGTGCTATCCGCCGTGCAAGGCACCGGCTCCCCTCCAAACTCCATACCTGTGATAAACCGCCAATCCATCGGCGTCATCATCACCTCACAGTCCAGCAAATGGAGTGACTGAGTCTGGTGAAACCACCGCTCAGACAATGCCCTGAGGTAACCCCAAGGACAACGACGGGGTAGAATGGAGAAGAACCTCTTGAATCCCTAGCCATGGACGATCGCTCTGTAGTCATCATGCAAGGCCTGATACATAGAGTGGATGCTAAACCAGTTCCCTCGAGGCTGTGTGAAGTCGGGAACCTACATCAAATGCAGATCAACATCAGACTCCTTGACTCCTCATCAATAGGAAATAAAGAAGATTAAAGATCTAACTTTATACCTCATTTGCGTGCAGGTATACTGAAGGATGCCTACTCAAGTCACCCAGAAGATCTGGGTTCGCCACTTGAATACCTGGCAATTCTCTCACGGGAACACGTCATGCAGGGAGCAGGAACCTCGATCGGTGCATCCTCCTCCTCGTCCTCGACATTCGACACTTCAACCCGAATAGGACGTATCACTGCCTCCGCTAAACGACGAGGCTGTCTAACGGAACGGCGCTGAGGCTCTTCAAAAGCCCTCCTCCATACACCAGAGTGGTCCTGCGGGAACTACTCGGCTGGTCCGGATCCATAATATCTGGACAACAAGTCTCCAAATCACCTCAGAAAGGGTGTGGTAATTTCTTACCTGGAGTCTTTTCCAAAATGCATTCTATGATTACATGCATGCATGCATTGTTTTAACATACATCTACAGTAGAGTTAAAAATGCATGACTACCCACTACCTACATTTTGGGAAAATTTTGCCATAGCCCCTTCATAAATGGGACTATCCACATGCACATAGGCATGACTAGGTGGCCATTCAGTAGCACACCTTTACACAGTCATATACATCCTGTATGCATTAATCACATCACAGTAAAAATCTGTAAGTGTAGTCTAATTACCAAGATTATTTTACTTTATGCTTTTACTCATTTGTCCTCAGATAGGATAAGAAATGACAGTAAAAGGTGCCAATTTGACTGTTTCAAAAGTTGAATTTTTTCACATCATTATGTTCAGCATGGTTTAATACTAACATTACTATGTTGAATATTTTTTATCAAGTCATATCAGCATGCATATTCACTACTGTGTCTAAATGCATTTCATGCGATAAGTCATTTTCCAACGGACAGAAATTGGAAAAAAAATACATGCATGTGTTACCAGGACAGTGAAGAACGCTTGTACGGTAGCAGAATATGCAGAAAGTTTCCCGAACTCAGTAGATCTGCAGAAGAGCTCTCAGATTTCCTTTGCTGCGCAACTTAAAAATAACTTATGAAAGAAACCACCGCCATACATACATAGTACGCGGTTGTCATGAGCTAACCTCATACTCTCCTACTGCAGTACACTGCAAGCGACCCCACATGGGTCCCACACCTCCGGCTCGCTCCAGTTAGAGTTGCAAAGGATGTCTCAAAAGCTGAAAAGGCCAAATCAGGAATAAAAGTGCTACGCGATTGAGCGGAATAGCCTGAAATCCTGGTTTCTCGTCGGTCAGAGTTAAACTCCCATCGTCTCAAAGGTATTCGCCTGAATGGAGGGTATACTATACCAATGAGCTCAGCTTTCACAAACCATGCTCGGCAATACCCCATAAAGGTCCGATGCCGTCATTTGCAGGGTCACAACCCTAAACCTCCCCGGCGGGGTTACAATGCAAAACCACGATATATTAAACCTCCCCAGCGGGGGTTACAACGCCGAAGTTATCAACATCCACGTATCCCCGACGAAGATCACAACGCAAATCCTTCAAACATCTACGTATCCCCGGTGGGGGTCACAACGCACATCTTTCAAGCATCTACATATCCCCGGCGGGGGTTACAACGCAATGCAACCATTGATACACACATCAATGAAGGTCAAGCAGCCTTGACGTCATGTCAGCCGATGGTAGGTAAACCCATCGAAGCAACCTTCCCCAGCAAGGGCTACAATACAATGCTACCATTGACACATACATCAATGAAGGTCAAGGTGCTTGACACTACACCCAAAGAGGATTTATCCGGTGATACACACATCGTCAAGATCGAGCAACCTTGATCATGACAAAACTGTTGGCGATAATTCGGATGTAATGAGGGAATATGTTATACACATCCTCAAATGCGAAAAGCTTTATCCCCACAGATCTCTTACACAGAAGAGGTACCTCTATGGAATATAAGCCAGTGTCTAGGATTCAAGACTTTGGTGATAGCCCCAACGTCAACATCCTTGGAAACTTGGATCGCATGTCCAAGCCATCACTGATTGTCATCCCATCAGGATTATCTGACAATCATTCATGCATTCTACATACATTTGCATCATGTTGCTGCATATAGCATCATGTTTATCTTGCTTGCATTTCAAGTGTCTAGGATTCTTTATCCTATCCATGCCTTGCATTGCATGAATATGATAAAGAAGGGCATCTATAGACACTCGAAATTTTTTGCACTCCTATTACTAACATTGCAGGAGGGTAGATTCGTCTTTTGGAGATAATCCTGAAAGATAGCTTACATCCATTCCGGATACTACCGGAAGTTCAGTTCCAACCCGGAACACAAACCGGGAACATCATCTCAACGCAGAACACACACCGGGAATGTCATTTCTAATCTCGGAGTTAACTCCGAGGTTTTCAAGATCAAAAGAACGGCAACAACACCGGAGAGGACAATTCTATCTCAGCGATAACACCGCGATGCTCAGTTCCAGCCCTAGAGACAACACTGGGAGTAGCAACCCCATCCTTGGTGATAGCCCCAAGGGATGCCATTGCAGTTCCGGTGATAACCCCGAAAATGCTTGTTTCAAACACATGCAATCAGCTTCAACACCAGACATCCTGTCGAGGCACACACACCTCAGACCCGGAGTTAACAAGGGGCAGACAGGAATACCCACAGATGATAGTGAGACATGCAAACAAGTAGCAGTCCAATTTCAGATGTAACCCTGAGCAACGTCTGCTTTCCGCTTAAACCGGCGATAACCCCGGTGAGGAGTCACCACGTCATCTTACTGTTTCAACAAGATGATATCGCGGCATACCAACAAGTAGTCCAATCTCAGCTGTAACCCTGAGCAACGTCGACTTTCAACTCAAACCGGCGATAACCCCGACGAGGAGTCAAACATCATCTTGTTCCTTCGACAATGGCACGTCGTCTCAACACTTCATACATACATTCAACAATGTCCCACAAGAACCAAGGATTAACAATCCCGAGTGACTATTACGTGTGACAGTACTTTGGATAGAATTTGAAGCTTGAAGACCATGGGCATAGACCCCTCTTCCTGACTTTGTACAACCTCTAATCCATGTCATTGCGTAACTCTCGACACAAACGGTCCGTAGAAGGTCAGATATACCTCGTTCGGATGCTCGAATTGAAGTTCTGCGAGTTTGAGCGAACATTACAGTGCATGATTGCACGTACTACGAGACGACAGACCCGCGAGGCTCGGATGCATCACGACCAGCTGCAAGTACATCTGCGGCTGCCGCAGGTGTACCTGCAGCCATCCGTCTATATATACAAGCCTTGGGGTCAGCCATTTGAGAAGAGGAGAGAGGGAAAAAGGCGAGGAAGCCCTGTCCATTTTACTCTGCATACACATCTTTTGAGTGTTTCCTCACCTTTAAACACTTGTTAGCTCACATATAGCTATCTTTTATCCGACGGGAGCTGAGTGTTTATCCATTTAAAGTCATAGAAGTCTACTTTGGCAGCCCACTGTAAGCCTTCTTACATTATATAAAGCCTTCTTCTCATATAGCACACACTGTTATACACATTGAGAGTCGTGTTGTGTGCATTTGCCCTGACTTCGGTCCATGGTTTTCATTTCCGTCTGTATATATACTTATATATATGTATATATTTCATATATGGACTAACATTATCGAGTTATGCCTCGATTGAGCCTAGACTTTGGTCTGGAGCGTTTAATTGCTTTTATATATATATATATATATATATATATAACTGCTTACTGCTTTCCATACGAATTGCAGTATCATGTGAGCCTAGGAATCATGTGATCATAGGTTCAGTATACTGAATCTAGATTCGGTTCCCATGATGGACATTTTCTGGCTGTAAGCAGCTTGTACATTATTTTACAGTGTCTGAATTTCCTTGGATTGCTGTCATGCCCATGAGGAGTTTAGTACTGCTGTATATTATTTTTCTCGAGAATGCTTCGCATCTCAAAAATAAAAGTAAACAAGTCGAACATTTAATAATAAAATGGAAGTATGAAAAGGTCTCAATTCCTATTGAGCACAGGGTTTGAAAAACCTCTTTTACAAAACTTCATTGCTAAATCTTGGTTAAAACTGAATTTTTCTATAAAATTCAAACCTTGTGTATATAGGTGCGAATAAGGCCTCACACTACTTTCAAATAATTGCACATTGATCCACACACACACACACATATTCATATAATAATTTCTTTGAAGAGTGGCGGTCACCGTGGTAACACGGATGTCGGAGGGTGCCTAACACCTTCCCTCAGCATAATCAAGCCCCCGGACCCAAAATGAATCTTGGTTTCACAGACCCGTCTAGCAGTGCCAAATCAATGGGTCAATGTGAAAACCTTTTTTGGTTGCGTTGGTGCAACTAGTTAAATACACCAACTGGCGACTCTTAAAGTCAAATCGTCGACATTATACATGTCAGACCTTTTTCACTTGTTTTTTCAAACAAATCTCACATTAATACGAGAACACCAAAAAACAAGTTACGAAAAGGGACACTCAAAAATCTCGGCGTCGATGCACATACTTGAACTCATAAAGGAAGCTGGGTTCTCTGAGTGTCTAGAGGCCAACACTCCAGTTTATACAGAGCTAGTGAAGCAGTTCTACTCAAATGCTTCAACGAACTCTAGGCTTCTGACTACTAAGGTGAAAGGATCTAGTCTGAAGATAAGAGCATCAGACATCAATCAATGTCTAGGGTTTCCCAATCAAGGTCTGATAAACCTGGATGAACTCGACATTGAAGAAGGCAAGAGGCTAATGCAGTACTAAAGAAACCCTAGTCTGAAGGATATGAAGAAGAAGGAATTTCCTGAGGAATTCGAGTTCCTTGCTGAGATAGTGGGAAAATATATATTGTTCAAAGACACTGCACACGACACTGTACTCGACCAGCAGTTGAAAATTATGTCTGCCATAGTTCTGAAGAAGCAAATCAACTTTGTAGTTATCCTATTCGATCAAATCTCCAAATGGATAAAAAAAACTGAGTTGAAGAAATCTACAGATAAACCACCTACAAAAGTATTTCATGGAAGACTGCTAAGCATAGTGATGAAGAAGAAACTAGGAAGCAAGATCAAGGATAACGAGGGAGAACCTCTGAATGCGCACAAAGTAATGTTTCCACAACGGTTTGTGAATTAGAAGAAAAACCCAAATGAAAACAGGAGGCTAACACAAACTGGAAGCAGCAGAAAAGTCTCTGCAAAGAAGAGAAAAGCAAACGATGTGGAAAGCTCTGAGTCTGATGACTCTGCATCAGTTGCTGCCACACCGGCAAAGAAGAAGCCTAAGAATGTGAAGAGTGCAGAGGCTTCATCAAGACATGTCTCCACTGACAAGAAGAAATAAGGAGCAGGAGAAAAACCAGCATGAAATGCTGAAAACCCAAAAAGAAGGAGTAACAGACTACTCCAAGAACCACCCAAGAAGAAAGCAAAAGGGATGAAGAAATCAGTTCCAGTTCCCCAAGGAAGCATATTTGACAAAGAAGAGGATGTAGAGTCAAAAGAAGAAAAGGAAACTGATGATCTCAAGACTGAATCCCCGGAGATCAGATCCAACAATGAAGGTGGAGCTGGATCCATGAAAGAAGATGTAAACTCTGCTAATGAAGAAGAATATTTAAGTCCTATGGCCAATTCTCAGAGTACTCACTTTGAAGTTGACCAATCTGAATCTCCAAATGCAAATGTTCAAATAAGCTCTCGTTATGGATCAAAAGATGATGAGATCGAAAAAGAAATACCTGTCCCTGCCAATGAAGAACATCAAGAAAGCTTGCCTGATGACTCAAAGGCCTCAGAGTCTGAAGAAGAAGTAGAGTCTGATTCTCCTATAGCTGAACCTCCAAGGAGAAGGAAGAGCTACAGATTGATTGCTCAATTTGCCTCAAAAAAGAAAATTGACAACTCTACTGAAGTCATTGAATTAAGTGATGAGGAATATGAGTCACAGGAAGAAAGTACTGAAGATGAGACTAGCATTGGAGAAGATGATTCCAAGAAAGATATTGCTGAAGAAGGCTCTGAAAATGAAGACAAACAAGAAGAATTCACTGATAAATCTGATGAAGGGAATCAACAAGATTCGAAGCTCAACAAGGGAAGAGATAGAGAAAGATTCCAATTCTGCACATCAGGAATCAGAGGAACCAGAATACTATCCTGTTCTCTCTCCAGACAGAATTAGCAGAAGAATTGTAGTGGAAGTCTTTGATGAACCACCAGCTGAACCAGCAACAAGATGGATAAATCATGGAAATGAACAACTTCGAGTTGTAAGAATGACCACAGATGAAGTGCTTTGCAACTATAAAAACATGGAATTAGACTGCACAACAATACTCTATAACTCTGAAGACCTTCTGATGAGATGGTTCTTCCCGTGGATGCCATGGTTGAAGGCACATACTACTTCAGCTGGTGCTATTCTCAGTTTCCAAATGTAGAGCTGGTGTCACAAAACTTTCCAAGGGTAAAGAAGTTCGCAACCATGATGATAAATGACAAGCCCCACTACAAAGTCTACCGACATGCTGAAAATCAATATATTCCTTATGATCGTAGAGTGGACTCTAATGGAAAAAGGAATATGGCCAAGACACTGATCATAGAGTCTGTTCACCCTACCACTGATGATGATCAAGTCCAGATTAAGATGTCTCCATCTGCCCTAGCACAGCTATCTAACATTCCTTCATCTTCCCATAGCGATTAGTATTCAACGATTTTTCAGATTCTCAATACTTTCGAAAATATGTCTAAGGATGAAAATTGTAGAGTTCAATCTAATGATCAACAAGAGGCTGCCCAACCAAATGATCAAATTTCCATGGAGCAGGAATTGTTGAAGAATTCTGATGACTTGATTGAGAAGATATCTCAAATCAATGAAAAGTCAAAGATGCTGACTTCAACAGAAGACAACTCAGTTCATGACAGAATCCAAACTATTATGGCTGATATTTCTCTAAAAATCCAAGAAAGAGATCACATCTATCTGAAGGCCATAAATGATCAAAAAGAAGAAGCTCTACGAACACAGAAGGCAAATAAAGAACAACTCCATGCCCTCTCTGACAAGATTGACAACTTGAATCAGTCCTTCTCTATGCAACTTGAGTTAAGCCAACAAGAACTCAAGATTGAAATCGGTAACTCCTCCTACCTGATGGAACAACTAATGTCCAACATGGAGCAGTTCTCCCAAATGATTAATGACAAAAAGGGGGAGAAAAAGAGGAATAGAAAGAGGCAGAGTAAGAGGCACTCAAGAAAGGGCAAGAAGAACAGAAGGAAAGAAGAGGAGCATACAAAGAAGAAGACAACACAATAAGTAGCTGAGCCATCATCTAAGGGGGAGCCAAAGAATGAGCCCGAGGGTGAGGGGAGCCAGAGGAAGAAGAGGAGCATACATCCGTAGAGGAGAGCGGACAAAAGAAATGAAGTCAACATCCTGGGGGAGAAGGAGCATTCAAATCAAACAGGATGAATAGGCGATCAAAAGACATCTTGGAAACATACATGAAATCAAAGAGGTACATCTCTAACTAGTTAGGTATGTTCTGGATCCAAGATGTAAAATGTCAGTGTATTAAATTTCACAACATTAAATGACATTCATGATTATCTATTTTTAGAAATACAACTGCTCACTGTATATAAAATTCATTCATAACATGCATATGCATTTATTGTTTTTGTCATAATCAAATAGGGGGAGATTGTAAGGAATAAGCGTGTGAATGATATTCCTATTTCCATATGATTTGATTATGATATATATGAATGAATATGCAAGTATGCTTGCATTAAGAAAAGATGTAAAGTCCTCTGATAGAATATAGAAATATATGTACAAGGACTTAGAATGAATTGATCAAATGTGTTAGATTGATCCTACATAAGCAGAACAGTTTTGTAAAGTCCTTAAAAAGAAATGATGTATAAGGACTATAAACATAGAAAGATCAAACATGTTAGGTTGATCTTATGATGTAATAGATAGGCTTGTCGATCGTCGAGCACTGCACCAGAAATTATAGTCTGCCAGGAGAGTCAAGGATAACTCGAGAGCTATCAAGGCAGAATTGCAGTCTGCAAGATAGTAGATCTCGGAGTTCATAGACTTCCAGGAGAGACAAGGAACGATCGTAGTGTGTCGAGTAATGCTTCCTCGGAGCCGTAGACTGCTGAGGAAGTCATGTTCATAATTGTAGAGACAACTTGCTCACGAGAGCCATAGAGCATCTGCCAAAGTCAAGTCAAGAATCGTAGACTACACTCAGAGTCGTTGAGTCTACTAACGGCCAAGTCAAGGATCGTAGACTACACTCAGAATCGTAGAGTCTACTGATCGTATCAAAGGCAGAAATCATAGTCGAGCAAGATCAGATGAAGACAACAAGCACAACGACAGAAATCGTAGTGTCAAGATCTGATCTCGGAGTCGTAGTGTCTGCATAGCCGAAACTGAATCGCAGAGTGCAGAACTAAGACCTCAACAGATGTGCTAACAAAGCCAAAGATGAATCGTAGATAAAACACGATTCTCAACAATTGAGCACTCCCATAATATCCTAAGGAATGAAGCCTCTGGTTGGTACTGTAAGGATACATCTCACCTAAAGGAAGCCACAGAGCACTCAACGAATGGCATGCAAGCTATTAGAAGATCTAATCATAAACTTAATCAGAATCTAGATTGAGTTGTGAAGCCATTCATGATAAAGTCTTCCACAAGATGATCATAAGAAGACTTCAGTAGCTGACTAAGGAAAATCAGCTTGTGCAGTAGCTGTCAAGTAGAAAGATGACAATGATCTTGGAAGTAACCAGGATCGTAGTGTTTGCCAAACGAAGAAGGAACTAATGGAGTATATACAAAGATACTGGTCTGCCTCTGAAGATCAAGGCTAAAGTCATTAAGCATTGGGTTTGTCCATTGATGATAAGTGAATGGGAGATCACAAGGAGAAAGCGAGCTGGACATGCCACAAATCTGAAGTGTCTTGTTATTCAGAAGGGGCCAGAGTAAGGAGTCAAGCCATCAGTATCTGAAAACAGTTGAGGCAAATAGAAGTGCTCTTTGCAATCAGTGCTCTTTGCAATCCAATCTTTCTAGGCCTCCCATTTTATTCTTCCTAATTCAATTCTAAGAGCCATTCAATCTATCATGTGTAGATTCCTTTGGAAGGGGCCTTCTCTCCTTCGGCATGGTACAAAAGTCTCTTGGAAGGATTTGTCCCTTCCCCTTTGTGAAGGTGGTCTCGCAATTAAGAACCTTACTGATTGGAACTCAGCTCTCATTATTCTCCAACTTTTAAAGGTCATCTCCCCATCTTCCCCCTCCTTATGGGCTAACTGGGTCAAATCTACAGTGCTATCAAAGACCAATTTCTGGTATATCTCGAATCCCTTGGACTGTTCATGGATCTGGCGTAAGATCCTTAAGCTTCGTTCCGTAGCTCTCCCTTTCCTTACCTATAGAGTTGGGAATGGAAATTCCTTCAGTCTCTGGTTTGACCCGTGGTTGAATGGGCAACCCTTAAAACCCTCTCCATCTCTACTCTCCAACTCCAGAATCCCTGTTAATGCGCGAATTTCTGACATCATTTACATGGGTGCATGGTCTTTGCCTTCCAGTAATCATCATGATGTGCAGCAATTCTGCACCTTGTTTTCATCTCTTCCTAATCCTTCTGATGCCGAGGACTTGATTCTTTGGGACAACCGGGCGGTGAAACATCTCAAAGCTTCCACTATCTGGGAATCTATTCGCTTGCGTGCTCCGAAAGTCCCATGGGCTAAATTGCTTTGGTTCCCCCTCCATATCCCCCGATTCTCCTTTACCCTGTGGCTTGCTCTTCGGCACAGATTACCCACAAATGATAGGTTCTCTGCTTACCATAGCTTCCGTCCTATGAACTGCCCTTTCTGTGAAAATCATGCTGAGACATTCTCTCATTTGTTCTTTGATTGTCCCTATTCTACTTCAGTTCTCTCTTCTGTTCTTGCCTTCGGAGTCTGGACCAATGCTCCAAGGAGCTGGGATAGTCTGGTGGACTATATCATTCATTTTAAAGGAAATAAAATTCGGTCTGATATTTTAAAGCTGATCTTTTCCACCACAGTTTACAAACTTTGGGCAGTTAGGAACACAATTGTCCATAAAAATGCCAAATTGCCTGTGAATGTTTTGGCTAGGGAGATTATTAATATCACTAAGTCAAGGCTTTCTTCTTTCCCCAAATTCCTCAAGGCTGCGCAGACTAGGCCTGACCTAAGTATTTGGTTGTGAGGCCTGCTATGGTCTGTTTCATGGTTCTTGGGTTGGTCTTTCCTGCATAGCTGTTTGGCTACTGCAAAATTCTGGAATTAGCTTAGCTTCCATGGCGGTTCGGCAGTTCGGTCTCCTTGGCAGTTCGGCCTCTTTATTGGTTTGGTTTAGCTATTGCTTCTTTCCTTGTTGGGTAGCATCTTTAGTCCATTTCTGGGTTCGGCTTTGTGGCCAGTAAAGGTCTGGGCTGGGCTTAGTGGTTCTTCCTCTTGTCTTCGGGAAGCTGGGGGATTTGGTTCCGGCCTCGGAGTTTCGGCTTCGGCTTCGGGGTTCGGTAAAGATGGTTTGGCCCTCTCCTACTGGCTCTCGTAGTCCTTCCTATGCTTGACATCCTCTTCTATCAGTAATGCAATTTGTTCGATCTTCTCCCCGCCAAACAACTTGGGCGGTGCGAACTCAATTGTTCATAAAAATGCCAAATTGCCTATGAGTGTTTGGTTTCCATGGCGATTCGGCCTCTTCGTTGGTTTAGTTCAAATGGCTATTGCTTCATCTGTTTTGGGTTCTTGTAGCATCTTGATCCAGAATCGGGTTCGGCTTTGTGGCCGATAAAGGACTAGGTGGCATCCGGGCTTAGCATCTTGGCTCGTCTTGAGTTCTACCTCATGTCTTCGGAAGTCGGGGATGTTGGTTTTGGCTTGGGTTTTTGGCTTGGCTTAGGCCGGGGTTTCGGCTTCGGCTTCGGGGTTCGGTATAGATGGTTCTGGCCCTCACCTCCTGGCTCTCGTAGTTCTTCATATGCTTCAAATCCCCTCTGCCATCTGCAATCTGATTCGGTTCGATCTTTCCCCCCCATTGGATGCTTGGTTTCTCCCGATTGGTTGTCTATGTTGTTTAAGGTTTCATGCTTGTTTTTTCTATTGTTCTGCTTAGTATCGCTTTGTTCTTTCTTTTGGCTTGGTTGTTAGTCTTTTGTTGTCCATTTTGGGGGTTGTCCCATGTGGTTCTTTCAAAAGCTTCTGGGGTATGCCCTTTTCGATTATATTGTCTCTTCTTTTTCTATTTACAAACAAACTTAGCGGAAAAAAAAAGTGTTGAAGCACTGCACGAAAAGAAGGAAGAGTTGTTTTTCACTAGAGATCAAGTGAACGCTCTTCAAGATCGTAGTGTTGACTCTACATGTCAATAAGCATCAGTCAATAAGACACTATGATCAGGTCTGAGAAGAAGTGCATCAGAATCATTGAGTTCGAATAACTGAGGATTGAAGCATTGGCAACGGTTCAATCTGAAGGTTGACATTCAGATAAAAGCTTAATGAGAGCATCGATGCAAGGACAGCCTCTGATCAAGAAATCAGAAGGGAAAAAAAAAGTCGATAACCTGCCCGAGTCATCAAAGTAACATATTTGACGGGGTAGGTGAAGCAGTAGACTGTGTAGTGTCAGAAAGTTAGAAAAAGATGTCATGTCACATCTGCAGTCTGCACCAAATAACTCGAGATCTGCGAAGCAATTTGAATAGCTTTCTACGGCCACTTTCCAACGGGAAGATTGGGAAGCAGTATAAATAAACATAGCTTCAAAGATCTTGGTGCTGATAATTGTTATGTTGCAAAAATCATTGAGTTGGTGAAAGCTATTGTTGACTCTACGAGTTCCACCAAAGATTAACAGAACAAGTCTCAGTGACAGTGAGACTACCAAGGTGGAAGTGAAGCAGCTTTGAAGAAGAACTCAACCAGATCAAAGCTTCACTCAACAAAGATGAGAATGCCACTAACCGCCAACCTGAGAGCCGAGAAGGCCAAGACGATAGCATTCAAGAAAGTGGCTGAGTACAAAGAAGATCAAGAGAGCCACTCTACAAATCACCATGAACCAAAAGCTAAAACTGAACAAGTGCAGAATCATGTATGCAAAACATTGAAGAAGGGTTCAGGGATTGTTAAGTGTCAGAAGAAGTCTACCAAAAGCACAGAAACTTAGCCAATCTAGATGGTGATGGTGCACAGCTGATACCAGATGAAGATGAGCAGAAAAGAATAAAGATCAGCTGCACCAAAGAAGATGTGGTCTAGACATGAAGCAGAAAGCAAAGAGGACCACACCAAGCTGCTAAGAACAAAGGATGTTCTGAGCTTAATGACATCTTAGCAGCTCTACACCAACAACAACAACAACTACTACAACAAGAAGCCAGGGCCTGAGGGGTCCTTATTCTGAGGACTAAATGAAGTTCCAAGCTCTGCTAGGGCAGAAGAGTTCCTAGAACTAACTAGAGAAGTTCCAAGGCCTCAAGAGTTCTTAGTGAATGAAGTTCCAAGGTCACGGCCTTGAAGGAATCTTAGTGATTCAGGGTGCTGCCCTTCCTTAGTGGAAATCCTGCTAGTTGAAAGCAGAAGATTGGATTAGGAGCTTGAGTCTCTGAACCACTTAAAAACCCCATGTGCCTTTTACTTTATGTCATATATCTTATGTACATTAACTTCTATAACTGCTATGTATGTGTTAACTACTTACTACTAAATTAATTCTACGAACAATGTATGATTGATTATGAATATATCAATGAAGGGGATCTTTTACTTACTCCGCTGTGTTTGAAAAGATTCTTATGTTTATCATATGCTACTTAATGAGCAATACAAAATAAATGAGAAAAAGTATTTGAAATTCAAAAGATCTATTCACCCCCCTTTCTAGATCTATATTGTGCCTATTGTGAACTAACACTAGCTCTTGGGGAGCTTGGAAGAACTAAACACATGCTCAACTACTCAGCTTGTGTGGAGAAAAGATTGGAAAGATGCTCTGCAGATGCACCTCAGACCTTAAGTGCCCAAACTGGTTTGAGGTACATCAGTGATCAAGCTATGCAGTTTCAAGATGAGGATTAGTGCCAAAACCATCCACTGCAACATCTCTCGAAAGAAGATCGTTGAGTCAACAAAGGAAAACGTAGAGTCCATAGCACCAGGATACTCTACGAACCAACAAGGTCAATGGTCAATCCACATCAGTATTGCTTATTCTCTTAAAAGGAATATAAAATTGAAAAGGTTATAGGGAGTTACAACTCATTACTAGGCATAACAGCGCATGCAGAGTCAGAAGGGACTGCCATAAAGACAAATTCAAAATCTGCAAACAGTTATCAAAAATTATCGAACCTTTATCACTCCCAGTTTTTAAACCCTAGAATCCTTTTCTAAGCCAGAATCCGTTAACCCTCCAGAGCATTGCACAAATCACATTCATCGATCTCTCAAAATATTCTCTAAATCAAATACCCATATTATTTGAACTCTTCAAATGGCAGATTGGCAAGTAATCACTGGCATTCAGCTAGGAACCAAGTTGTTTGAGAAATCCAAAAAGAAGTTCAGAGAGATTCTTGAACTTGTAAAGAAATCTGGATTCTCGTAATGTCTTGAGGCAAGCACTTTCAGTATATCTTGAACTAGTTAAGGAGTTTTACTAAAATGCATCCATAAATTAAAACCCTTTCTACCAAGGTTAAAGGTTAGTCTCTAAAGCTAAAATAATCTAATATCAATCAATGTTTAGGCTTTCCTGACCAAGAACTAAAAAGCCTTGATGAGATCGACACTGAACACACGAAGAAAATTATGGGGTACCAAAGAAACCCTAGTCTGAAGGACATGAAGAAAAAGGATTTTCCAGAAGAATTCGAGCTCCTTGTTGAGATAGTGGGCAAATGTATACTATTCAAGAACACTGCACATGACATTGTGCTTAATCAACAACTAAAGATTATGTCTGCAATAGTTCTGAAGAAGTAAATAAACTTTGGAGCTATCTTATTCGATCAAATCTCCAAATGGGTGGAAAAGGCTGAGACGAAGAAGTCTACGGATAAACCCCTCACAAAGGTTTTCCATGGAAGACTATTGAGCATTGTGCTAAAGAATAAATTGGGAGGCAAGATCAAGGATGATGAAGGAGAACCTCTGAATGTTCATAAAGTAATGTCTCCACAACTGTTTGTGAACTAGAAGAAAACCCCAAAGGAAAACAAGAGGATAAAAACAACTGGGAGCAGCAGAAAGAACTCTGCGAAGAAGAGGAATGCGAAAGAGGTGGAAAGCTCTGAATATGGTGAATTTGTACCAATAGCGACCACACCAACAAGGAAGAAATCCAAGGGTGTGAAGAAAACTAAGTCCTTACCAAGAAGTCTCTCCATAGAAGACAAGGATGAAGATGAAAAGGTCTCAACTGCAGAGATCACAAAGAGGAGAAGTAACAGATTACTTCAAGGGCCATCCACAAAGAAAGCCAAGGTGGTAAATAGGCCAGCCCCAGTTTCCCAAGAAAGTACATCTGACAAAGAAGAGGACGTAGAGTCAGAAGAAGAGAAGGGAACCGATGGTCTCAAGACTGAGTCCCCAAAGAACAAATCAAGCGATGAAGGTGGAGCTGGATTCATGAAGGAAAATGCAAACCCTGCTGATGAAAAAGAATATGCAAGCCCTATGGCTAACTCTCAGAGCATTCACTCTAATGATGAAGAAAAGCTATAAGATGACCCAACTGCATTTCCAAATTTAAATGCTCCAACAAGCCCAGATGATGAGTCAAATGATGTTGATTCGGAAGAAGAAGGACTTTCCCCTGCCAATACTGAACGTCAAGGAAGTTTGCCTGATGATACAAAGGCCTCAAAGTCTGAAGAGGAAGAACAGTCTGACTCTCTTATAGCTGAACCCTCAAGGAGAAGAAAGGGATACAAACTACTTTCTAAATTTGCCCCCAAGAAGAAAAGTGATCACTCTACTGCAGTCATTAAAGTAAGTGATGATGAATCTGAATCAAAGGAGAAAAGTGCTGAAGGTGGGACTAGTAATGAAGAGTCTGAATCCAATGGAAAAGATGCTGAAGAAGATACTAGTAATGAAAATCAGCATGAAGGATTCACTGATGAATCAGATAAAGGAAGTCAACATGATTCAAGTTCAGAAGGTGAAGAAATGGGAAAAGATTCTGGTTCTCCAAATCAGGAATCAGAGGAACCAGCAGACTATCATGTTCTCTCTCCAACAAGAATTAGCAGAAGAATAGTGGTGGAAGTCTTTGATGAACCACCAGCTGAACCAGCAACAAGATGAATAAGTTATGGAAATGAATAACTTCGAGTTGTAAGAATGACTACAGATGATGTGCTTCACAATTAGAAAAATATGGAGTTAGATTGCACAACAATACTGTACAATTCTGAAGATCTTCTGATGAGATGGTTTTTTCTGTGGATGCCTTGGCTAAAAGCACATACTGATAGAGATGAGAGCTTCTTCAGCTGGTGCTACTCTCAGTTTCCAAATTTGGAGCTGGTGTCACAGAACTTCCCAAGGGTAAAGAAGTTTGCAACCATGATAATCAAAGACCAGCCTCACTACAAAATCTACCAACATGCTGGCAATCTCTACATTCCCTATGATCATAGAGTGGGTTCTGATGACAGAAGGATAATGGCCAAGTTGATGATCGTAGAGTCCCTTCACTCTACCATTAAAATGATCAAGTCCAAAATGAGAAGCCTCTTTCTGCCCAAGCAATGTTACCCGACATTCCGTCATCCTCCAATAGCGATTGGTACTCAATGATTGTTCAGATTCTCAACGCTTTCAAAAATCTATCCAAAGATGAAAATTGTAGAACCCAATCTAGTGTTCAACAAGAGAATGCCCAATCAGATGACCAAATTTCCATGGAGAAGGAGCTATTGAAGAATTACGATTAGTCAAGTTGAAAAGATATCTCAAATCAATGAAGAATCAAAGATGTTGAAAGCAGCAGGAGATAATTCAGCTCAAGACAGACTTGAAGCCACTATGGCTAATGTATCTCTCTCGAAATCAAAGAGAGATCAAATTTATCTGAAGTCCATACATGATCGAGCAGGCGAAAGCTCTACGAGAGCACGTATACCAAAGAAGAGCAACTTCAAGTCCTCTCCGACAAGATTGACACCCTAAATCAGTCTTTCTCCATGCAACTTGAGCTGAGCCAACAAGAGGTCAAGATTGAAGTTGGTAACTCCTCTTATCTGATGGAGCAGCTTATGTCCAACATGAAACAGCTCTCTCAAGTGATTAATGACAAAAAGGGGAGAAAAAGAGAAATAAAAAGAGACATTCAAGGAAGAGCAAGGAGTGCAGAAGAAGTAAAAGATAAGAAGGTCATGAGGAAGAAAGAAGAAGAAGAAGAAGAAGAAGAAGAAGAAGAAGACAACAGCAGGGAGTCCAGAAGAAGAGTTATCATCTAAGGGGGGAGTAAAAGGATGATGATCCAATGAATGCAAAGTTTGAGGGGGAGCCAACAAACGAAAATGAAATGAAGTCAACATCCCAAGGGGAGCAGGAGAAAGAAGATCAAGCAGATGAGTAGCTGATTAACAGACATCCTGGAAGACATACATGGAGCCAAAGAGGTACATCTCTAACTAGTTAGGTATGTTCTGGATCCAGGATGTAGAGTGTCATAGCTTGTATAATTTAACATTATTATCAATGACATTAATGATTATCTGTTTTAGAAATAAAGTTGCTCACTTTGTATATAAGATTCATTCATAACATACATATGCACTTATTGTTTTTGTCATAATCAAATAGGGGAGATTGCGAAGAATAAGCATGTGAATGATATTCCTATTTATATATGATTTGATTATGATATATATATATATATATATATATATATATATATATATATATATATATATGAATGAATGAATATGCAAGTATGCTTGCATTAAGAAAAGCTGTAAATGTGACGCCCCCAAAACAGGTATACATCACCCGTCTTAAGTCGCCAGATACATGGTACAAAATTTAAATACAACTTAATAATACAACTGTCGTGTAAAATACGACAAAACATAAACTGAGAGTTTAAATACGAATATTGTCTTCTAGACAATATCCACACTCAATGGAGTCCTCAAAACATTTATTATCACACTATTTCACAGAATAGTGAGGACTACTAATGCAACCATCTGGACCATCAATCCATTCCCCGACTAGTACCAGATATATTCTCATTTCCTGAAGAGAACATTGAAAGAAAGGGTGAGCTCAACTAGCCCAGTAAGAAATATTATGACAAAGATAATGCATAATAAATTATCCTTAGCCTTCAACAGTATAACAACTGATAGAATACAATAGACAACAAGTTTTAGATCAACAACTGTAGTGGAATAAGCAATCCATTAGAAGAGTCAAGTAGAGCATAAAATCTACTATCTTCTATGATTTAAAAGTTTATCATCAATTTTATCCCTATAATACCCATCAACAGTTCTTTATTATACCTAAGACAAATAGAACTTTCATCACCTGTCTTCACTTGAACCACCAAAGATGTTAGTTAAATTCACAATTCATATTTATAATAATGTGAATCAACAGTTTCTCCTTGCCACAAAGGCTTAATAGAACATTTACTCAATATCCTTACCCTAAAGGCTAAAGATATTCAAATGTAATAACAATGATCATACCAATTAGTTGTCTACCTTTGCACTACGGGCCAAAGATATTCAACTATAAAACCAATGGTCATGATCATACCAATCAATTGTCTGTCAGTGCACTACGGCCAAAGACATTCAACTGTTAACTAATGGTCATGATCCTGCCGACATCATCGAATTATCCATGCACTACGGGCCAAGGATATTTGTTATTATCACCAGTGGTCATTATCATGTCATACACCTGTCCATCTTTGCTCTACGGGCCAAAGCTATCAATCAACAATTCGTCTTTGCACGTAAGCCAAAGATATACAACTGTAAAACTAATCAACAGTCCATATTTGCACGTAAGCCAAATATATACAATTATAAAACCAATAATCAACAGTCCATCTTTGCACGTAAGCCAAAGATATACAACCATAAAACCAATAATCAACAGTCCAACTATGAACGTAAGCCAAATATGACTTTCATCACAATATAAGCATGAGGATGATGACAATGATATAAGCATTAATCAAACGAAATCAAGGATAAATATCAAAGACTTTAAATTTATCCAAAGTTTTAAAAAATATCCAAATTGTCAACATGATACTGCTTTGTGGAGTAAAATTCAAGAATAATATTCATGTACAAAAAATAATTTGGACAGAAAAGAAATATATTTTCGGGTAAATAGTACCACATTGAATAGTAACTCGTGAATAATAACTCGTGAATAGTAACTCATAAATAGTACTCAGATTCGTATATATAGTACCGTAGTATACATAAATAATGTCATATCATGCAAATAGTGCCATATACATGAATAGTGTCGATATATCGTGAATAGTAACCACAGCACAAAAAGATAAAGTTTCACAATAAAATCCATATCAATATTTATAACACCTTAATCCAAATATTATAAATCACTTAATAATCTCATAATCTAATATTATTAATATTACCACAATATTTTAATCATTTCTTAAATTTATAAATAATTTATTTTAATTATTTACACTTTATTAATTAATGCATTTAATCATCCTAAAATGTCAAACTCATAAGATTTCATCACCAATAACCAAAACTCTCATCAAAAATCTGCATATACTTATACTTTATATAGGATTCTCAAGCCATAAAATCCTATTTTTCAATTTTCTTACTTCACATAACATATTTAATTCATTTACTCATAACTAGTCCATTTTAATGAAAAATACCAAATCAGTACAAACACATTTTCTTTTCTGGGATTTAGCAGAATATAGTCCCATATTGAACATATATTTTTCTCAGAATTTTTAAAATTCATTTACTATTTTTTATACGACTAAAACTGCCGAATATTTAGACATTTATCAAAAATTATACTTTTGTCCAAAAGTTCTGAAATTTACAGGGTATACTGGTGTTATATAGATGTACTCCCAGTAAAATTTTCACCAATTTTGGAGTTAACTACAAGGAGTTATAAGGGTTTACTTTTAAAATAGTCTTTTCTCATAAAATTCATAATTCCTAATCTATACATCCAAAAATCGCTCTTTTTGGACACAATTCAGAAAACTCATCAAATTATCATTTCAAAATTTTCCAAAATTTTTGAGGGTCGAAAAAATTATGAAACTGCCCCTGACAGAAACCCCTTACTTACAACGGTTGAACGAAAATAATATTCCTTACGAATATTGAACGAAAATAATATTCCTTACGAATATTAAACGAATATAATGAATATTGAACGATAATAATATTCATACGAATCACGAAAAATAATATCTCTTCGAATATAAAAATAATAACCCTTACCTCGGAAGAAGATTTGGATCTTTGGAGTAGTGAATATCGATCACTCTTCTTCTTTCTCTCTCTATAACTTCTCTCTCTATAGCTTCTCTCTATAATTGCTCTTGTGAGACTTAGTGAATTGGTGAGAAATGAAGGAATAATGAGTTTCTATTTATAGGAAAATATAGTTTCAATAATTGTACATTTTGGGCTCAAATATTACAATATAATACCTTCCTCTTTTCTTCATTTTTAATTTAATCCCTCGCAAGTATTATCAAACTTGCACCACCTCCCCTAATAGTAAATCATGTGAATCAATAGTAAATCATGTGACTCAATAGTTCTAAACATGTGAAAAAAATAATTATAGTATAGTACCTTCAACTATACCTCCATTTTTAATTTAGTCATGCAAGTATTATCAATCTTGCACCAACTCCCCTAATAGTAAATCATGTGAATCAATAGTACACACATGTGAACACATAGTTATAAGCATGTGAATTAATAGCAATTAATTGCTAATTTATCCGATTAATTACCCGATTGGTCAATATAACCTCAAGACATCAATTATTATCGAAATAAATGTCGATTTTCACTAACACTAATAATTCCAACACAATGGAACTATCAATTTCATCCTTAAGCAACACGAACTTATTCATCATTAATATTATAATTCACAATATTTAACAACCAGGTCATTCCCAGGAAAGAGGGGGCTTTCCGATAAAGATTTCTCCTTATTGGCGCGCAATTAGGTGACCAAACCTCTCCTTGACAGAACTTCTAGACATTGTCAATATTGCAAATAATAATATGAATAACTTTGTCGTCTCAATTATTGATTTAATAATATAAATATTGTGACAATAATTGAATAAAACTGAGTGACTTCTCACGTAAGCATCAATAATCAGTATCGTGTGCTACTATGCAACCACACGTATTACTATACTTTTACTACCGATTATTTTATGACAACTTGCTTACTTTGAAAATTTTTCATATATCACCCTTAACTTTAACCTTTTATCAATTTAACCATTTATTAAATAGAATAATTATAATAAAATTGAATACTTTAATTTCATAAAATTTGGGGTCTCACAATAAAGTCCTTTGATAGAGAATAGAAACATATGTACAAGGACTTAGAATGAATTGATCAAATGTGTTAGGTTGATCCTACATAAGCAAAATAGCTTTGTGAAGTCTTTAAAAGGAAATAATGTACAAGGACTATAAATATAAAAAAGATCAAGCTTGTTAGGTTGATCTTATGATGTAATAGATAGGCTTGTCTGATCATCGAACATTGCACCAGAAATCGTAGTCTGACAGGGGAGTCAAGAAAAACTCGAGAGCTGTCGAGGCAGAATCATAGTCTGCAAGACAGTAGATCTCAGAGTTTGTAGACTTCCAGGAGAGAGCGAGGAAGGATCGTGGTGTGTCAAGAAAACTTCCTTAGAGCCGTAGTCTTACGAGAAGTCATGTTCGAAATCGTGAGAGACAACACCTTCTGAGCCGATAGAGCATCTGCCGAAGCCAAGTAAAGAATCGTAGACTGCACTCGGAGTCGTAGAGTCTACTGATGTCGAAGCCAAGTCAAGAATTATAGACTACACTCAGAGTTGTAGAGTCTACTGATCGTATCAGAGGCAAAGATCGTAGTCGACCAAGATCAGATGAAGAAAACAAGCACAATGACAGAAATCGTAGAGTGTCAAGATCTGATCTCAGATTTATAATGTCTGCACAGGCGAAGCTGAATCGTAGAGTGTAGAACTGAGACTTCAATAGATGTGCTCACTACACCAAGGCAGAATCATATATCAAACACGATTCTCAATAATTAAGCACTCCTAGAATATCCAAAGGAACGAAGCCTCTGGTTGGTACTGCAAAGATACATCCCACCTAAAGGAAACCAGAGAGAAATCTACGAATGGTATGTAAGCTAACAGAAGACCTAAACACCAACTTAATCAACATCCAGATTGAGTTATGAATCCATTCAAGATGAAGTCTTCCACAAGTTGATCAGAAGAAGACTTCAGTAACTGACTAAGGAGAGTCAACAGATGCAGTAGCTGTCAAGTAAATAGAAGACGACGATCTTAAAAGCAACCAGGATCATAGTGTTTGCCAATCAAAGAAGGAACTGATGGAGTGTTCACAAAGATACTAGTCAGCCTCTGAAGAACAAGGCTAAAGTGATTAAGAATTGGGTCAGTCCATTGATGATAAGTGAACGGGAGATCACAAGGAGAAAGTGAGCTGGACACGCCATAAATCTGAAGTGTCTTGCTATTCAGAAGGGGCCAGAACAAAGAGTCAAGCCATCAGTATCTGAGATCAGTCAAAGAAAATAGAAGTGTTGAAGCAATGCACAAGAGAAAGAAGAGGTGTTCTACATTAAAGATCCAATCAACACTCTTCAAGATCGTAGTGTTGTCTCTACCTGTCAACTAGACACTACAATTAAGTCTAAGAAGATATGCATCCGAATCGTAGAGTTCGGTCGTTTGAAGGATGAAGCATTGGCAACTGTTCAATCTGAAGATTGATGGTTGAACAGAGCTTATTGAGAGCATCGATGCAAAAGGACAACCTCTGATCGAGAAATTAAAAGGAGGAAATAAAGTTGACTTCTTGCCCGAGACATCAAAGTGACATCTCTGACAGGGTAGGTGAAATAGTAGATTGTAGTATCAGAAAGTCGGAAAAGGGGATGTCATGTCACATCTACAGTCTACACCAAATAACTTGAGATCTGCGAAGCAATTCAAAAAGCATTTAACGGCTACTTTCCAACGGGAAGATTGGGAAGGAGTATAAATCAATAGAGCTTCAAAGATCAAAAGATGCTGATTTTTACAAGGTTGTAGAATCGTTGAGTTGTTGGAATGCTATTGTTGACTCTACGAGTTCCACCAGAGAATAACAGAACAAGTCTCAGTGACAGTGAGACTACATAGGTGGAAGTGAAGCACCTCTAAAGAAGGACTTAAACAGACTAGAGCTTCACTCAACAAAGATGAGAATGCCACTAAAGATGGCAGCTAAGCTGAGAGCCGAGAAGGACAAGAAGATAACATTCAAAAAAGTGGCAGAGTACAAAGAAGATCAAGAAAGCCACTCTACAGATCACCATGAACCAAAGGCTGAAAAAGAACAGATGCAAAATCATGTCTGCAAAGCATTCAAGAAGGGTTCAGGAATTGTTAAGTGCCAGACGAAGTCTACCAAAAGCTCAAAGACTTAGAAAATCTAGATGGTGATGGTGCACAATTGACATCAGATGAAGATAAGCAAAAAATAGTTAAGATCAGTTGCACCAAAGAAGATGTAGTCCAGACTTCAAGCAGAATGGCAAGAGTACTACGCTATGCTGCTAAGTACATAACATGGTCAAGCTTAAAGACATCTTAGTAGCTCAGCACCAACAACATCCACAACTACAACAACAAGAAGCCAGAGCCTGAGGGGTCCTTGTCCGAAGGGACTAAATGAAGTTCCAAGCCTGCTGGGCTTGAAGAGTTCCTAGGGAACTAGAGGAGTTCTAAGGTCACGGCCTTGAAGAGTTCTTAGTGAATCAAGTACCAAGGTCACGGCCTTGAAGGAATCTTAGTGATTCAGGGTGCTTCCCTTCCTTAGTGGAAATCCTGCTAGTTGAAAGCAGAAGAGTGGATCAGGAGCTTGAGTCTCTGAACCACTTAAAATCTCTTGTGTCTTTTACATTCTATCATTTACATTATATCCTTAACTGCTATAACTGTTATGTATGTATTAACTGCTTACCACTTAACTAATTCTAAGAACAATGTATGTATGATTATGAATATATCAATGAAGGGGATATTTTACTTATTCCGATGTGCTTGAAAAGATTCTTATGTTTGTCATATGCTAATTCATTAGCATAACAAAATAAACAGGAAAACTGTTTGAAATTTCAAGGATCTATTCAAACCCCCCCTTCTAGATCTATTGTGTGCCTCTTCGAACTAACTAATATATATATATATATATATATATATATATATATATATATATATATATATATACGATTCGGATCTTAGGCTCACCTTCTCCAACTCACCCGAGCTCACCCCTCTTTTAGCGACGGACACAGGCGGCGGCCTCGGTCATATATATCAGTAAATCTATACTTTTAGCGACAGACATACATATATATAGTCGCTAAAAGTATATATATATATATATATATATATATATATATATATATATATATATTATAAGTTTTTGTTATAAAGGGGGGTGAGCTTGGGTGAGTTGGATAAGGGGTGAGTTTAAGATCCGGACTATATATATATATATATATATATATATATATATTAATAAGTTTTGTTTTTTATGAAAAATTGAATATATTATATTTTATTATGCATAGTATTTGCATAGTGTATGCATAATGATTTTAGAGAATTCATCGAAAATCCGTGATTTGGTTACTGTGCAGACCATGATTTTTTTTCTTACTGTGAATCCAAATAGTATCCTGCCGTTCTCCTATACATAGGATCCTTAGTTTAGAATTAAAAATCACACCAGAATCAGAGAATTCTTCTTCTATAATATTGAGCGTATTTCTTTAGAATTTAAGGAAACTTTGAGTGTAGAAAATAGTGAAAGTTTTCTTCAAAAATATCCCAGCTATACCATTCGGAATACTCTCTTTTTTAAGGTAAGGGATATTATTTTTGTTCAAAGCTCGTAAGAAATAATATTTTCTTCCATACTCTGTAGTATGTAAGTAATATTATTTCGTTTCAGATTCCGAATTTTACATTTATTTTTGTTAAATTATGACTTTTATACTCCTTGAAATTAGTAGAATGTACTTAAAATTTGCACTTCATCTAGTATCTTTTCATGGAAATATTATTCTGAGCATTCTTGATAATTTTTAATCTTTTTATGTCGGGGTACTATTCCCGAAGTACTATTCACGGGGTACTATTTACTCGGGTAATATTCACCTTGGGTACTATTCATGACAAAATTTATTTTTTTCGGTCCAAATCATTTTTGATACTGATATTATTCTTGAATTTTACTCCACAAAGCAGTATCATGTTGAAAATTTGGACATTATTGAATTCTAGATAAATTAAATTATAAAATCTTTAAAATTTATCCTTGCTCTCATTTAATTGAATTCTTATATAATTATCATCATCCTCGTGCTTATGATGTGGTTAAAGTCATCTTTGGCCCATAGTGCATAGATGGACTGTTGATTGGTATTATTATGACGAGGGATCATTCGGTATAATCATGACCTATAATGCTACAAATGATGTGGTAAACGTCCTCATTGGCCCGTAGTGCATTGATGGACAATTGTTGGCATGATCATGACCATTGGTGATAACACGATTATCCTTGACCCGTAGTGCATGGATAATTCGTGGATGTGATACTAATGAATATCCTTGGCCCGTAGTGCATGGATAATTCAATGATGTGGAATATTTATTAAGCTGAGTCTCAGCGATAAAATTGATGATAAACTTTTAAATCATAGAAGATAGTAGATATCATACTCTACTTGACTCTTCTAAAGGATTACTTGTTTTTCTGTAGTTAAACTTGATGTTTATTATATTTTATTAGTTTAACACTATTGAAGGCTTACGATAATTTATTCTGTATTATCTTAGTCATAGTATTTCTTACTGGGCTAGTTGAGCTCACCCTTTTGCTTTCATTGTTCTCTTCAGGAAATGAGAATGTAGCTGGGACTAGTCGAGGAATGGAGTGATGGTCCGAGATGGTGGTTGTAGTAGTCCTCACTATTTTATAAAATAGTGTGATAATAATTTTAATAAGGACTCCATTTAAGTTTGGATATTGTCTAGAAGACAATATTCGTGTTAAAACTCTCAGCTATCTTTTGTCATATTTTACACGACAGTTGTATAATTAAATTTGTATTTGAATTCTGTACCATGTATTTGGCAACTCAGAATGGGTTATGTATACCTATTTTGGGGGCGTCATAGTTGGTATTAAAGCTTAGGGATATGATCCATGGCTGAGATGTGAGACTAGAACTAGGAGGGGAGAGACAGGTAAATCCTTCGCTAGTATGACCTACCTAAGTTTATTTGTTATTTAATTGGTCGGTCAGAATATAGGGGTAATATGTGGCATGTCAATTAACCCTTATTTTATGGCAGTGTTTGAAAATGACATCCGAGAATGTTAACATAAGCAATGGAGCACATGAGACTGTTGAGTCACCAATGATCAATAACCAGGATAATGTGTATCAGGAAGGTAACAATCCTCATGTACACAATAACACAGACCAAATGATGAATGATGGGATGCTTAAAGGCTTTCTGTAATTCATGCAACATCAGGCGAGAGAGACTCCTATCCAAAATGCAGGTGGAAACACTGGCAACTCACGGATGGTCATCGCTAAGCAGTTCAATGAGCTGGGACCATCGGAGTTTTTGGGAAAGCCAGAACCACTTAAGGCAAAGACATGGATAAAGTAGATCACCAAGATATTTGATGTCTTGGGATGCTCCGAGGAGCAAAAGGTTCCCTTTGCCACCTTCATGTTGAGAGGAGAGGCAGATTACTAGTGGGAATCTGTGAAACGTACTCAACCTGCAGCACTGAAGATGTCTTGGGAGAAGTTCCAAGAACAGTTTAACAACAAGTACTTTCCCGAAAGTATTCATCACATGAAAGAGGTGGAATTCATCAAATTGGAACAAAAAAATATGACAGTGTCGTAGTATGAGGCTAAGTTTGTCGAGTTGTGTAAGACCCCAACATTTTATAAATAAAATTGAATTTCCTCGATTTATTATCTTGAAATAATAAGGAATTAATTTGATATAATACTCTGGTTATGGGTGAAATGTGCAAATTTTACAAAATAAGCAAGTGGTTAAAAAATATTCCTTTTGTCGGGGAATATTCATTTGGTCGTGGAATATTCTTGCTGTCGGGGAATATTCGTACGATGATGCAGCCATTTGTGGGCCCCATAACAAAATAACGGTCGGATGAAAAAAATGACATGTATGAGTTTTTATAAATAATGGCGTAATTATTACCGTTAACACTGTTAGATTACCTGGTGGTTAAAATACAGTAATACGCGTGGTTGTACAGTAACACACGATATTGCATAGTAATTTGAATTATTAATTCTTACGTAAGAAGGCACTACTCAATAATTGTTACGATAATTATTGCTCAATATTTTATTTTATTGATTCAATAATTGTTATATTGATATTTTATATTATTGTTATTTCAATAATTTTCACTTTGCACAAAGATTTCCATTATCAGATCAATAATTCATATTATTTGAATAATATTAGTAGATAGTATTATTGGCAATGTCTAAGGAAGTTCTATCTAAGGAGAGGTTTGGTCACCTAATTGCGCGCCAGTAAGGAGAAATCCTTATCGGAAAGCCCCCTCTTTCCTTGGAACGACCTGGTTGTCATAATTGTGATTCTGTAATATTATTTGTGAATAATTAATTATTGATTTATATGATAAGGATATATTTATTTTATGTGGATATAAATGAAGGAATTTTAGCATGAAATAATTGTTGAAAGTTTGGCAATTATTTTTCTCCGATAAAATAATCATTCATATTATATATATATATATAAGAATGTGATTAAAAGATGGAGTAAGCAAATTGCATTCGAATGAATAGCAGTATACCTTTGTTTTACCTAAGTTGGTTGGTGAGAATTCTTCTTCAAAGCTTGATTTCCAATTTGTGGGCCCTCAATTATGAAGAATAAAGGCAATTGATTGGTGGAAATGGTTGGTGGGTTTTGTCGGCCAAGATGGTTTTCAAAGTGTGGCCCCCCACCCATATGGAAAACAAATTAAAGTTAGACTTTGAATGGAAAAGTTAGGCAGAATAAGAAGAAAAAAAATAAAAATTTGGCAGAATGTTTTGTCTTATGCTTCCGTTGTTGCACTATAAAAGGAGGGCAAACCTCCATCCTAAAATCACACCATTTTCAAATTCAAAAATTCTTATTCTAAAGTATTGTGAGTATTTTTCTTGAGTATAAGGATACCTTGAGTGTAGTTTTTCTGCAAGATTTTCTCAGAATAATATCCGATATTCCAGTCAAATCCAGTCTCTACTAAGGTAAAGGATATTATTTTATTGCAATACTCGTGAGAAATATTATTTTCTTTTATACTCCATTTCATCTTGTATTCCTAAATTTGAACTTACACTATGGTAAATATTGTTTCTATAATTCCTGAAATGATTAGAAATTTCATTTCATCTAATATCATTTCATAGGAATATTGGTCTGAACTTTTTAATCAAATTTGGAACTTTTCATGACTGGGTATTATTCACTTGCATTCTTTGTCACTTCACATTCTCATTCACGCATTCTTTCACAAAAAAAAAAAAAAAATTTCCTTCCCAGTTATCTGTTGTGACCTTTAATCTTGAAATTGAATCCGTGTTTTGATCTTCATTCTTGAATTTTACTCCATTATGGTTTATTATGGAGTATTTTTAAACTTGAATTATCTAAAGTACGAATCTCAAATTTTTGTCCTGTTTTCTCACTGGATTCGTTCTCTAAAATATTTTTCATCATCCTCAGTCTTTAATGGTGATACTTGATTAATATATTTGGCCTGTAGTGCAAAGACGAATGATTACCTGATGAATATCTTTGGCCCGTAGTGCAAAGATGAACAGGTGTTGAGATGAACATGACCAACTTAGTTGGTGATACAGATGGATATCTTTGGCCCATAGTGCAAAGATGAATATTTGATTCAAGATGTATATTGATTGATGTTATAGGGATAAAATATTTATGATGGACTTTTAAATTCATAGATGAAAGTAGTTTTCATTCTCTACTAAACTCTTCTAATGAATTGTTATTTCCGCTGTGAATATTGATCTAAAACTTGTTGTCCATTATATTTTATCTGATTTGTTGAAGGCTAACGATAATTTGTTGTTCATTATCTTAGTCATAATATTCTTTATTGGGCTAGTTGAGCTCACCCTTTTCCTTTTTGTTCCATTTTTCATCTTAGGAAGCAAGAATATAGCGGGGAGTAGTCGGGGTGTGGAGTAATGTTTTATGGCAGTTGTTATAGTAGTCCTCACTTTTTGTAAAATAGTGTATCAATAATTGTAATGAGGACTTATTTGAGTGTGGATATTGTCTAGAGGACAATATTTGTATTTAAACTCACAGTATGTGTGGTCGTATTTTGCACGACAATTGTAATAATAAAGTTGTAGTTGTTTTCTGTATCATGTATTTGGCGACTCAGAATGGGTGATGTATACCTATTTTGGTGGCGTCACAGTTGGTATCAGAGCTTAGGGATACGGTATCTGGCGGAGATCGGGGAATAGAACTAGGAGGGGAGAGACGAGTAAATCCTTCGCTAGTGTGTCCTACCTAAGCTTATTTGTTGGTCGGTCATAATATAGGGATATTATGTGATATGTTAATTTGTTTAATTAAGCCTTGTTTTATGGTAGTTTTTAAGAATGGCAGTTGAGAACGTTAACAATGGAGTGTATGAGATAGTGGCACAACCTTCAATCACCAACCAGGAGAACATGCAACAGGAAGGCAATATTCCTCCTGTAAACAACACTACTGAGCAAACGATGAATGATGCGATGTTTAGAAGCTTTTTGCAGTTCATGAAAAATCAGACGAGGGAGACTCGTGTACAAAATACGGGTAGAAATGATAGCAACGTGCAGTTTGTCACAGCCAAACAGTTCAAGGAGTTGGGACCACCAGATTTCTGGGGAAAGCCGGATCCAATTAAGGCGGAAACGTGGGTTAAGCAAATTACCAAGATATTCGATGTATTGGGATGCACGAAAGAACAGAAGGTTTCATTCACCACCATTATGTTCCGTGGTGAGGCAGATTACTGGTGGGAATCTGTGAAGCGTACCCAGCCAGCCGCACTCAATATGTCTTGGGAAAGATTTTAGAAACTATTCAATGATAAGTACTTTCCTAAAAGTATTCGTCATATGAAGGAGGTAGAGTTTATTAGACTAGAACAGAACAACATGACGGTGTCCCAGTACGAGGCAAAGTTCGCGGAGTTATCCAGGTTTGCACCTCATTTGGTAGAAAATGAAGAACGTATGACGCTTATGTTTCTGAGAGGTCTAAAACCCGAGATTCGTCAATACCTTATCTCTCATAAATTTTTTTTGTATTCAGATGTTGTCAACAAGGCTCAATTATTAGAGCGAGATAATGAGTATGTTCAACCGAGGGACCACAACCAGGGTCATACCGGTGACAGCAGTCATCGGTGCGATGATAATCAGCGAGGCGGGAAAAATACGGACAAAAGTGGTAACCACTTTGGTGGTAATCATGGCCATGATTATAGGAGAGGTGAGTCAAGTGGAAATTTCAAAAAGTGGAGATTCAACAATGACGGGAAGACATTAGCAGCAACACCAGCACCAACAAAAAAATTCTAGGGGAAGAGAACGACCGCCAGTTAGATGCTACAGATGCAAAGAGGAGGGACATATAAGTCCAAACTGTTCACAACCTTCCAAGGTGTGTTTCATTTGTGGAAAAGAGGGTCATATAGCCCGATTTTGTCCGATATCGAAGTCAAGTCCAGTTGGGATGGCGGCACCAAAGGCGACTACGGACAAAACAAAGTCGATGGTTCAATGGAGAGCATTTGTAGTGACTGGCCAAAACACGAGAAACCCGGACGAGGTAATCACGGGTAAGCTAATCTTGAACTCTTGCGAAGTTTATACCTTACTAGATACCAGTTCTACCCATTCTTTTATCTCTCCTGCTTGTGCTCAATGTTTAAACTTGACTCTGGAGAAATTAGATTATGATTTATTTGTGGAGACTCCATTAGGAGAAACTTTTATTACATCCACTATGTATAAATCTTGCTTGATCCAAGTTGGCACCATCACATTTCCTGTTGATCTTATCTCTTTAAAGATACTTGCATTTGATGATTTTAGGATTGATTGGTTAACCTCACTCATCATGCCAAAATTGATTGTTTTCATAAGGTTGTTAGTTTTCATATTCTTAACCAACCTATTATGTGAATTCAAGCAACCAAACCATTAAAGTCAATCACTGTTATATCAAGCCATAAAGCCATTCGTTTATTAAAAAAAGGATGTCAAGCTTTCTTAGCCCATGTTATGGACTTGAACAAAAACACGTCATATTTGAATAATATTTCTGTTGTTAGTGAATTTCTTGACGTATTTCCTGAAGAACTTCCTGGTCTACCCCTAGAACATGAAGTTGAATTCTTTATTGATCTTGAAACGGGTACAAAGCCCATTTCTAAAACCCCATATCGAATGGCTCCTATTGAACTCCAGGAGTTAAAAGTCCAACTACAGGAATTATTTGACATCGGTTTCATTCATCCCAGTACATCTCCTTGGGGTGCTCCTGTTTTATTTGTAAAGAAGAAAGCCAGGAGTATGCGACTCTGTATTGACTACCGAGAATTGAACCATGTCACCATTAAGAATAGGTATCTGCTACCTCGCATTGATGACCTGTTCGACCAGTTGCAATGAGCACAATTCTTTTCAAAGATCAATCTTCGTTCTGGATATCATCAGCTGAAGATTAAAAATGAGGATATTCCAAAGACTGCCTTCGTAACTCCTGCAGACGCATTATGAATTCTTAATCATGTCTTTTGGATTAACTAATGCTCATGCTGCTTTCATGGATATGATGAACCGAGTATTCAAGGAATATTTGGATCAGTTCGTTGTTAACTTTATTGTTAACATCCTCATCTATTCCAAAAGCCGTGAAGATCATGAGCACCATTTAAAGCTGGTACTTCAAAGGCTTTATGACAACAAGCTATATGCCAAGCTGAAGAAATGCAAGTTCTGCCTTAAGAAAGTAGCATTCCTTGGGCATGTGGTGTCAAAACATGGAGTATCTGTTGACCACAACAAAGATTAAAGCAATCCAAAGTTGGGAGCAGCCGAAGTCGGTGACCAAAGTACGTAGCTTTCTAGGCTAAGCTGGTTATTATCGAAGATTCGTTGAAGGATTTTCTCGAATCGCTAATCTGTTAACTCAGCTGACTCGAGAAGATATAAAATTCGTATGGAGCGAGGAATGCGAGAAGAGTTTCCAAGAGCTCAAGAGGAGACTCATTTTGGCACTTGTTCTGACAATACCATCTGGTTAGGATGGATTTGTTATCTACAATGATGCTTCAGGCAAAGGGTTAGGATGTGTTCTCATGCAACATGGGAAGTCATCATAGCCTATGCCTCGCATGACAACTCAAAGAATATGAGAGGAATTATCCTACTCATGATCTGGAGTTGGTAGCAGTCATTTTCACGTTAAAAATCTGGAGACACTACCTCTATGGGGAGAAAGTGAAGATTTATACGGATCATAAAAGCCTCAAATATTTCTTCACGCAAAAGGAACTCAACATGCGAAGAACGACGATGTTGGCTTGAGCTATTGAAAGATTATGACCATAGCATTCAATATCATCCTGGAAAAGCAAACGTTGGAGCTGACGCATTGAGTAGAAGATCGTATGCGGGTACGAGTGCGATGTTGTTAACACAAAGACCCATTTTGTACAACTTACAAAGGATGGAGATAGAGTTAAAAACTCCAGGGACCCACATGATGATGGCAAATATACGAGTAAAACCGACTTTAATCGATAAAGTTAAAGTCGCTTTCAAGCTACGCACACTGAGAGGATGATGCGTGATGAAGAAAAAGTAAGAAGAAGGTGCTATTCTAGAAGCAAGAATCGATGAAGAAGGAATACTTCGGTCAACTCCAGACTTTTGCGGTTCCTAACGATTCTGACTTGAAGCATAGAATCATGATGGAGGCACACAACACACCATTTGCAATCCATCTTGGGAGTACCAAAATGTATCATGATCTTCGACATACATTTTAGTGGAGCAATATGAAGAAAGAGATCGCAGAGTTTATCTAGAGGTGTTTAACTTGTCAACGTGTAAAAGCGGAGCATCAAGTGCCAAAGGGTCCATTGCAACCACTTGAGATTCCAAAATAGAAGTGGGAACACATTACTATGGATTTCGTTACGGATCTTCCAAAGGTTTCTCAAGGCATAGATGCGATTTGGGTTATTGTTGATAGATTAACCAAGTCTCGCTCATTTCTTGCCTATCGTGACGTGACTTATTCCTTGAACGAATTTCTCGTATGTACGTAAATGAGATTGTGAGATTGCATGGCATGCTAGTATCCATAGTTTTGGATCGTGACCCAAGATTCACTTCACGATTTTGGGTTAGCTTGCAGAAAGCTATGGGCACGGATTTACGATTCAGTTCAGCATACCTTCCTCAAACGGACGGGCAATCGAAAAGGACTATTCAAACCCTTGAAGATCTATTAAGACTATGTGTCCTAGATTTCAAAGTAAGTTGGGATAAGTACTTTCCATCATGGAATTCTCCTACAATAACAGCTTATCAAGCAAGTATAGGCGTGGCTCCATTTGAGGCGTTATATAGATGAAAGTGTCGTTCTCCAGTATGTTGGGACGAGGTGGGTGAAGCAACGTTATTGGGACCAGAATTAGTACGTATGACTACAGAAAATATTCAAATGATCCGGCAACATATAAAAGACCTCACAAGATCGACAAAAGAGTTATGCTGATCTTCATCGAAAGGACGTGGAATTTAATATTGGAGATCATGTACTGTTACTTATTGCTCCATTGAAGGGAGTTACAAGATTCAGGAAGAGAGGAAAGCTCAATCCATGATTTGTTGGTCCATTTGAGATTCTTGACCGAATAAGAAATGTGGCCTATAGACTCACATTACCTCCAAGTATGTCTTGTGTTCATAATATTTTTCATATATCTATGCTACGTAAATATGTGAAAGACCCAAACCATATTATTGCTTTAGAACCAGACAAGATAGCTGAAGATTTAACGTACGAGGATGTACCTGTCAAGATATTGGATAGGAAAGAGCATGTCCTACCAACAAAGGTTATACCACAAGTCAAGTTTTTGTGGAAAAACCATGCTATTGAGGAAGTGACCTGGGAGTTGGAATCGGAAATGAAAGCGAGGCACCCTCACCTTTTCGACATTCCAGGTACGTACGTCAATTTCGAGGACAAAATTTCATAAGGAAGAGAGGTTGTAAGACCCCAACTTTTTATAAATAAAATTGAATTTCCTCTATTTATTATCTTGAAATAATAAGGAATTAATTTGATATAATGCTCTGGTTATGGATGAAATGTGCAAATTTTGCAAAATAAGCCAGTGGTTATAAAATATTCCTTTTGTCGGGGAATATTCATATTTGGTCATGGAATATTCTTGCTGTCGGGGAATATTCGTACGACGGCGCAGCCATTTGTGGGCCCCATAACAGAATAATGGTCGAATGAAGAAAACGACAAGTATGAGTTTTTATAAATAACGGCGTAATTGTTACCTTTAACACTTTTGGATTACCTGGTGGTTAAAATATAGTAATACGCATGGTTGCACAGTAACACACGGTATTGCACAGTAATTTTGAATTATTGATTCTTATGTAAGAAGGCACTACTCAATAATTGTTACAGTAATTACTGTTCAATATTTTATTTTATTGATTCAATAATTGCTGCGTTGATATTTTATATTATTGTTATTTCAATAATTGTCACTGCACAATATTTCCCATTATCAGATTAATAATTCATATTATTTGAATAATATTATTAGATAACATTATTAGTAAAGTCTAAGGATATTCTGTCTAATAAGAGGTTTGGTCACCTAATTGCGTGTTAATAAGGAGAAATCCTTATCGGAAAGCCCCCTCTTTCTTGAGAACGACATGGTTGTCATAATTGTGATTCTGTAATATTATTTGTGAATAATTAATTATTGATTTATATGATAAGGATATATTTATTTTATATGGATATAAATGAAGGAATTTTAGCATGAAATAATTGTTGAAAGTTTGGAAATTATTTTTCTCTGATAAAATATTCATTCATATATATTATTATAATATATTATAATTGTTTAAATAATATATATATATATATATATATATATATATATATATATATATATATATATATATGTGATTGATTAAAAGATGGAGTAAGCAAATTGCATTCGAATGCATAGCAAATACCTTTGTTTTTTCTATGTTGGTTGGTGAGAATTCTTCTTGAAAAGCTTGATTTCCAATTTATGGGCCCTCAATTACGAAGAATTTTAGGCCATTGATTGGTGGAAATGGTTGGTGGGTTTTGCCTGCCAAGATGGTTTTCAAAGTGTGGCCCCCACCCATACGGAAAACAAATGAAAGTTAGGCTTTGAATGGAAAAGTTAGGCAGAAGAAGAAGAAAAAAATAAAAATTTGGCATAATGCTTTGTCTTATGCTTCCGTATTACACTATAAAAGGAGGGCAAACCTCCATCCTAAAATCACACCATTTTCAAATTCAAAAATTCTTATTCTAAAGTATTGTGAGTATTTTCCTTGAGTATAAGGATACTTTGAGTATAGTTTTTCTGCAAGATTTTCTCAGAATAATATCCGATATTCCAGTCAAATCCAGTTTCTTCTAAGGTAAAGGATATTATTTTATTGCAATACTCGTGAGAAATATTATTTTCTTTCATACTCCATTTCATCTTGTATTCCTAAATTTAAACTTACTATGGTAAGTATTGTTTCTATATTTCCTAAAATGATTAGAAATTTCGTTTCATCTAATATCATTTCATATGAATATTGGTCTGAACTTTTTTTATATCAAATTTGGAACTTTTCATAACTAGGTATTGTTCATGGGTACTGTTCACGGGTATATATTTTTCACAGTTACTATTCACAAAAGAAAAAAAATATTTTTTTTCCTTCCCAGTTATCTGTTGTGACCTTTAATCTTGAAATTGAATCCATGTTTTGATCTTCATTCTTAAATTTACTCCATTATGGTTTATTATGGAGTATTTTTAAACTTGAATTATCTAAAGTATGAATCTCTAATCTTTGTTCTTTTGTCTCACTGGATTCGTTCTTTAAAATGTTTTTCATCGTCTTCAGTCTTTAATGGTGATACTTGATGAATATCTTTGGCCTGTAGTGCAAAGATGAATGATTACCTGATGAATATCTTTGCCCTGTAGTGCAAAGATAAACAGGTGTTGAGATGAACATGACCAACTGGTGATACAGATGGATATCTTTGGCCCATAGGCAAATATGAATATTTGATTCAAGATGTATATTGATTGATGTTACAGGGATAAAATATTGATGATGGACTTTTAAAATCATATATGATAGTAGATTTCATTCTCTACTAAACTCTTCTAATGAATTGTTATTTCTGCTGCGAATATTGATATAAAACTTGTTGTCCATTATATTTTATCTGATTTGTTGAAGGCTAACGATAATTTATTGTTCATTATCTTAGTCATAATATTCTTTACTGGGCTAGTTGAGCTCACTCATTTCTTTTTTGTTCCATTTTTCTTTTCAGGAAGCGAGAATATAGCGGGGAATAGTCGGGGTGTGGAGTTATGTTCCATGGCAGTTGTTATAGTAGTCCTCACTATTTGTAAAATAGTGTATCAATAATTGTAATGAGGACTTATTTGAGTGTGGATATTGTCTAGAGGACAATATTTGTATTTAAACTCACAGTATGTGTGGTCGTATTTTGCACGACAATTGTAATAATAAAGTTGTAGTTGTTTTCTGTATCATGTATTTGGCGACTCAGAATGGGTGATGTATACCTATTTTGGGGGCATCACAGTTGGTATCAGAGCTTAGGGATATGGTCTCTAGCGGAGATCGGGGAGTAGAACTAGGAGGGGAGAGACGAGTAAATCCTTCACTAGTGTGTCCTACCTAAGCTTATTTGTTGGTCGGTCATAATATAAGGATATTATATGATATGTTAATTTGTTTAATTAACCCTTATTTTATGGCAGTTTTTAAGAATGGCAGTTGAGAACGTTAACAATGGAGTGTATCAGACAGTGGAACAACCTTCAATCACCAACCAGGAGAACGTGCAACAGGAAGGCAATATTCCTCCTATAAACAACACTACCGAGCAAACGATGAATGATGCTATGTTTAGAAGCTTTTTGCAGTTCATGTAAAATCAGACGAGGGAGACTCGTGTACAAAATACGGGTAGAAATGATAGCAACACGTGGTTTGTCATAGCCAAGCAGTTCAAAGAGTTGGGACCACCAGATTTCTGGGGAAAGCCGGATCCGATTAAGGCAAAAACGTGGGTCAAGCAAAATACCAAGATATTCGATGTCTTGGGATGCACGGAAGAACAGAAGGTTCCATTAGCCACCTTTTTGTTCCGTGGTGAGGCAGATTACTGGTGGGAATCTATGAAGCGTACCCAGCCATCCGCACTCAACATGTCTTGGGAAGGATTTCAGAAATTGTTCAATAATAAGTACTTTCCTAAAAGTATTTGTCATATGAAGGAGGTAGAGTTTATTAGACTAGAATAGAACAACATGACGGTGTCCCAATACGAGGCAAAGTTCGCGGAGTTATCCAGGTTTGCACCTCATTTGGTAAAAAATGAGGAACGTATGACGCGGATGTTTCTAAGAGGTCTAAAACCCGAGACTCACCAATACCTATCTGTCATAAATTTTCTCTGTATTCAGATGTTGTCAACAGGGCTCAATTATTAGAGCGAGATAATGAGTATGTTCAACCGAGGGACCACAACTAGGGTCATACCGGTGACAGCAGTCATCAGAGCGATGATAATCAACGAGGAGGGAAAAATATGGACAAAAGCGGTAACCACTCTAGTGGTAATTGTGGCCATGATAATAGGAGAGGTGAGTGAAGTGGAAATTTCAAAAAGAGGAGATTCAACAATGACGGGAAGACATCAGCAGCAGCACCAGCACCAACAACAAATTCTAGGGGAGGAGAACGACCGCCAGTTAGATGCTACAGATGCGGAGAGGAGGGACATATAAGTCCAAACTGTTCACAGCCTTCCATGGTGTGTTTTAATTGTGGAAAAATTTGGTCATATATAGCTCGATTTTTTCCTAGAATAAGTCAAATCCAAATTGGGCAATCGGCACCAAAGGCGACTACGGACAAAACAAAGTCGGTGGTTCAAGGGAGAGAGTTTGTAGTGACTGGCCAAAATGCGAGAAACCCGAACGAGGTTATCACGGGTAAGCTTATATTGAACTCTTGTGAAGTTTATACCTTAGTAGATACCGGTTCTACCCATTCTTTTATCTCTCCTGCTTGTGCTCAATGTTTAAACTTGACTCCGGAGAAATTAGACTATGATTTATTTGTGGAGACTCCATTAGGAGAAACTTTTATTACATCCACTATATTTAAATCTTGCTTGATCCAAGTTGGCACCATCACATTTCCTGTTGATCTTATCTCTTTAAAGATACTTGCATTTGATGTGATTTGAGGGATTGATTGGTTAACCACTCATTATGCCAAAATTGATTGTTTTTATAAGGTAGTTAGTTTTCATATTCCTAACTAACCTGTTATATAAATTCAAGCAACCAAACCATTAAAATCAATCACTGTCATATCAAGCCATAAAGCCATTCGTTTATTAAAAAACGGATGTCAAACTTTCTTAGCCCATGTTATGGACATGAACAAAAATATGTCAGATTTGAATAATATTTCTGTTGTTAGTGAATTTCCTGATGTATTTCCTGAAGAACTTCCTGGTCTACCCCCAGAACGTGAAGTTGAATTCTTTATTGATCTTGAACCGGGTACAAAGCCCATTTCTAAAACCCCATATCAAATGGCTCCTATTGAACTTCAGGAGTTAAAAGTCCAACTACAGGAATTATTAGACATCGATTTCATTCGTCCTAGTACATCTCCTTGGGGTGCTCCTATTTTATTTGTAAAGAAGAAAGACGGGAGTATGCAACTCTGTATTGACTACCAAAAATTGAACCATGTCACCATTAAGAATAGGTATCCGCTACCTCGCATTGATGACCTGTTCGACCAATTGCAATGAGCACAATTCTTTTCAGAGATCGATCTTTGTTCTAGTTATCATCAGTTGAAGATTAAAATTGAGGATATTTCAAATACTGCCTTCAGAACTCGGTACGGGCATTATGAATTCTTAGTCATGTCTTTTGGATTGATTAATGCTCCTGCTGCTTTCATGGATATGATGAACCGTGTATTCAAGGAATATTTGGATCAGTTCGTTGTTGTCTTTATTGATGACATCCTCATCTATTCCAAAAGCCGTGAAGATCATGAGCACCATTTGAAGCTGGTACTTCAAAGGCTTCGTGACAACAAGCTATATGTTAAGCTGAAGAAATGCGAGTTCTGGCTTAAGGAAGTAGCATTCCTTGGGCACGTGGTGTCAAAACATGGAGTATTTGTTGACCCGGCAAAGATTGAAGCAATCCAAAGTTGGGAGCAGCCGAAGTCGGTGGCCAAGTACGTAACTTTACAGGCTAAGTGGTTATTATCGGAGATTTGTGGAAGGATTTTCGAATCGCTATCTCGCTAACTCAAATTTGACTCGAGAAAGATACAAAATTCGTATGGAGCGAGGAATGCGAGAAGAGTTTCCAAGAGCTCAAGAGGAGACTCATTTCGGCACCTGTTCTGACAATACCATCTGGTTCAGATGGATTTGTTATCTACAGCGATGCTTTAGGCAAAGTGTTAGGATGTGTTCTCATGCAACATGGGAAAGCCATAGCCTATGCCTCGCGACAACTCAAAGAATATGAGAGAATTATCCTACTCATGATCTGGAGTTGGCAGCAGTCATTTTTGCGTTGAAAATCTGGAGACACTACCTATATGGGGATAAAGTGGAGATTTATATGGATCATAAATGTCTCAAATATTTCTTCACCCAAAAGGAACTCAACATGCGACAACGACGTTGGCTTGAGCTATTGAAAGATTACGACCATAGCATTTAATATCATCCTGGAAAAGCAAACGTTGTAGCTGACGCATTGAGTAGAAGATCGTATGCGGGTACGAGTGCGATGTTGTTAACACAAAGACCCATTTTGAACTACTTACAAAGGATGGAGATAGAGTTCAAAAATCCAGGTACCCATGTGATGATGGAAAATATACGAGTAGAACCAACTTTAATCGATAAAGTAAAAGCTGCTCAAGCTACAGACCTGGAGCTGATGCGTATGAAGAAGAAAGTGCAAGAAGGTGCTATTCCGGAAGCAAGAAGCCATGAAGAAGGAATACTTCGAGTCAACTCCAGACTTTGCGTTCCTAACAATTCTGACTTGAAGCATAGAATCATGATGGGAGCACACAACACACCATTTGCAATCCATCATGGGAGTACAAAAATGTATCATGATCTTCGACATACATTTTGGTGGAGCAATATGAAGAAAGAGATCGCGGAGTTTATCTCGAGGTGTTTAACTTGTCAACGTGTAAAGGCGGAGCATGAAGTGCCAAAGGATCCATTGCAACCACTTGAGATTTCGAAATGGAAGTGGGAACATATTACTATGGATTTCATTACGGGTTTTCCCAAGGTTTCTCAAGGCATAGATGTGATTTAGGTTATTGTTGATAGATTAACCAAGTCTACTCATTTCTTGCCTATACGTGAGACTTATTCCCTTGAACGTCTTTCTCGTATGTACATAAATGAGATTGTGAGATTGCATGGCATGCCAGTATCCATAGTTTCAGATCGTGACCCACGATTCACTTCACGATTTTGGGTTAGCTTGCAGAAAGCTATGAGCACGGATTTACAATTCAGTTCGACATACCATCCTCAAACAGACGAGCAATCGGAAAGGACTATTCAAACCCTTGAAGATCTATTAAGACTCTGTGTCCTAGATTTCAAAGGAAGTTGGGATAAGTACTTGCCATTGGTGGAATTCTCCTACAACAACAGTTATCAAGCAAGTAAAGGCGTGGTTCCATTTGAGGCATTATATGGACGAAAGTGTCGTTCTCCAGTATGTTGGGATGAGGTGGGTGAAGCAACGTTGTTCGGACAAGAATTAGTACGTATGACTACAGAAAATATTCAAATGATCTGGCAACGTATAAAGACCTCACAAGATCGACAAAAGAGTTATGCTGATCTTCATCGAAAGGACGTGGAATTTAATATTGGAGATCATGTACTGTTACGTATTGCTCCATGGAAGGGAGTTACAAGATTCGGGAAGAGAGGAAAGCTCAATCCACGATTTGTTGGTCAATTTGAGATTCTTGTCCGAATAGGAAATGTGGCCTATTGTTGGGTAAAATCTAATTACGCACAACACGCAAGTATACGTGGTCAACAAGTAATACAGTGATAAGTCCAGTATCGTTCCCACAGAGATAAATTAGCAAATACCTTAACTTACAATTACTAATCTTTTATTAACCCTAATTTTATTAAACAAACCAAATCAATAATTTAAATTAACAAAACTAAAATTAAGAATAATTAAATTAGCACAAAAGAACCACAAATATCAAAATCTGAATTTTAAACAATTAACGGAGAATTAAACTTATGATTTCACCCTAAGCTTCACTTTGATTTTAGCACTTTTATTCCAATTTAACGCACTATCCCAATTCATTAATCAAGAACACAAACGTAGTACTAACCACCTCTCGATGTACTAATACCATATTAACTTCAATCCACAATTAAGATAGAAATCCGTTAAACACTTTAATCAACTAACCCACTATATCTCTATGTGAATTACAATTGAAGAAGGTTGAAGAATAAGTTCTCTATCCGATTACATGTGGCGTCAAGCATATCTCTACCTTAACACACATCAAGTTTAAGCTACTAACAAAATCCTGAACACATGCTATATTAACTAGGTCTAGATTTGAATATCCTCTCTCGATTCCATCCAACTCCACAAAGAATTGTTGATCAGGCAATTCATAGATTTAAGCAAAAATTAATATAGATAAACTGAAGATAGCTTATTAAATTGGAAATCAAAGTTTACAAAATCATCGATTCACCCAAGGATCCATCACAAGCCTAAAAAGTGAATTAGTTCATAATAAATGAAATATTTACGCTGAATAAATCATAGAAATCATTCTCTCAATTACAAATAATAATCTAACACAAAGAATATTAGAAAACACCCTTCACGTAGACTAGAGTTGCAATTGTCTTGAAAAACTCCCCGAAATACCCCGCCACACTTGTTCTTCCAAAAACTCAACTTTTATCTTCGTAAACTATCTTTTGTAATTCCCCTTTTGTGTTTCATAGAGTCCTAGATATCTAGCCTAAAATTCTAGCCGAAATCTCTATCCATTAGAGTTATACTGACATGCAAAAAGCTAAAATTCGTACTCTAAAGGAATTATAACTGAAACAAGACACTCAGATTTTTCACTTTCACCTTTGCCGTGGTTTGTACACTATAGATGCCCTACAATGGCTTGCCTCTGCTTTCTCGAATGAAGACCCACTTGAAAGCGAGGGATGTGTAGTTAATAATGCCATTTTGTGAAGCTTGTGTTCTGTTAACTGATTTGAAAGATCCCACCCCCAAGTGGGTTTTATATCTTATTAAGGCACGCCTCGGCGAGGGTACCTCTAGAATCGACTTAGTCAGCGATCTTGAGTTGCTTCCAAATATGCTCCATTTAAGTTCCAAACACACCGAATACCACCAATTGTATGTTCAATGCCACAACCACCAACCTACACATAAAATAACAAAGAACAAGTAAAAATGCACATGATTACAAGAATATAGCAACGAATAAGCATGAATTAGATATGAAATTGCGTATAAAAAATACACTTATTAAAATCCCCAAAACTTAAATCGTGCTAGTCCTCGAGCACAAAACAACTACATGCAATGCAATGATATGAATACGAATTCACTTATATACTATCAAATCCAACAATACCGCAGAATCAAAATTATCTTAACGGCCCCAGCGAAAATAAGCAACTATACAATATCAACCATCTAAAACCTATATACAAATACACTTTAATCCTCGAATCTCAAGCCATCATCACTGGTATAGTGTGTGTGTGTAACATCCATGATAACTGATACCGACTCAAATTCAATACATAACCAATCTCTTAGAAGGAATCATGCAGCACTAACTTAAAAATTTCAAGAATAGCTAATTCCAACTAAAAATCAAGCAATCACAAATCGCTAGGGTTCACGCAGGGTACTTATGCTTTATTTTCATTTACGGGGGCTTTTTGCTCTTTTCCCGTTTTATTCAATTTTTTTTTCATATAGCTATGCAATGTCTTATTCCCTTAGGCTTTTCAATGCTACCTTAACGAGCTTTCGACCAACGACTCCCAGACCATTAAGACCTTAGGGCGCTAGGTGTAAAAACAATCCCCTCGGGCTTACTTACTCAAGTAACAAAGCCCACAAAACTAGACAAGCACGCTACGGTGTTTATTCATATATATATATTTTTTTAGATAAGCTTATATACCCCACATAATCTCCCCCAAACTTAAGTTCTTGCCTAACTTTAGCCTTTACCAGCCATCCTTGTCATTTTATCATTCACTCTAGCATTATCCTTTAGAGACCATTAAGGTACCGGTTTGAACTTAACCAATTAACACAGATGTTTGTTAAATGTGCTATCCTTTTATACTAGTTTCAAACAAACTCAAGATTCGATTCATAAACGATCATTGTGTCATAGTTCTAATACTCAATACTGTATTTGCTACTTATTTAACAATCACATCATAGTCCCCCAATAACATGAAACTCCACATTGATAGACTTAAACAACACAATAATTACTAATTAACAAATTTGCCCCCAATAACATGAAACTCAACATTGATAGACTTAAACAACACAATAATTACTAATTAACAATTTTTTATTTTTTTTAGATATGTGAATAACAAAATACGGATAACAAGATGCATTACACTATTATCTACTAAAACAAGTAAAACCTAAACTACCATGCATGCCCTATGCTATCATGCAATACTGAAAATAAAATGCAATACATCAATTTAATTGCTTAAAATTAAAAATGAGTCCTAAAAACTAAAATGCATGCAAACAACATGAATGTAATTCCCCCAAACTTAAACAATACAATGTCCTCATTGGATAATTGATTAAAATAAGTACGTGAGGACTTCCCTGTCAATGCTTAAGCTTGAGGAGGTGGTTGTTGTCCTTCTTCATCGGAATCACTTGATGGGAACCTTGGCATTGGACCGGGCTGTTGATATGGAAATTTTGCCGCCGGGTTGAAACTTTGAAGTGTTGTGTTCAACAAGGCAAAAGAAGCGTGCATAGTGTCAAACATGTGCTCTTGCCTCATTTCCAATCGGCGCATTTCCCGACAAGTTGCCTTGGTGTGTACATTCAGTTAATTTTGGAGATCAAGAAATTGAGATCTAGATATAGCCTCGGTCCTCGGTACCTGCTCATCCCCTTGATCGCCCATGTCGTCGTCGTTTGTCCCCCGATGTCTCTGTAGCATCCACGTTGTCTTCCGAAGACGATGGGAAAATGAAGCCCAATCCCCGCGGATGTGACTCGCCTCCTGCCCATACAGAGTACCGTGCAATCATTCTGGAATCTAACAGCACGAGCGGCATTTGAGTGGGCTCGTCATCCGACCATCTAACTCCTGCTTGACGGCACAACCCACATATGAGTGATGGGTGTGGCAAAGCTCCAGAAAAATTCCCACGTAAGCACCGGCGGATAGAGAAGCTGATGATAGCTCTGACGTCAATAATAAAGTCTTGCACAATGGCAAACAAAAGCAACGCCTTCTCCTTGGTGACGTCTGAAGTGTGTTGGGACGGAAGCAATTTCGCGCAAAGGAAGGCATACCAAATTTTTCCATACCGGCTAAGGTTCTTGCTGGGGAACACGATGCCTCCCTTTCGACCTTTCATACATGATCTTCCTGGCTTTGTCATCTCCATGATAACTTCATCAAAATCCGGATCAAAAGTACGGAGATGCTCGTACTGGCAGTGGCGAGGCACCCTCAGTTGGTAGTACGTATTGATGGCGTCTGCTCTGAATGGAACCAACCGTCCTCGCACAAAAGCATGGAATGGTTCTTTGTCCTCAGCATTTGTGTAAAACTCCTTGACAATATTTACAACAGTTGGTTCCGGCTCTTCGGTGAATTTTACCCATTCCTTTTGGTAAATTTGCGGCATGAGCTCCCCGTCGTTACCATCTGGTGCCAACCCCCGCTCCGGTGTAAGGGCTTTGGTGAGCATGTAATCATACCGATCGGCGGCGGCGGCACTTGCAAATTTTCGATGATCAAAGGTGCTGATAGGTTGGGATGGGCGTGAACTCTCCCCCCGTTGGCGTTTAGATGATGATTGTGAAGCCATTTCTCCCTATTACTGGTTTTGCCCTAACTCTCCCCCAAACTTTTCAATAGTATCTCTCTAGCTCATAATTATACTCTCTTTTTGCCTTTTATGAAGTGTGGTGGAGTGTGGAAGAGTTGGTGTAGTATTTATAGATGGAGAGGGAAGGCTAGCATTGGCAGAGAGTGAGGAGGTGGGAAGGTGGAGAAGAGTAATTGAATATTAGGAATGTGGGGAAAGTGGGTGGTGGTTATGGAGTAGTGGGGAAGTGTAAAAGTGGGAGTTATTGGGAAGGAGAAAAGACCAGCAAACTGCCACGTCTATCAAAATTCCAGGACCCCCGCCCCGACGGGGGGTAAATAACTAAAAAGGCCCACCCCGGCGGGCTTGTCCCCTGATTTCTGATTTTGAGGATCCCCGCCCCGGTTGGGGTTATACTGCTTTTAGGGGGGCATAGTCACTGTCTGGCAGTCATGTTTTGCTTTATTTTAGCTTACTCACAAAAATACTAAGCAGACGATCCTTTTCCCAAATGCATGGCATGAAACATGAAAATTAGTGAGTCGTGGATGTCATGTCATGTTGTGGAGAGATTAACGAGATTTTATTTTATTCTTCTACCTAATAATGTAATAAAAACTATGATTAAGCAAATATGAATGGAAAATACGATAGAGAAATAAAAATTGGGTTACCTCCCAATGAGCGCTTGATTTTAAGTCGTTCAACCTGACTACTTCCTGCTTAAGTTGTATCGGCCAATGTGATAGCGATCACGTCGGTGTTGGCTTCTCCTCCCGAGTAATGCTTTAGACGATGTCCATTAACTTTGAATGTTTCGAGTGGATTACGACTATAAATTTCAATGCCCCGTGAGGGAATACTTGCTTGACGTGAATGGTCCCGACCATCTTGATTTAAGCTTTCCGGGGAACAAACGCAGCCTTGAGTTGAATAACAGTACTGATTGGCCTGGCTCGAATGTTCGACGCAAAATTTTTTGGTCGTGCCATCTTTTGACTTTTTCTTTTTATATCTTGACATTCTCATAGGCATGAAGGCGAAACTCGTATAGTTCATTCAACTGAAGTAGTCTCTTCAATATGCCTTATGTTGTAGTTCCACCGGTAAATGACATGCCTTCCGGTACAATAGTTGATATGGTGACATCCCGATTGGCGTCTTGTATGCTGTCCGGTAAGCCCATAAGGCATCATCCAATCTAAGTGACCAATCTTTCCGACTCGGATTCACCGCTTTCTCCAATATCTTTTTGACTTCTCTGTTCGATACCTCAGCTTGTCCACTGGTTTGAGGGTTATATGTTGTAGCTATTTTGTGGTTTACTCCATACTTGGCCAAAAGAGCAGTAAATGGTTTATTGCAAAAGTGACTACCTTCGTCACTTATAATTGCTCTTGGTGTGCCAAACCTAGTGAAGATGTTCTTTTGCAGGAATTTGATGACCACTTTGGCATCGTTTGTTGGTAGAGCTGCAGCTTCAACCCACTTTGACACGTAGTCCACTGCGAGGAGAATGTATTGATTGTTCAAGGACGATGGAAATGGTCCCATGAAATTGATACCCCATACATCAAAAATTTCCACTTCCAGAATTGTTTGTGAGGGCATCTCATTACTCTTCGAAATGTTGCCCACCCTTTGACACCTATCACATTGTTTGACAAACTGGTGGGCATCTTTGAATAATGTAGGCCAATAAAAACCACATTGTAGCACCTTCGCTGCTGTTCTCTCACTCCCATAATGCCCGCCATATGCTGATGAGTGACACTCATGCAGGATATTCTTCACTTCGCTGTATGGGACACACCGTCGAATCACCTTGTCGGCACACTACTTAAATAAATATGGATCATCCCACATGTACCACTTCACGTCGTGCAGAAATTTCTTTTTCTGTTGCCTTGTGAGGTTAGGTGGTAGAATGTTTGCTCACAACAAAATTCGCATAATCGCCATACCACGGAATCTCCGCTGAAATCTCAAACAATTGCTCATCCGGGAACGATTCATTGATTTCACATTTGTCGTCTTTTTCTTTACCGTGGTTTTCCAACCTCGACAAGTGGTCGGCTACTTGGTTCTCCGTCCCCTTCCTATCCTTTATTTCTAAATAGAATTCTTGCAGTAGGAGAATCCACCGGATAAGGCGTGGCTTAGCATCTTTTTCGCTATCAAGTACTGAATCGCTGCATGGTCTGTATAGACTATCACCTTAGTCCCGATCAAGTAAGCACGAAATTTGTCAAATGCATATACCATGGCAAACAACTCCTTTTCTGTGGTTGTGTAGTTCATTTGAGTTTCTGTAAGTGTTTTGTTTGCATAGTATATAGCGTGAAACACCTTGTCTCTCTGCTGACCCAACTCAGCCCCAACCGCGAAGTCGCTTGCATCACACATAAGCTCGAATGGCATGCTCCAATCCGGTGCAACTATAACGGGGGCTGTAGTCAATTTCCTTTTTAATAAATCAAACGCTGTCTTGCATTCTTTATCAAAGCTGAATGTCGCATCTATCTCTAAAAGACTATATAGGGGTTTTGCAATTTTAGAGAAATCCTTTATAAACCTCCTGTAGAACCCGACGTGTCCCAAGAAACTCCTAATACCCTTCACTGAGGTTGGTGGAGGCAATTTTTCAATTGTTTTCAACTTTGCTTTATCGACTTCCAGCCCTTGAGCCGATATCTTATGGCCCAAAATTATGCCCTCTTCAACCATGAAGTGGCATTTTTCCCAATTTAAAACAAGATTCGTGTCGTTGCATCTTTGCAGCACCATAACCAGATTCTTCAAGCAATTATCAAAGCTATCAACATAAACTGAAAAGTCATCCATGAAGACCTCAACATTTTTCTCCACCATATCTGAAAAAATTGTCATCATACATCTTTGAAAAGTTGCCGGTGCGTTGTATAGCCCAAATGACATCCTCCTGAATGCAAATGTGACATAAGGGCATGTAAATGTGGTCTTTTCTTTATTCTTTGGAGCGATGACTATTTGGTTGTAGCCCGAATACCCATCCAACAAACAATAATACTGATGTCCCGCCAATCTATCTAATATTTGGTCAATAAAGGGCAGCGGAAAATGGTCTTTTCGGGTTGCCTTGTTCAATTTTCTGTAATCCATGCAAACCCGCCAACCCGTCACTGTTCTGGTTGGGATTAACTTGTTGTCGCTATTCTCACTGCCACCGCTATTCCTCATTTTTTTAGACGCTTCGGATCGGACTAACCCATTTACTGTCGAAAATCGGATAGTTGATGTCAGCGTCTAACCATTTTAAAATTTCCTTCTTTACCACTTCCTTCATAATTGGATTGAGTCGCCGCTGTTGTTCCATCGTTGGTTTTGTCTCATCTTCCATCAGAATTTTGTGCATACAAAATGAAGGGCTGATCCCCTTTATGTCCGCAATTGTCCATCCAATAGCTGATTTGTGTTCCCGAAGCACCCTTAGCAACTTTTCTTCCTGTAATTTGTTAAGTGCAGCTGAAATAATAACAGGTAAAGAATTTAAATTGCCTAAATACGCATACCTAAGGTGCTTAGGAAGTGGCTTAAGTTCCAGCTTTGGTGGCTCTTCCAATGATGGTTTTAATTTTTCTGCATTTACCTCCTTTGTGTGTAGTGGTTCAAATGGGGTTCTAAATCTTAGTACTCGTGGCAATGAGTCTAGCAATTGAAGGTAATCCACCAATTTCGGATCATCGTTCTCTTCACCAAACTTTTGCTCATGTCATCACTAATGATTTGCTCAATTAGATCGATTCGAAAACATTCTTCCTCATCCGTAGGGAATTTCATGGCCTTAAACACACTAAATTTCACTTCTTGATCTTGAACCCTCATAGTGAGTTCTCCTTTTTGTACATCAATGAGTGTTCGCCCTGTAGCTAAAAATGGTTTCCCTAGGATAATTGGGATGTTCTTGTCCTCCTCAAAATCCAGAATAATAAAGTCCGCGGCGAATATAAACTTATCCACTTTCACTAAGATGTCCTCTACTATGCCTCTCGGATACGTAACTGACCTATCCGCCAACTGTAGGGAGATGTTAGTAGGCCTTGGCTCGGGCAAACCTAATTCTAAGTACACTGACAATGGCATAAGGTTTACACTCGCCCCCAAATCACATAAACACTTGTCAAAATGCCTCTCCCCGATCGTACATGGAATAGTAAAGCTCCCCGGGTCCTTGAGTTTTGGTGGTAATTTCTGCTGTAATACCGCACTACACTCCTCTGTTAATGCCACCGTCTCAAAATCTTCCCATTTCTTTTTCCTTGATAGAATCCCTTTCATAAATTTTGCGTAACTAGGCATTTGTTCTAGGGCCTCTGCAAATGGTATGTTAATTTGAAGTTTCTTGAAAACTTCCAAAAATTTTGAAAATTGCTTGTCTAACTTTTGTTTTTGAACTCTTTGCTAGAATGGTGGGGGAGGATAAACAACTGGTTCGTTGACTGGTCTGTTCTTTTTCATCTATTTTTCGTTCCCTTGCTTTACCTCACCCACTGTATTTTCTATTTCTGGTTCATTCTCCTTTGTAACCGAAATTTCTGGCTCTTGACCAACAAGTTGTTTTCCACTTCTCAACATAATGGCTTGACACTGCTCATGATTACCCTTAGGATTTTTCTCGGTGTCACTTGGTAGTGTTCCTTGTGGTCTACTATTCACTGCCAACGCTATCTGACCCATCTGATTTTCTAGATTCTTGATCGCCATCTCTTGTGCTTTAAACATCAAGGTGTGATTTTTTATAGCCAACTCGGTGGTAGCTATGAATTTATCCAACTTTTCCTCCAGATCGGGTTTCCTTTCTTGATATTGAACTGGTTGTTGCTGATTCTGGAAACCTGGAGGGTATGTTTGACGTGAAGCTTGATTTTGCTGGTTGTTGCTCCATGAGAAATTCTGATGATTCCTATTTCCTTGATTGTATGTGTTCTGATATGTGTTTTGAGGAATTCTGTTGTAATTACCGATGAACTGCACCGCTGCTGGATTAATTGCACATTGCTCCGTTGGGTGTTCTCCTGCGTACAACTCACATACTATTGCCACTTGTGGTGCTTGCTGTGTTTGTTGTGTCTGTGATGCTGCCACTTGCTCCAACTTCTTTGACATTGCAGCTATCTGTGCTTGCATTGCTGTCATATTATCTACTTCTAATACCCTAGCTGCCTTCGCCTGTGTCATTCTTCCTGTGGGCCACTGATAGTTATTAGCAGCCATGGTTTCAATCAACTCGTATGCTTCCTCGTAACTCTTAGCCATGAACGCTCCGCCCGATGCTGCATCGATACTTGTCCTAAGATTCCCATGTAGTCCGTTGTAGAAGGTGTTCATTTGTAGCCACTGGGGCAATCCATGACGTGGGCATTTTCTAAGTAGTTCTTTGTATCTCTCCCATGCCTCATATAATGACTCCCCATGTTGCTGTTCAAACATTGTAATCTCATTCCTCATCTTCGCAGTTTTCGCCGGTGGGAAGAATTTTGCAAGGAATTTCTGAGCTAAATCCTCCCAAGTTGTTATCGAACCGGACGGTAGGGAATGTAACCAACTCTTCGCCTTGTCCCGTAGAGAAAATGGGAACAATCGAAGTCTCACCGCCTCATCCGAAACTCCATTAAACCTAAAAGTGTTGCACATTTCCAAAAAACTGACTAGATGCTCGTTGGGATCATCGTTTGTAAATCTCCCAAACTGAACAGAATTCTGAATCATTTGTATCATCCTAGGCTTAATCTCGAATGTATTTGCTGCTATTGCTAGCCTGGTGATGCTTGAGTGCAGTTCCGTCACCTTGGGTGTTGCGAAGTCCCTCAACGCTTTCCGATCTTCGACCGCCATTACTATTTCCTCTTCCTTTTCAGGTAATTCGAATTCTTGCCTCGTTTCCTTTATCCACTTACTGAACCTCTGAAACCTTTTCACAATGTCGTCCTCAAAAGGCAGCAAATCTGGATTTTGGGACCGAGTTCGCATAAACTACGTCCAACACCTGAAATAAGAAGTACAACGCAAAAATAAAAATGTCTAAGTAAAACTGGATTAATTAAACTGATATTGTAAAAATATTAAGAATTATACTAAAAATATCCCCGGCAACGATACAAAAAACTTGTTGGGTAAAATCTAATTACGCACAACACGCAAGTATACGTGGTCAACAAGTAATACAATGATAAGTCAAGTATCGTTCCCACAGAGATAAATTAGCAAATACCTTAACTTACAATTCCCAATCTTTTATTAACCCTAATTTTATTAAACAAACCAAATCAATAATTTAAATTAACAAAACTAAACTTAAGAATAATTAAATTAGCACAAAACAACCACAAATATCAAAATCTGAATTTTAAACAATTAATGGAGAATTAAACTTATGATTTCACCCTAAGCTTCACTTTGATTTTAGCACTTTTATTCCAATTTAATGCACTATCCCAGTTCATTAATCAAGAACATGAACGTAGTACTAACCACCTCTCGATGCACTAATACCATATTAACTTCAATCCACAATTAAGATAGAAATCCGTTAAACACCTTAATCAACTAACCCACTATATCTCTATGTGAATTACAATTGAAGAAGGTTGAAGAATAAGTTCTCTATCCGATTACATGTGGCGTCAAGCATATCTCTACCTTAACACACATCAAGTTTAAGCTACTAACAAAATCCTGAACACATGCTATATTAACTAGGTCTAGATTTGAATATCCTCTCTCGATTCCATCCAACTCCACAAAGAATTGTTGATCAGGCAATTCATAGATTCAAGCACAAATTAATATAGATAAACTGGAGATAGCTTATTAAATTGGAAATCAAAGTTTACAAAATCATCGATTCACCCAAGGATCCATCACAAGCCTAAAAAGTGAATTAGTTCATAATAAATGAAATAAATGCTAAATAAATCATAGAAATCATTCTCTCAATTACAAATAATAATCTAACACAAAGAATATTAGAAAACACCCTTTACGTAGACTAGAGTTGCAATTGTCTTGAAAAACTCCTCGAAATACCACTCCACACTTATTCTTCCAAAAACTCAACTTTTATCTTTGTAAACTGTCTTCTGTAATCCCCCTTTTGTGTTTCATAGAGTCCTAGATATCTAGCCTAAAATTCTAGCCAAAATCTCTATCCATTAGAGTTATACTGACATGCAAAAAGCTAAAATTCGTACTCTAAAGGAATTATAACTGAAACAGGACACTCAAGATTTCTTTCACCCTACGCCCTACGGGGTTTGTACATATATAGATGCATCCATGGCTTGCCTCCTGTTTTCTCGAATGAAGACCCTTGCAAATGGGTGTGTTTTATAATGCATTTTTTTTGGCTTTGCCAGGTTCGTTAATCGATTTGAAGACCCCAGCCCCTACGGGTACCTCTAATAATCTAACTTAGCTACAAGATCTTGAGTTGCTTCCAAATATGCTCCATTTAAGTTCCAAACGCACCGAATACCACCAATTGTACGTTAAATGCCACAACCACCAACCTACACATAAAATAACATAGAATAAGTAAAAATGCACATGATTACAAGAATATAACAACGAATAAGCATGAATTAGATATGAAATCGCGTATATAAAATACACTTATCACCTATAGACTCGCTTTACCTCCAAGCATGTCTCGTGTTCATAATGTTTTTCATATATCTATGCTTCGTAAATATGTAAAAGACCCAAACCACATTATTTCGTTAGAACCAGACGAAATAACCAAAGATTTAATGTACGAGGAGGTACCTATCAAGATATTGGATATGAAAGAGCATGTTCTACGAACAAAGGTTATACCACAAGTCAAGGTTTTGTGGAGAAACCATGCTATTGAAGAAATGACCTGGGAGTTGGAATCGGAAATGAAAGCAAGGTACCATCACCTTTTTGACATTTCAAGTACGTACGTCAATTTTGAAGACGAAATTTCATAAGGAGGATAGGTTGTAAGACCCCAACTTTTTATAAATAAAATTTAATTTTCTCTATTTATTATCTTGAAATAAATGGGTGAAATGTGCAAATTTTACAAAATAAGCAAGTGGTTAAAAAATATTCCTTTTGTCGGAAATATTCATTTGGTCGTGGAATATTCTTGCTGTCGGGGAATATTCGTACGATGACGCAGCCATTTGTGGGCCCCATAACAAAATAACGGTCGGATGAAAAAAACGACATGTATGAGTTTTTATAAATAATGGCGTAATTATTACCGTTAACACTGTTAGATTACCTGGTGGTTAAAATACAGTAATACGCGTGGTTGTACAGTAACACACGGTATTGCATAGTAATTTGAATTATTAATTCTTACGTAAGAAGGCACTACTCAATAATTGTTACAGTAATTACTGTTCAATATTTTATTTTATTGATTCAATAATTGTTGCGTTGATATTTTATATTATTGTTATTTCAATAATTTTCACTGCACAGTATTTCCCATTATCAGATCAATAATTCATATTATTTGAATAATATTAGTAGATAGCATTATTGGCAATGTCTAAGGAAGTTCTATCTAAGGAGAGGTTTGGTCACCTAATTGCGCGCCAGTAAGGAGAAATCCTTATCGGAAAGCCCCCTCTTTCCTTGGAACGACCTGGTTGTCATAATTGTGATTCTGTAATATTATCTGTGAATAATTAATTATTGATTTATATGATAAGGATATATTTATTTTATGTGGATATAAATGAAGGAATTTTAGCATGAAATAATTGTTGAAAGTTTGGCAATTATTTTTCTCCGATAAAATAATCATTCATATTATATATGAACAGGTGTTGAGATGAACATGACCAACTTAGTTGGTGATACAGATGGATATCTTTGGCCCATAGTGCAAAGATGAATATTTGATTCAAGATGTATATTGATTGATGTTATAGGGATAAAATATTTATGATGGACTTTTAAATTCATAGATGAAAGTAGTTTTCATTCTCTACTAAACTCTTCTAATGAATTGTTATTTCCGCTGTGAATATTGATCTAAAACTTGTTGTCCATTATATTTTATCTGATTTGTTGAAGGCTAACGATAATTTGTTGTTCATTATCTTAGTCATAATATTCTTTACTGGGCTAGTTGAGCTCACCCTTTTCCTTTGTGTTCCATTTTTCATCTTAGGAAGCAAGAATATAGCGGGGAGTAGTCGGGGTGTGGAGTAATGTTTTATGGCAGTTGTTATAGTAGTCCTCACTTTTTGTAAAATAGTGTATCAATAATTGTAATGAGGACTTATTTGAGTGTGGATATTGTCTAGAGGACAATATTTGTATTTAAACTCACAGTATGTGTGGTCGTATTTTGCACGACAATTGTAATAATAAAGTTGTAGTTGTTTTCTCGTATCATGTATTTGGCGACTCGAAATGGGTGATGTATACCTATTTTGGTGGCGTCAATGGTTAATATCGAGCTTAGGATACTGATGTCTGGCGAGATCGGGGAATAGAACTAGGAGGGGAGAGACGAGTAAATCCTTCGCTAGTGTGTCCTACCTAAGCTTATTTGTTGGTCGGTCATAATATAGGGATATTATGTGATATGTTAATTTGTTTAATTAAGCCTTGTTTTATGGTAGTTTTTAAGAATGGCAGTTGAGAACGTTAACAATGGAGTGTATGAGATAGTGGCACAACCTTCAATCACCAACCAGGAGAACATGCAACAGGAAGGCAATATTCCTCCTGTAAACAACACTACTGAGCAAACGATGAATGATGCGATGTTTAGAAGCTTTTTGCAGTTCATGAAAAATCAGACGAGGGAGACTCGTGTACAAAATACGGGTAGAAATGATAGCAACGTGCAGTTTGTCACAGCCAAACAGCATTCAAGGAGTTGGGACCACCAGATTGGGAAAGCCGGATCCAATTAAGGCGGAAACGTGGGTTAAGCAAATTACCAAGATATTCGATGTATTGGGATGCACTGAAGAACAGAAGGTTTCATTCACCACCATTATGTTCCGTGGTGAGGCGATTACTGGTGGGAATCAGTAGGCGTACTTGACCAAATTGCGCTCAATATGTCTTGGGAAAGATTTTAGAAACTATTCAATGATAAGTACTTTCCTAAAAGTATTCGTCATATGAAGGAAGTAGAGTTTATTAGACTGGAATAGAACAACATGACGGTGTCCCAGTACGAGGCAAAGTTCGCGGAGTTATCCAGGTTTGCACCTCATTTGGTAGAAAATGAAGAACGTATGACGCTTATGTTTCTGAGAGGTCTAAAACCCGAGATTCGTCAATACCTTATCTCTCATAAATTTTTTCTGTATTCAAATGTTGTCAACAGGGCTCAATTATTAGAGCGAGATAATGAGTATGTTCAACCGAGGGACCACAACTGTATTCATACTGGGATGACAATGAAATATCGGTGATGATAATCAATGAGGAAAAATACGGACAAAAGTGGTAACCACTTTGGTGGTAATCATGGCCATGATTATGGGAGAGGTGAGTCAAGTGGAAATTTCAAAAAGTGGAGATTCAACAATGACAGGAAGACATTAGCAGCAACACCAGCACCAACAAAAAAATTCTAGGGGAAGAGAACGACCGCCAGTTAGATGCTGAATCTGAAAGAGGAGGGACATATAAGTCTAAACTGTTCACAACCTTCCAATGTGTGTTTCATTTGTGGAAAAGAGGGTCATATAGCCCGATTTTGTCCGATATCGAAGTCAAGTCCAGCTGGGATGGCGGCACCAAAGGCGACTACGGACAAAACAAAGTCGATGGTTCAAGGGAGAGCATTTGTAGTGACTGGCCAAAACACGAGAAACCCGGACGAGGTAATCACGGGTAAGCTAATCTTGAACTCTTGCGAAGTTTATACCTTACTAGATACCAGTTCTACCCATTCTTTTATCTCTCCTGCTTGTGCTCAATGTTTAAACTTGACTCTGGAGAAATTAGATTATGATTTATTTGTGGAGACTCCATTAGGAGAAACTTTTATTACATCCACTATGTATAAATCTTGCTTGATCCAAGTTGGCACCATCACATTTCCTGTTGATCTTATCTCTTTAAAGATACTTGCATTTAGGGATTGATTGGTTAACCACCCATCATGCCAAAATTGATTGTTTTCATAAGGTTGTTAGTTTTCATATTCTTAACCAACCTATTATGTGAATTCAAGCAACCAAACCATTAAAGTCAATCACTGTTATATCAAGCCATAAAGCCATTCGTTTATTAAAAAAAGGATGTCAAGCTTTCTTAGCCCATGTTATGGACTTGAACAAAAACACGTCATATTTGAATAATATTTCTGTTGTTAGTGAATTTCTTGACGTATTTCTGAAGAACTTCCTGGTCTACCCTTAGAACATGAAGTTGAATTCTTTATTGATCTTGAAACGGGTACAAAGCCCATTTCTAAAACCCCATATCGAATGGCTCCTATTGAACTCCAGGAGTTAAAAGTCCAACTACAGGAATTATTTGACATCGGTTTCATTCATCCCAGTACATCTCCTTGGGGTGCTCCTGTTTTATTTGTAAAGAAGAAAGCCAGGAGTATGCGACTCAGATTGACTACAGAGAATTGAACCATGTCACCATTAAGAATAGGTATCTGCTACCTCGCATTGATGACCTGTTCGACCAGTTGCAATGAGCACAATTCTTTTCAAAGATCAATCTTCGTTCTGGATATCATCAGCTGAAGATTAAAAATGAGGATATTCCAAAGACTGCCTTCAGAACTCGGTACGGGCATTATGAATTCTTAATCATGTCTTTTGGATTAACTAATGCTCATGCTGCTTTCATGGATATGATGAACCGAGTATTCAAGGAATATTTGGATCAGTTCGTTGTTAACTTTATTGTTAACATCCTCATCTATTCCAAAAGCCGTGAAGATCATGAGCACCATTTAAAGCTGGTACTTCAAAGGCTTTATGACAACAAGCTATATGCCAAGCTGAAGAAATGCAAGTTCTGCCTTAAGAAAGTAGCATTCCTTGGGCATGTGGTGTCAAAACATGGAGTATCTGTTGACCCGACAAAGATTAAAGCAATCCAAAGTTGGGAGCAGCCGAAGTCGGTGACCAAAGTACGTAGCTTTCTAGGCTAAGCTGGTTATTATCGAAGATTCGTTGAAGGATTTTCTCGAATCGCTAATCTATTAACTCAGCTGACTCGAGAAGATATAAAATTCGTATGGAGCGAGGAATGCGAGAAGAGTTTCCAAGAGCTCAAGAGGAGACTCATTTTGGCACTTGTTCTGACAATACCATCTGGTTAGGATGGATTTGTTATCTACAATGATGCTTCAGGCAAAGGGTTAGGATGTGTTCTCATGCAACATGGGAAAGTCATAGCCTATGCCTCGCGACAACTCAAAGAATATGAGAGGAATTATCCTACTCAAGATCTGGAGTTGGTAGCAGTCATTTTCACGTTAAAAATCTGGAGACACTACCTCTATGGGGAGAAAGTGAAGATTTATACGGATCATAAAAGCCTCAAATATTTCTTCACGCAAAAGGAACTCAACATGCGGCAACGATGTTGGCTTGAGCTATTGAAAGATTATGACCATAGCATTCAATATCATCCTGGAAAAGCAAACGTTGGAGCTAACGCATTGAGTAGAAGATCGTATGCGGGTACGAGTGCGATGTTGTTAACACAAAGACCCATTTTGTACAACTTACAAAGGATGGAGATAGAGTTAAAAACTCCAGGGACCCACGTGATGATGGCAAATATACGAGTAAAACCGACTTTAATCGATAAAGTTAAAGCTGCTCAAGCTACAGACCTGAAGCTGATGCGTATGAAGAAGAAAGTACAAGAAGGTGCTATTCTAGAAGCAAGAATCGATGAAGAAGGAATACTTCGAGTCAACTCCAGACTTTGCGTTCCTAACGATTCTGACTTGAAGCATAGAATCATGATGGAGGCAAACAACACACCATTTGCAATCCATCTTGGGAGTACCAAAATGTATCATGATCTTCGACATACATTTTAGTGGAGCAATATGAAGAAAGAGATCGCAGAGTTTATCTAGAGGTGTTTAACTTGTCAACGTGTAAAAGCGGAGCATCAAGTGCCAAAGGGTCCATTGCAACCACTTGAGATTCCAAAATAGAAGTGGGAACACATTACTATGGATTTCGTTACGGATCTTCCAAAGGTTTCTCAAGGCATAGATGCGATTTGGGTTATTGTTGATAGATTAACCAAGTCTGCTCATTTCTTGCCTATACGTGAGACTTATTCCCTTGAACGAATTTCTTGTATGTACGTAAATGAGATTGTGAGATTGCATGGCATGCTAGTATCCATAGTTTTGGATCGTGACCCAAGATTCACTTCACGATTTTGGGTTAGCTTGCAGAAAGCTATGGGCACGGATTTACGATTCAGTTCAGCATACCTTCCTCAAACGGACGGGCAATCGAAAAGGACTATTCAAACCCTTGAAGATCTATTAAGACTATGTGTCCTAGATTTCAAAGTAAGTTGGGATAAGTACTTTCCATTGGCGGAATTCTCCTACAATAACAGTTATCAAGCAAGTATAGGCGTGGCTCCATTTGAGGCGTTATATGGATGAAAGTGTCGTTCTCCAGTATGTTGGGACGAGGTGGGTGAAGCAACGTTATTGGGACCAGAATTAGTACGTATGACTACAGAAAATATTCAAATGATCCGGCAACATATAAAGACCTCACAAGATCGACAAAAGAGTTATGCTGATCTTCATCGAAAGGACGTGGAATTTAATATTGGAGATCATGTACTGTTACTTATTGCTCCATTGAAGGGAGTTACAAGATTCAGGAAGAGAGGAAAGCTCAATCCATGATTTGTTGGTCCATTTGAGATTCTTGACCGAATAAGAAATGTGGCCTATAGACTCACATTACCTCCAAGTATGTCTTGTGTTCATAATATTTTTCATATATCTATGCTTCGTAAATATGTGAAAGACCCAAACCATATTATTGCTTTAGAACCAGACAAGATAGCTGAAGATTTAACGTACGAGGATGTACCTGTCAAGATATTGGATAGGAAAGAGCATGTCCTACGAACTAAGGTTATACCACAAGTCAAGTTTTTGTGGAAAAACCATGCTATTGAGGAAGTGACCTGGGAGTTGGAATCGGAAATGAAAGCGAGGCACCCTCACCTTTTCGACATTCCAGGTACGTACGTCAATTTCGAGGACGAAATTTCATAAGGAAGAGAGGTTGTAAGACCCCAACTTTTTATAAATAAAATTGAATTTTCTCTATTTATTATCTTGAAATAATAAGGAATTAATTTGATATAATGCTCTGGTTATGGATGAAATGTGCAAATTTTGCAAAATAAGCTAGTGGTTATAAAATATTCCTTTTGTCGGGGAATATTCGTTTGGTCATGGAATATTCTTGCTGTCGGGGAATATTCGTACGACGGCGCAGCCATTTGTGGGCCCCATAACAGAATAATGGTCGAATGAAGAAAACGACAAGTATGAGTTTTTATAAATAACGGCGTAATTGTTACCGTTAACACTTTTGGATTATCTGGTGGTTAAAATATAGTAATACGCATGGTTGCACAGTAACACACGGTATTGCACAGTAATTTTGAATTATTGATTCTTACGTAAGAAGGCACTACTCAATAATTGTTACAGTAATTACTGTTCAATATTTTATTTTATTGATTCAATAATTGCTGCGTTGATATTTTATATTATTGTTATTTCAATAATTGTCACTGCACAATATTTCCCATTATCAGATTAATAATTCATATTATTTGAATAATATTATTAGATAACATTATTAGTAAAGTCTAAGGATATTATTCTGCTAATAATAAGAGGTTTCACACCTAATTGCGTGTTAATAAGGAGAAATCCTTATCGGAGCCCCCTCTTTCTTGGGAACGACATGGTTGTCATAATTGTGATTCTGTAATATTATTTGTGAATAATTAATTATTGATTTATATGATAAGGATATATTTATTTTATATGGATATAAATGAAGGAATTTTAGCATGAAATAATTGTTGAAAGTTTGGAAATTATTTTTCTCTGATAAAATATTCATTCATATATATTATTATAATATATTATAATTGTTTAAATAATATATATATATATATATATATATATAAGCATGTGATTAAAAGATGGAGTAAGCAAATTGCATTCGAATGCATAGCAGTATACCTTTGTTTTTCCTATGTTGGTTGGTGAGAATTCTTCTGCAAAGCTTGATTTCCAATTTATGGGCCCTCAATTACGAAGAATTTTAGGCCATTGATTGGTGGAAATGGTTGGTGGGTTTTGCCTGCCAAGATAGTTTTCAAAGTGTGGCCCCCACCCATACGGAAAACAAATGAAAGTTAGGCTTTGAATGGAAAAGTTAGGCAGAAGAAGAAGAAAAAAATAAAAATTTGGCATAATGCTTTGTCTTATGCTTCCGTATTACACTATAAAAGGAGGGCAAACCTCCATCCTAAAATCACACCATTTTCAAATTCAAAAATTCTTATTCTAAAGTATTGTGAGTATTTTCCTTGAGTATAAGGATACTTTGAGTATAGTTTTTCTGCAAGATTTTCTCAGAATAATATCCGATATTCCAGTCAAATCCAGTTTCTTCTAAGGTAAAGGATATTATTTTATTGCAATACTCGTGAGAAATATTATTTTCTTTCATACTCCATTTCATCTTGTATTCCTAAATTTGAACTTACTATGGTAAGTATTGTTTCTATAATTCTTAAAATGATTAGAAATTTCGTTTCATCTAATATCATTTCATATGAATATTGGTCTGAACTTTTTTTATCAAATTTGGAACTTTTCATAACTAGGTATTGTTCACTGCAGTCGCATTCACGGGTATATATTTTTCACGATTCTAGATTCACAAAAGAAAAAAAATATTTTTTTTCCTTCCCAGTTATCTGTTGTGACCTTTAATCTTGAAATTGAATCCATGTTTTGATCTTCATTCTTAAATTTACTCCATTATGGTTTATTATGGAGTATTTTTAAATTTGAATTATCTAAAGTATGAATCTCTAATCTTTGTTCTTTTGTCTCACTGGATTCGTTCTTTAAAATGTTTTTCATCGTCTTCAGTCTTTAATGGTGATACTTGATGAATATCTTTGGCCTGTAGTGCAAAGATGAATGATTACCTGATGAATATCTTTGCCCTGTAGTGCAAAGATAAACAGGTGTTAAGATGAACATGACCAACTGGTGATACAGATGGATATCTTTGGCCCATAGGCAAATATGAATATTTGATTCAAGATGTATATTGATTGATGTTACAGGGATAAAATATTGATGATGGACTTTTAAAATCATATATGATAGTAGATTTCATTCTCTACTAAACTCTTCTAATGAATTGTTATTTCTGCTGCGAATATTGATATAAAACTTGTTGTCCATTATATTTTATCTGATTTGTTGAAGGCTAACGATAATTTATTGTTCATTATCTTAGTCATAATATTCTTTATTGGGCTAGTTGAGCTCACTCATTTCTTTTTTGTTCCATTTTTCTTTTCAGGAAGCGAGAATATAGCGGGGAATAGTCGGGGTGTGGAGTTATGTTCCATGGCAGTTGTTATAGTAGTCCTCACTATTTGTAAAATAGTGTATCAATAATTGTAATGAGGACTTATTTGATTGTGGATATTGTCTAGAGGACAATATTTGTATTTAAACTCACAGTATGTGTGGTCGTATTTTGCACGACAATTGTAATAATAAAGTTGTAGTTGTTTTCTGTATAATGTATTTGGCGACTCAGAATGGGTGATGTATACCTATTTTGGGGGCATCACAGTTGGTATCAGAGCTTAGGGATATGGTCTCTAGCGGAGATCGGGGAGTAGAACTAGGAGGGGAGAGACGAGTAAATCCTTCACTAGTGTGTCCTACCTAAGCTTATTTGTTGGTCGGTCATAATATAAGGATATTATATGATATGTTAATTTGTTTAATTAACCCTTATTTTATGGCAGTTTTTAAGAATGGCAGTTGAGAACGTTAACAATGGAGTGTATCAGACAGTGGAACAACCTTCAATCACCAACCAGGAGAACGTGCAACAGGAAGGCAATATTCCTCCTATAAACAACACTACCGAGCAAACGATGAATGATGCGATGTTTAGAAGCTTTTTGCAGTTCATGTAAAATCAGACGAGGGAGACTCGTGTACAAAATAAGGGTAGAAATGATAGCAACACGTGGTTTGTCATAGCCAAGCAGTTCAAAGAGTTGGGACCACCAGATTTCTGGGGAAAGCCGGATCCGATTAAGGCAAAAACGTGGGTCAAGCAAAATACCAAGATATTCGATGTCTTGGGATGCACGGAAGAACAGAAGGTTCCATTAGCCACCTTTATGTTCCGTGGTGAGGCAGATTACTGGTGGGAATCTATGAAGCGTACCCAGCCAGCCGCACTCAACATGTCTTGGGAAGGATTTCAGAAACTGTTCAATGATAAGTACTTTCCTAAAAGTATTTGTCATATGAAGGAGGTAGAGTTTATTAGACTAGAATAGAACAACATGACGGTGTCCCAATACGAGGCAAAGTTCATGAGTTATCCAGTTTTGCACCTCATTTGGTAAAAATGAGGAACGATGACGCGGATGTTTCTAAGAGGTCTAAAACCCGAGACTCACCAATACCTATCTGTCATAAATTTTCTCTCTATTCAGATGTTGTCAACAGGGCTCAATTATTAGAGCGAGATAATGAGTATGTTCAACCGAGGGACCACAACTAGGGTCATACCTTATGGATGTGAATCATCGAGGCGATGATAATCAACGAGGAGGGAAAAATATGGACAAAAGCGGTAACCACTCTAGTGGTAATCGTGGCCATGATAATAGGAGAGGTGAGTGAAGTGGAAATTTCAAAAAGAGGAGATTCAACAATGACGGGAAGACATCAGCAGCAGCACCAGCACCAACAACAAATTCTAGGGGAGGAGAACGACCGCCAGTTAGATGCTACAGATGCGGAGAGGAGGGACATATAAGTCCAAACTGTTCACAGCCTTCCATGGTGTGTTTTAATTGTGGAAAAGACGGTCATATAGCTCAATTTTTTCCGGTAGCGAAGTCAAATCCAGCTGGAACGTCGGCACCAAAGGCGACTACGGACAAAACAAAGTCGGTGGTTAAAGGGAGAGAGTTTGTAGTGACTGACCAAAATGCGAGAAACCCGAACGAGGTTATCACGGGTAAGCTTATATTGAACTCTTGTGAAGTTTATACCTTAGTAGATACCGGTTCTACCCATTCTTTTATCTCTCCTGCTTGTGCTCAATGTTTAAACTTGACTCCGGAGAAATTAGACTATGATTTATTTGTGGAAACTCCATTAGGAGAAACTTTTATTACATCCACTATATATAAATCTTGCTTGATCCAAGTTGGCACCATCACATTTCCTGTTGATCTTATCTCTTTAAAGATACTTGCATTTGATGTGATTTGAGGGATTGATTGGTTAACCACTCATTATGCCAAAAGCTATCAAAAAGATCTTTTTGGATTGATATTGCACGTCTCCTAATTCGTACTAGATTGAGAGTTATGGTTGTTTCAGTGGACATCATAAAAACTGACTTTGCAGCACGAAACCGAGCAAACGAGGCCCACTTTAGGGCTGCAACGGGTCTACCTGTGGCTACGTCCAATAGACCTCTGGCTCCCACCTTTTTCCTCTTTAAATACATGAATTTCAGCTCATTTTTAGAAGAAGAAGAAGTTAGAGAGAAAGAGAGCATTCTAGAGAGAGTTTAGTTTTAGAGAGTAAAAAAGGCTAGATCTTGATTCTAAACACTATAAATATATGTTATAAACATTTATATACATATAAATTTCATTATATCAAGTTTCTATAGTTGAAATAATGTTTTGAAATCAGAACTAGCCATTCGTTGTGCAGTTTTAGTGCCATACTGTAAGATCTTCTCAGATATGTCCTTATTTACTTCTTTAGTATATATATAAAGGCTATATATATATATACTGCTTGGTTGTGCATAGATCTAAGTTTTAACAGTTCATTTTGTGTAAATACTAAATATTTAAAGTGTATTGACTAGATCTATCCTAGATCTTGATGATCTAGCATTTAACCAAATTCAAAAGCTTCATAGCTTGACCCATTGAGCTAGATTGGCTAAGATCTAGGTAGATCTAGTTTACTTTCTAGTTTTGTAAATATTTAGCAACCATGTGACCCTAGATCTGTATCTAGAGGAAACAGGAAGCTTGTTTACTCGCGTACTTATTTAATCAATAAATCCCTTATTTAGTAAAGTTTTAAGTTAGATGTACATAGTATGTTTAAATATGCATCTGGAAAGCTTTTAACTGATGTCATGTTAGCCTTGGAGCAACATGGTCTACGATTCAATCAATGAATCTAGATCCGGTTCTCATGATGGACTTTTTAAGTTATACAGCTAGTTTGTAATCATTGTAAATGTAAATCTAGGGCCTTAAAACGGTATCCTGATTTAATGCTTCAATATAGTGAAAAATCATGTATGTAGTGCTAAGGTTTACTTCGATGGCTTTCATGCCCATAAGGAACCCGACCCTTGTAGATATTTATTTCAATAATGTCAAAGATGCCTCACATCTTAAATAAAATCAAATCAAGTAGAATCTACAATAAAATTAGAAGTATCAAAGGCCTCAATTCCTATTTGAGCAAAAGAGTTTGAAAATCAGATTTCAAAACCTCACTTTTATATGCTTTATCTGTTAAAAATAAATTTTTTTATAAATCAAACTCTTTGTACATAGTCAAAAAGGCACATCACTACTTTCAAAATAAAGCACTCCAGCACTTTTATTGAAGTTTCACACACACACACACACACAATGCATAAGGAATGAAAAAGTCGCGGTAACCATGTTTTACGAAATTCAGGGGGTGTCTAACACCTTCCCCTCGCTTAAGCAAGCCCCCTAACTATATGAATCTCGAGTTCCAGACCAATTAAATAGAGTCACATATTGAGCCATATTGCAAAAACCTTTCTAAAACCCCGGATGAGTTGGTACATCCTTTTAAACTCATACGGTGGCGGCTCTATCTAATTCTTGGCCAAATCATTAAAATTAATCTTTTAAAGTGTGGACATTTATGCTCATCTTTTCTAAAATCTCATCCTTTAAATAAATAAATAATCCAACAAAAGACAAAGGGTAGAGCAACTTAGAATCGAAATTCCGTACGTCGACAAATTGTTTAAGAAATTATAAAGTTCATACCACGAACACATATTTCTTTTAAGTTTGTCATTAATAATTCAAATTTATTTTTCAAATTCTATAGTTAAACATTATTTTACACTCTTAAAAATATTTTATTGAAGCCTATATAGTTAAAAAATATTTTATCTCACCACGCTTATAAGCTCGGCCATGCATATAGATTACACCGTAATACAAAAATTGGAGATATGATTGACTTTTTGTTTACTACTTTCTTCCTGCTTCAAAGTTAGAGATACAATTTGACTTTTGAGGTTAAATGGCAACATATTAAACTTCAAATTTGATATAACTCATAAAAGTTTAGAATAAAATAAATTTTGTGATTAATAGTTTTTGCTATATATACTATACTGCTTATAATAATTGTATCAATTAAAATTAAATAAATTAATATCAATTTAATATGTCATTATTTAACCTTAAAAGTTAAATTATATCTCTAATTTTAGAAGCAATTTGTAGGCACAATCTTCCTCTACGAAATTATATTCTTATTAATACCAACTAATGAAAAAAAAGGTATCTCAATAAGGTAGGAAATTAATATTTTTATATGATATGATATTCTTAACCAAGGTTCTTAGAACCCAATGCTTCATCGAATCGGAAAAGGTTGGTAGGTGGATGGAATATAGGTCCAACCAGTGGTCGAACCGTTATTAACCTAGTGATGTCATTAACATATAAAAATATAAATTATTAGTAATTAATATATAATTTTTTTAAAAATCTTGTTTTCATAAACTAAAACATAATAAAGATGAGTTATAGTATTAATAAAAGTGGTTAGTTTTAATATTAAAAAATATTTGGTAAAAAGAAATTAAAATTAAAAAATCAGGTCAACTAGGTCAATTAAACGGGTTGAACCACCGGTTGGACCGGTGGTCAACGAGTCAACCCGAGTTTTGACCAAAATCAGGTCACTAGGCCAAACCGGATCGGAAGGCAAACCGGTTCAATTTTTACTAGTTCGAACAACTTATTCGTCCTGGGATTTTAAAACATTGTTCTTAACCATTCATCCATTTAGGTTACTCGTGTCATATCATCTCAATTATTGCTTTCAATAAGAAATTTTTTGTGTAATGTCCATCTTTTACAATTTTAAGTAAAACATTCAGAAATAAGTAATTAAAAATTTTGTTTACAATCTTTGACTTATTTTATAATCTTTTGTGTTATATTTAATTGACTTTTATATGGGTAGTTATCATTTTAAAATAAAAATAATTATACCACTTATGTAACGACCCCAAAATAGGTCCATTCCATCCAACCCATTCTGAGACGCCAAATATATGGTACGAAAAACAACTACAACTTTATTACAACAATTGTCGTGCAAAATACAACAACACATATGTTGTGAGTTTGGATACAAATATATACCAACTGTAGCACGTCACAATGACACCTTACATAAAGGTATAGTCAAAACCTGTTTTAGAAATTAGAATCTTTGGGAAGTGCTCAAGGAAACCTTCGTACATGGGAGGCCATGCTTTTAGGTTATGGTAGATATCATATGGCCACAGAATTATCCTTGGTTGACCCAATAGACCCCAAAGAAAAATGAGAAGATTACTATTATATTCTTCCCAATGGTGAGTCTTCTCGACATATCATTATCTCCACTCGCCTCTAATTGGGTATTATACACCAAACAAACACCAAGATTATATAGGTAGTGCTTGTAAATATACTCAAAGAAGTGGATGAGCACAACCATGTCTTATGATGACACGAGGTTGTATGTCATTAGACATCTTGTATAATAGTGGCAAAACACCCTTCCAAGTTAAATTCACCTCACCTCAACATCTATAGACCACCATTCTATTTCCTCGCTATCCCCGCCGACCCGGCTACACTTTTTATTACACCGAAAGGAATTGTGAAACAAAAGGGTGAGCACAACTAGCTCAAGAAAGAGAATTATGACTAAAGATAAATAAATTATCAATAGTCTTCATCGAATAAATCGTAGATTTAGAACATATGGTAGATGATAAACTTTTCAACCATAGTTGTAAAGCAGAATGAGCAATCCATTAGAAGAGTCAAATAGACCATAAAATCTATTATCTTCTCCATGTTAAAAGTCCACCAACAATATTTTATCCTCAGTAACATCAATCAACAATTCATGTCCACAATCACATGTATAACTCATAATCATAATTGTAGTTCTAAATTCTCTTCTTATCCAGATTTAACATAATTTCATCAATTGCCTTTACCTCAAACATCAAAGATCATGGTTATACCAAATCACGCTCCTGCTCATAATCATATTAATAAATTCATCTTTGCACTACTACCAAAGATATTCATCAACAGCTCATCTTTACACTAGAGGCTAAAGATATTCAACAACAAAAGTCATCTTTGCATTACGAGCCAAAGATATTCATCAATAATTCATCTTTGCACTACAAAGCAAAGATATTCAACAACAGGTCATCTTTGCATTACGAGCAAAAGATATTCATCAATAATTCATCTTTGCACTACAGGCTAAGATATTCATCAACAAGTCATCTTTGCACTACGAGCCAAAGATATTCATATATCAAAGAAATACATAATCATTTCAGAAGTTATATAACAATAATTATAACCATGTTGATCAATTCACCTTTGCACTTAAGCTAAAAATATTCAATTGTAAATTTAATGGTCATGATCATACCAGTCAATAATTCAACTTTTGCACTACTGGCCAAAGAGAACCTATAGTCGCGATCACACCAATAATCTACTCATCTGGTCATAGAAGAAACCAATTTGTCGTGAATAGTACCCCGTATTCGTACATAGTACCGTATACGTGCATAGTAACCTCGACACGAAAAGATAAAGTTTCATAATAAAATTCATATCCATATTTATAACACCTTAATCCAAATGTTATAAATCACTTAGAAATCTCATAATCTAATATTATTAATATTATAATAATATTTTAATCATTTCTTAAACTTATAAATAATTTAATCCAATTATTTACACTTTAATAATTAATGCATTTAATCTTCTAAAAATGCCAAACTCATAAGATTTCATCATCATTAACCAAAACCCTCATAAAAATCTGCATATTCCTCATATATGATTCTCAAGCCAATAAATCATATTTTCCAATTTTCTTACTTCACATAACATATTTAATTCATTTACTCATAACTAGAAAATTTTCATGAAAAATACCAAATCGGTTTCAAAAATATTTATTTTCGTGGATTTAGAAGAATATAGTCCCATATTGAATATATATTTTTCTCGAAATTTTTAAAATTCATTTACTATTTTTCATATGGCCAAAACCACCGAATAGTTAGACATTTATCATAAATTGTACTTTTATCCAAAAATTCAAATTTAAACTAAGTATACTTGATATTATATAGATGTACTCCTAATAAAAGTTTCATCAATTTTGGAGTTAATCACAAGGAGTTATAAGCAATTATTTTTAAAATAGTCTTTTCTCATAAAATCCATAACTCCCGATCTATACATCCAAAAATCGCCATTTTTGGACACAATCTACAAAACTCATCAAAATATCATTTCAAATTTTTTCAGAATTTTGAAGGTCCGAAAAATACAAAGTCGAAAAACATAATCACCCTTAAAAATCCCTTTACTATCCCTTACCTCAAAAGAGCAAAGATCGAATGTTCTGATATAACGAACGAACGAACTTGCACCGTATAGCAACACTCAAGATATCTAAATACTCACAAAATACGCCGATAATATAGAGAGAAAATTTCAGCTTTAAATTGTGATTTTCAATTATAACCTAAGCACCCTATTTATAGGAAAATGCTTAGAACACCAAAGTAGAAAATTTATTAAAATATTAATATATATATATATAATCTTCACGCACACCTTGGACAATCTGATCTCAGCTCTTTTTCCATGCTAGTGGGCACACCTACCTTGTTAAAAACGTTTTTCTTTTAAAACAAATTTAAAACTTTTGAAAAATAATTATTTCGGAGCTTCGGAACTTCAATAATTCATAATAAATAGCCCTTTTATCAGAAAATTCGAATCTTGCAATTTTTTATAGGAAATTCAATTCTCTAAAACTTTACAGAAGAAAGTTTTTCCAATTTCCAAACATAAATTGACCAAATCCACAAACTGACGATTTTACGCCTATAATCAAATTTCACCAAGAAATGGGGTCCACCGACATGTTTAACATGTTTTAAACATTTATTGTAACAAAAATATTCTTCCTCCTCATATACTCATATATTCCACATTCATCGTAAAAATATCACCATTATTATATTATTAAAATATAATAATATATTTAAATGAATTATTTTATCGTAAAAAGACAATATTAATTTTCAACAATTGTCACTTTAAAAATTTTCTCCATCTATATCCACATAAAATGAATATTTTCCTTATCATATTAATCAATAATTAATTATTCACAAATAATATTACGTAATCACAATAATGACAACCAGTGCGCTCCTGGAAGAGGGGCTTTCCAATAAAGATTTCTCCTTCATCATGCCGCAATTAGGTGACCAAACCTCTCCTTAGATGTAACTTTCTAGACATTGCCAATAATGTTTTCTAATAATATTATTCTCGATAATATGAATTATTGCTTCGATAATAGAAAATCGTGTAGTGACAATTATTAAAACAACAAGAATATAAAATATCAACGCAAAGAATTATTGAATCAATAAAATAAAATATTGAATAAGAATTATCGTAATAATTATTGAGTAGTGCCTTCACGTAAGAGTCAATAATTCAAAATATCGTAATACCGTGCTACTACGCAACAACGCCAGACATTTTACTTTACCCAATTTGGTATTCCAACAATATTAATCTGTAATAATTACGCTGTTATTTATAAAACTCCCTTTGTCGCTTTTCTTCATCCGGCCGGCTATTCTCATTATGGGCCCCATTAAATGGTCATACTACCGCATTTAATATTCTCCGGCGTAAAAGAATATTCCACGACCAAAACGAATATTCCCTAATATAATGAATATTTTATAACCACTTGCTTATTTTGAAAAAATATATATATCACCCTTAACTTTAACTTTTATCAATTTAACCATTTACTGAATAGTAATTATAAGAAAAATTGAATACTTTTATTTCATAAAATTCAGGGCCTTACAACTTAGTTATTTTAGTAGCAACACTTTTTTAGTGTTTGTGGCACATATAAGAAATGAACACAAAATATATATTTTGAAAGGGGAGTGATCCAATTACAACGTTATAAAAAAGTGTTTATCCTTATAACAAATTTAAATTGTCCATCCGGATATCTAACAACCTACGTTGCTCCCGTCTGTAGTTAAATTTTCAGTATTCTGTAGTTTAATCATGCGGATGGGACAAATGACCTAAATGCCCCTCTTTGTATTATATGATATGATATTCTTAACCATTCATCCATTAAGGTTACTCGTGTCATATCATCTCTATTATTTCTTTCAATAAGAAAATTTATGCAATGTCCATCTTTTACAATTTTAAGTAAAACATTCGAAATAAGTAATTAAAATTTCGCTTACATTCTTTGATTTATTTTATAATCTTTTGTGTTAATATTTAATTGACTTTTATATGGGTAGTTATAATTTTAAAATAAAAATAATTATACCACTTACTTATTTTAGTAGCAACAATTTTTTAGTGTTTGTGGCACATATATGAAATGAACACGAAATATATTTTTGAAAGGAGAATGATCCAGTTACAACGTTGTAAAAAAATGTTTATCCTTATAACAAATTCAGATCGTACATCCGGATATCTAACGACTTATATTGCTCCCGTCTGTAAGACCCCAACTTTAATGAATAAAGATTACTTTTTCTCGAAATATATTTTTTAATATTATGGTGTGGATTTGATATAATGTTATAGTTGTGGATAATATTTATAAATTTTGCAAAGAAAGCAAGTTGTTATAAAATATTCGAATGGTCGGTGTTGCCTAATTTCTTAATAGCACTTTAACACGCAAGTATACGCGTTCAATTGTAATATTCAGCAAGCAAGGATATCGTTTCCACGAGGAAGTAGACTAATATTTATCAATTACTAATTCCAATGCAATTAATCCTATTTTAAACTACGAAATATTGTTTGTGATTTAAAAAATAAACTTAACAATATAACTAAAATCAGAATCTCACAAGAATAACTGCAGATTTAACAGGTTAAGATTACAACTTCCCTTGGTATTTCATTTAAACCAACTTACTTCCCATTTAAATCAATTAATTAATATGAATCATTATCCAAGAATGCTTTATAAAATTCACGCACTTCTTCCAAAGACACGTGAACTAATCCTCCTAAATCCAATCTTTAAGACGCGGAATTACAAGGAACACCCCAGTTAATCAACTCACTATATTCCTATGTGAATCAAGTTAATTAAGGTTTTACGCACAAATTCTTTCAATGGATACAAAAAACACATAGGTATATTCCTATCCTCCATGCTAATCATATTAACCCTAATCAGATTATATGAACAAATGTTATCATATCCATATCTCAATCTATACTCCATCTTCCAATTTTATATAGATTATCACAGTAATTGTTGGCCAAACAATTAATCAATAAACATAAGATATGATAAACAATTCAATAAAAACCAACTTTCATTCAATGGGAAGGTTTAATTTAAACTACATGCCAAGTTCCGTTGCAATCTTAATTAAAATTTAGTTTATGATAATAATAAAGAAAAACATCATCCAGATTAATAATCCAAACATCCTAGATAATTACAAAAGATAAAACTAAAGAAGAGAAGAAGAAACTCTGAATTTGCTCCAATACTCCCTCTTTGATCTTCAGCCCTTGCAATTCTCCTTCGTGTTTTCCTTCGTTGTTCTCTCTGCAAATCTCTTGAAAAATTAAGTGATCCCTCTTTTCTAAAGTCTTCTCTTATTTGTATTAGTCTCAGCCCTCTTTTAGATTCCTTCTTGGCTTCAAAAACCCACTTATCAGTAGAAAAATACTTCTTTAGCCACACATGAGCGCCTAGGCGCTCAACCCAGGCCATTTCCAAGTGCCTAGGCACTTAACCAGGACCACATAATTACAAAAATGCCACTCAGATCTAATTTTAATGATTTTTGACCTTTTTCTTCTCCCAAATGACCAATTTGTCCTTCCAGCTCCAACCTACAAGAAATAAACACAAAAACACATAAAAAGATACTAAAAACACTTAAAGATAGAAATAATTAAGTTTAATAATATCGAATTCATAGGTATAAAACCTACTCATCAGTCGGGGAATATTCATTTTAACAAGGAATATTCGTACGACGGCACAATCATTGGTGGACCCCACAACAAAAATTTTGTCGGATTTAGAAAACGACAAAAATATCTTATTATAAAAATAATGGCTAAATTTTTACCATTAACTGTTGAAATAACCGGTGATAAAAGTATAATAATACGCGTGGTTGCATAGTAGCACACGGTATTTGATGTTTACGTGAGAAGTCACTCAGTTATACTCAATTATTGCTACAAGATTTATCGTGATAAGTATCTCACATTATTGATTCTATTATTGTCACAGTATCATCTGCACAATATTGTATATTATTAAATCAATAATTGAGATGACAAGTGTGATGCCCCCAAAATAGGTATACATCACCCATTCTGAGTCGCCAAATACATGGTACAGAATACAAATACTAACTTAAATATACAACATAAGCTGTGAGTTTTAATACAAATATTATCTTCTAGACAGTATTCAAACTCAAAATAAGTTCTCAATACATTTATTATCACACTATTTCACAGAATAGTGAGGACTACTAATGCAAACATCTGGACCGTCACTTTGTTCCTCGACTAGTCCCAGCTATATTCTCATTTTTTAAAGAGAATAATGAAAGTAAAAGGGTGAGCTCAACTAGCCCAGTAAAAATTATTATGACTAAGATAATGCTGAATAAATTATCGTTAGCCTTCAACAAAGATGTAAACCGATAAAATATAATAAACATCAAGTTTAATCATAGCTTTAACAAGCAATCCATTAGAAGAGTCAAGTAGAGCATGATATCTACTATCTTCTATGATTTAAAATGTTTATCATCAATTTATCGCTAAGACTCAGTTAAATAAATAATCCACATCACTGAATTATCCATGCACTACGGGCCAAGGATATTCATTATTATCACCGATGGTCATATTCATCTCAACAATTGTCCATCAATGCACTACGGGCCAATGAGGACTTTTACCATATAATTTGTAATATTACATGTTATGATTATATCGAATGATTCCTAGTTATAATCATACCAATCAATAGTCCATCTATGCACTACGGGCTAAAGATGACTTTCATAACAATATAAACATGAGGATGATGACAATGATATAAGAATTCAATTAAATGAAAGCAAAAGATAAATTTTGAAGATTTATAATTTAATTTATCCAGAATTCAATAAATTCCAAATTGTCAATATGATACTGCTTTGTGGAGAAAAATTCAAGAATAATATTGTATCAAAAATGATTTGGACCGAAAAGAAATTAATTTTTGTCATGAATAGTATCCTGGGTGAATAGTACCCGAGTGAATAGTATCCCATAAATAGTACTTCGAGAATAGTACCCCGTGAATAGTTCTCCGGCATGAAAAGGTTAAAACTTATCAAGAATGCTCAGAATAATATTTTTATGAAAAGATACTGGATGAAGCGCAAATATCAAGGATATTCTACTAATTTCATGAATTATAGAAGCAATACTTACCATAGTAAGTTTAAATTTAGGAATCTGAAATGAACAATATACGAAACTGCAAATAAATTTTCAACTGTCATGCGGTAGTCCGAATAGACAAATCATTTCCATAATTTAATAACAAATGAATATGAAGGGTTATTCACCAAGCATGTGGTATTCCACGTAGACAGGTTATTCCCACAGAATAATAAAGAATGGAATAACAAAAGGATTTCACCATGCATACGGTAATCCGCGTAGACAAGTTATTCCAATAGAATAATAAAGAATGGAATAACAACCTTACGAGTATTGAAAGAAATAACTCTCTCATGAATACGAAAGAAATAATACCTTTACCTTACCTTAGTAGAGATCGATAATACTAATAATAGTGTAGTAATAGAATACTCTTCTTCTTTCTCTTATTCTCTCTATACTTTCTCTCTATACTTTCTCTCTCTATAGCTTGAATGAATTGGTGAAAAATAATGAAAAAATCAGCTTCTATTTATAGGCTTGACAGAGTAAGGGTAAAATAGTCTTTTCACCATAATTTATGACATCGTCGCTTACATCATCGATCATATGACATCATTGCTTACCTCATCGTTCTGATGACATCATTGCTTACCTCATCGTTCCGATGACATCATTGCTTACATCATTAGAATTCAAATTCAATTTGTTCTCTTCCACCTCCTTTTACTTTTATACCATGAATTTACTATAATAATGCTACCATTCAAATTAAAAATTATAATATTATATAATCACATCGTACTACTATAATGTAATATTATAATAATATATTTGAATGAATTATTTTATCGAAAAAGATAAAATACCAACTTTCAACAAATGTCACATGCTAAACATTCATCTGTTTAAATCCATAATAAATAAATATTTCCTTATCATATATATCAATAATTTATTATTCATAAATAATATTACAGAACTACAATATTGACAACCAGGTCGTTCCCAGGAAAGAGGGGGCTTTCCGATAAGGATTTCTCCCTATCATGCGCAATATTAGGTGACCAAACCCTTTCCTCGATGTAACATTCTAGACATCATCAATAATGTTATCTAATAATATTATTCAAATAATATGAATTATTGATTTGATAATTTGAAATATTGTGCAATGAAAATTATTGAATCAATAATATAAAATATCAACGTAGCAATTATTGAATCAATAAAATAAAATATTGAACATTAACTACTGTAGCAATAATTGAGTATAACTGAGTGACTTCTCACGTAAGCATCAATAATCAATACCGTGTGCTACTATGCAACCACGCGTATTACTGTACTTTTATTACCGAGTATTTCAACAGTTAACGATAAAACTTTCGCCGTTAATTTTATAAAAATATAATTTTGTCGTTTTCTAACATCGACAATAATTGTGTTGTGGGGTCCACCAATGATTGTGTCGTCGTACGAATATTCCCCGACCAAACGAATATTTTATAACAACTTGCTGTACTTTGCAAAATTTTCACATATCACCCTTAGTTTTAATTCTTTTATCAATTTAACCATTTACTAAATAAAATAATAATTATAAGAAAATTAAATACTTTCATTTCATAAAATTCGAGGTCTTACAATCTCCCCTCCTTATGAAATTTCGCCCTCGAAATTAGGGTACGTACCTTGTATGTCGAAGAGGTGAGGATACCTTGATTTCATTTCAGATTCTAACTCCCAGGTCATTTCCTCAACATCGTGGTTTCTCCACAAAACTTTGACTTGAGTTATAACCTTGGAGCATAGAATATGTTCCTTCTTATCCAAGATTTTAATAGAAACCTCTTCATACATTAAATCTTCCGCTATTTTGTCCGGTTCTAACTAAATAATGTGGTTCGAGTCTTCCACCTATTTACGTAACATCGATACGTGAAAAATGTTATGAACACGCGACATACTACTGGCAGAAAGTTTAGTCTATAGGCACGCCCCTACTCATTCAAGGATTTCAAATGAGCCAATAAAATCGATGGTTGAGATTTCCTCTCTTCGATTCTTGCTTCTAGAATAACGCCTCTTAAACCTTCTTCTTCATATTCATCAACTCGAAGTTCAGAGCTTGAGCGACTTTTAACTTCATCGATTAAAGCCTGCTTCTACTCAGATATTTGATATCAACACGTGGGTCCCTAGAGTCTTTAACTCTATCTCCATCCTTTGCAAGTTATACAAAATGGGCATCTCAGATGACAATATCGCACTCGCACCCGCATATGATCTTCTACTCAACGCGCCACCATTACGTTAACTTTTCCAGATAAGGTATTGAATGGTATGGTCGCACGTAATTTTTTAACAACTCGAGCCAACGCTTTTGGCGATAATGCATTCGCTTTTAGGTGAAAAAATTTGAGGGTTTTGTATCGTGTTCAAGGTCGATACAAAATTCAATTTCACGCCTGGGTAGGCTAGAAATTCTTCGTGAATACGTCAGAAATTTATTAACAATAAAAATATCATTCAAATCGATTTATTTTTGTTTAAATCGTGATATGAGCTAAGAAAGCTTGACATCCGCTTTTTCAATAAACGAATAGCTTTATGGCTTGAGATGACAAAGGATCGACTTTAATGGTTTGGTTGTTTGAATTCGTATAATAGGTTGGTTAGGAATATGAAATCTAACAACCTTACGAAAATAATCAATTTTAGCATGATGAGTGGTTAACCAACCAATCCCTAAAATCACATCGAATGCAAGTATTTTTAAAGAGATAAGATCGACAGGTAATGTGTAGTTGCCGATTTGAATCAAACGAAGACTTATAAATAGTGGATGTAATAAAGGTTTCCCCCAACCGAGTTTCAACAGATAAGTCAAAGTCTAATTTCTCCGGAGTAAAATTTAAACGTTGAGCGCAAGTAGGAGAAATAAAAGAATGGGTAGAACCGGTATCAAATAAGGAATATACTTCGCTAGAGTTTATGATTAGCTTACCCGTGATCACCTCGTTCGAATTCCTCGCTTTTTGGGAGGTTACGACAAACGCCTCCTCAACTACCGATTTTGTCTTATCCGGGATGGCCTTTCGATGCCTCCATCCCACCGGACTTCGACTTTGCCAAATGAAAAAAGCGGGCTAGGTGACCTTCTCTTCCACAATTGTAACATGCTTTGGATCGTCACAGACAGCTTTGGACGATGTGTCCTCCCCGTCCTCATTTGAAATATACGACCGGTGGTCGCTTCTTCTTCCTTCAAACGGGTGTTAGTGTTTCATTGACGCCTTTCCATCATTATCAACCTTCTCTTCTTGAAATTTCGACTTCTATTATCTTGTATATGATTACCACCAAGTGGTTACCATTTCGCCATATTGATTCCCTTCACGCTTGTTGTTACCGCTCAATGATCGCTACCACCGGTATTATCGACTTCACGTACCGCTTCTTTGGTCAATTGACTCATTCTCGCTCGCCCATAATCGAGCCCTATTCACAACATCCTAATACAAACACAGCTTGTGAGAAATGAGGTATCGACGATTTTGGGTCTCAAACCTCGCAGTAAACATTTGCGCTATTCTCTCCTCATTATCAACCAAATGGGATGCAAACCGATAACTCGACAAACTTAGCCTCAGATCACGACACTGGCCATGTTTTTTTTTTGCTCTAGCTTGAAACTCCACCTCCTTCATGTGACGAATACTTTCGTGAAAGTACTTGTCATTAAACAATTCTTAGAACTTCTCCCAAGACATCTTGAAAAGGTGTAAGTCAGGTACATTTTATAGATTCTCACCAGAATCCTCCCTCCTCAATATGAAGGTGGCAAAGGAACTTTTTGCTCCTCGGGGCATCCCAATACATCAAATATCTTGTTGATCTTCTTTATCAACGCCTCCGCCTTAAGTGGTTTTGGCTCTCCCTAAAATTTCGTGGTCCCAGCCTTGATTTCTTAGCGGTGATCGTCTCGAGAGTCGCCAAGTTGTTTCCACTTGCATATTGAATGTGAGCCACTCTCGCCGATGTCAAGTGCATGAATCGATAAAGCCTCCGAACATCCCATCGCTCATCATTTGACGGTGTTGTTGTTTACACCGAGGATTATCATCTTCCGCTGCACATTATCCTCGGTATTGATCGTTGGTGACTCAACGGTCTCATGTGCTCTATTGCTTATCTCAACATTTTCATGTCATTTTCAAACACTGCCACAAAACAATGGCTAATTGGCACGCCACATTAATCCCTATATTCTGACCGACCAATTAAATAACAAATAAACTTAGGTAGGTCATACTAGCGAAAGAATTACCCGCCTCTCCCCTCCTAGTTCTAGTCTCACATCTTAGCCAGGGATCATATCCCTAAGCTTTGATATTAATCATGACGCCCCAAAATAGGTATACATCACCCATTCTCGAGTCGCCAAATACATGGTACAAAATAAAAATACAAACTTAAATATACAACATGAAATGAGTTTTAATACAAATATTGTCTTCTGATAAGATTCAAACTCAAAATAAGTCCTCAATATATTTATTATCACACTATTTTACGTAATAAAGAGGACTACTAATGCAAATATCGACCGCTACCCGCTCCCCGACTAGTCCCAACTATATTCTCATTTCCTCAAGAGAACAATGAAAGCAAAAGGGTGAGCTCAACTAGCCCAAAGAAGAAATATTATGACTAAGATAATGCGTAATAAATTATCGTTAGCCTTCAACAAAGATTAAACCGATAAAATATAATAAACATCAAGTTTAACTGCAGCGAAACAAGCAATCCATTAGAAGAGTCAAGTAGAGCATGATATCTACTATCTTCTATGATTTAAAAGATTTATCATCAATTTTATCGCTAAGACTAAGGTTAATAAATAATCCACATCACTGAATTATCCATGCATTACGGGCCAAGGATATTCATTATTATCACCAATGATCATGTTCATCTAAACAACTGTCCATCAATGCACTACGGGCCAATGAGGACTTTTACCACATTATTTGTAACATTACAAGTCATGATTATACCAAATGATTCCTGGTCATAATCATACCAATCAATCAAATTCATCTATGCACTACGGCCAAAGATGACTTTTCATAACAATATAAATACGAGGATGATGACAAATGATATAAGAATTCAATTAAATGAAAACAAAGGATAAATTTTAAAGATTTATAATTTAATTTATCCAGAATTCAATAAAGTCTAAATTGTCAACATGATACTGCTTTGTGGAGTAAAATTCAAGAATAATATTGTATCAAAAATGATTTGGACCGAAAAGAAATCAATTTTTGTCATGAATAGTATCCCGGTGAATAGTACCTTAGTGAATAATAGCCCATAAATAGTACTTCTAAATAGTACCCCGTGAATAAGATTCCTACATGAAAAGGTTAAAACTTATCAAAATGCTCGTAATAATATTTTCATGAAAAGATACCGGATGAAGCGCAAATATCAAGGAAATTCTACTAATTTCGTGAATTATAGAAGTAATACTTACCATAGTAAGTTTAAATTTAGGAATCAAAATGAACAATATACTTAAACTACAAATGGATTTTCAACCGTCATGCAGAGTCCACATCGATGCATCATTTCCATAATTTAATAACAAATGAATATTAAGGGTTATTCACTGTGCATGCGGAGTCCGCAGATGATGTGTTATTCCTACGTAATAATAAAGAATGGAATAACAAAAGGATTTCACCATGCATACTAAAATCCATGTAGATAAAAGTTATGTAAAATCCCAAATTTTACTTAATAAAGATTTAATTTTCTCGAAATATTTTTTCAAAATTATGGTGTGGATTTGAGATAATGTTATAGTTATGGGTAATATTTAGAAATTTTGAAAAGTATGCAAGTTGTTATATAATATTCGATTGGCCTGGGGAATATTCTTTTGTTTGGGAATATCCGTATTTACGACGCAGATAATCATTTGTGGACCCCACAACGGAATTATTATCGATCGAGAAAGCGAAAAAAATATTTTTATAAAAATAATAATGAAAAGTTTTACCGTTAAAACCTGCTGAACTACTCTTAGTAGTAAAGTACAAAGAATACGCTATGGTTGCATAAGAGCACACCACAGTATTGATTATCGAGGCTTACGTAAGAAGTCACCGGTTTTGTTTAATTATTGCTACAAAGAATTGCCGTGATAAGATCTCACGTTATTTGATTTAATTATTGTTAATATTTTATATATTATTAAATCAATAATTGAGACGACGAAGTTATTCATATTATAATTTACAATATCGACGATGTCTCGTAAGTTCTCGCCAACGAGAGGTTTAGTCACCTAATCATGCTACCAATAGGAGAAATCCTTATTGAAAGCCCTTCTTCTTTCTTGGGAACGAATTCGATCGATTAATAGTGTGAATTATAATAATGATGATGATTTTGTTTTATTATTATTATAAATGTAATAAAATAGAAAACTTTTTATATAAAATGTAATACCTTTTATAAAATTTTGGTTTTATTCGATTATAAATAGAATATAATATATTTTATTATGCATAGTGCTTGCATAGTAAAATCTTTTTATATAAAATAGAATACTTTTATAAAATTATTTGTTTTATTAGATTATAAATAGAATATAATATATTTTATTATGCATAGTATTTGCATAAAGGTATGCATAGTGTCAGCATAATAAATTTTTTATATAAAATGTAATACTTTTATAAAGTTATTTGTTTATTAGATTATAAATAGAATATATTATATTTTATTATGCATAATGTTTTCAGATAAAGGCTCGTGATAGTGTGTTCAGATAGTAAAATCTTTTTATATAAAAATGTAATACTTTTATAAAGTTATTTATTTTATTAGATTTTAAATAAAATATATAAATATATATATATGTTATATTTTATCGCATAGTATCCTTTCCATTCTCCTATAAATAGGATGCTTAGTTAGAATGGAAAATCACACCGTAAATTCGTAGAATTCTTCTTCTATAATCTTGAGCGTATTTCTTTAGAGTTTAAGAAATCTTTGAGCATGTAAAAGCAAGATAAGTTTTCTTCAAGAATATCCCCGCCTACCAAATTTAATACTCTTCTTTCTAAGGTAAGGGGTATTATTTCTTTCGTATTCATGAAGAGAGCTTCTATTATTCCATTCTTTATTATTATGTTGGAATAACCTGTCTATGCGAAGTACCGCATACATGGTGAAATTCTTTTGTTATTCCATTATTTATTATTATGTTGGAATAACCTGTCTATGCGAAGTATCGCATACATGGTGAAATTCTTTTGTTATTCCATTCTTTATTATTATGTTGAATAACTCGCTTACATGCAAGTACCGCATACATGGTGAAATTCTTCTCGTTATTCCATTCTTTATTATTCTGTTGAATATTCCTTCTATGCCAGACACGCATTTACCCGTTCCATTATTTATTATTCTCGTTGAATAACTCGCCTCATGCCAAGCACCGCATACATGGTGAATTTTGTTGTTAATGTATTCTTTATTATTTTGTTGGAATATCATGTCTGTGCGGATTACGCACGGCCCCGATTCCATTCTTTATTATTCTATTGGGAATAACTCGTCATGCATGGCCTATCGCATGCCGGTGAATTCTTCATTATTCCATTCTTTATTATTCGCTGAATAACTCGCCTATGTGATTACCGCATGCATGGTGAATGATCCTTCGTATTCATTCCTTATTAAATTATGGAAATGATCTGTTTACGTGGATTACCGCATGGCGGGCGAAAATCCATTTGTAGTTTCATATATTCTATTATACCCAGTGGGTTAAAGTTTTGGCTTCTATACTCCATGAAATTAGTAGAATATTCTAGATATTTGTGCTTCATCCAGTATCTTTTCATGGAAATATTCTTCTGAACATTCTTGAATTTTACTCCACAAAGCAGTATCATGTTAACAATTTGGACATAATTGATTTCAGGATAAATTAACTTATAAATCTTTAAAATTTATTCTTGAACTTGTTTTATTGAATTATTATGTCATTGTCATCATCCTCATGCTTATATTGTAATGAAAGTCATCTTTGGCTTACGTGCATGATGGACCTGGTATGATTATGTCCAGGATCATTCTAATAATCACGACCGTAATGTTATAAATGATGTGGTAAAAGTCCTCGCCGGCTATATAAGTGTATCGATGGACAATTTTGGTATGATTATGACCTGTGGATTATTCTAAGATAGTCATGACCATTAATGATTTAATGAATATCCTCGGCCCAGAGTGTGGGATGACTCGATGATGTGGTTTATTTATTGTCGAGTCTCAAATGACAAAAATTGATGAAAATATTTTAAATCATAGAAGATATTAGATATTATGCTCTACTTGACTCTTCTAATGGATTGCTTTTTCCGCTGCTGTTAAACTTGATGTCTATTATATTTTTTTAGTTTAACATTGTTGAAGGCTAACGATAATTTATCTTGCATTATCTTAGTCATAATATTTCTTACTGGGCTAATTGAGCTCACCCTTTTGCTTTCATTGTTCTCTTCAGGAAATGAGAACGAAATGGGACTAGCTTCAGAACGGAGTGATGGTCCGAGATGGTGTTATAGTAGTCCTCACTATTCTACAAAATAGTATAACAATAAATGTAATGAGGACTCTATTTGAGAGTGGATATTGTCTAGAAGGAAATATTCATGTTTAAACTCTCAGCTATGTTTTGTCGTATATTACACGACATTTGTATAATTAAGTTTGTATTCAGATTCGTAATATGTATTCGGCATGACTCAAGATGGGTGATGTATAATTGCTTTGGGGGCGCCACAATTGGTATCAAAGCTTAGGATACGATGTAAGACCCCAACTTATTATAAATAAAATTGAATTTTCTCAATTCATTATTCTAAATTAATAAGGTGTTAATTTCATATAATTCTTTTGGTTATGGGTTAAATGTGCAAATTTTGCAAAATAAGCAAGTGGTTATAGAATATTCATTTCGCCGTAATATTCGCTTGGTCGTGGAATATTCTTTTTGTTTCGGAATATCCGCATAACCAAGATAGTCAATTGTGGGCCCCATAACTCTTAATAACCGCGATGAAGAAAATGACAAAGTTTGAGTTTTATAAATAACGATAATTGTTACCGCTAACACCGTTGAATACCGTGGTTAAAAATACAAAGAATACGCGCGTGGTCAGCATAAGAATAATACCAGATTGCATGCAGATTTTTGAATTATCGATCCTTACGTAAGAAGGCACTACTCATAAATTGTTACAAGAATTATCGCTCAATATTTTATTTTATTGATTCAATAATTGTCATATTGATATTTTATATTATTGTTGTTTCAATAATTCATATTATTTAAATAATTCATATTATTTGAATAATATTATTAGATAAAGATTATTGGCAATGCCTAGAAAGTTCTCTTCTAAGGAGAGGTTTGGTCACCTAATCATGGCCAAGAAGGAAAAATCATTATTGGAAAGCCCCTTTCCCTGTGAACCGCCTCGTCATCATTATTGTGATTCTCGTAATATTATTTGTGAATAATTAATTATCGATAAGGAAATATTTATTTGATGCAAATATAAATGATGGATTTATTTATTTTATGTGGTTATAATCAAGGAATTAGTGTTGAGGTGTTTTATTAGTATTTTTGTTTGACCGAGGTATTAAAAATCAAATCAAGATTTTTACGATATATCATGTGAGTTATAATTTTTAATCCGACCGCTGATCGCAGTGATTTTTAGATATGTTATACATATATAAGTCGAGTATATGTCCACAAATTTTAAACCGTTAAAAATGAACGAATGATTTGTTATGAATTTTAAGAGGTGACTGATTCAGAAATTAGGTTTATAAATGATTTTGGTGGAAAATTTTAGAATTGAGTGGGCCCCACTTGTGGTTGGTGAAGATATGTGTTGAATTTTATTTCAAATATGGTGGGTGGCAATAGTAGCGTGAAAAAGCCATCGTAGCAGTCAAGTTTGCTTCTTGCTGCTAACAACATTTTCTATAAATAGAGGGCTAATTAGAATTGAAAATCACACTAGAAACATAAGTTTTCTCTTTTTCTCTCTCTATATTATCGAGCTTATTTTGTGAGTATTTAGATACTTTGAGAGTTACTATTCAGTACAAGTTTCATTCAGCATCACTTCAGACCTTTCATTCTGAAATACTATTTCTTTGAGGTAAGGGATGTTATTTTCTTCTTAAATGATATTATTTTCTTCAATATCATTATGCTGAGATATTGTTATGAATTTTATCAGGAATTTCTACCTTTTGTGCTCGGGTTACTATTCACGATACAACACTATTCACATATACTGCACTATTCACTTAATATTTACACTATTCAATTTAAAAATAAAATTTTCTTCTTTTTGTCCAAGATGTCTATTATGGTTACTATCTTTGATCAGATCCATGTTTTGATCTTTATTTTGAATTCGCTTCACAATTGGTTATTATAAAGTATTATTGATCTTGATAAACCGCTATACTTAATCCCTAATATTTGTCCTTCTTCGCTCTTATCGATTCATTTTCTTAAAATATTTTTCATCGCCCTCACTCTTAAATAATGATATTATCAATATCTTCGCCCAGTAGCAAAAGATGAATGATTAATGATGAATATCTTTGGCCCATAGTGCAAAGATGAACAAAAGTGTCGAGATGAACACGACCGACTCGGTGATATAAAATGAATATCTTTGGCCCAGAGTAAAAGATGAATATTTGATTAAAGATGTATATTGATTGATGTTACAGGATAAAATATTGATGATGGACTTTTAAATCTTAGAAGATAGTAGAATTCCTTCTCTACGCGACTCTTCTAATGGATTGTTGTTTCACCGCATTTGTTGATCTAAAACTTGTTGTCATTATATTCTATCCGATTTTTCCCCTCGTTGAAGACTAATGATAATTTGTTGTATATTATCTTAGTCATAATATTCTTTATCGGGCTAGTTGAGCTCACCCTTTTCCTTTTTGTTCCATTTTTCTTCTCGTGAGGTGAGAACATAAGCAGATCGAGCCTGGGGTAATGGAGTGATGGTTCTAGAAAGATGTTTTAGCGCCCTCTCTATTTCGTAAAATAGTGTATGAATAATTGTAATGAAGACTTATTGAGTGTTGATATTGTCTAGAAGACAATATTTGTATTAAACTCACAAATATGTGTTGTCGATTTTGCACAACAATCAGATTATTAAAGTTGTAGTTTGCTTTATGTACCATGTATCGGGCACTTTAGAATGGGTGTCAGATACCTATTTTGGGGGGCGCCACAACTGGTATCAAAGCTTAGGGATATGGTCTCCAAGAGATCTGGGAATAGAACTAGAGGGGAGAGATGAGTAAATCCTTCTAAGAAGTGTGTCCTATCTCAAATTATTTATCGACGGCCATAATATAGGATATTATGTGATATGTTAATTTGTTTAATTAACCCTTGTTTTATGGCAAGATTTAAGAATGGTCACGAGAACGTTAACAATGGAGTGTATGAGACTGTGGAACAACCTTTAGTTACAAACCAGAGAACGTGTAACAGAAGACAATATTCCTCCAGTAAACAACGCTACCGAGCAAACGATGAATGATGGAATGTTTAGAGCTTTTTTCACTCATGCAAAATCGATTTAGGAGACTCGTGTACAAAATACTGGTGGAAGTGATAGCAACGCTGCGTGGTCTCGTCACAAATGGCAAGCGCTTCAAGGAGTCAGGGACCACCAGATTTCTGGGGAAAGCCCGATCCGATTAAGGCAAAAGCGTGGGTCAAGCAAATTACCAAGATATTCGATGTCTTGGGATACACGGAGGAACAGAAGGTTCCATTTGCCACCTTTATGTTCCGTGGTGAGGCATATTACTAGTGGGAATCTGTGAAGCGTACCCAGCCAACCGCACTTAACATGTCTTGGGAAAGATTTCAGAAACTGTTCAATGACAAGTACTTTCCAGAAAGTATTCGTCATATGAAGGAGGTACGGTTTATTAGACTGGAACAGAACAACATGACGGTGTCTCAATACGAGGCGAAGTTCACGGAGTTATCCAGGTTTGCACCTCATTTGGTAGAAAATGAGGAACGTATGACGCAGATGTTTCTGAGAGGTCTAAAACCCGAGATTCGTCAATATCTTATCTCTCATAAATTTTCTTTGTATTCAGATGTTGTCAATAGGGCTCAATTATTAGAGCGAGATAATGAGTATACTCAACCGAGGGACAACAACCAGTGGTCATACCTAAGGATAGAAATACCATCTGAGCGATGATAACCAAATGAGGAGGAAGAATACGGACAAAAGCAGTAACCACTCGGGTGGTAATCGTGGCCATGATAATAGGAGAGGTGAGTTAAGTGGAAATTTCAGAAAGAGGAGATTCAAAAATGACAGGAAGACATCAGTAGCAGCACCAACACCAACAACAAATTCTAGGGGAGGAGAACGACCGCCAGTTAGGTGTTATAAATGCGGGAAAGAGGGACATATCTGCCCAAACTGCCCACAACAATCCAAGGTATGTTATAACTATGGAAAGGAGGGTCATATAGCCCGAGAGTGTTCTGTAGCAAAACCAAGTTCAGCGGGGATGGTTTTGACGCCCCCAAAATAGGTATACATCACCCATTCTGAGTTGTCAATACATGGTACAGAAACAACTACAACTTTATTATTACAACAGTAAAATTGTGAGTTTGGATACAAATATTATCTTCTAGACAATATCTATACTCAAATAAATTCTCATCACATTTATTGATACATTATTTTACAAAAATGGTGAGGACTACAAAACAACTCTCTCTAGAACCTTCATTCCATACCCTCGACTGCATCTCTCGCTATATTCTTGCCTCTCGAGAAGAAAAAAATGGAACAAAAGGAAAAGGGTGAGCTCAACTAGCCCAATAAAGAATATTACGACTAAGATAATATACAACAAATTATCATTAGTCTTCAACAGGAAAAAAATCTAATGTAATAGTATAGACAACAAGTTTTAAATCAATATTCAGAAGCGAAATAATAATTCATTAGAAGAGTTAAGTAGAGAATGCAAACTACTATCTTCTATGTATGAATTTAAAAGTTCATCGCTCATCTTTTATCCCCGTAACATCAATCAATATATATCCGAATCAAATATTCATCTTTGCACTACATGTTCCCAAAGATATTCATCACCGGTCATACTCATCTAAACACTGCTCATCTTTGCACTACGGGCCAAAGATATTCATCGAAATCATTCATCTTTGCACTACAGCCAAAGATATTCAATAATATCATCATTTAAGACCGAGGATGATGAAAATATTTTAAAGAAACGAATCCAAAGAAAACAAAATGACAAGGATTAAGGATTCAGATTTGCTTTATCCATGTCCAAAAATACCTCAAAAATAATCATAGTGGTGTAAAATTCAAGAATGATCAAAACATGGATACAATCAAAGCTAGTATCCACAATAGATATTTTAGACGAAAAAGGAAAATTTTCATTTTCAAATGAATAAAGGTCAGATTCGTAAATAAAGGTCGATACGTGAATAAGAATCTCACACACCAAAAGTTCCAAATTTGATAAAAACTTCAGATCAATATTTCAAAGATAATGATATTGAAGAAATAATATCATTACGAAAAAAAAAATATCCCTTACCTCGAAAGATCAAGATTTTCTAAATTAAACAATTTGGATATAAAGCTATAACTTGAACTTGCAATCAGATAACAATACTCAAAGTATACTCAAAATACTCACAAGAATACGCCGATAATATAGAGAGAAAAACTTCGCTTCTGCAGTGATTTTCAATTCTAACCTAAGCACCCTATTTATGTAAAAAATGCTTAGTAACACCAAAATGTAAAATTTAATATAATATTATTATTATTTGTTAAAATTCTATACGCCCACTTTTGGAGATCTGATTTCAAAGAATCAATAACACATGCTAGACCCACTTAACACACCAAAACGTTTTTCTTGAAAAAATAATTAAAACTTCCAAAATCAATTATTTCTGAGCTTTGGAACTTCAATAATTCATAATAAATAACCCTTTTGTCGTAAAATTCAATTTCGCAAATTTTATAGGAAATTCAATTCTCTACAACTTTGCGTAGAAGAAAGTTTTTCCAAATTCCAAACAGAAATCGACCAAATCCACAAATCTGACGATTTTACAAAGCTATAATCAAATTTCTACCAATAATCAGTCCCACCAACACACAAAATATGTGTTAAACATTTAATGCCACAAAATACTCTTTTTCCTCATATACTCATATATCCCACATTCATTATAAAATATCACCGCTAATATATTATTAAAATAATATATTTAAATGAATTATTTTATCGTAAAAGATAAAATATTAATTTTCAACAATTGTCATTTTAAAATTTTCCATCTATATCCACATAAAATCAATATTTTCCTCATCATATAAATCAATAATTAATTATTCACAAATAATATTACAAAATCACAAGATCGCAACCAGCTGCTCCTAGAAAGAGGGGCTTCCAATAAGAATTTCTCCTCATCGACGCCAAGCAATTAGGTGACCAAACCTCTCCTGTATGTAACTTTCTAGACATTACCAATAATGTTATCTAATAATATTATTCAGATAATATGAATTATCGCTTCGATAATGAAAAATAATCGTGTAAATGACAATTATCAAACAACAAAGAATATAAAATATCAACGCAAAGAATTATTAAATCAATAAAATATCGAATAATAATTATCAGAACCATTATCGAAAGTAGGCCTTCTTACGTAAGAATCAATAATTGCAATACCGCAGTAACCGTGTTTTTAACCAATTTAGTATTTTAACAAAGATAATCTGTGAATAACTACGCCAAGCTATTTTTAAACAACTTATATTTGTCGCTTTCTTCATCCAATCGCTTTCGCTCACATGGGGCCATAAAAGATCAAGCTATATCAGCATTTAATATTCCCCGACAAAGAAGAATATTCCACGACCAAACTAATATTCCCCACAACAATGAATATTTTATAACCACTTGCTTATTTTAAAATATTTGCGATTTTACCCATAACTATCCACATTAATCAAATCAACCCTTACTATTTCAAAATAGAGAAAATTAAATTTCATTAATAATAAGTCATCTTACAAGCTCCCTCCTTATGAAATTTCGCCCTCGAAATCGACGACGACGACTGTGTTTTCAAAAGGTGAGGATACCTCGCTTACTTTCCGCTTCTAACTCCCAGTCATTTCTCTATAGCATGATTCCTCCACAAAACTTTAACTTGTGGTACGACCTTTTCATACAGTAGGGACATGCTCCTTCCTATCCAAGATCTCGACAGTACCTCCTCATACGCTAAGTCTTCTACTATCTCGTCCTGCTTCTAACTCAATAACGTGAATTCGGTCTTTCACATATTTACTTAAGTACAAATATGTGAAACACATTATGAACACAAGACATACTTTGAGGTAACGCAAGTCTATAGGCTACATTTCCTACTCTGGCCAAGAATTTGAAATGGACCAATAAATCGTGGATCGAGCTTTCCTCTCCCAAATCTTGTAACTCCTTCCACGGAGCAACTCGCAACAATACATGATCCCCTATACTAAATTCCACGCCCTTTCGATGAAGATCCGCATAACTTTTTTGTCGATCTTGTGCCGCTTTGTATCCGCTGTCAATCATTTGATCTTTTCTTGAGTCATACGCATTAACTCTAGTCCCAACAATGTTGCTTCACCCACCTCATCCCAACATATTGAGAGAGCGACACTTTCGCCCATATAATGCTTCAAATGGAGCCACACCTAAGGCCTCGATAACTGCTGTTGTAGGAGAATTTCACCAATGGTAAATACTTATCCCAACCGCCTTGAAGTCTAGGACACGTAGTCTTAATAAATCTTCAAGAGTTTGAATAGTCCTTCTCGATTGTCCATCCGCTTGAGGATGGTATGCCGAATCAATCAGAACTGCGCTCATAGCTTTTTGCAAGCTAACCCAAAATCTTGAAGTGAATCTTGGGTCACGATCCAAACTATGGATACCGGCATGCCATGCAACCTCACAATCTCATTCACGCATATACTAGCAAGACGCTCAAGGAATAAGTCTCCCGATTTAAAAGAAATGAGCAGACTTGGTTAATCTATCAACAATAACCCAAATAAAGATTGATACTTTGAGAAACCGTAGGAAGACCCGTAACGAAATCCATGGTAATGTGTTCCCACTTCCATTTCGAATCTCAAGTGGTTGCAATCTACCCTTAGGTACTAGATGCTCCGCCTTTACACGCTGGGCAAGTTAAACACATCGAGATAAACTTTGCAATCTCTCTCTTCATATTGTTACACCAAAATGTATGTCAAGATCACGATACATTTTAGTACTTCCGTGATGGATTGCAAATGGTGTATCGTGTGCCTCCATCGTAATCTTGTAGACTTCAAATCGTAGTCGTTAGAACACAAAGTCTAGAGTGGACTCAAGTATTCCTTCTTCATCAATTCTCGCCCTAATAGCTCCTTCAGACTTTCTTCTTCATACACATCACCCGGTCAAATAACCTTAACTTTTTCTATTAAAGTCGGCTCTATGCGTGATACTTGACATCATCGCACTCATTCCCGTGATATGATCTTCTACTCAACGCTACCACCACCACGCTCGCTTCCAGATGGTATCAATAGTGTGGTCGTAGTCTTCAATAGCTCGAGCCAACGTCGCCGCCGCATGATGTCGAGTTCTTTTTTGAGTGAAGAAATATTTAAGGCTTTTATGGTCCTAATATATCTCCACTTTCTCCCCATATGAGATAAGGCCTCCATATCTTTAAATAAGAAAACGATCACCGCTAACTCTAGATCATGAGTAGTAGGATAATTCCTCTCATATTCTTTAAGTTGTCATGAGGCATAAAGCTATGACTTTCCCATGTCGCATGAGAACACATCCTAACCCTTTGCCTCAAGCATCACAGAGATAACAAATCCATCCGAACCAGATGGTATTGCTAGAATAGGTGCCAAATAAGTCTCCTCTAAGCTCTTGGAAACTCTTCTCGATTCTTCGCCTCCAAACGAATTTTGTATCCTTCCGAAGTTAGCTTGAGTTAATGGAGTAGCGATTCAAGAAAACCCTTCCACTAATCTCCGATAATAACCAAATAGACCCGTAAAGTTACGCATTTTGGCCACCGACTTTTGCTGTTCCCCAACTTCAGATTTCTTCAATCTTCACGTCCACTTGATACTCCATGTTTTGACACTACCACGCGCCCAAGAAATGCTACTTCCTCAAGCCGTAACTCGATTTCTTCAATTTGGCATATAGTTTGTTTTCACGGCCTTTGAGTACCAAATTCAAATGGTGCTCATGATCTTCACGACTTTTGAATATATGAGGATGTCATCAATAAAGACAACAACAAACCGATCCAAATATTCCTCGAATACTTTGGCTCATCATATCCATGAAAGTCATAGAGCATTAGTCATCCGAAAGACACGACTAAGAATTCATAATGCCCATACCGAGTTCTCAAGGCGCTTTTGAATATCCTCGCCTAATCTTTTTAATCGATGATATCCGTAAATCTAAGATCGATTTTTGAAAAGAATTGTGCCCTCAGAATCGGTCAAACAAGTCATCAATACGAGGTAGAGGATACCTATTCTCGATGGTGACATGGTTCAATTCTCGATAGTCAATATTAAAGTCGCATACTCCCGCCTTTTTCTTTACGAATAATAAAAGAGCACCCCAAGGAGATGTACTAGATCGAATGAAACCGATGTCCAACAATTCCTCGTAGAATTGACCTTTAACTCTTGAAGTTCAATAGAGCCATTCGATATGGGTTTTAGAAATGGGCTTGTACCAGTTCAAGATCAATAAAGAATTCAACTTCACGCTCGGGGTAGACCGGAAGTTCTTCAGAAATACGCTAGGAAAGTCAATAACAACAGAATATTATTCAAATTTGACGGTCTTTATTCAAATCCATAACATGGGCTAAGAAAGCTTTTACATCCGCTTTTCAATAAACGAATAGCTTTTATGATTAGATATGACAAAGTTGATTGATTTTAATGGTTTAGTTGTTAGAATTGCATAACAAAGTCAAGTTAGAATATGAAAACTAACAACCTTACGAAAAACAATCAATTTTGGTATGATGAGTAGTTAACCAATCAATCCCTAAAATCACATCAAAAGCAAGTATCTTTAAAGAGATAAGGTCAATGTAAGGTGGTGATGGTGCCAACTTGAATCAAACAAGATTTATAAATAAAGGATGTGATGAAAGTTTCTCCCAACTGAGTTTCCACAGATAGGTCAAAGTCTAATTTCTCCGGGTCAAGTTTAAACGCTGAGCACAAGCAGAGAGAGATAAATGAATGGGTAGCACCCCAGATTGTAAGGTATAAACTTCAAAGAATTTATAAATAGCTTACCCGTGATCACCTCGCTTGGGTCTCGATTTTGACCACCACAACAAACGCCTTCCCGAACCGCTGACTTTGACTTTTCTCGGATGTTTTTCGAGTCACCGCCCCAAATTTAACTAGGTTTCGCTACTGCATAATCTCGAGCGATATGTCCTTCCTTTCCACAATTATAGCATACCTTGAACTGTTGTGACAGCTTGACCGATATGTCCTCTTCCCACATTTATAAAGATACGACCGGTGGTCGCTTTCTTCCTCTTAGAATCGCTTGTCACGCAGACCGCTGCCTTCACATGGTCATTGTTAAATCTCCTTTTTAAAATCTCCTCCCGACTCGCTTTTCTATTTTCACGGCTATGATTACCACCAGAGTGGTTACCATTTTTGTCCGTCTCTTCTTTTCTCCACCGGTTATCGCTATTCGCTGACTACTATCTCCGTATGATCCTCGTTATGGTCCTCATTGAACATACTCGTATCTCGCCTAACAATCGAGTCCTCGCTAACAACATCTCGAATAGAGAGAAAATTTATGAGAAGTGAGATATCGACGATGCCGTTTCAAACCTCTAAGAAACATCCGCCATACGCTCTCATTCTCCACCAAATGAGGTGCAAACCGATAACTCGCAAACTTTGCCTCGCATCGAGACACCGCCATATTGTTTTGTTCTAATCTGATGAACTCCACTTCCTTCATACGACGCAACACTTTCGTGAAAGTATTTGTCATTAAATAGTTTCAAACGCCTCCCAAGACATGCCGAAGTTCTACCGATGAGTACGCTTCACGCATTCTACCAAGAGTCCGCCTCGCCACGAAACATAAAGGTGGCGAATGGAACCTTCGTTCTCCGCATCCCAAGACATCGAATATCTTCGCAATTTGTTTGACCCATGTTTTCGCCATGATCGGATCCGCTTTCCCTTAAATTTCGTGGTCCCAACTTTTGAACCGCTCATCGTGACAACCCGTGAATCGCTATCATTTCTCCTCAGATTTTAAACACGAAGTCTCCTCGCCTCCGATTTTGCATGAACCGCAAAAAGCTTCTAAACATCCCCTCGCTCATCATCTCGCCAAAGGTGTTGTTCACAGAGAGAACATCACCACTGCAGACGCTCGCTCTCTCGCTCACAGAGTACAAAGCGCCTCCACGCCTCATTTCCATTGTTAATATTCTCAAATGACATTCTCAAATACCGCCATAAAACAAGGGTTAATTAAGGAAATCAATATATCACATAATATCCCTATATATCGACTAACTAACAAATAAGCTTAGTAGGACACACTAGCGAAGGATTTACTCGCCTCTCCCCTCCTAGTTCTATTCCCCATCTCCGCCAGAGATCATATCCCAAGCTCGATACCAACCGCGACGCCCCAAAATAGGTATACATCACCCATTCTCGAAAGTTGTCAATACATGGTACGTAAACAACTACAACTTTATTATTACAACAAGAAACTATGAGTTTGAATACAAATATTATCTTCTAGACAATATCTATACTCAAATAAATCCTCATCACCTTTATCGATACATTATTTTACAAAAATGGTGAGGACTACAAAACAACTCTCTCTAGAACCTTCATTCCATACCCCGACTGCACTCGCTTATATTCTCGCCTCCCGAGAAGAAAAATGGAACAAAAGGAAAAGGGTGAGCTCAACTAGCCCAAGAAGAATATATATGACTAAGATAATATACAACAAATTATCATTAGTCTTCAACAGGAAAAAATCTAATGTAATACAATAGACAACAAGTTTTAAATCAATATTCGCAGCAGAAATAATAATTCATTAGAAGAGTTAAGAGAAATGCAAACTACTATCTTCTATGTATGAATTTAAAAGTTCATCATCTATCTTTTATCCCCAGAACATCAATCAATATATATCTCGAATCAAATATTCATCTTCGCACTACGTGCCAAAGATATTCATCAATCGGTCATACTCATCTAAACACCTGCTCATCTTTGCACTACGGGCCAAAGATATTCATCGAAATCATTCATCTTGCACTACAAAATAAAGATATTCAATAATATCATCATTTAAGACCGAGGATGATGAAAATATTTTAAAGAAACGAATCCAAAGGAAACAAAATGACAAGGATTAAGGATTAAGGATTCAGATTGCTTTTATCCATGTCCAAAAATACCTCAAAAATAATCATAAGGTGTAAAATTCAAGAATGATCAAAACATGGATACAATCAAAGCTAGTATCCACAATAGATATTTTAGACAAAAAGGAAAATTTTTCATTTTTCATGAATAAAGTCGATTCGTGAATAAGTGTCAGATACGTGAATAAAGGCCAGATGCGTGAATAAGAATCTGACACCAAAAGTTCTAAATGTGATAAAACTTCAGATCAATATTTCAAAGATAATGATATCAAGAAATAATTTCATTACTTAAAAAAATAATATCCCTTACCTCGAAAGATCAAGATTTCTAAATCAAACAATTTGATATAAAGCTATAACTCGAACTCAGACAAGATAACAATACTCAAAGTATACTCAAAATACTCACAAGAATACGCCGATAATATAGAGAGAGAAAACTTCAGCTTCAGTGATTTTCAATTCTAACCTAAGCACCCTATTTATGTAAAAATGCTTAAACACCAAAATGTAAAATTTAATATAATATTATTATTATTTGTTAAAATTCTATACGCCCACTTTTGGAGATCTGATTTCAAAGAATCAATAACACATGCTAGACCCACTTAACACACCAAAAACGCTTTTTCTTGAAAAAAAATAATTAAAACTTCCAAAAATCAATTATTTTGAGTTTCTAACTTCAATAATTCATAATAAATAGCCCTTTGTCGTAAAAATTCGAATCTCAAGTAATTTTTATAGGAAATTCAATTTCTACAACTTTGCGTAAGAAAATTTTTCTAAATTCCAAATGTAAATCGACCAAATCCACAAACCAAGCGATTTTACAAAGCTATAATCAAATTTTCAATAATAATTGTGTCCACCAACACACAAAATATGTGTTAAACATTTAAAGCCACAAAAATACTCTTCCTCCTCATATACTCATATATCCCACATTCATTATAAAATATCACCATTAATATATTATTAAAATAATATATTTAAATGAATTATTTTATCGTAAAAGATAAAATATTAATTTTCAACAATTGTCATTTTAAAAATTTTCTCCATCTATATCCACATAAAATCAATATTTTCTCATCATATAAATCAAGAATTAATTATTCACAAATAATATTACAAATCACAAGATCGGCAACCGTGCCGCTCCTGTGAAAGAGGGACTTTCCAATAAGAATTTCTCCTCATCAAGCACCAAGCAATTAGGTGACCAAACCTCTCCTTAGATGTAACTTTCTAGACATTTCCAATAATGTTATCTAATAACATTATTCGTATAATATGAATTATTGCTTCGATAATGAAAATAATCCGTAAATGACAATTATCAAAACAACAAAGAATATAAAATATCAACACAAAGAATTATTAAATCAATAAAATATCGAATAAAGAATTACCGTAACCATTATCGAGTAAAGGCCTTCACGTAAGAATCAATAATTGGTGCAATACCGCAGTAACCGTGTTTTAACCAATTTAGTATTTTAACAAAGATTAATCTCAGAATAACTACACCGTTATTTTTAAACAACTTATATTTGTCGCTTTCTTCATCCAATCGCTTCCAAGCATGGGGCCCATAAAGATCAAGCTACTGTCAGCATTTAATATTCCCTCGACAAAGAAGAATATTCCACGACCAAACGAATATTCCCCGACAACAATGAATATTTTATAACCACTTGCTTATTTTAAAATATTTGTGTATTTTACCCATAACTATCCACATTAATCAAAACAACCCTTACTATTTCAAAATAGAGAAAATTAAATTTCATTAATAATAAGTTGGGGTCTTACAATGGTGACTCTAAAAGTTGTCACGGATAAGTCAAAATTAGTGGTTCCTAGAAGAGAGTTTGTCGTAACTGGCCAAAACGCAAGGAACCCAAACGAGGTGATCACGGGTAAGCTAATCTTGAATTCTTGCAAAGTTTATACCTTACTAGATACCGGTTCTACCCATTCTTTTATCTCTCCTACTTGTGCTCAACGTTTAAACTCGACTCCGGAGAAATTGGATTTTAACTTATCTGTTGAAACTTCGTTGGGTGAAACCTTCGTTACATCTATAGTTTATAAATCTTGCTTGATCCAAGTTGACACTATCACATTACCTTTTGATCTTATCTCTTTAAAGATATTTGCTTTTGATGTGATTTTAAGAATTGATTGGTTAACCACTCATCATGCCAAAATTGATTATTTTCGTAAGGTCATAGTTTTCATATTCCTAGCCAACCTCATATGCTAATTCAAGCAACTAAACCATTAAAATCACCATCATCGCTATATCAACCCACAAAGCTTATCGCTTATCAAAAACTGGATGTCAAGCTTTCTTAGCCCATGTTATGGATTTGAATAAAGACAAGTCGATTTGGATAATATTTCGTATTAGAGAATTTCCGATGTATTTCAAGAACTTCCCCGCCTACCCCGTAACGTGATGTCAATTCTTTATCGACCTTTCGAACCGCACAAAATCTATTTCTAAACCCCCATATCGAATGGCTCCTATCAATTTCGTGAGTTAAAAGTCCAACTACAGTGAGTTATTAGACATCGGCTTTCATTCTGGCCCTAAGACATCTCCTCGATGCTCCTGCTTTATTTTTAAAGAAGAAAGACAAGAGTATGCGATTTCAGATTGACCATCGAGAATCGAACCATGTCACCATCAAGAATAGGTATCCGCCACCTCGCATCGATGACCTGCTCACCGCCATAAAGGAGCACAATTTTTTAAAGATCGACATTCGCTCCGGATATCATTAGTCAAGATTAAAACTAAGGATATTCCAAAGACCGCCTTCGTAACTCCTGTAGGGCATTATGAATTCTTAGTCATGTCTTTTGATCGACTAATGCCCCGCTACTTTCATGGATATGATGAACCGAGTATTCAAGGAATATTTGATCATTGTTGTCGTTTTTATCGATGACATCCTCATTTATTCCAAAAGCCGTGAAGATCATGAGCACCATTCGTCGATACTAGAAAGGCTTCGTGAAAAAAAGCTATATGCCAAGTCAAGAAATGGGAGTTCGCTTAAGGAAGTAGCATTCCATGGGCACGTGGTGTTAAACATGGAGTATCCGCACCCAACAAAGATCAAGCAATACAAAGTTGGGAGCAACCAAGTTTGCATGACCAAGCGCGATGCTTTCTCGGCTTAATGGTTATTATCTGAGATTTGTGGAAGGATTTTCTCGAATCGCCATCTGCTAACTCACCGACTCAAAAGATACAAAATTCAGATGGAGCAAAGAATGCGAGAAGAGTTTCCAAGAGCTCAAGAGGAAACTCATTTCGCAGATCTGCTCGCAATACCATCTTGTTCGATAGATTTTTATCTACAAATGATGCTTCGTGCAAAGGGTTAGATGTGTTCTCATGTAACATGGGAAAGTCAAAGTTTATGCCTCACAACAACTCAAAGAATATGAGAGGAATTATCCTACTCATGATCCGAGTCATAAATGTCAGATTCAAGGCTGAAAATTTGGAGACACTACTTGTATGGGGAGAAAGTGGAGATTTATACTTTAACCATAAAAGCCTCAAATATTTCTTCACCCAAAAGAACTCAATATGCAAGAACGACGCTGGCTTGAACTGCTGAAAGATTACGATCACACTATTCAATATCATCCTAGAAAAGCAAACGAAGAGCTAACGATCGAGTGTAAGATCTTATGCGGTATGAAAAGCGATGTTGTTAACACAAAGACCCATTTTGTACGATTTACAAAGGATGGAGATTGAGTTAAAGACCTGTGGACCCACATGATGATGGAGAATATACTAGTAGAACCGACTTTAATCAATAAAGTTAAAGTCGCCAAGCTACTTTAACCAATGATGCGTATGAAAAAGAAAGTGCAAGAAGGTGCTATTCCGTAAGCAAGAATCGATGAAGAAGGAATACTTCGATTCAACTCTAGACTTTCAAGGCTCCTAACGATTTTGACTTGAAGCATAGAATCATGATGGAGGCACACAACACCCCATTTGCAATCCATTCAGGAGTACCAAAATGTATCATGATATTCGACACACATTTTGGTGGAATAATACGAAGAGAGAGATCATGAGTTTATCTCGAGGTGTTTAACTTGTCAACGGTAAAGGCGAGCATCAAGTACCAAAAGGTCCATCAGAACCACTGATATTCTCGAATAGAAGTGGGAACACATTACTATGGATTTCAAGCTATGGGTCTTCCCAAGGTTTCCCAAGGTATAGATGCGATTTGGGTTATCATTGATAGATTAACCAAGTCTACTCATTTCTCGCCTATACGTGAAACTTATTCCCTCGAACGCCTTTGCTCAGATGTACGTGAAATGAGATTGTGAGATTTCATGGCATGCCAAGATCCATAGTTTCGATCACGACCCAAGATTCACTTCACGATTTTGGATTAGCTTGCAGTAAAGCTATGGGCACGGATTTATTTATCTCAATTCAAAGATACCATCCTCAAACCACCTGGACAAATAGAGAGGACTATTCAAACTCTCAAGATCTATTAAGACTATGTGTCCTGACTTTAAAGGATTTGGGATAAGTATTTACCATCGGTGGAATTCTCCCACAACAACAAAGCTTATCAAGCAAGTTTAGGTATGGCTCCATTCGAGGCATCAGATGGACGAAAGTGTCGCTTCTCCAAGAGATGTCGGGAAGAGGTGGGAGAAGCAATGTTGTTGGACTAGAATTAGTACGCATGACTATAGAAAAGATCCAAATGATTCGACGACGATTCAAACCTCACAAGATCGACAAAAGAGTTTTGGCCGATCTTCATCGAAAGGACGGTAATTTAATATCGGGGATCATGTATCACACGTATTGCTCCATGGAAGGGAGTTACAAGATTTGGAAAGAGAGGAAAGCTCAATCCAAGGTTTGTTGGTCCATTTGAGATTCTTGACCGAATAGGAAATGTGGCCTATATAGACTCGCATTACCTCCAATTATCTCTCGTGTTCACAATGTTTTCCATATATCTATGCTTCAGAATATGTGAAAGACCCGAACCATATTATCGAAGTTAGAACCAGACGAGATAGTCAAGATTTAACGACGAGAGGTACCGCTAAAATCTTGATAGAAAGAACATGTCTTACGCACTCAAGGTTATACCACAAGTTAAGGTTTTGTGGAGGAACCATGCTATCAAGAAATGACCGGGAGTTGAATCGTAAATGAAAGCGAGGTACCTCACCTTTTCAAACACTGTGCACGTACATCAATTTCGAGGACGAAAATTTTATAGGAGGGGAGGTCAGAAGACCCCAACTTATTATAAATAAAATTGAATTTTCTCAATTCATTATTCTAAATTAATAAGGTGTTAATTTGATATAATACTTTGGTTATGGGAGAAATGTACAATTTTGCAAAATAAGCAAGTGGTTATCGAATATTTATTTCGTTGGGAATATTCGCTTGGTCGTGGAATATTCTTTTGTCCTAATATTCGTATTTACTTGCCAGCAATTTCAATTGTGGGCCCCATAACTAATAATAACCGCTTGATGAAGAAAATGACAAAGTTCGAGTTTTATAAATAATCTACATAATTGTTACCAAGTAACACCGCTGAATACCTGGTTAAAAATACAAAGAATACGCGTGGTCGCATAAAGAGACACCAGATTGCACAATATTTTTGAATTATCGATCCTTACGTAAGAAGGCACTACTCAATAATTGTTACGAATTATCGCTAATATTTTATTTTATCGATTCAATAATTGCTACGCTGATATTTTATATTATTGTTGTTTCAATAATTGTCACCGCATAATATTTCTCATTATCATATCAATAATTCATATTATTTGAATAATATTATTAGATAAAGATTATTAGCAATGTCTAGAAAGTTCTGCTTAAGGAGAGGTTTGGTCACCTAATCAAGCCGCCAAGAAGGAGAAATCCTTATCGAAAGCCCCTCTTCCCCGTGAACTCGCCTCGTCATTATTATCAGGATTTTGTAATATTATTTGTGAATAATTAATTATCGATAAGGAAATATTTATTTGATGCGATATAAATGATGGATTTATTTATTTTATGTGGCTATAATCAAGGAATTAATGTCGAGGTGTTTTATTAGTATTTTTTCTTGAATGGAGGTATTAAAATCAAATCAAGATTTTTACGATATATCGAAATAATTATAATTTTTAATCCGACTATCGATCGTTGTGGATTTTTGGATATGTTATACATATATAAGTCGAGTATATGTCCACAAATTTTGAACCGCTAAAAATGAACTAATGATTTGTTATGAATTTTAAGAGGCGACCGATTCGAAAATTAGGTTTATAAATGATTTTGGTGGAAAATTCTAGAATTGAGGGCCCCACTTGTGGTTGGTGAAGAAATGTGCTGAATTTTATTTCAAATATGGTGGGTGGCAATAGTAGTCGTGTCAAGCCATCGTAAAGAAGTCAAGTCTCGCTTTCTGGCATAACATTTTTCTATAAATAGAGGGCTAAGTTAGAATTGAAAATCACACTAGAAACATAAGTTTTCTCTTTCTCTCTATATTATCGAGCGTATTTTGTGAGTATTTAGATAATTTGAGAGTTACTATTCAAGATAAGTTTCATTCAAAGATCACTTTCGACCTTTCATTCCAAAGTACTCGCTTTTCGAGGTAAGGGATGTTATTTTCTTCTTAAATGATATTATTTTCTTCAATATCATTATGCTGAGATATTGTTATGAATTTTATCAGGAATTTCTACCTTTTTGTGTTTGAGTTACTATTCATGTATACTTACACTATTCATGAATAATACGCTACTATTCAATCAAAAAATAAAATTTTCTTCTTTTGTCCAAGATGTCTATTATGGTTACTATCTTTGATCAGATCCATGTTTTGATCTTTATTTTGAATTCGCTTCACAATTGGTTATTATAAAGTATTATTGATCTCGATAAACCGCTATACTAATCCCTAATATTTGTCCTTCTATCTTATCGATTCGCTTTTCTTAAAAATATTTATCATCGCCCCGCACCTTAAATGATGATATTACCAAATATTTTCGCCCAGTAGTAGCAAAGATGAATGATTAATCGATGAATATCTTCGCCCATAGTGCAAAAGATGAACAGTGTCGAGATGAAATACGACCAACCGGTGATATAAACGAATATCATCGGCCTCAGAGTAAAGATGAATATTGATTAAAGATGTATAATTATTGATGTTACAGTGATAAAATATCGATGATGGACTTTAAATCTTAGAAGATAGTAGAATTCCTTCTTCACGCGACTTTTCTAATGGATTGTCAAGCCACCGCATTTGTTGATCTAAAACTTGTTGTCTCATTATATTCTATCGATTTTTCCCTCGTCAAGACTAATGATAATTTGTTATATATTATCTCACCATAATATTCTTTATCGGGCTAGTTGAGCTCACCCTTTTCCTTTTTGTTCCATTTTTCTTCTCGTGGTGAGAACATAAGAGATCGAAATCGAGGTAATGAGTGATGGTTCTAGAAAGATGTTTTATCAGCCCTCACTATTTCGTAAAATATAGTGTATGAATAATTGTAATGAGGACTTATTTGAGTGTTGATATCATCTAAAAGACAATATTTATATTAAACTCACAAAAGATGTGTTGTCGATTTTGCACGACAATCAGACATTATCAAGTTGTAGTTTGCTTTCTCTGCATCATGTATTTGGCGCACTCGTAAAGGGTGTCAGATACCTATTTTGGGGGCGCCACATATGATCCCCGGCCGAGATGTGAGACAAGAACTAGGAGGGGAGAGACGGGAATTTCTTCGCTAAGATGACCTACTTAAGTTTATTCGGTATTTAATCGGCCTCACGAGTATAGGAATAATATGTGATATGATAATTAACCCTTGTTTTGTGGCGATTTGAAAATGGCATCCAAAAATATCGAGATAAGCAATGGAGCATGTGAGACCGTTAACTCTCCACAGATCAATAATCGTGATAATGTGCATCATCGTGAAGGCGATAAATCCTCATGAAAAACAACAACATCGACCAAATGATGAACGATGGAATGTTCAAAGGCTTTATGCAATTATGCAACATCGATAAGAGCAGCTTTTCATCCAAAATGCGTGGAAACACCGCAACTCTTGACGGCACACTCGCTAAGGCCTTCAAGGAACTGACCACCGGAGTTTTTTGGAGAGCCAAAACCACTTAAGGCGAGACGTGATAAAGCAGATCCAGTAAGATATTTGATGTCTTAGATGCTCCGAGGAGCAAAAGGTTCCTTTGCCACCTTCATGTTATGCAGCAGAGGCAGACATCGTGGGAATCAGAAAGCGACTCAACCCGCCACAATCAAGATGACTTGGGAAAAGTTCCAAGAATTATTCAACGACAAGTACTTTTCCGAAAGTATTCGGCCATACGAAAGAGGTAGAGTTCATCAAGCCGAGTAAAACAACACGACCGTGTCGCAAAGACGGGCCAAGTTTGCCGAGTTGTCCCGGTTCATATCCCCATTTGGTTGATAATGAGGAGAGAATGACGCTAATGTTTCTAAAAGGTTTGAAACCCGAGATACATCAATATCTTATCTCTCATAAACCGTGGTTTGTATTCGAGATGTTGTTAATAGGCTCGCTTATCGAGCGCCGATAACGAGTCAACCCAACCAAAAGAGAGCAACCGCAAAATGATAATACTAGTGATAAGCAGCCATCAAAGCTGGACAATAAGCGTGAGGGAATCAACATGCCGTAAATGGTAACCACTTCTGGGAATCATGGCCAAAACAATAAGAATGGACATTTCAAGAAGAGGAGATTTAACAATGATGGAAAGACGCCAAGATCAAAGACCTTAACGTTATTAAGGAAGGAGAACGACCACCACCGATGATAAGTTACAAATGTGGAGGGAAGGACATATAAGTCCAAACCGCATTTACGCGCTCAAAGCATGTTACAATCAGGAAAAGAAGGTCACCTAGCCCGATTTTGTCGCACCAAAGTCAAGTCCAAATTGGACGGCAGGCACCAAAGGCGGATACTGAAAAACAAAGTCTGCGGGTTTCAGAAGAGCATTTTTCGTGACTTCTCAAAAGTGAGTAACCCAACAAAGTTAGCACTAAGTTAGTTAATTATAAATTTTACGAAGTCCATACCTTGTTAGATACCTTTGCTCTACCCATTCTTTTATCTCTTCATCATACCAACGCTTAAATTTGACTTCGGAGAAATTAGACTTCGACTTATCTATTGAAACTCCGCTAAGAGAAACCTTCATTACCTCCATTGTTTATAAATCTTGTTTGATTCAAATCGACACTTTCACGCTAATTCGCCGATCTTATCACTTTGAAAATACTTGCATTTGATGTGATTTTAGGAATCGATCGTTAACTACTCATCATGCTTTTCGTAAGGTTGTTAGCTTTTATATTCCTAACCAACTTGTTATGCGAATTCAAGCAACCAAACCACTAAAGTTAATCACCGTATATCAAGCCATAAGAAAGAGCCCCGAGCCTTTCGCCAGAATTCTCCTCAGGTGGAATGCACCAAAGTTCAACTTTCCGTAGGGACGCGAACGACGACGGGAAAGTCGATAGGTATCAATGTGACGTGTTATCCAAGTCTCGATGAGGGTCATAGTTTTGAATGATATTTCTATCGTTAATAAATTTCTCGACGATTTTTAAAGACTTATTAGCCTACCCTCAGTAGCGCGAATCGAATTTTGTAATCGACCCCAAAGACAAAACCCATTTCTAAAACCCTAAAATATTTCTTCAACCAAAACGAACGATAACGCACCAAAGACGCTGCTCGAGCCGTCAAGATTACGACTATACCATTCAATATCATTATAGAAGAGCTTAACGGTAAATAGCCGACGCATTGAGTAGAAAATTGTATACGCTATTTAAAAGCGATGTTGTTAACACAAAACTCATTTCAGATAACTTACAAATGATGAAGATAGAGTTAAAGACTCTAGAGACCCACGGAAGATAGCTAAATATACGAGTAGAATCGACTTTTAATTCCAGAAGTTAAAGTCGCCAAGCTACATACTCAGAAATCGATGAATGTGTAGAAGAAGGTTCAAAGAGGGCGTATTCTAGAAGCAAGAATCGATGAAGAGAGGAAATCTCAACCCTCGATTTAATCGGTGCATTTGAAATCCTCGATTAGTAGGAACCGCGGGCTTATGTACTCATTTTACCACCAAGTACGTCGCGGTTCATAACGCTTTTTTCACGATCAATGTTACATAAATATGTGGATGACCGAACCACATTATCAATTAAAACTAGACGAGATAATGTAAGATTTAACGATGAGGAGATACGTGTTAAAATCTTGATAAGAAGGATCGATTCAACACTCAAAGGTTATACTTCAAGAGTTAGAATCACGACGAAGTGTCCTCATTTGTTCTAAGATACTGTATATCGCATATAAATTTCGAGGCTAAATTTCATAAGGAGGGGAGATCAGTAAAATCCCAAATTTTACTTAATAAAGATTTAATTTTCTCTAAATATTTTTTTCAAAATTATGGTGTGGATTTGAGATAATGTTATAGCTTATGGGTAATATTTAGAAATTTTGAAAAGATGCAAATTGTTATATAATATTCGATTGGTTTTAATATTCTTTTCATTTTAAATATCCCACTATTATCAGGGGTCGGCCTCAGTAAAGGACAAATCCTTCACTAGAGGCCCTATATCACTCACAAGTGATTTATCACAAGAAATATTTCCTTCACACGAGCAGCTCGATTAACCTCCTCGCAATCGTAAGATACTTCGCTAAGAAGAATTAAATATTTTTTATGAAGGATATATCAGAATAACTTATTCCTTCACAAATTGTATTTAGTAATGGAATATTGTTATTTAGTGAAAAATTGGTTTCCTTCACAAATAATATTTTAAGGACTATTTGAAATTAGTGAATAACTTTATTCCTCACAAATAATATATTGTGAAGAACAAATTTATTTAATGAGAAAATTTTCCTTCACTAATTATAAATTGAGAATGTATCTTTAAATTAGTGAGGAAAATAATCCTTCACATATTTTAAATTTATAAATAATAAATTAATTGCTAAATAATAAAAATTCATTTGAAATTATAATTGATTTTAAAATTAATTGCTAAATAATAAAAATTCATTTGAAATTATAATTAATTTTCACGCTCTGTTTCACACTTGAAACAACCCAATAAAAGTCGATTTACAAGCTAAACAACAAATGTTAGATGCCAACGCTTATAATACAAGAAGAACAAGAGAAAAGGCATATGAGATCACTAGTTCAATATAATTCTAGCTAGAAGAAAAGTCCTCGTGTTTGTTCTTGATCTTCACAGGTTACAAGTTTTACAACAGAGCAGGAACTTAAATTGTACCTCTTCAAGGCTTCTTCAAATACATTGCCAAGAACCCGTTAACCTAATCGCCCACTTTGTCAGCCATTATCTCGATAAACATGCAAAGCAGTTAAGAATCGCTTCCATCACTTTTGAATCAATCTCTAATGAACACTCGAGCCAACAATCTTATGGAAGCACCGAGTGATTTCTTAATTTTTTCTCTCTCAAGAATCGCATAAAAATCAAAAGGCTTGAAAATCACCGTTTCATCCAACTCGTCTCGAGTAAATCTTCCAACCATGCCTTAGAGTTTTCAGAGATTGATCGCTATCTCAATTTCTACCTCGCTTGTTTCACCGCCTTCAGCTGGAAGGTTCAAATCTAAGGACATTTTTGATGCTGCATTTGGCTCTTTCTTGGCAGCTGTTGTAGCTTGTTGTGGGCTAGCTTGGCTATTTTGGTTGGTTGGTAGATGCTGGGTACTGAGTTACTAATTTGAGTTCGCACAGAGTTGTCGTGGCTTGTTTCAGGACTGCTGTTGTTGGTTCTGAGTAGCTGCAGTCAGTGCATTTGGTTCTGGTGTAGTCGGTGCTTTGGCATTCAGTCCAGTTCTATAGTCAGTGCAGTAGATGTAGTCAGTTCTGAGTAGCTGCAGTCGGTACTGAGCTGTTAGCTGTTGGGTTCTGCTTTGACATGTTGCAGCTACAAACGGAATTCATTCCATTTATTGGTTGTTTATTGATTCATTTGTTGCTGCTGGTTTATTGATTTTGCTCTGCAGTCTGCTGGTTTAGTTCTGAGTCTGCTGATATGTTTGGGCATGTTTGATGTCTAAGTTGCTATGCTACAGCTGCTGGGTCTGCCTACTTCAGCTGAGTCTATTGTGCTCAACAGGTGGTATGGGTGGCCTGCTGTTGCTGCTGGTGTTGTTTGTCGTTGCTGGGCTGATTCTTCTGCGGTTGTGATCTACTGTTGTTGGGCTGTTTCTGCTGCTGCTGTGTTGAGTAGGTTTTCAGCTGGCCTATTGCTGTTGTGGACTTGATCTTTTGAGCTGCTATTGAGCCTGTTTTGGACTGCTGTGGGTATACAGTAGTTGGAAAAAAAATGTGAACAACTAAATTTAAATAGGCACAATGGATATATGTGATACTGGTAATATAGGCAACTAAATTTAATTAAGTGTACAGAAACAGTGTTAGTAAATTTTGTATCCCAATTCTAGCATTATAAAAATCTTAATCTATTTTCAAAATATGGCTTGAAAAACTATCATTTCATTAAACAACTATTAGCGAATGTCAAATACATAACAAATATATATATATATATATAGAAGGATGAGTGATATTGACAAAACATGGTGAACACACAGTCATATAAGGCTAAATTGTATTTTAGATATATATCCAGTTAGGATGAGTTTTAAATGATTATTTTACATTACTTACCATTAAACATTTAAAAATAATTAATCATTTAAAACTCATCCTAATGAATTCTGAGTTATATGGTGAGCACACAGTCATATAAGGCTAAATTGAGGTCTCATAGTGCCCTCAAGCAGAGGCCTGAGCTAGGGCCAAAGAAGAAGCTTTCACTCATGAAATTATGGAGTCGAGAAATAGTTTAAGTGGGGTTAAAATGCAAAGGTCGTGCTCTCAAGTTCAAGAAGTGATCAGTTTCAAGAATGCTGTGATGGGTAATTTTAACAAGTCTTCAGATTTTGGTAGAGATTATTACGTGGAGGGTAAATGGTAAAAAGATTGAAGAAGGGACAGAGTATGGGAGGGTGGAAGAAGGGAGATTGACTGATGGTTGGAAATTGGCAACAAAAGATGGTCATGGTGATAGATGAGAGTAGAAAAATGTGTGTGTATAAAGGTGGTGGTATAGGCAAGATGTGATTTAGGTTATGAAAGTATTGTAGTCCTGCATATTGATTGATCTTAAAAGTGGGGAGTTTTAGCAATGGAAATTAACAACTTTCTTAAATTTACTAATGATGTGCAGCATCATATACATCCGTTAGGATGAGTTTTTTTTAAAAAAAACACTTTATCATTCGTTAGTCATATATATATCCGTTAGGATGAGTTTTTAAATGATATTTATAAAAATCATGCACCAGTTTTACAATACTGCCTAGAATATAAATTCAAAACAAATGGAATACGAGTAGCACCAAATGTTAACCAAAAAACTAACAATACCTACAAGAATAAAAAAATGGCAGGAATAAGCTAGTAGACCAGCATAGTAAAAATTTTGCAGATGGCATGAATACTCAATCCAGTAAGGTATGATAGTAAAAGGATCAAATCTTTAAAATAATACATGAGCAAAAGGCATAAGAAACACTGATTGAAGACTTTGGATGCCTGACAGAGATGTCAACTTAAACATTTGTGAGAATACAAAATGCTTCCATCACAATAGAGAAAACTTCTGGTAGCAGATAATGCATTCCGAAAGAAACAGGAGAAAAGAAAAGGCACGTAGATGTTAGATGCAACCATTGATTCGACTCGTGAAATAAAATTTCGAATTGATCTAATGATAAAACTTAAAAGATATGACAAGTGAGTTACTTTAAAAACAATACAATTATATGTTTGTAGTGTCAACAAAGGACATAAGATTTTTGTCAAGTATTAATTGAAATTCAATAGAAACAAGGGTATAGCCAGAAACATGCAAGAACTTGGTGCCATATGAAGATGTTGATTGGTGAATATAGTGGTGTCAAGTCTTAATCTTGGTAATTAGGATAAAATTAGATTAAAATGTTCAATTGAGCGATTGCCAGTTAGTATGAAACAGATTATATCTAAGGAATTGCCAACTTGCTGTTTGAGGCCTTTGGCAACCGTAGTCCAGTAATCAGAATTTGGAACAAACAGGTGAGGAAGCCTGCTCACTGACTCGAGAATTGTGCTAATGGCACGCAAACAACCAACTGCTGCCAAAGCACCTGGATCATCGGCCTCAGCACTGTTCATACACTTCCAAAAAGCAGCAGCCTAAAAGAGAAAAATTATAAACTCAGTGAAGGCAAACTTTTTGAACAGCAGTAAAAATAAATAAAAATTTAAGAGCGTCATTTTCAACTTCATTCATTTTCAACTTCATTCATGAGCTTGAAAAATTATAAAATAAAATGGAAGTAAAATATTATTAAAAAAATAGACTAAACGAGAGCATTGACATAATATTACTCATATATAGGTTAGCAAATTACGTACCATCAAGTAGTTGTGGAAGAATTGGTCGGATTTCACTCAAATCTGCAAAATAAATAACAAAGTCAAATAACTGAAGTAACGAGAGAATAAAAGATTACAGAAGAACAAGCAAAAAATGTACCCTTGCAGGCTTCAACAAATGAACGTAATGCAAAAACAGAGTCAACACGAACTGGAAGCTCCTGGTCTCGCATCCCAGCCACAAAACTTTGTAGTGCTTTACGAAAATTGTTAGTGTCTGAGAAGTTAATATGGGCATGTTGTCCTGCAACCCATGCTGCCTAATATTCTAGATCAGGAAAAAAATGGAGCAAAATAAGCTAAAAGTTTCAGATAAGTAAAGCATAACTTCCAAAATAAGTTTGATGAATTTCAAATGATAAATTTAATTCAATCCAATGTCAACTGGAGACCATTCCCAGGATGAGAAGACCGCTTAATCACGAAAATGTAATATTAGATTTTCGGAAATTCTATCCACACATTACACGACCACATGGAGCCACAACCCGAGTTGCAATAATAATTTGTATTGTATCATAATAATCTGCAGATAAACCATATATACACAACAAGACACTGACTGCTACAATACATGAGGGCATCCTGCATCTTCCATGATCAACTAAACATGTAAATTATCATAGCTAAAGTAGAATCTGGAACAACAGTAGGGACTCCAAGAGGCTCAGAGGAAGAAGCAGCCTTAGATACTAGAGGACTAATTTATGCTAGTGATGATTTGATCAAATACTGCTTAAACCTAATTATATAAGCTTTTTCTTCATGCGTAATTCGACATTGTTCATATTTTTATAATTTTACAAGACATTGTCAATTTAACACTTTATGCTACAATTTAACACTTTATGTTTCACCACGGTATCCCACATATTGCAATTTGCAATGCAGTCACTACTAGGTCTTTTCAGCTAGAAAAACCTCCAGATATTGGACATCTTGTTGCAGTAAAAAGGATACACCTTATTTGGTCAGTTGGCTGCCCTCTCACATAGCTGGCCAGCACTTAGTATTCTCGGGTCCCTAAACTGCTTCTCATGTTTTCTCTCCTGTAAATAGGAGTGAACAATCGCGTTTGGTACTCTTCTTAATATTCTTACCCTACCATAGGAAATCTAACTTGAGAATAATCTTGCCTTTGAATTGCCTAGGGTCTCACCTCCTTGCCACTGTGTCATAACAGTTCCTACGATTGTGTAATCTTCTCATCTACTTTAACCTACCTTCACCTTAGTCGCCTTTCAACTGTGTGTTTGTGGTTGAAATTTGCTAATACACGATGTTGTGAGAATAGGGTGTCTTTACAGTAGTCAAAGCATATATATATAGTTGATCCAATATTTAAACATTCATGCATGAAGAAAACACTAATTTTGATTTACATATTTAAATGTCTATCAATGGATTATATCCGTAAGTTTGTCCATATGAAGGCAAACCTTGACTTGGGTTCATTTAATATTGATTACCTTTTTGGTTGATATAAATTGTTACCTTGGCAAGGCAAAACCAACAGTATTATAAACTTGCCAATGTCTTGTAAAAACCAACAGTATTGAGACCAACTCCAAGAACTGGAATGAGGCAGTTAGTTAATTAGGTAGCTTAAGATAGCAAACTTGTAATTAACTAGCTTCAAATTAATTAACTGATATCTTACCTGTACTATAGGTCCCCATATAACACCAAAAATGTCTGAGCACCAAAATACAGCACGGTAAAATTTGTCAATTGTATGCTCATCGCACTTGTTGGAGCCTAAATGCCTAATTAGTGATTGTATTATGTATCTTTGGAGATTGAAAGTTGACTCCAACTGTTATGTGTGTTAGAACATGAAAAACCTAAAAAACTAGACTTAGAGCCAAAAAAAGGAGAGAGAGACAGAGACTACAGCAGCAGAAACGAAAGCATAATATAGATATGAGAATGACTAGAGAATCAGAGCAGTGGTAGGAGTAATTCTAGCAACTGAATGATTATAGTGTTAGAAATCTACCACTTGCCAACATCTCCCCTGAATCTCAGTGGTTATTAAGATTTTTAGCTGACATAAGATTGTCCATGGTACATATAAAAGAAAAACGATTGTCTGCGGTAATATATCACAGGAGACTAGGAGAGTTTATGAAGAGGCAATTTGTAGAGATTTGCTAATGCATCTAGATCAGAGCATATCGGTTTCATATTCCCTAGACTAATACAAAGTATAAAACATTAATCATGCTTATATATTGTGTTACTCCAAAAAAAAGTCATGCTTATATAGACCCTCAATCATATAGGTAACACTTTTGGCCCACTGTAGCAGGTTCTGAAGAACTTTATTTCAGTCAAAACAGAAGCCTTACTAGAAGCTAATTGAAGTAAGAAAATTAGGGTACAAATAATAACATAAAAGTAGCATTTTTCAGAACCACCACAGGTATTGTTCCAACAGCATGCAAAGGGACACTAGGTATTTTTAAGAAAGCACTCTCCGAGAGTTTCAAAGTCCCAGATACCACACAATAAGGGAATGAATACAATAATAGAAACATAGACAGTTCATAAGAAAAAAAAACATACAAAATAAATTAATTCATTAGAAAAAGTCAGCTTCAAACAGAAGTACAGAACCTTAATTCATGGCAACCGCCAGCATCTTATTATATTCCAATAAAGTGATGGAAAAGCTTAAGTTGTTGTTGTTGTGCAGTAGAAGACTGGAGACATTAATCTTATAATACAATTTATAATTTTACAGTGACATATCAGAATTAATTCTAACAGGTTTGCCAAGTTAATTTTGAGGGATAAGCAGCAAAAGGACCATCAAATTCATTGCAAGGGGGTCAAGATTAAGTATTTAAAATACAACAAATGTGGGTGAAATACCAATGTTAGCACAGTATAAAGATCCAAATTTTATATCATCAATATCCCGAACACGCAATTCCAACGCTGATCAATTCAGTGACATGCCAAACAATCCTCGACAGAAAAAAAATTCAACTTAAATCACATAAAGACAACAATACTAAAATTAAATTCCTAAGAAATGAAATGAACATACTTCAAAGCCATTTTGGGATAAGCTGTTTTAAAAATTACAATATATAACTTTAAATACCAAAGAAACTATTATATGCTGAAGCAGAATCTGATGATAAAGTGGAAACAACAATATCAATTGAAGAGGAAAGTATACAAAATCTAGGTTAGGATTGCGCTTAAAATAAACAAAAACTTGGAGAAGAGTGAATTGAAAAGAAACCTCTGGAATTAAGGTCATTATGTTGGGCTTCGAGGCGATTGCGATTGAGATTGTGAGTCTTTTGGCGAACTTGGAGCTGAAGATCGTGGATGTGTTGGTGATAGTATTGCTTCAATCCTTCGCCTTGTTTCGCCAAACAACTCTTTTACCTCGTTAATTTGCATCGCTCTTCGATCTCTTTCGTCGCCATCTTTCTATTTGTGATTGGAGAGGAGAAACCCAAATTGGTAGACAACTATCTATATGGTTGAAACATCAATTTTGGCCAAGGAAAAGAGTGAAACCCTTATCTCTTTCTTTCCTTTTAATCCCACACACACTTAACACGACTGTTCCACACACACAGGAATATTGATCTGCTCCAAAAAATACAAAGATTTGATAACATTTTGTAAAATTATTATTTCAAAAATTTAACTTTGTAATCTAATTCACAAAAAAAGTTATAATTATTATAATTTTGTTTATTGTCAATTTACAATATTTAAAAATTAAAATTATTGTAACTTAATATTTTAATTAATATTATAAATTACTTAAAATTAATAATAATAATAAATTTATTAAAATATTAATTACATTACAATTTGAATTGTATAATATTATAAATTAAAGAACAAAGTTAAACTTAATTCTTTTGTAGAACATATGAGCATTTTTTTTTTTGGTTGTGCTCTATATATTTCACATATTAAAGAGCACCACTATATATCTTATTCTTTTTCTTTTCTTTGTCATGATCTATGTATGAAATTTTAAAATTTAACGTAGTGTAAAATTATTTATTTTATAGCTTATGAATGAAATAATGATATTTTAAGTTACTTAAAAATGTTATTAAAAGTAAATTTACTACTATAAAAATTTAATGTATTTATATTTAACAAAATTAATTTAAAAAATATTATTTGTAACAAGATAATGTACCAATTTTATCCCTAAAGAAAAAACTTATTAATAATGATATATAAAGAGAATAATAATTCTTCAATCGAATGGATTTTTTTTAGCAAATTTTCATCATAAATCGGCTCCAAAAATCTTTCTATCGCCTCCAATTTTATGGCGAAAAAATATAATTTGTAATGATGCTTTTCGCTAATAACTATAATGTCAAGATATTTTTTTCCTTCATCGCTCTTTCGCTAAATAAAGCCTCATGTGAAGGAATATATTCCTTCACAAAATTTCCTTCGCTAGAGGTCATTTTGGTGTAAAGGTCCATACGACTAAGACAATCATCAGTGACCCTACAACAAAATTATCATTGAATCGAGAAAGCAACAAAATATTTTATAAAAAATAATGGCTTAAGTTTTACCGTTAAAACCGCTGAACTACCTCCAGAGTAAAAGACAAAGAATACGCTATATCGCATAAGAAGACACTCACCTGATTGATTATCGATGCTTACGTAAGAAGTCACTTAGTTTTGTTCAATTATTGCACAAAGAATTGTCAGATAAGATCTCATGTTATTCGATTCAATTATCACAATACTTTATATATTATTAAATCAATAATCGAGATTTACGGTTTATTCATATTATTATTTGCAATATCGACGATGTCTAAAAGTTCCGCTTAACGAGAGGTTTTCATTACCTAATCATACCGCTAATGTGAGAGAAATCTTATCGAAAAGCCCCTCTTTTCTGGTGAACGACCGATCGATTAATAAAATGTGAATTATAATAATGATGGTGATTTTTGTTTTATTATTATTATAAATGTAATAAAATGTAAAACTTTTATATAAAATGTAATACTTTTTATAAAGTTTTGTTTTATTTGATTATAAATGTAATATAATATATTTATTATGCTTAAAGGTTTCAGATAAAAGTTCAGATAAATATTTAAGATAAGAAAATTTTTTATATAAAAATGTAATACTTTTATAAAGTTATTTGTTTTATTAGATTATAAATAGTATATAATATATTTTATTACGCATAAGGTTTGCAGATAAATACCGATAAATATTCAGTATAGTAAAATCTTTTTATATAAAACATAATACTTTTATAAAGTTATTTATTTTATTAGATTATAAATAGAATATATTATATTTTATTACGATAAGTTTCGCATAATGCCCGTGATAAGGTTTCAGATAGTAAAATCTTTTTATATAAAATAGAATATTTTTATAAAGTTATTTATTTTATTAGATCAGAATAGTAATATATTATATTTTATTACGATAAGGTTCAGATAAGGCCTACATAGTATTTGTATAGTAAAATCTTTTTATATAAAATAAAATACTTTTATAAAGTTATTTGTTTTATTTGATTTTAAATAATATATATATATATATATATATATTATATTATATTTTATCAGATAGATCCTTTCCATTCTCCTATAAATAGGATACTTAGTTATAATGGAAAATCACACCGTAAATTCAGAGAATTCTTCTTCTATAATCTCGAAAGTGTATTTCTTTGTAGTTTAAGAAAGCTTTCGAAATGAGAAAACAAGATAAGTTTTCTTCAAGAATATCCTCGCCTACCAAATAATACTCTTCTTCTAAGGTAAAGGGTATTATTTCTTTCAGATTCACGAAGATAGCTTCTCGTTATTCCATTCTTTATTATTATGTTGAATAACCTATCTATTCAAGCACCGCATACATCAGGAAATTCTTCCGTTATTCCATTCTTTATTATTATGTTGAATAACTCGCCTATGCTAAGCACCGCATACATGGTGAAATTATTCTCATTATTCCATTCTTTATTATTCTATCGAATATCCTCGTCTGTGTATTACGCATTTACCGGTTCCATTATTTATTATTTTATCGAATAACTGCCTACGCCAAGTACCGCATACATGGTGAATTTCGTTTGTTATTCCATTCTTTATTATTCTCGCTGAATATCCTCGTCTGTGGGGATTACATACGACTCGTTCCATTCTTTATTATTCTCGCTGGGAATAACATGTCTGCATTTGGCCATCTGATGCCCGGTGAATTCTTCTATTATTCCATTCTTTATTATTCTCGCTGGAATAACCTGCCTATGTGAATTACCGCATGTAAAATCCCAAATTTTACTTAATAAAGATTTAATTTTCTCAAATATCTTTTTTAAATATTATGGTGTGAATTTGAGATAATGTTATAATTGTGGTAGATTTTATAAATTTTGCAAAGTATGCAAGTCATCAGATTATATTCATGAGCTCTGGGAATATTCGCATAACCACAAAATCATCGTGGACCCCATAATAGAATTATCATTTAATCGAGAAAACGACAAAAATATTTTTATGAAAATAACGATGGAAGTTTTACCGTTAATACCGTCTGAACTACTTTGGTAGTAAAAGTACAAGAATACGCTGTGGGTCAGATAAGAGCTACTTACAGATTGATTATCGATGCTTACGTGAGAAATCACTCACTTATACTCAATTATCACTACAAAGAATTGTCGATCATATATCTCTCATATTATCGATTCAATTATTGTCACAAAGATCATCCGTATTATATGTTATATTATTAAATCAATAATTGAGACGACAAAGTTATTCATATTATTAAATCGCAATATTTATAATGTCTGTAAGTTTTGTCAAGGAGAGGTTCGTCACCTAATCGAAAGGCCAATAGGAGAAATCTTTATCGAAAGCCCTCTTCCTCGAACAACCCGTTGTTAAATATCAGTGAGTTATAATATTAATGATGAATAAGTTCGTGTTGATTAAAGATGAATTTGATAGTTCTATCAGGTCGAATTATTTGTTAGTAGAAATCGACATTTATTTCGGCGATAATTGACGTCCGAGGTTATATTGTTCAATCCAAGTTAAGATATTCAACAATGAAAAGAATAGTTCCGATATCCGCTATGCATATCCATTGCATAAAAGTAAATGCAAAGATAGGATACTCACCTCGGTCCGTCCGCCATACACAACTTACTTTTTATCTTTTATATCAAGACCTATCATTAATAAGATCATTTGTTCGATTGTAACAACATATTATAACACATAAGATTATCATGACGCCCCAAAATAGGGTATACATCACCTATTCCGAGTCGCCAAATACATGGTATGTAATACAAATACAATCTTTAATATACAACAAGAAAGTCGTGAGTTTTAATACAAATATTGTCTTCTGATAATATCCACTTTCGTAATAAGTCCTCATTATATTTATCATCACACTATTTAATGTAATAGTGAGGACTACTAATACTATCATCCGGACCGCCACCCGCTCCCCGACTAGTCCTGCCACGCTCTCATTTCCTCAAGAGAACAAAGAAGGAAAGGGTGAGCTCAACTAGCCCAAAGAAGAAATATTACGACTAAGATAATGCAGTAATAAATTATCATTAGTCTTCAACAATGTTAAACCGATAAAATATAATGTACATCAAGTTTAATCATAATGAATAAGCAATCCATTAAAAGAGTCAAGTAGAGAATAAAATCTACTATCTTTTATGATTTAAAAGGTTTTTCATCACTTTTATTGTTGAGACTTAGCTTAATAAATAATCCACATCATCCCCGCATTTGAATACGCAAGATTTCAGACAGAAAGTAATCCAATGTAATATATTCCAAATGTAATAATAAAGAATGGAATAACAAATGTAAATCACCAAGTATAGGTAGATCACAGCACAAAGTTATTCCAATGTAATAATAAAGAATGGAATAATGTAAGTTCTCTTCATGAATATAAAAAAAAATAATACCACTTACCTTATAAAGAAGAGTACTCACCAGGTAGGTGGGATATACTTGAAGAAACTTGCACTACGCCAAAGCTTTCTTAAACGCTAAAGAAATACGCCAAGATTATAGAAGAATAATTCTCTACGCTTTCTCTCTAGAGTTTCAAAGAATTCGTAAGAAATAATGAAGGAACGAGCTTCTATTTATAGAAGAATGGATCTAATAAGAACCAATCCATGAACTATCCCCGATCAATTTACTTTAAACTACTGGTCCAGATTGGTTTACAATAAAATATAATATATTCTATTTATAATCTAATAAAACTAATAACTTTTAAAAAGATTTTACTACGCAAACACTACGCAGCACTATGGAAATACTACGCATAATAAAATATAATATAATCTAATTATTGCTTTAATAAAATGTATAACTTTATAAAAGTATTCTATTTTATATAAAAAGATTTTACTATTAGCCTAATAAAACGTAATAACTTTATAAAAGTATTCTGTTTTATATAAAAAATTTTTTGCTTATTACATTAATAATACTAATAAAACAAAACTTATATATATATATATATATATATATATATAATATAACAATAAACAATAATCAATCAAATAACGCGAGATACTATGCAAAGAACTCATCGAAGCAATAATCGAACAAAAACGAGTGACTTCTCACATAAAGATCAATAATCAATACCGCAAAGCTACTACGCAACCACGCCAGACATCGCATTTTTACTACCGAGTAGTTCAACAAGATAATCTCGTGAAAACTTCCGCCGTTATTTTCATAAAAATATTTTTGTCATTTTCTCAATCCGACAATAATTTCGCTGGGGTCCACTAATGATTGTGGTCATCGCATTTAATATTCCCCAACACAAAGAATATTCCCCACCAATCGAATAATATAACAACTCAGCATACTTTGCAAAATTTATAAATATTACCCACAACTATAACATTATATTAAATCCACACCATAATATTCAAAAAAATCGAGAAATTTAAATCTTTATTCGTAAAATTGGGATTTTACAATCTCCTCCTTATGAAATTTCGCCTCAAAATTTACGTACATACTGTATACGCCGAATGTGATGAGGACACTTCATCCGATTCTAACTCTTCGAGGTATAACCTTTCGAGTGTCAATACATTCCAGATTTTAACAGTACATCTTCATACGCTAAATTATCCGCTATCTCGTCCCCTATTTCTAAATCAATAATGTGGTTCGGTCATCCACATATTTACGTAACATCGATACGTGAAAAAACGCTATGAACACGCCGACATACTTGGCGTAAAACGAGTCTATAAGCCACGCTTCCTACTTCGATCGAGGATTTCAAATGGGCCAATTAAATCGAGGGTTAAGATAACGCTTCTTCGAACCTTCTTCTTCATTCTTCATCACCTCCGAGTACGTAGCTTCGAGCGGCTTTTAACTTTATCGATTAAAGTCGATTCTAATCGATATTCAAGTATCTTCACGCGGTTCAGATATTTCGCAATCATAAACGCATACGATCTTCTACTCAACGCTGCCACCACCACGCTCGCTTTCCAACGATGGTATCAATGGTACGATCGTAATCTTCAATAGCTCGAGTCAACGCTCTTTGCGCATGTTACGCTCTGCTTTTAGTCAAGAAATATTTAAGGGTTTTAGAAATGGGGTTTTGTACCGGGTCAAGAAAAATTTGATTTCACGCCTAGGATAAAGCTAGAAGTCTTCATGAATACGCCAGAAATTTATTAACGATAGAAATATCATTCAAAATCTACGACCTCATCCAAGACTCGATAAGACGTCACATCGATACCTATCAACTTGCCATCTTCATTCACGACGTCGCCATGTAAAGTCCGCTTTGCAGCATTCCACACAAGGAAGTCAACAACGAAAGGATCGGGCTTTTTACTTATGGCTTGATATGACAATGATCGACTTTAGTGGTTTGGTTACTTTGAATTCAAGATAACAAAGTTGGTTAGAAATATGAAAGCTAACAACCTTACTAAAAGCATGATGAGTAGTTAACCAATCGATTCCAAAAATCACATCAAAGGCAAGTATTTTCAAAGAGATAAGATCGACAGTAACGTGAAAGTGTCGATTTGAACAAGATTTATAAATAAAGGAGGTAACGGTTTCTCCCAACCGAGTTTAAACAGATATATCAAAGTCTAACTTCTCCTGAGTTAACTTCAAACATCGAACACAACTAGTGAAATAAAAGAGTGAGTAAACCCAGATCTAACACTCAGATGTACTTTCATAAGAGTTTATGACTAACATACCCGTGATAATTTTATTCAGTTCCTCATCACGAAAAAAAAAACGCTCTCTTAAACTACCGACTTTCGCTTTGTCTCGGACATCCTTTCGCATCACTATCCCAAATTGACTTCGACTTCACCATACGAAAAATCGAGCTAGGTGACCTTCTTCCGCAATTAAAACACGCTTTGATCATCACAGATAGCTTGACGGATGTGTCCTCCCGTCTCAAGATTTGAAACATATACGAATCGGATGGTCGCTTCTTCTTCCTTTGAAACGGTGTCGGTGCCGACGCCTTTCACGCTATCATTGAACCTTCTCTTCTTGAAATGTCCATTCTTATTATTTTGGCCATGATTACCACCGGTGGTTACCATTTCTATGTTGATTCCTCCATGCTTATTGTCACCGCTTTGATGATCGCTATCACCGATAGATTATCATTTTGCCACCGCTTCTTTTTTGTCAGTCGACTCATTATCGCTACTTCCAATAATCGAGCCCTATTAACAACATCCTAATACAAACACGCTTTATGAGAGATAAGATATCGACGATCTCGTGTTTCAAACCTCTTAGAAACATTCGCCATTCTCTCCTCATTATCAACCAAATGAGACGCAAATCGACAACTCTAAAACTTGGCTTCAGATCGCGACACTGGCCATGTTGTTTTGCTCCAACTTGATAAACTCCACCTCCTTCATGTGACGAATACTTTCGGAAAGTACTTGTCATTGAATGCCTTCGAACTTCTCCCAAGACATCTCGAAAGGCCAGTCAGGGTACGCTTTTACGATTCCCACCAAGAATCGCTTCTTCACGCAATATAAAGGTGGCAAATGGAACTTTTGCTCTCCGAGCATCCCAAGACATCAAATATCTTGTGATCTCGCTTTAACCACGCCTCCGCCTTTAAGTGGTTCTAGCTTTCCCAAAACTCCTGTGGTCCCAACTTCGAATCGCTAATGCAAGTGACCAACCGCGGGTCGACATTGTTTCCACCAACATTATGAATAGAGTCTCTCTCGCTTGGTGTCAGATGAATTCTAAAAAGCTCCTAAACGTACCATCGCTCATCATTTGATCGTTGTTGTTATTTACAGTGAGGATTATCCCTCGATGCACATTATCCTCGATTATCGATCTGGAGGAGACTCAACTGGCCTCCTCTCAACATGGCTCCATCGATGTTCTCAACATTCTCTGATGCCATTTTCAAACACCGCCACAAAACAAGGGTTAATTAACATATCACATATTATGACGCCAATTAAATATCAAATAGACAAAATAGTATACATCACCTATTCTCGAGTCGCCAAATACAATCGTGGTACAAAATAGTAATACATCACCTATACAAATATTACGTAATACAAATACAACAAGAAAACAAGTCAGAGTTTTAATACAAATATTGTCTTCTGATAATATCCACTCTCGTAATAAGTCCTCATTACATTTATTATCACACTATTTAATGTAATAGTGAGGACTACTAATACTATCATCCGACCATCACCCGCTCCCCGACTAGTCCCGCCACGCTCTCATTTCCTCAAGAGAACAAAGAAGGAAAGGGTGAGCTCAACTAGCCCAAGAAGAAATATTATGACTAAGATAATGCGTAATAAATTATCATTAGTCTTCAACAATGTTAAACCGATAAAATACAATAGACATCAAGTTTAATCAATCAGCAATAACAAGCAATCCATTAAAAGAGTCAAGTAGAGAATAAAATCTACTATCTTTTATGATTTAAAAGGTTTTTCATCACTTTTATCACCGAGACTCACTTTTAATAAATAATCCACATCATCCCCATCCCCGACTACGCCCAAGGATATTCATTAAGATCACGACCACAAATTATCCATGCACTACGCCAAGGATATTCGTGTATTCATCAACTATTCCCGATCATCATGCCATAAAACAATTCATCTTTGCTTCCTCGTCAAGAGAATCCATAGCCATAATCATACCAAAACCGCCCATCAATGCACTACGGCCAACGAGGACTTTTTCCACATCATTTGTAATATTACTACCATGATTATACCGAATAATCCCTCGGTCATAATCATACCAAGTCCATCTATGCACTACAGCCACGTATGACTTTCAACATAATATATAAACACGAGGATGATGACAATGATATAAGAATTCAATAAAACAAGTTCAAGAATTAATTTATCCAGAACTAATAACGCCCAAATTGTCAACACGATACTTTTTTTGTAGAGTAAAATTCAAGAATGCTCGTAAGAATATTTCCATGAGAAGATATCGATGAAGCGCAAATATCAAGGATATTCCACTAATTTCATGGAGTATATGAAGTCAAAACTTTAACCAACCGAGTATAATAAAGAATGGAATAACAAAAGAAATCACCACGCACGCGGATTGCATGATAAAGTTATTCCAATGTAATAATAAAATAATCTGAATCAGTCAAGTCAAATAATGACCGACCGCATGATATTCCAATGTAATAATAAAGAATGGAATAACAATGTAAATCACCGCACGCATGTATGATACATGTTATTCCAATGTATTAAATAACGGAATCAGTCCCACCCAATGTAATAATAATAAAAATAACTAATCAGTCCCAATGTGAAAAACGCATGCATGTGATATTCCAATGTAATAATAAAGACGAACTGTCCTCCCAGAAACGCATGCATGTGATATTCCAATGTAATAATAAAGATTTTAATCAGTCCCAATAAACGAACACCAAAATATAAAATAATAATAAAGAATGGAATAACAATGTAAAATCACCAAGTATAGGTAGATCACAGATATATAAGTTATTCCAAAGTTATTCCAATGTAATAATAAAGAATGGAATAATGTAAGTTCTCTTCATGAATATAAAAAAAAATAATACCCTTACCTTATAAAGAAGAGTACTCCACCAGTAGGCGGATATACTTGAAGAAACTTGACTACGCTTCAAAGCTTTCTTAAACGCTAAAGAAATACGCCAAGATTATAGAAGAATAATTTCTCTCTTTCTTCTCTCTGAGTTTCAAAGAAATTCATAAGAAATAATGAAGGAATGAGCTTCTATTTATAGAAGAATGGATCTAATAAGAATTAATCCATGAACGGTATCCAAGATCGATTTACTTTTTAAACGACTATCCAGATTGGTTTACAATAAAATATAATATATTCTATTTATAATCTAATAAAACGAATAACTTTAAAAAGATTTTACTATACAAACACTATGCAGTAACTATGCAAACACTATACTATAATAAAATATAATATAATCTAATTATTGTTTAATAAAATGTATAACTTTTATAAAAGTATTCTGCTTTTATATAAAAAGATTTTACTATTAGCCTAATAAAACGAATAACTTTATAAAAGTATTCTGCTTTTATATAAAAAATTTTTCTGCTTTTTTATTACATTAATAATACTAATAAAACAAAACTTATATATATATATATATATATATATATATATATATATATATATATCAATCATCAACAATAATTGAATCAAATAACGTGAGATACTATGCAAAGAACTATCGTAGAGTAATAATCGAACAAAACCGAGTGACTTCTCACATAAGCATCAATAATCAATACCGCAGCTACTACGCAACCACGCCAGACATCGCATTTTTTACTACCGAGTAGTTCAACAAGATAAACTAGAAAACTTCCGCCGTTATTTTCATAAAAATATTTTTGTCGCTTTTCAATCCGACAAATAATTCTGCTAGGGGGGTCCACTAATGATCGTGGTCATCGCATTTAATATTCCCCGACACAAAAGAATATTCCCCACCAATCAAATAATATAACAACTCAGATACTTTGCAAAATTTATAAATATTACCCACAACTATAACATTATATTAAATCCACACCATAATATTCAAAAAAAATTTCGAGAAATTTAAATCTTTATTCGTAAAATTTGGGATTTTACAATCTCCTCCTTATGAAATTTCGCCTCAAAATTTACGTGACGCACTCGGTATGCCAATGATGAGGACACTTCATCCGATTCTAACTCTCGAGGTATAACCTTTCGAAAGTGTCAATACATTCCGTGATTTTAACAGTACATCTTCATATACGCTAAATTATCCGCTATCTCGTCCTGGCTTCTAAATCAATAATGTGGTTCGGTCGCCCACATATTTACGTAACATCGATACGTGAAAAAACGCTTATGAACACGCCGACATACTTGGGCAGTAAAACGAGTCTATAAGCCACAGCCCTACTGATCGAGGATTTCAAATGGGCCAATTAAATCGAGGGTTAAGATAGCGCTTCTTCAACCTTCTTCTTCACATTCATCACTCTCGAGTATGTAGCTTGAGCGCTTTTTTACTTTATCGATTAAAGTCGATTCTAATCGATATTCAAGTATCTTCACGCGGTTCAGATATTCGCACTCATAAACGCATACGATCTTCTACTCAACGCGCCACTACCACGCTCGCTTTTCCACGATGGTATCAATGGTACGATCGTAATCTTCAACAAACCGAGTCAACGCTTCATGCGCATGTTACGCTCTGCTTTAGTTGAAGAAATATTTAAGGGTTTTAGAAATGGGTTTTGATCGGGGTCAAGACAAAATTCGATTTCACGCCTAGGGATAGGCTAAGAAGTCTTCAAGAATACGCCAGAAATTTATTAACGATAGAAATATCATTCAAAATCGCGACCTCATCCAAGACTTGATAATACGTCACATCGATACCTATCAACTTGCCATCTTCATTCACGATGTCGCCACGTAAAGTCCGCTTTGCATTCCACACAAGGAAGTCAACAACGAAAGGATCGGGCTTTTTACTTATGGCTCGATATGACAATGATCGACTTTAGTGGTTTGGTTACTTTGAATTCACATAACAAAGTTGGTTAGAAATATGAAAGCTAACAACCTTACTAAAAGCATGATGAGTAGTTAACCAATCGATTCCAAAAATCACATCAAAGGCAAGTATTTTCAAAGAGATAAGATCGACAGTAACGTGAAAGTGTTTGAATTTGAACAAGATTTATAAATAAAGGAGGTAACGGGTTTCTCCCAACCGAAGTTTAAACAGATATATCAAAGTCTAACTTCTCCTGAGTTAACTTCAAACATCGAACACAACTAGTGAAATAAAAGAGTGAGAGAACCCAGATTCAACACTGTAATAGACTTCGCAAGAGTTTATGACTAACATACCCGTGATAATTTTATTCAGTGTTCCTCGTCACGAAAAAAAAAAAAACGCCTCTCTTAAACTACCGGCTTTTTGCTTGTCTCGATCCTTCGACATCCTTCGCATCACTATCCCAAATTGGACTCGACTTCACCATACGACAAAATCGAGCTAGGTGACCTTCTTTCCGCAATTAAAACACGCTTTTGATCGTCACAGCATAGCTTTGACTCGATGTGTCCCCCCGTCCAAGATTTGAAACATACGACCGGTGGTCGCTTTCTTCTTCCTTTGAAACGGTGTCGTGCCGACGCCTTCACGCCATTATTGAACCTTCTTCTTGAAATGTCCATTCTTATTATTTTGGCCATGATTACCACCGGCGGTTACCATTTCCGCATGTTGATTCCTCCATGCTTATTGTCACCGCTGACGATCAAGTATCACCCAGATATCATTTTGCCGCCGCTTCTTTTCGTCAGGTCGACTTCATTATATCGCGCTCCAATAATCGAGCCCTATTAACAACATCCTAATACAAACACGCTTTATGAGAGATAAGATATCGACGTATCTCGTGTTTCAAACCTCTTAGAAATATTCGCGCCATTCTCTCCTCATTATCAACCAAATGAGACGCAAATCGACAACTCGCAAACTTGGCTTCAGATCGCGACACCTGGCCATGTTGTTTTGCTCCAACTTGATAAACTCCACCTCCTTCATGTGACGAATACTTTCGAAAGTACTTGTCATCAACAACCTCTTCGAACTTCTCCCAAGACATCTTCGAAAAGGCCAGTCAGGGTACGCTTTTACGATTCCCACCAAGAATCGCCTTTCACGCAACATAAAGGTGGCGAATGGAACCTTTTTCTCCTCTGAGCATCCCAAGACATCAAATATCTTGTGATCTCTTTTAACCACGCCTCCGCCTTTAAGTGGTTCTCGCTTTCCAAAACTCCTGTGGTCCCAGCCTTGAATCGCTTAGCTATGACCAACCGTGGTCGACATTGTTTCCACCGCATTATGAATGTGAGTCTCTCTCGCTTGGTGTCGTATGAATTCTAAAAGCTCCTAAACGCATCGTCATTCATCATTTGATCAAGTTGTTATTTACAGGAGGATTATCGCCTCCCGATGCACATTATCCCGATTATCGATCCGTGGAGACTCAACGGCCTCCTCGTGGCTCCATCGATGTTCTCAACATTCTCTGATGCCATTTTCAAACACCGCCACAAAACAAGGGTTAATTAACATATCACATATTATCCCTATACTCCGAATCGACCAATTAAATATCAAATAAACTTAGTAGGTCATACTAGCGGGCGGAATTCCCCTCCTCCCCTCCTAGTTCTTTGCCTCACATCTCACCAGGATCATCATATCCCTAAGCTTTGATACCAACCGCGACGCCCCCAAAATAGTATACATCACCTATTCTCGAGTCGCCAAATACATGGTATGTAATACAAATACAATCTTTAATATACAACAAGAAAGTCAGAGTTTTAATACAAATATTGTCTTCTGCATAATATCCACTCGTAATAAGTCCTCATTACATTTATTGTCACACTATTTAATGTAATAGTGAGGACTACTAATAATACTATCATCCGACCATCACCCGCTCCCCGACTAGTCCCTACCACGCTCTCATTTCCTCAAGAGAACAAAGAAGGAAAGGGTGAGCTCAACTAGCCCAAAGAAGAAATATTATGACTAAGATAATGCGTAATAAATTATCATTAGTCTTCAACAATGTTAAACCGATAAAATACAATAGACATCAAGTTTAATCAGCAATGAACAAGCAATCCATTAAAAGAGTCAAGTAGAGAATAAAATCTACTATCTTTTATGATTTAAAAAGGTTTTTCATCACTTTTATCACCGAGACTCACTTTTAATAAATAATCCACATCATCCCCGCACTACTACCAAGGATATTCATTAAGATCACGACCACAAATTATCCATGCACTACGCCAAAGATATTCGTATTCATCAACTATTCCCGATCACGCCATAAAACAATTCATCTTTTGCTCCTCGGGTCAAGAGAATCCATAGCCATAATCATACCAAAAACTCGCCCATCAATGCACTACGGGCCAACGAGGACTTTTTTCCACATCATTTGTAATATTACTACCATGATTATACCGAATAATCCCTCGTCATAATCATACCAAGTCCATCTATGCACTACAAAGCCACACAATTTACTTTCAACATAATATAAAATATGAGGATGATGACAATGATATAAGAATTCAATAAAACAAGTTCAAGAATTAATTTATCCAGAACTAATAACGCCCAAATTGTCAACACGATACTTTTTGTAGAGTAAAATTCAAGAATGCTCGTAAGAATATTTCCATGAGAAGATATCGATGAAGCGCAAATATCAAGGATATTCCACTAATTTCATGGAGTATAGAAGTCAAAACTTTAACCAACCGAGTATAATAAAGAATGGAATAACAAAAGAAATCACCACGCATGCAGATTGTGATGTATAAAAAGTTATTCCAATGTAATAATAAATAATGGAAATCAAAGTCAAAGCGAATACGCACCGGCTGTGATATTCCAATGTAATAATAAAGAATGGAATAACAATGTAAATCACCATGCATGCGGTATTCAGATGTATAAAAATTATTCCAATGTAATAATAAATAATAACTAAATCAGTCCCACAGAAACGCATGCATGTGATATTCCAATGTAATAATAAAGATTTTAACCAAAAACGCATGTATGTGATATTCCAAATGTAATAATAAAGAAATAATTGTAAAGAAGATTTCAGTCCCAATGTAATAATAAAGAATGGAATAACAGTCAAAATCACAAATATGATATAAGATATTCCAATGTAATAATAAAGAATGGAATAACAATAAGAAATCACCAAGTATAGGTAGATCACAGATATAAAAAGTTATTCCAATGTAATAATAAAGAATGGAATAATGTAAGTTCTCTTCATGAATATAATAAAAATAATAATATACCCTTACCTTATAAAGAAGAGTACTCACCAGAGGGCTGGATATACTTGAAGAAACTTGACTACGCCAAAGCTTTCTTAAACGCTAAAGAAATACGCCAAGATTATAGAAGAATAATTTCTACGCTTTCTCTAGAGTTTCAAAGAATTCAAGAAGAAATAATGAAGGAATGAGCTTCTATTTATAGTAAGAATGGATCAATAAGAATCAATCCATGAACTATCCGCATCGATTTACTTTTTAAAACCATTTATCCAGATTGGTTTACAATAAAATATAATATATTCTATTTATAATCTAATAAAACTAATAACTTTTTAAAAAGATTTTACTATGCAAACACTACGCAGTACTATGCAAACACTACGCATAATAAAATATAATATAATCTAATTATTGTTTAATAAAATGTATAACTTTATAAAAGTATTCTGCTTTATATAAAAAAAGATTTTACTATTAGCCTAATAAAACGAATAACTTTATAAAAGTATTCTGCTTTATATATAAAGTTTTTCTCTGCTTTATTACATTAATAATACTAATAAAACAAAACTTATATATATATATATATATATATATATATATATATATATATAATCAATCAATAAATAATCAATCAAATAACGTGAGATACTACGCAAAGAACCATCGTAGAATAATCGAATAATCGAACAAACCTGAAACTTCACATAACATAAGCATCAATAATCAATACCGCGCTACTATGCAACCACGCCAGACATCGCATTTTTACTACCGAGTAGTTCAACAAGATTAATTGTAAAACTTCCGCCAAGTTATTTTCATAAAATATATTTTTGTCGCTTTCAATCCGACAATAATTTCACAGGGGTCCACTAATGATTGTGCCATCGCATTTAATATTCCCCGACACAAAGAATATTCCCCGACCAATCGAATAATATAACAACTTGCATACTTTGCAAAATTTATAAATATTACCCACAACTATAACATTATATTAAATCCACACCATAATATTCAAAAAAAAATCGAGAAATTTAAATCTTTATTCGTAAAATTTGGGATTTTACATTTATTCATCAACCTTCTCACCAAATATTTTCAAATACCGAGAATCTTATCCGTCAAAGCATCTCAAGATTTATCGCTTCCTCATACATTCACTGAACAGTAGGCATATCATCTCTTCATCCTCTACTTTCCCTTTTCTCAAGTGTTCCATCCGGTAGTTTCTTCTAAACCATGTGATCTAACTTGCTTTTGACAAGAACTTATGCGATTTTGACAATCTTACCATTGTGAGAGATTCATAAGGCTTTCGACGCCATAAATATCTTTCATGTTCAAACGCGTTATCGCGATCTTTAGATCTTCCATACATTTATACATGGTTAAACAATCTTCCCACATTCTTCTCAATATGCATCCATCTAGATTAACATACCATCAAATTTGGGTAAGTCACTAATAGTCCACATAATGCACGCCCATCGAAGCTAAGGTTCGAAATTTGTTTATCACACGCAATCATCCCAGAGTCTCACACGATCCATTCCTCCCACAGGTGCTCCACCTTCAACTTTCCTCTTTCATACCAAAGTCAAGTGTTCTCTATAATAGGTCTCAAGTAAACATCTAAGTTAACATACAATATAGATTAAACGACTTTCAGATGCTCCATACAATACGGACAAGCCAACTTCCCGTAGTACTCCATCCAAATTAATATACCATAAGTCGGGAAGTCACTTATAGTTCACATAACCGCCGCCTCTAAGGTTTTGTTTTCAATTTGTTTTTGTCTCAAGTAAACATCTGTTAACATCCCAAGTCCATCAATACTCCATCCTCCCACAATACCTTCAACTCGCTCTATAAGAGGTCTCAAGTAAACATCTCCCAAGTTCTTCCTCCCAGTGATACTTCAGTGAAAGTAGTATGCAAACACTAAGCCAATCATGTTCAAGATGATAAAGCATATACTTTTCAGAATAATCTTATTCATTTATTAATAAAAGGTATTAATTTATTAAAGGCTTTTAATTATCTACATGATGTCGCTTTTATAATATGTGATAAACCCATAGTTTTAAGCAATGCTTTTAGAATAATGATGATGATCATTCTAATGAGATCTAAATTCTTAGAAAGCTTAAAATCTAAAATAGTTCCCAATCATCGATTACTAAATCGGGGATTAGTGAATCCGGATAGATCGGGTACATACGCTGCTTGCTTCATCGATGAGGATGATTGATCTCATGATTATTTGTGTGGAGACACTAAAGCAAGTATGTAGGTGCTTATTAGAGAATAAGTTCACCGAACGTGGCTCGCTAAGGAATACCTAATGGAGTTTATCGCCCACAAATAGAATTCTCAGAGATATAGTAAGACAAGTGATCTCTCGACTTGAGATCATCATAGATTCTTGTGTATGATGAGTTATACTTTCGACTTATTCCTTAAGACCCTTAGGGTATATCAAAGGGTATGCTTGGGTATAATAAGTCAGTACATGGAGATAATGTATGATCAATAAAGAATCTACCACTTCTAATAAAAGAAGAGAAATGTCCTATGTGATTCGATAAACGACAACCCAAAGAGTCCTCGGGTTATATGTAATGAAATTAGAAAGGAGTTTCTAATTTGCATTATTTGAGTCAGGCATTTAAGGATCGAAATACATATAATTAAATAAAATAAGACTCGACAAGAATTCCACGCCTTATATTTAATTGGGACATCAGATGGTGGAAGGATTGAATCAGCATTTGCAGAACTATTTATTCAAAGGTTTTTAATGATTAATGTTGAAATCTATATTATCCGGAAAGTCGCTGATCGCTAGGAGGCTTATCCCTATCAGAGAATAAATATTATTTATTTAAATAAATAAATTATTTAATTTATTTATTTAAATAAGATTAGAATTGTTCTAATTGATTTATTCACAACCTATTAATACGGAGAACCCAAAGGGTCACACCATAAAAGGAAGAATAATTATTTAAGAAGTTAATGGCATAATCGTAATAATATAAAGTTAGTATATTTAATTTAATCTACAAGATAGTAATAAATTAAATAGCTTAATATTTATTATTTAATATTTTAAAATATTAAATATAAATTAATAAGAGGAGTCTTATTAATATTATTACAATTATTATTATTTTAATTTCTAAAAGAGTTTAGGAATTAATTTAATATAAGTACTTCATTTATTCCTAATCGATTAGGAAGGAAAATTAATTAAAAGAGTTTAATTAATTATCCCTAATAAGATTAGTGAGCCTAATTAATTAAAAGAATTTAATTAATTAAATAAAACCCAATTTCTTAATTGTTATGAGGGTTGCCTACATCAATAAATAAGAGGAGTCTTATTATGGGTGGTGGGGGTTGTTGATTTTTACAACATACGCACATAATTCCAATTTGTTTGAGAGTACGCCTTTTTCTATGTAGATAGAAAAACTAGGTCGAGCCAAACACCCTTCTTCTTCAATCATTTTTTTTTTCCTCAGCGGATCACCCCAGAGGCCAAACGCTTGGGTGGCTAACGCTGATCAAAGGAAGGAACAAAACTCCTAGAGATTCAAGTCGAACGCGAAAAGGATTTGAGGTGAACTTGACCGAGGAAGCCTCGATCTTCAAGGGTATGATTTTATTCTTTATCTTTTCGCTTAATTAATAATTGTGCATAAAGGGTGATCCGTAAATGGTTTGTAAAATTTTAAACTCGATTTTACTCGCAGAAGGATTCGAGGTGAACTTTTTGCAATTTGATCAAGGCTGATGAATATTACAAACCTAATAAAGGCATCGTAGCCAAACCTTTACGCTAATTATTAATTGTTTAATTTAATATGTATATCGATACGTGTTTAGAACAATTTAATCGGGCATAATTTTATCAGATAAAATTTAATAAAAAAAAAAAAAAAAAATTCAAGCGATAGTCACTTATTTCGCATCCGAATATAAAAAAAAAAAAGGGAAACGCCACCACGTTTTCGCTTTTTTTCTTTTTTTTGTAAGCTTGTTTCACTTGATGTTAATTTTTTTTAAAAGAAAAGAAACATGACGATGCACTAAACTATAAAAAAAAAAAAAAAAAAGGGACAAAAATCTATAGAACCACGTTATTTGAAAAACCGCATGCCTCCTTCAGTTTATATATATATTTAATAATAAGTCACACTTATATATATATATATATATATATAATAGTTATATATATATATATACTATAATATATATATATATATAGTTATATATATATATTCTTAATTATTTTAATAATTAAAATAAAAATTTATTTTAATCTTAAAATAAAAGTTTATTTTAATATTAAAATATAAAGTTTATTTTAATTTTAAAATTAGAATTTCATGATAACTAATTAGAGTTGGAATTGAATTCCATGATAACTAATTGAGTTGAAATTGATTTTATATTTCAAATAAAGGAGTTTATTTAGATATGAAATAAGATTTCATATTATTCAAAATAAAAGAGTTTATTTGTGAATAGAAAAGAAAATCCGTGTTTCCTTAAATAAAGGAGTTTATTTAAATATGAAATAAGATTTCATATTATTCAAAATAAAGGAGTTTATTTGTGAATGTGAAAAGAATTCGTGTTTCCTTTAATAATTTTTTTAATATGGAATCGATTCATAATTAATTAAAATAAAAGAGTTTATTTTAATTAAAGATATTTTTTTTATAACATGGAATCGATTCCATAATTAATTAAAATAAAGGAGTTTATTTTGATTAAAATTTTTGATTAAAATAAAATAGTTTATTTTATTCAAAATTAGATAAATTAAAATAAAATAGTTTTATTTTGATTTAAATTTGATTAAAATAAAGGTGTTTATTTTGATTCAAAAATAGATTTTATACTAACTAAATTTGCCCATTAAATGATATCAATATATATATTAAATGTTTATTATTCATAAGATTTAATGTTATTTATCGATGCATACGATGATGTGTATGATAATAAATGGGATTGATTATGACTATCAATCAATATGATCGATTTTATTTTAGTCGATGTACGAATGTATTGGTTTTATTAAATGGGGTCTCATGCACTGCCTTCTAATTTTTTTCTTAATGTAAATTCTAACTCCTTCTTATGCATTTCCCTCGATCACGATCAAGGTTTCTATTTATTTTAAATAGTTTTGTAATAGAATAGTTAGAATTAATTTTGAAGAATCGAGATCAAGGAACAAGGAGCGCTTTGAAGACCCGCTTGTTATGGAGCCCTGTTTAAATGTAATAGTTATATTTAAATATTAATTTCGCACCCCTTGGGGAGCTCAATTTTTTGTTCACTTGGTGGCTCTAGTGAACCAAACTAGAATAAAAGTCCATAATCAATCCGTAGAATATAGTATTCTATATGTGCATGCTTATACTATATATATTATATATTATAAAACACGCTTCGTATGTTCATTAATACGACGCGTATTTATATATATATATGTGCATGCGCCGCTTAAACAAGATGAGACAAATTAATAACAAACCCCTCAATTTTTATATTAAGTCCTAAGCTGCTCAAAGATATTTGGAATATCGAACGTCGCCTTTCAGCATGATAAAATTAATAGAGTATTAAATATTTAATACGAAGTTTGTCAGGTCACCACAAGGCAAGTATTAAGTATTTAAGATGTTAATTTATCACATTTGATGCTTATAAAGAAAATTGAACAATATTGTTTTGTCAGGTCACCACAAGGATGATATTTTTCTTTTTCAATATACGGAGTGCTAGTTCGACTTAACTTCGATAATTTTGATTCTGATGTGCCACCACTGATCAAAATAATCTAAGAGGCAAAATACAAGGAGTCAGATAGTTGATGTAATCGACAAAAGTTGTTCACCTATTTATTTATATATAGTTTGTCAGTCACCACAAGGCTATATACATTTGAAATGAGATCCTTATTCTCACTAAAGAAATCTTTAATTAGATTTTGCCGTAACTATATAAGTGAGGGTAATATAGTTTGAAGAAAATAGTGGAGATACCAACTTAAAACAAGACCTAATTTATTTTGGTAATTAATAAAAGAATGTATGTTAAAATGTTGTTAATTACAAATTCATTTACGTAATTTTACAATGTCTAAAATTACTATCATCGCTAAGCATATTAGATGCTAAATTAACCAAACCGAATTAAACTGATTGGTTAAGGAATTTGAGAATAGTTCTCATAGTCGTAAAAGCTATCTTATGTTCTTAATACGCCTATCCTCGCAATGGTTGCGCATAATGCCTCCGAGGAAGAGATTGCTACTTTTAGAAAGTGGCAAGATGATGCACAAATTGGCTCAACGCATCATGCTCAGATCCACGAGTAACGAGCTTCTTCAACACAAGATGAAACTATGGACGCTTTACTATATTCCCGCACATCAAGTAGTCGATGGTGAGAAAGTAGGACCGATAGATATCGACATTCAAGGAGCTCTTCCGATCTAGAATGGCCAACGACACAATAAGATGCATAAAAAGTTCTTAATATAATCAATTTGATTGATCAATTAGACAACTGGTTTTGTCACGGATGGAGAGTTGAGCCAAGATTTGATCTTGCACTCACTCCCTGACTTCTTTCACAATTGTTGTGAATTTTTCATACGAACAAGCTAGATATCGCCTCACTGATTTGCTTAACATATTGAAAATGTCGAGAGTCACTTTCCAACCAAGAAAGATCAAGTCTTACCGGTAGGGGCCAAAGGATCTTCCTAAAAGAAGAACGATTCAAAGAAGGTAAATAGAAAGGCATAAACAAAGGATAATAAGAACAAAACCGACACGGATAAAGAAAGGAGCTTGCTTCCACCGCAATAAGCCCGACACCGGAAAGAAATCATGAGAAGCATCTCTTCGCAGAGGCTAACCAAAAGAAGCTTTAGTGAAGTTTCAAATAAATATAATTTTGTTCATAATTTAAAATAAATTTTTCTTTAAGTCAAGGTTCTACTTGGGTATTGATACCGATTTCGCTTATCATAAATATAGATTTATGAAGGACCAAATGTAAGTAGAAAGCTAAACAAATATAAGTAAACCTACGTATGGAAATGTAGCAAAGGTTGCCATATTAACCATAGAAACTTATAGTTTAGCAATGCCTACGGCAAATCTATTAAGTCAATAAGTTGTTATCAGATTCCAGCTTTTGTTAAAAATATTATTTCCATTTTATCATTGGACAATGAAATCTTTGGTATTATAATTAAGAACAATTGTTGTTCTATTTATAATAATAATGTTTTGATAGAACCTCGAATATTAATTAATGGATTTTGTAGATACTGACTTACGCCAAAAATTATTTTGTAAATCGAACAAACTAGTATAAGAAAAGGAGATGATCATTCAAAGAGTCGAATGTATGTATTTGTTGAAATACAAGTGTTAATTATTCAAAGGTTCAAAGAATTCGTAAGGAAACAAATTGACAATGTATTAAGATTCTTTGATTAGATCAAGGAATAAATACTTGGCAATAAATTTCTAGATCATCTCAAATGGTTTTCTATAATGGACACATCCCGACACGCAATAATCGATTGATGTATCCGAATGAAAAATCGCACTTTGTGGACATGGTACGGTCCATAATGATTTTACCGACATTCCAATATCCTTCCTGGGATAATGTCCTAGAAATGGTCAGACATTCACTTTAAAAATGATAACCTCAAAATCCTACCCCAAGACTCCATAAAAGTTATGGATGGGAGGATTCCTAATCTTAAGTATGTTAAGATAAGGGGTTGTCCAACTTATGTGAAAAGGTTTCAAAAGATAAGTTTGGGACAAGATTTGACAAGTACAGATTTGTGGGACATCCTAAAGTAAGTTTAGGTATATGTTCTATAATCCTACTTAGCAAAAGGTGTTTATTACTTAAACACGCTTCTAAGATAAAGGCGCTTATCATCAAGGGGCTAGTGGAGGATAATAGATCTTGAAAAGTTCAAGAACCACAAAACACTATAAGTCAAATAAGAGGAACCTCAGAGATAGATTCTATTGTACCACAAACCAATCGTAAGTCCGAATAGCACCAAGATACCTAGGAGGTATGGATTCATCATGATGATGATGATGAGGTACGATCATGTAAGATGATGATCCGTAGTTACATACGACGAGGTAAGAGTTCTAGGTGTATAAAAGGGTCAAATGGAGCGCCGTGACATTCCTAATATTATATGTCGATATACTACTAATGAGGAATAACATACCAATGCTACAATCAAGAAAGATAAAGTTGTTTAAAAATTCCTCCATGAATGATTCGGGAAGAGTATCATTATCGGGGATGCAAATCTATATAGATAGATTTAAAAGGATGCTCAACTTAACCCAAGGAACGATATTCATTTGATGCTAAAGTCGCTAGCATGGAAAACTCCAAGAGATGTCTCATGTTGATGAGCCATGGAGTGTATCTCTTAATAGTCCCCATAGACTCCAAAGAAGAGAGATCACATGAGTGACAATCATGTATGCAATGAAATATACGAGACCGATGTCGACTCATTATATTCTCGAGAAGATCACCAGAAGACAAAAAGAAAACATCTTAAAGTTCTTAACCGCACTAAGGATGTGAGCATACATGGTGGGTCTTAATTAAAACTAGAGGGCTTAATGCACTCAAGTTTTTCGTACAAACCAAGATGACGTAAAAATCCACTTTAAGGTAAAGCGCTATCTCAACAAAGGGTGCAAAGTGAATTGAAAGGTTCCAAACAACAAAGAGTCACCGGTTTAGTGATAAAGACAAAGTATATAGCTATAAATGAAGTCGCAAGTTGATTGTTTGATTAAAAGTTCATTACGTAATCTAGAATAGTTCCTAAGTCTCATCTTCGATCTAAACATGTGTCAGGGCACTTTCATTTGATTATTAGAATCATCGAAAGATGGGAAATCACTATAGTAGATAAGTGGACTCTCATGAACAACATTACATATCCATTAACTAAAGCTTATCCAATGTACAGGATAATCGCCACTTGTAGAAGAAGAAGAGTATGAGATACCACGATTTATCGGGCTTTAGTGCAAGTGGGAGATTGAAAGTAGTATGCACACAAGCCAATCATGTTTGATGATAAAGCATATACTTTGTAATAATCTTATTCATTTATTAATAAAAGGTATTAATTTATTAAAGGCTTTTAATTATCTACACGATGTCGCTTTTATAATATGTGATAAACCCATAGTTTTAAGCAATGCTTTTAGAATAATGATGATGATCATTCTAATGAGATCTAAATTCTTAGAAAGCTTAAAACTAAAATAGTTCCCAATCATCGATTACTAAATCGGGGATTAGTGAATCCGATAGATCGGGTACATACGCTGCTTTTCATCGATGAGGATGATTGATCTCACGATCATTTGTGTGGAGACACTAAAGCAAGTACGTAGTGCTTATTAGAGAATAAGTTCACCGAACGTGGCTCGCTAAGGAATACCTAATGGAGTTTTATTCACTCACAAATAGAATTCTCAGAAGTGATAGTAGTACAAGTGATCCTTGACTCGAGATCATCATAAGATTCTCAGTGTATGATGAGTTATACTTCGACTTATTCCTTAAGACCCTTAGGTATATCAAAGAGTATGCTTGGGTATAATAAGTCAGTATACGGAGATAATGTACGATCAATAAAGAATCTACCACTTCTAATAAAAGAAGAGAAATGTCCTATGTGATTCGATAAATGACAACCCAAAGAGTCCTCGGTTATAAGCGTAATGAAATTAGAAAGGAGTTTCTAATTTGCATTATTTGAGTCAGGTATTTAAGGATCGAATACATATAATTAAATAAAATAAGACTCGACAAGAATTCCACGCCTTATATTTAATCGGGACATCAGATGGTGGAAGGATCAATCATTGATTTTAACTATTTACTCAAAGGTTTTTTTATGATTAATGTTGAAATCTATATTATCCGGAAAGTCGCTGATCGCTAGGAGGCTTATCCCTATCAGAATAAATATTATTTATTTAAATAAATTAATTATTTAATTTATTTATTTAAATAAGATTAGAATTGTTCTAATTGATTTATTCACAACCGCTTAATACGGAGAACCTAAAGGGTCACACCATAAAAGGAAGAATAATTATTTAAGAAGTTAATGGCATAATCGTAATAATATAAAGTTAAGTATATTTAATTTAATCTACGGTGATAGAATAAATTAAATAGCTTAATATTTATTATTTAATATTTTAGAAATATTAAATATAAATTAATAAGAGGAGTCTTATTAATATTATTACAATTATTATTATTTTAATTTCTAAAAGAGTTTAGGAATTAATTTAATATAAGTACTCTCATTTATTCCTAATCGATTAGAAGGAAAATTAATTAAAAGAGTTTAATTAATTATCCCTAATAAGATTAGGAGCCTAATTAATTAAAAGAATTTAATTAATTAAATAAAACCCAATTTCTTAATTGTTATGAGGGTTGCCCACATCAATAAATAAGAGGAGTCTTATTACGGGTGGTGGGGGTTGACTTTTTACAACATACCACATAATTCCAATTTGTTGGAGAGTACGCCTTTCTATATGTAGATAGAAAACTAGGGTTTGAGCCAACACTCTTCTTCTCAATCATTTTTTTCCTCGTGGATCACCCTGTGAGGCCAAACGCTGGGTGGCTAACGCCGATCAAAGGAAGGAACAAAACCCCCGAGATTCAAGTCGAACGCGAAAGGATTTGAGGTGAACTTGTACCGAGGAAGCTCGATCTTCAAGGGTATGATTTTATTCTTTATCTTTTGTTTAATTAATAATTGTGCATAAAGGGTGATCCGCAAATGGTTTGTAAAATTTTTAAACTCGATTTTACTCGCTCAAGACTTTTTGCAATTTGATCAAGGCTGATGAATATTACAAACCTAACACTTAGACCAAGAACCACGAAAGTGAAAGAAACAAGTATGGTTGTTTCATACACATCCAAGGAGGCAAGTTGACGGAGTAACAATCACAAAGCTAATATGAGTACGAATAAACCGAGTGGCCAAACCCAGATTGAAACCATCTGCGGACAATCCAAGCCTCACATTTTAGGTTCCAATTCAAATCCGTAATGTGCTAAGTTGAAATCTTTCCAAGCCCCGCCCATCTCATGGATGATTTAGTTCTCCATCTTTAGCCGAGATTTCGCATGCCAACTCATATGTTCACCGTTTCAAGATATGTACAATCTTTTTAGCCGATGTGTTATTGGAAAATACCTTAGAATCTTAAACTGTGATACTTGATTTTTCCGTAGTCACACCTCTTTATTAGGCCTAAACCGATCATGACCGCAAAACGCACCTCATCATCTGCTCATTTTCCTTATAAAATAACATGCAATTGTTGGGACATGATCGATCTTTTGGTATCCAAGTCCCAACTTCTTCACCATTTTCTTATAAAAGTAATAGTTACTGTGTAATTTCTCACCATCGTGCAACATACTCTTAACGGCCTTCAATAATGACTCAAAACACTCACGGCTCATGTCAGGATCACTTTTCGATGTTAAGTAATGTCGCCACTATAGACAATGTAAAGTGTGTTCGTGCAACCATGCCACAATGGCTCGCTACCCTCATCTAACAACTTAAAGAAATCTTCGCATCGTAATTCATAGTTGCTCTCTCGCTTGCTCCCAATCAAAATCGCCCCGCAATATCATGAACCATTTCATTCATAATGATGAGTACTACTTCCCGAATTGTGTACTTGTGTGATGCCACCATCTTTCTCTCCGACCCATGTGCCCACCAAAGATTCTTCGTAATTTCTCATGAACGCAGTAAACAAGTAAATGATAGTTTACCACGTCCCATTCATATAATTTATATTCTTACACTTCAAACATAGACATCGATTCACGACTTACCATTCATACATTCCGTGACTATACGATACTCCAAAAACACTTGTCAACCAAATTTCTAAATTCAAATCAGAAGATTTATCCGGGCACTTTCGACTTTCGTCGTTATCCAACTACTTGGCCAATAGAGGTCCATGATTCCACCTGACTCTACTATGCATAAATACGAGCTTATTAATCATATAACTTTATTATACTTGTAACCATACGACTTGAGCATACTTGTAAAGATGCATATAATTAACATTTAAGCATACTTGTAAGCATATGACTTGAGCATACTTGTAACTATACGACTTGAGCATACTTTTTAAGCATATGAGTATCATTTAAGCATGCTTGTAAAGCATACGACTTAAGAGCATATATACTTGTAATCATACGACTTGAGTATACTTGTAAGCATATTATATCATGTTATTTTATTTTAATTTATTTTTATTGTTTATCAGAAGTGAATACGTAAGGTATTTCATTCATGCTAGCTTTATATCACCTCTAACAACCAAGCTCGTCATTCCTCGCGAGGCTCGGCTAAGTCAAGGTGACTCTCAGGCCTCACTACTCAAGCCCAAATTTCATCACCCAACATCCCCTTAATAGGCTCTAGTGATCACCAATAGGCTCATTAATAGTATAAATGTTCGCAACTACCCCAATTAATAAAAAAATTCACCGTAGTCTCCCCTATAATACGGACTAGCCACACGCATCGACGCACACGTATATAAGGTCATTTCTAGGCACCCAAGACATAAACCAAGAGTCCACATATAGATCGATCTTGAATAAGTATAAACAATGTGAAGAAAAGCCTAACTATTACCCATGTATTTATCACGCATAAGTATAGTTCTCATATAGGCATGATTCGACTATAATTTCATAAATAGCTCATACGAGATACCATGAATCGATGGAATTTTAATTTTATTTCAATTATAGGCTTCAAAATGATAAATGCGCTCATCTCAAACGAGATACCATTTTTACTTTGTAAATGTGTTCATATTATATTATAAAAATTATGAACTTATCTAATCCCAATGCTCAGAAATTGTTCATCATCCCAAATGAGAAACCATTTGAGCATGAAGCAGCCTTCAAATTTGCTTACAAAAATAATAATTTCCAATACAATTATGTAACAAATTACATAATCAACACGAGGATATGATTTGTGAACTTTCGGTTTTTGAAATATTTCTACTAAATGGGTGACCTCCCCTGACTTGCAAAACGAGAAAAGTAATAAAACTAAATGGACCTTTACAACAATATGTAATACACTTTCAAGTTCAACTCGCTAGAAATGACAGTAAACAATCGAATGTGTTTACGATCATCGAATCAATTTCCGTGTATGGTATTATAAACAACAAACCTAAAATTAAACTAAAAAGAAGAAGAAGAAGAAGAATTTCTTACCTCTAAAATTAAATTGATTCAAGAAGATTGAACACAATCAATCGAGCTTAACGCCTCTTCTCTCCCCTTCTCCTCTTATCCCTCTTTCACGCCTCTTTTTTTTTTTTCTTTCTTCATTAATCGAGCTAACGCTCGAGCCTCAATCAAGAGAGAATCAACGATCGACGCGGTCACCGATAATTTAGTCGCAACAAAAAACGCTACCAGGTTTCGCACCAAATTTTGGGGGAAATTATATATCATTGATCATCAATGATCAAGAAAGTGTCATTGATATCGTGTAAATGACTAGAATTTTTTCGTATCACATTATAATCAATCGAATCAAATATGCTATCCCTCGATATTATTGGTCGCAGATAGGCCTTTTTTGTAGTGATTTAATGTAACATACTACCACATGAATACAAGAACAAGAACAAAATCAACAAACATAACAAGATCTGTGGACATTAACTCACCGCCGAGCTATCTGGTAAGTTCTCGGGTTACCCGTAAAGGCTTGGTCATGGCTCAATAACCGACTTTCACCATTAATAACTTTCAACCTATGCCGATCTAAACCTCGATTCAAGTTCCGCATCCAAGATCTCATAACATACAATAACTACAAACTTTAAAAATACAAAAATCATTAACAATCACCGAGATATGAGATCCGACATTCGCTCAGAAGTCAAATAAAAATATTTTTCGATTTTGAAAACATCAAATCCGAGCCTATAGATACATTATATATGAACAACATGTTTTAACTTAAAAATCTAACATCTAACAAAGGAACTAGGATCAAATTTTAGGTTTTGTTTTTATACCTTTATGAAAAAACTTTTGATTCTTTTTGCTATCGATCCGTTAACGGAGGTAGTGGGGCTTTGTTTTATGACCGAAATGCCTTATAATTTCGTGGGTTTGGGGGAGAGAGAAGTGAGTCGAGTGTTTGAGAAAAATGAGCTAAGTTAGTAAACTTTCTCGATCTATATATAACTCATATGTAATGTATTTGATTATGTAAAGGCCGAGAGTGGAGTCATTTAGCACACGGCTAAGCTTGGGTCGGCCAACAACTCCAAATAAAGCCAAACTCTACAAGTTTCCTCAAATAATTTAAGACGGTATAATAGTCTTTTCGCTTTTGATTTTAATGGCAACAAAGTAACTTGGTATACCCTTGTGGTTCGACCTTTAAGGTTTAGCCCTTGTGGTTTAACCCTAATTAAGGTTCCATAAATTTTAATTTTTTTTCAGATTTCTAATTAGGCCAAAATGTAAAATTTTAGTTTCTAAAAAATGAAAATTAGGGTTTCTTAATCATGTTTAATTTCCTAATTACACGTAACATGGTATTTAGGTTTAAGATTCACAAATTATAATTAAGATTACTAATTTAGTAATTGTGGCTTACTATTAGAAATAAGGTTTTAATTTTATCAATTAGGTTCTTAATTTTGATAATTAGGGGTTATCTATTTGCAATTAGGATTTTTAAATAATAATTAGGGCTTTACCTAATTAACATTGCTTTATAGTTTAGCAATTATATTTTAGTTTAGTAATTAGATTTCTAATTACTAATTAGGTTTCTAATAATAATTAGGGGTTCCCTAATTAACTTTATAATTCTAACACTTGTTATTAATCACATTAACACAATTTATGATCGATATAAAACTCCTATTGAGTTTCAAATTAAGGTTTAACAGAGTATTACTAGGGTTCGTCACCATACAAATATAATCGACTAACCATTACTCCACAACACATATAACACATACTTATAAAGATCAAGTAAAAATAATATTATATTATTATTCTCATTTCTCGATCAAAATCTAAAATTAGGGGTTCGATTCCATATCCGATTTACTCAGATATAAAGTATTAATAATTGCTTATAATAATTAACCTAATAATCAATAAAAATTTATATATTATTATTATTATTATAATAATTCCAATAATCCTTTCATATATTATTTAAATAGTATATAATCATATTTTCATGCAAAATAAATAATAAAATATTTTTACTACAAAATTAATTATAAAAATATAATTTATAATGGTCAATAATTCTAAGAAAATTATTTGAAATTATTCATGTAATAAAAAATTTGTTTATCACATATATGCATATACTTTACTCAGATGATTCCCACCTTTAAAATAAAAAATTAATACACAAAATTTCCGATTTAATTATATAGAAAATATCGGGTCACTATAATGGACAACCTACAATTCTAATACGGGTTTATCGAACACGATTTCGAGAGGATCCACGCGGATACGAGATGGGTCAGTGTGACCACGAAGGTAATGTCAGAACCTCATGGAAGCCCATGCTAAAGAACAACAAGTCTTCTCAATCGTAGTGTACTTGTTTTCATCATCACCAATCTTTTACCGAGGTAATAGATAGTTCGCTTCGCCTCTATCATCTCTCTCCTCAAAGATGCAAATTTCTACGACATCATCATTAATGGACAGTGTATACTTATAGGGGAACATCATCCCTCGGTGGTACCATGACAAGAGCGCTGACCACCTACTCTTTCGATCAGAAGGAAGGCATTTTGACAATCATCGCTCCATTTCACGGAGGAGTTCTTCCTTAACAACTTGAAGATAGCTCATAGTCACGCGAGTCGGGAAATGAACCGACTAATGAAGTTGATCCTTCCCAAAAATCCTCGTATTTCTTCTCTATCTAAGGAATGGGCATTTTCGTGATGGCCTTAGATTTTGGTGGGATCCAACTCATTCCCTTTTCTAACTAGAAACCTAGCAACTTGTTTGATTTAACGCCAAAGGCGACTTCGTCGATTCAACTTCAAGTCAGATTTACACCAATTGCTGAAAAGCTTTTCGAGACGGTCTATGGTCTTCTTCCTTCGATTTCGACAATGATGTCATCCACGTAGATCTCTATCTCTTTCAGGCATTAAGTCATGAAAAAGGTTCCCCAAGGCGCATTAATGTAGTTTTCTCACCATCCTCTTCAACAACCATAATTACGGTACTCGTAATAATCCGATATTTTCTATATAATTAAATTAGAAATTTTATGATAATTTTTTTTTATTTTAAAGGTGGGAATATGTAAGGTTATGAATATGTAATTCTCGTGATAAATTAAATTTATTTATTACATTTAATAATTGCAAATAATTTATTTTCAATTATCGATCATTAGAAATTATATTTTATAATTAATTTTGTGGTAAAATATTTTTATTATTTATTTTCCATGAAAATATTGTCGACGCTTGGATTTTTGAAGTGTCCTTTTCAAGCACTGCTCTTTTGGTGTTCTCATGTTAATGTGAGTTTTGTTTGAAAAAACAAGTGAAAAAGGTCCGATATGTATAATGTCGATTTATTCGACTTTTAAGAGTCGCCAACAGGTATTTAAATCGTCGCACAAACGCAAATCAAAAAGGTTTTCACATCGACCCAAAGAGTTTTGACATCGCTGATCGTCTCGTGAAACCGAGATTCATTTTGGGTCCAGGGGCTTGATTATGCTGAGGGAAGGTGTTAGCACCCCTTCGACATCCGTGTTACCACTACGATCGCCACTTTTCAAAGAAATTGTTATATGAAAGTGTGTGTGTGTGTACGTGTCTCAGGATCAATGTGTAATTATTTGAAAGTAAAGGCGAGGCCTCGCTCGCACCTATATATACACAAGGTTTGAATTTTATAGAAAAATTCAGCTTTTAACCAAGATATATCAATGAAGTTTTGTAAAAGAGGTTTTTTCAAACCCCGTGCTTAATAGAATTGAGACCTTTTCATACTTCCATTTTATTATTAAATGTTCAAATTTTGTTTGTTTTTATTTTCTAGATGCAAGCATTCTCGAGAAAATATTATACAAGCAAAGGTCGAACTCCTCATCGCACGATGACACCCATCCAAGGAAATTCGCACACCGTAAAATAATGTACAAGTCGCCATAAATGAAAAATATGTCCATCATGGAACCTAATCTAGATTCAAGAGATCAATCAGCGATCACATGATTCCTAGCTCACATGATACCGCAAATTTGTATGGAAAGCAAAGAAGTATATATATATATATATATATATATATATATATATATATATATATATATATCAGAAATATATATATACAAACATGATCAACCACCACGGCTAAACTCCATGGGGGATCTAAATGTAAATATATAAAATGGTAAATAAATATATATATATATATATATGATATTTATCAACCACCACGTAAGTAAACTCTGTGGGACGTAAACGTAAATAAAGTCAGAAAAGCGATCAACCGCCACGGTAAACTCCATGCTCGATGAAATGTAAATATATATATATATATATATATATATATATATATATATAAATATATATATAAAAGCAAGAACGCATCGTGTGTGAATCTGTGCTCATCTGATATGTCCCGATAACAATTATATATATATATATATATATACATATATAAGTGAGTAAATGCCCTGATGTAAAATCCAAAGCTCATCGATATGTTCCGATAACAATTATATATATATATATATATATATATAAAGCAATAAACGCCCGCATCAAGTTCAGGCTCAATCGAGGCATAACTCGATAATGTTAGTCCATATATAAAATATATACATATATATATATATATAAGTATATATACGTATACTTAATGAAAACCATGGACCGGTGAGTCCGCAAACACACTTACACGACTCTCAACGCAGTACAACAAAGGTGTGCTAATATGAGAAGAAGACTTTATATAATGTGAGAAGGCTTACAAGTAATCAATGCCAAAGTAGACTTCTACGACTTTTAAATGGATAAACACTCACCCCACGCCGATAAAAGATAGCTATATGTGAGCTAACAAGTATTTAAAAGTGAGGAAACACTCAAAAGATGTGTATATAGAGTAAAATGGACAGGGCTTCCTCGCCTTTTCTCTCTCTCCTCCTCTTCAAATGGTCAATTCCCAAGGCTCAGATATATCGACGATGGCCATTGTGTATTATTTCACGATAGCCGCATGGTTGTACCGCGCGCCATTGTCGTGGTGCATCCGAGCCTCACGGGTCCCGTTATCTCAGAAGACGCACTCGCAGCATCAGAATGTCCGCCGAACTTGCGTAACTTCAATTCGAGCATCCGAACGAGGTATATCCGAACCGCCAGGTCGAGAGTTACGTCGAGAGTTACGCAACGACATAGATTAGAGGTCAGACGGGTCGAAGAGGGTCTATGCCCATGGTCTTCAAGCTTCAAATTCTATCCAAAGTACTACCACGCTGTAATAGTCACCGGATTATTACTCCTGCTTCTTATGGGACATCATTGTATGTATGATATACGTATGAAGTGTCGAGACGACGCGCAGTGTGTCAAGAGACAAGATGATGTTCGACTCTTCACCGAGGTTATCGCCGGCTTAAGTTGAATGTAGACGCCGCTCGTGGCTACATCTAAGATTGACTACTTGTTGGTACGCCGCGATATCATCTTCGCGAGAGGAAGTGTTGAGGTGGCAAGACGACGCTTCGACTCCAACCGGTTATCACGGCTTGAGCTAAAAAGCGTACGCCGCTCAGGTTACATCTCGAGATCGATCACCGCAAGTGTTTGAATACCGCAAGGTCATCTGTGAAAGAACCTATCTCGCCCGCTGTTAGCTTCGTCCGAGGTATGATTGCTTTAGAGAGGTCTCGAGCTTGAAGTCGATCGCACGTGTTTGAAACAAATAATTCGAGTTATCGCCGTAATCGCAAAAGCATCCTCGGGGCTATCACCAAGGATTTAGTCACATACTCCCCCGCTGTTTCTAGGACCGTAACCTAATGTCGCGGTTATCGCCGAGACGTAACTCGCCATCTCCTGCTGTTGTTGCCGGTTTTTTGATCTTTCAAACCTCTGGGTTATCTCCGAGATTGAAAACGACATTCCTGCAAGTGTTCCGGTTTGAGATGAAGTTCCCTTGTGTTTTCTGTTGAATTGATGTTCCTGCTTGTGTTCCGTGTTGAAACTGCACTTTGGGTAAGATCCTAATGGATGTAAGTCGCCTTCCGTGGTTATCTCCGAAAGACAAATCGCCTCCCCGTAATGTTAGTAATGTGTACGAAGAAAATTTCGAGTGTTCACAGATGCCCTCTTTATCATATTCATGCAATGTAAGGCATGGATAGATAAAGAATCCTAGACACTTGAAATGCAAGCAAGATAAACACGATGTTATATGCAAAGAAGATGATGCAAATGTATGATGCATGATCGATCACGTAATCCCGCTGATGACAATCAAATTGATGGCTTGTACATGCGATCCAAGTCTCCAAGGATGTCGACGCTGGGGCTATCACCAAAGTCTCAATCCTGATACTAGCCTATATTCCATAGAGGTACCTCTTCAGTGTAAGAGATCCGTGGGGATAAAGCTTTGTCTCGCTTTGAAGATGTATATAACATAATCCCTCATTCACGGAAAGTTATCGCCAACAGCTTTGTCGTCAGTCTGGTCATCTCGACCTTCGCTGATGTGTGTATCACCCGATAAATCCATGCGCGGGTGTATTGTCAAGGTCAGTTTGACCTTCATCGATGTATGTGTCAAGGGTAGCATTGTGTTATAGCCCTCACCGGGAAGGTTGCTTCGATGGGTTTACTTCGCCATCACCGACATGATGTCAAGGCTTTTAACCTTCATCGATGTGTGTATCAACGGTCAGACACGCTATAACCCCGCTAGTGGATAACTAGATGCTTGAAAGATGTAGGTGCGACTTCCGGCCTGGGATACGTAGATGCTTGGTAATGTAAGGCGCAGATTCTCCGCTCGGGATACGAGATGTTTGATAACTTCATGGTTTTATTGTCAGAATTCTCACGGGGAGGTTTAAGGTCATGACCCTACAAACGACGCAAGATCGAACATTTATGGGTATCACGAGTACGATCCGTGAAAGTCGAGCTCATCGATATAAGATACCCCGCATTCAAAGCGAATATTGTTGATACGACGGAGTTTAACTCGACCGACGAGAAACCAGATTTCGTGCTATTCCGCCAATCACGTAGCACTTTTATTCCCGATTCGCCTTTTCAAATTTTGTGAGACCTCCTTTCAAACTCTAATCGAGTGAGTCGAGGTGGGACCCATGTAGAAGTGCCGTAGAACACGCATGAGAGTCGCAGCACGCACACCAACCGCGCTTTCATGATAAAGCGAATGGTCGCTTATAAGTCATTTTTAAGTCAGGCAACAAGGAAATCTGAGAGCTCTTCTTCGTGATCCATTGAAGTTCGGGAAACTTTCTCGTGATATTCTCGCCACCGCATAAGCCGCTTTTCATCATTCCGATAACACACGCATGTATTTTTTTTCGCTTATCCGCTGAAAATGACTTATCACATGAAATGCATTTATTACACGTAGTAGTTGAATATGCATGTTGATACGACTTGATAAAAAATATTCAACATAGCAAATGTTAGTATTAAACCATGCCAACATAATGATGTGAAAAATTCGACTTTTGAAGCAAATAAATTGGCACCTTTACTATCATTTCTTATTCTATATAAGGACAAATGAGTAAAGGCATAAAAGTAAAATAATCCCGTAATTAGACTACACTTACGGATTTTTACTATGATATAATTAATGTATGTAGGATGTGTATGCCTCATAGGTAAAGGTGTATCGAATGGCCACCTACCACGATTACTACGTACATGGGATAGTCCCTTTACAAAGGGGGGCTATGACAAAATTTTCCCAAAATGTAGGTATTGGGTAGCACGCATTTTTAACTCTACATCAGATGTATGTTAAAGCAATGCATTTTGAAAAGCTCCAGTAAGAAATTACCACACCCTTCTCAAGTGATTTTGAGACTCATCATTCCGTGATATTATGGATCCGATCACCGAGTAGTTCCCTGTGACCACTTCGTGTACGGAGGAGAGCTTCAAGAGCCTCACCGCGTTTCGCTAGACAACCTCGCTGTTTGGTGGAGGCGTGATACGCCCTATTCAGTCAAGTGTCGAATGTCGAGGACGAGGAGGAGGATGCACCGATCGAGGTTCCTACTCCTCGCTATTCGTGTTCTCGTAGGGAATCGCCAAGTATTCATGGAAAACCCATCATCTTCCGGGTGACTTGAGTAGGCATCCTTCAATATACCGCACACAAACGAGGTACGGTCGATCTTTAATCTTCCTTATTTCCTATCACGAGTAGTCAAGGATTCTCGACGCTGATTTGATTTGATGTAGGTTCCCGCTTACACACCCCTCTCGAGGGAACTGGGTTTAGCTTCCACTCTATGTATCAAAGCTTTTATGATGATGACTACAGAGCGATCATCCATGGTCAGATTTGGGATGTTCTTTCTCCATTCTACCCCATCGTTATCCCTTGTGGTTACCTCGTGGCATTGTTCTAAGTGGTGGTTTCACCGCATCATTACCCATTTGTCGGATCTGTGAGGTGATAATGACGCCGATGGATCGCTGCTTTATCACATGTATGGAGTTTGAGGGGAGCCAAAGGTTCAGACGGGCGGATATCACCCCTACCGCCGCCCTCGATCCTTGCTTGGAGTTCCGCTGGTGCTCAAGGCGTGACTATTTGTAGATGAGTCCTTTCGAGCGGATACTATGAGCGGCTTTTTGAGTGAGCCTATACTGGCGATGTGAGAGTCGTGGATCGATTCTTCTACGGTTGTTCTTGATGATCATTAGGGGTCATGAGTATAGCAGATAATTCTCTACTTGTCTTCACTTCGATCAATGCCACTCACACGCGGACCGTGAGAGAGAGTATGATCGGGGTTCCTACACCTTTACCTACTTCCTCGTGGGAATGCGATGCGATCGTAGGGCTCGACCGAGGCGTGGTTGGATTCTACCCATTTCACCGGTGTTGTGTTTCTTGTTTTTCCCATGATAAAGTTAAGAGTGTTGAATGACAAATGATGTTTGCCTTTGGTCAAGCGCTTTGGGGCCTATAAGAGGCTTCCTTGTTTCAGGTCCCGCGAGCGCAGTTAGGTTTAGACACCTATCCACGAGGACTCGAGATGGCATCATTCCATACTAATGAGGTCCCCGTCATTGAGGTTTTCACCATTGTCGCCACAATTGGAGTTATCGACAAATGATGTCATTACATGGATTCCCTACTCTGAGAGAGCATTTGGGAGTTGGTTTTGAGGATGGGTACCCTACCGAGTAGAGTACGCCATTTCCACCCACAGTGATTCTTCTTTTCACGTATGGAGGACGGAGCTCTATTTAGAGAGCGTAGCTATTAGGAGCACTACAGAGAGATCAAGATGCCGATCTTGCCTCCCCGCCAGCGCATTATCGGCCTCGCTTCAGTAGTCACCCATCATCGACATCCCATCGATGGGGATCGACAGCTTTACATCGCTGAGGGCCCCCGGTCTCGTGGAGATGTTCTAAAGATTGGTGTATCCCTCGCACGATTGGAGTTCGCACTGCCACACACGCTTTATGGGGATATGGTTCTTGGATCCGTGATGATGAAGGATTGGCTAGCCTCGTGTTAGAGATCCGACTCATGTGACACAGATTGACAGATCGACCCTCGACAAATGGACCCATACATCTTTTCTTTCAAAATTCAAGCGTAGATCCTTCAGAGGTAGATACTTTTGATCCTTACAGCCTGCGCACCGCCCCTCGATGACCCATATAACTTTTGCCAAGTAGATCCTCCTCAGACGGCCGACATCCCTCAGAGATAGAGATCCAGCCGACTCAGAGGAGTTACATCGTGGATGTAATCATCGATGATGTAGACATCGACACTCGACTTTTTCCGATGATTTCTCTTATTTCTTTCGATAGGCCTCTCGTTGCGATCCGGTAGCTTCACCTCATTCTCGCTATATCTTTTGATAGTCCTCTCAGTATGTTGGTAGCTTCACCCCATTTCCCTCGATTTTAGCTATATAGAGATGTATTAAATGATGATATACTTAGAATGTATGGACAGCTTTCCATTCCCTATATCATATTGCCATCTATCAGATCACGCATGTTATTATGTTATGCATATGTATGTATGTCCAAAGATATTCAAAGATTTAATTTCCGGATGGTCTTACGACACCAATTCGCATGTATGTCTTCTTCGACAGCTAGTCAGATTGATCATACCCCACCATTTTTGTGGTATCCGTACGCACTCATCAGATGATAGTATATCACCATCGCATATGGTGATCGTAGAGATGATTTGGTCAGAAAGATACTATGACCCTATTGATATTTCGTGTTCCCACAGATTTGTAGAGGCATGCTAGAGCACCGGGTATCGGAGAGGCAAGTTTTCCCGATTTGGGACCTGTGAGTCGACTCACTTCGGAGGAGTATGATGGTTGATGATGCCGCCACCGGATGCACCTTCATGCGGTATACGGCTATTGGAGACACGAGCGTATAGCCCATATCCCTCACCGGATTGAGACATAGAGTGGTCCAGGACGAGATTACATCCGGCCACGTGATATCCCAACTTTCCTGTTTGACAGGTTTGGCTCTGAGGATAGCTATGCATGGTATTCCGGGGATTTCACCACACCGGAGGACCATTGGCATTTAGCCAGAGTAGATGTATCGCTTCTACGCGCAGATCATTATACGCCTTCATGCCACAGCATATGGATGAGCTAGATATCAAGGCCATTACGGCAAAGAGAGCTCTTAGGGAGGGTCATACCATTATACCAATGATCATCGTAGAGACTCTAAGGTAAGCTACATACTGTTGCACTTATCTGGCATGAGTATTTACAGGTAGCTCTTGGCCATGCCAGATGTGTGGTTTATGTCCACACTTGAGACCGATCGGGTATATTTGTATTTATTGTGGGTTTTATTTCACCCAGAGATAGCCATGTCATACTTCTTTCAAATTTCAGAGTGCATGATGTCGATCGTGGTAAGCTTTTCCGCAAGGATTAGGGATCCGCTTGCCATATTGTTGTGTTTAGGGCTTATTTCACCCTACAAATTTCATTACTCATGCTCCGCATGGATTATCTCCTCCTCGATGGATCGAGGGTATGATTACTTACCACCCATCGGGCCGTGATCCGCTGGGCCACCAGCCAGGATTTTCATCCTTATGAGGGCAGTGAGTCAGCTCGCTTCATACCATTTGTCACGGAGGATGATCCAGTCAGATGCTCATTGGGATCAACCGAGAGTCGGCCGAAGTTTTCTACCATCATCCAGTTTTCAGAGAGTATTTCGCATGGATGGAGACAGAGATTTCATCGGTCGTGGTAGTATCCACAAAGGTGATGTTGATTCTGATGATGAGGAGCCTATAGAGGAGGCTGTTATTCCCACCGATGACTTAACTGTTGGGTCGCCAAAGATTTGTGATGGATTCTCCCACCCCGAAAAGCCATCAAGTACTCAAAGATTTGGCATAAGATTTGGAGCAGAGCTTACATCCGATAACCTATGATAAAGATCGTGCTAGGTCCGCGATGTCGACAAATTTCTCGATGAGAGAGATACCGCCTGCTAGAGAGGGATGAGGCTAGATCCTGTGGATGCATCGATTGGGGAGCGGATGCCGCTTTATCTCGCTAGGATGTGGCCATTGCAGATAGTACTTCAAGATCCCGCATGACCGCCATTTTTCCGATATGAGTGCTTATATCGATGATCACTACGCCACCATGCAGCTAGCCTCCGACCGCTAGCTCGTAGATACCTCAAGGTGAGCTCATAAAGGCTTCCTCCGGCTGCCGAGAGGGATGCTATGTTAGATCCGATAGTTCATCAGATATAGATCTCAGATAGCTTTTCAGATTTTCCTCGCATGCATCAGCTTAGCCATTTTGTCATGTACAACACAGTATGTGATATATCAAACAAAGATATGATAAAGCAGAAAATATATATTTCGATTCACTTCCCTTTTAGTTACGCCTCGATACTTGTTTGATGTTCACCTGCTTTCTTCGTGGCCTCAGTGATCTCGATGCATTCTAAACTTATCCTCGATAGATGGACATCGAGACATCGCAAGATCTCTCGTAATCGGATCATCGATTTCAGAACTCACCATCTTCGGTGTCTTCGGGACTAAGATTCAGATTAAAAGTGGAGAGGAGGGTTGTTTCTTCCTCTCTCGAGATTAAACGCACTACGATGGTCGCCAAAGATTTCTATTTGTGAGAAGCCTAGTTAATTCCATCTTTATGGGTCGGTATTGCTTTTCGAGGCAAGATCACACTAGATGGTCACCAAATATTCTATTTGTGAGAAGAGGTCAGTAATTCCATCCCTTCGATCCAAACCGATGAAATGTGGCTGAATGTAAGGTTGATCCCAAAGACTGCAGATAAGAATTTTTGTTCGGGTAGGGGTTAGACTTAACTATAAATGGTCGCCACGACATCTCTATCAAGAGAGATCAAGTCTCGTAAGTTCGAACCAAGTGTAAGAGGTTCAACGCCGATCAGGAAAGGCGATAGTGTAGAGATGTTTTTGTTGTTTTTGTTGTGAAGAAAGGGAAGAAATGGTTTTGTTATTTTTGTTGTCATGACTAGGCCATATAAAGATATGGTTGCCTACGCATTTTTATCAAGAGGAGATCAGTTTGCATGTAGTTCACCTCGTGACGTAATCAAATTTAAGAGAAACGTGAATCCCATGTGCAGGCTATACTGCGGGGAGAGGAAAGTTTAATCCCATAATGGGGATAAATTGCAGGTGTGTAAAAAGTTTGATCCCGTCCTCAGGACAAACTTCAAGCATAGAAAAGTTTAATCCCGCCTTCGTGGATAAACCGCAAGCGTGAAAGGTTCAATCCCGCCTTCGTGATAACCGAATTGGGAAAGGTTTAACTCGCCTTCAAGATAACCGAGATTGTATGAAAGGTTTGAATTGAGGTAAAACCAGTCAGCCGCTTGAAGTGTATGTTTCCTCGAGGGGCGTAAGAGTACGAGAAGGAAAGGGTTCAAACCGAACGACCGGGTGATTTGATGATCAAAACTAGATGTTTGTTTGATGGTAACTTCGCATATAGTACCTTTTCACCGTGGTCCGAAGCCGATAAGTCGTGGAAATTCATCGCCATCCATTTCCTACAACCGAGAGCACTTCCTCGTCAATACTCCTCGACAACAAATGGGCCTTCCCAGCTAGGGAGCTTAATTTTCCTTAGATCGATCTCGTTGTCAATGATCTTCTTCAAAACTAATTCATGTTGTTTGAATTGTTGTAGTCGGATTTTTC